>JAJJWW010016644.1:0-600000 GCA_023531295.1 Papaver armeniacum
AGATTGGGATTACCTTGCGAAGAAAATCCTTGTAAGCTTGCGAGAACGACGCAGATCAGATCCGAAAATAAAGGCTGGCGTAGCTGTCATCCACTATGTAATATCCTATATTAAGGACCAAGCAAAGTCGGGAAGAGGGAGATCTTTTTGAGAGTTGGAGGAGAACAAATAGGAGAGAGAATGTCCAGAGTTATTTTGATTTCCTTGTATTCTAATCAGTTTTGTAAGATTCATCAAAAAAGATAAATAAAACTTTGTTAATTGATCATGGAATTTGGTTAAGAACAGTGTATAATCTTGGAGGGGTGTGGTTGTAGGAAATCCTGCAACCACATATTGGCGCTAGAAACAGGGAGAAATTTGAAGAAGATTTTAAGAAATTGGTGAAGAATTTATGAAATTGGCAAGAGATCATTAAAACTGAAAAGATGGTAAGGAGAAGCATAAGAATTACAGGAAGGAGGAGAAAGGAAATGGGAGAATCTTCTAGGATGGGAGCAAGAAATGAAGGAGAAGAACGAATTCAACTCCCAATTCAGCAGACACCAATACAAGGTGGAAACATTGATTACGATAGAGTCAGTGTACACACTTGGAGGACGGATTCAACAGAGGGGAATAAAACATTAGAGACACTAAGACAAAGGATATTTGAAGAAAGGAGATTAGAAGCAGAAGAACATGCAAATTTAACACGACAAAATCATGAGTTGAGAATGGAAAATATAAGGCTACAAAATACAAGGTCTAGAAGTACTACAAGATAAAATTCAAGATCAATTAGAAGAGAAGCAAGACGAGATTTACTTGAATAAGGTGTTGTTGAGAACATTCAAGAAGATATGCAAAATCCTGGTGATGGACATCATGAAGAGGGAAAAATAGCTGAAGATCGTTATATTCAACGTGGAGAAAATTATCATATTGAGCAAAATGATAGAGATCAAAGAGATGAGCAACATCATTGATGAAGTAATCAAGATGGTGAAGAAAATCGGGAGGAAGGAAGAAGGATATTATATGGGAGAGAAATACAAAGGAATCAACAAACAGTGGAGGATGAGATTGAGAGGCGAAATGCAGAACAAACACGTATAGCGTGCGAAAGAGAAAGAAGAAGGGAAAAAAATTGAAGAACAAGAGTTTCAGGAGGCTATACGTCAAAACAATAATGATAACCGGGAAAGAAGGCGCGAACGGATTTGCAACAGCGATAATGTTAATGAAGAAGAAGATAGAACACGAGGAAGGATTGAAAGGCGAGAAATAGAAATAACAAGGAATGAACCAGAGCGCAGAGGAGAAGATGAAAGACTCAACCATGTGCGAATGCATGAAAGGGGTGAAAGAGAAGATCGCAGAGGGCGGCGAGAAGAAGATGATGAAGAGGAAATATAAAATCTCGCAAGGGAAGATAGAAATGAACGTAGAAGAAGAGAAGCAAGATTAAAGAGACCAATGGACCAAGGGTCAGGCCCGAATGGACAAATTTTAAGAGAATTGGCAGAAATGAGGGGAATTCTCAGTAATAGAAGAGAAGGAGGTAGAAGACAATTGGATGAAGCAATAGAGGAAGCTGCGAAGACGCCGTACAAGAAGTACAATTAAGGGGAATACCGCCAAAATACAGCTTACCTATGTTAACCAGCATTTTCGATGGGACAACTTGTGTTGTTCAACATATCAAAGCTTGCGTGAGATGCATGCTGCAATGGGAGAATCATGACGCTGTGTAGTGCAAATATTTTGCATCAAGCTTAACGGGGGAGGCGTTAAAATGGTTTGAAGGATTGCCAAAGGATACCATAGCATCTTTAATCAACAACAAACGGTATTCTTAGGAGCATACATAAGTAACAATTCATTGCATCCTGGCATTGAAGATGTATTTGCATTGAAACAAAGAATCAGCGAAAGTTTGAAGCATTTAACTATGAGGTGGAAGACAATGTGTAGTAACATGGCTGGACATGTGGATGAAAGATACCTTATTTTATCATTCATTAATGAAATGTTCTCAACAAGTTTGTTGTATGTTCAAATATTTAGGATCAAGAATACTATCACAATGACTGAGTTGAGAGAGTTACAAGAGGAATATATTGCTCTTAAGGAGAGACAAAATGAGATGGAGTCATACCCGGTTGCGAATACGAGCTCAACAATTGCGAATGCCAGCTTATTGCCCAGATTAACAAACACAGTGGCGAGTACCTCACAAGCTTTGCAAAAATAAATGGAAATCGAAGGTCAACAAAAGTTGGTTGCGATGGGAAGTCGAGATGAAGAAGAGTTTGAGAAAGAAAGGAGGTTCTATAATCGTGGCAGAAACAACAAGATTCAGAGACTTGACCAACCTCAAGAAACTTATGGAGGACAGAAGAATAACTATCAAAGGGGACTAGGATCTAACAGGGTAGTATGGAAGAAATAATAATGCCTCCTTTAAATACTAGTATGGAAAAGATATGGGAAGCCATAATTTTGATGGAAAACATTCCATCACCTTGGAACATGGGGAAGGATACACCACCGAAATACAGAACTCATGAATTTTGTTCATCATCATTTTCATGGACATTCCACAAATGATTGCAGAAATATAAAGAGAATTATCCTAAAAATGATAGATCAAGGCAAGTTGAACCATTTTCTGATAAGACAACCGCAACCTTTACCATTACCACCACCACCAGAAGATCGCAGAGCAAATGCAGTGAAAAGAGAAGATACATTTTTAATTGAAGTTGGATCGAAAGCAAAAAACTTATTCTGCAATTCAATTGTACATTCATACAAAAAAATAAAGGATTTTCATGATAACGTTCTGAGCAGAGTGTTCGCAAGAGATGTTGACGGTAGATAAGTTATGAATATTGTGAAAGTTTCGCTATTAAAAGAATGGCAGAAACAACCTATTTCCTTTACAGCCAAAGAAATTTCTGAAGGAGGAGAAATGCATGATAATGCTTTAGTGGTAAAGTTAGATATCAATCCGAAACCAAAGAAAGATGAAGATGATGAAGCTGAGGATTCATGGGCGATCAATAGAATAATGATTGATACTGGAAGTTCTGTAGATATTCTATTTTACCATACCTACAAAACTATAGGGGGGAAAGATGAAGATTTGATACCTTCGACTTATAAGATTTATGTTTTTAATGCAAATCTGCGAACAAGCCCAAGGGAGAAATTACCATGTGAATTCCTTTGAAGGGAATATCTTCTGAAATTCTGTTATGTGTTGTTGATGTAGAGTCACCATACAACGCGTTGATTGGTCGACCTTGGCTGCATGGGATTCTTGGAGTAGCTTCAACTTTTCATCAATGCATTAAGTTGCCTCATCCTAATGGTGTTGGAATTATAAGAGGAGATTGAGTTGAAGGGAGAAAATTTCATGCAATCGACGTACAAAAATATGAAGAGAGAGTAACTAAAAAGATCAACTGGAAGCACAATGTCAGAGAAAAGCAAAGAGGCCAACGATTGATGGTAGACACAGTGGAACATGGAAGAGAAGGGATTTCTGCGAAAGTAATGGTTGCTGAGAATGAGCATCAACGAATATTTCGCAAAGGAGAGTTGGTATTACTTTTACAACCCATTTTTCAGAAAGATGATGGAAATGAATATGTGAACAGATGGGAAGGTCCATCTACAGTAACAAAGGTGCTTGAAGAAGGAAAGTATGAATTAGAAGGAGTGAAAACTACAGTGTATGACGAAAAATATCTGCAGAGGTATGGTACAAGGGATGGTGATGAACCAGTAAACAATATTCTGCGAAATAAGATCATCAATAGTGTGCGAGAACTTAAGGAAGCACAAACACAAGGTGACAAAAGTAAGAAGCTCAAAATGTGAAATGAGAATGAAATTGATGAAGTTGGGTAGAAAAGAAAACAAAGTTGAACGCAAAAGATGTATTAAAGAAAATATCTTTTATTCAAAAGAATGAAAAAGGAAGACCTACGTTAATTTCGCAGAAATTATATTCAAAAGAATGAAAAATGCGATGATTTCGCAGAGATACTTTTATCAAAACAAGTATGCGATAATTTCACAGGATTTATGAATTTTACAAAGAAAATAAAAGAAAATACGAGAATAAACAAAAAAGATAGAGGCACCCAACTTTGGCGTACACCCTAGTTCGCGAATAAAATTTCGCAAGAGGAAAATGTTAGACCTAAAGTGCGTCATTGAAGGGGAGACCTATTACATGGCTCGGGGAAAGGTTACACCGCCTCGGAACCTGGGTCATGGAGACTTGGGGTTTTTAAATCCATCCAGGAGAGGCGCCTTGGATTCTAAGTTTAAGCTTATGACTTAGGTTGGGCGACTAAGGTAAGAAGGTCTCTCCTAAGGAGTGCAGAACTCGATCAAGGCGCCGAGGTACACAGTTGAGCCAAGAGTGCCTGGGGCATTTGAAGCATCTCGGCCATTCTTGGTAGGTCTTGTCTTTGATGTACTCGGCCCGAAGAAAACTCCACTAAGGGTGCGGTCTTGTAACCATGAGCCATATCGGCGAAGGGATAAAAGGCCGCGAAAACAATAGGTTGTTGTTAAGATACCGGATGGGAGGAGCCAACCTTGTATGGTAGAGGTACGCCTCCTTGAAGGGCCAACCAAGGAGATGATAAGGGCGGCACCCTCTATTAGGGAGCTGATAAGTTTCAAAGATGCAAATGTCATGAGACTTTTTACTCATGGGAGTATTAAGGCTTGTCATATTTGTGCAACGATCCTGCAGAGGTAAAAATACTAGAGAAAGATAAAACGAGATCAATGGGTCGGTGCACGAAAGTGTAAAGACGTCCTGCGATTTCGTCGCAACACGGCAATGTCATGGGGCTTTACATTCGCAAGAATATTTAGGCCTGTCATATTGTCGCATGAAAAATATCCTGCTGAGGTAAAAATACAAGAAAATGATAAGGAAAGATCAATGGGTCAATACATGTAAATGTAAAGACGTCCTACTATTTTGTCGCAAATATAAGAGTGGAAAAATATGACCTTTACTTAGGAAGGCAAGATAAGACCACATAAGATAATAATATTGAATGGAATTTTGGAAAATCCCAAGATACATATGATAGCCAATTTATCATAGCGAGATTTCGCAGAAAAATACAAATAAGATTGCGAAAATGACGCACAGAATATTACACAACATTGCGGCATGATTTATCTCTCATTTGAAAACAAATAACATAGGCAAGTATGGGAATGCTTAACAGAGGCAAATGTTATTTGCTTCCACCTGATAGATTAATGCATATATGTCAATTATATATTGATTACTAATCTTTGATTGTTGTTGCGAACAAGGATTACTTTTTTTAATATATACAGGTAAAGCAAAAAGAAGAGAACTTATATTGAGAGATTTTGGAAACTGAAGCAGATCGCAGTGACAGATTTACATAAAGATCAAGTTATAAAAGATGTACATAAAGTCCACAAAAGACGAAAAGTTAATTAAAAAAATGGACAATTATTTCTTGCTCGGTTCTTCTTCCTCATCAATGCCTTCTTTAACTTCTTCTTCTTCTTCTTCTTCTTCTTCTTTTCTTCTTTTTCTTCTTCTTCTTCTTCGCTATCGTCACTATCCGAAATGTTTGGAAGTGATACATTCGAAGGAACTTCATCCAAGAGGCAGGGATGCATAGAATGGGAAATGCGGTTATCATCGCAGACCTTCATCATAGTTTGATTGCGAAAGTTAAGAATGTCATTCTGAAAGTTGGCAACGGTGAGCTTCAACTGATTCTTGAGCCGTTGGCATTTATCAATGCGAGTAGATAAATCTTCTGCGAGTTCCATCTTTTCTCGCTTCAAGAGATTTAGTATGAATCTCCAATTTTTTAATTCTTTTGCAAAAATCCTTCTTAGCCTCTGCGAATAAACAATAACATATCAATAACTCAAACAAAGTTTATGAGAAAAGAATAACTTGATAAGAAAGTAAAGTTAACAACCTTACTGTTAGAGATCATATCTTTGATCAAGGATGAATGATCAGCTTGGAGACTAACATTTACACCTAAATTATTTCTGGCATCATCTAAGATTTTCGCAGCCCAAGCGAATTCATCAGCATTAGTTATAAGAAGACGAGAACGAATTTGGTTTTCTCTTTCGAAAAAAATAGTATTCTTATGGTTAACTTCATCTCGTTCAAGCTGGATTTCGAGAAGGGTTTTATGAAATTTTTCTAAAGCCTGAGTACCTTGACTAGTGATGCGATCTTTATCATCTATAAGATTACTGATCTTAACTCTTAGCTTGTTAATCTCATCTTTGGAGTCAAGGTAGCGGCGTTTTAAGTCATGAGCTAGTTTCATACTGCTTCTATGGTCAATTTCTAAGAGATGGAATTGGGATCTGAGTTCATTTAAGGAAAGAGAGTCTGTTTTATCGTTGGTATAACTGTTTAAAGAAACATTAAGACGTTCTAGAAGGGTATCATCATCCGTGGTATGGGGAAAGGTGCGAAGAAAGGTGGCTTCATCAGAAAGACCGTAAATGTTTGCAAAAATGATTAATCAGATAAGGGAAAACTATGGGAAGAGAATTAGAGGAGAAGAAGAAATACTACTTACCATAAAGTTAGTCATTCACCTGTTGAAGGCTGGATATTTTATTTTGTTGAGTGGAGGAATCTACTTCTAACTGTTTGTTCCTCTTGCGAAGTTCAACAATCTCAGCTTCTAGTTCTTCATTTTTACTGCGAGATTCCTCTGCCATCTTATTAAGCTTGGAGTTCTTCTTTTCAAAGCTTTCACATCTCCTAACTAAGTGGATAACAATTGTGATAAGAAGCCTTTCCATCCTACGAAAAAGAATAAAAAGAAAAATCAAAGTAAGGTATAAATTTCGAATTATAATTAACAACGGATTAGAGGAATGAAAGTTTACCAGAATACCAAGCGAGTTTAGGAAACTTGGAGTAACATATCTAGAAACACCATGAAGGGATTCATTATCATCCAAAAGAGGGGCATCACAGATGTTCGCATGTGCCCGACAAGTGTTAGCTAAAGGAATGTTGCCTATTCCTTGTAGAGAATCAGAGAATATGCCAGACAATTGCGCCATATATGATTCAGGGGAAGAAACTTTCATTTGCAAAAGAAGTCTCAAATTATTCATCCAAACTTTCATCTGATCGAAGACTTGAAGGAGAGGGAGAGCGAAATCTTCGTTTCTTTGAAGATGGGACAGTTGATTGCTTCTTGCGAAGAATACCTTTATCTTTGCCTTTAGTTTTCACAGCCTTAATAGGTTCTTCAGCGAGTTGAACAACTCCAATTTCATCCTGCATACACGAATGAAGATAAGAAATAGAGGCAACAATATTGTTAAAATAAAACAAAAGAATATTTCTTACTTCATCCGTGATTGCACGCAATGCTGCTAAGACGCTTGCTTTCCCAGATTTGTTGTAATATTTTGTCAGTTTCAAAATCTAAAAATTTCGCAAGTTAAGAAAAGAATGAAATAGGAATAAATGGAGAATCACATACTGAGCGAAGTTTGGAAGCATACCTCTGCTTTCTTTTTGGGCCACTCAAATACCCAGGGTTGATACGCAGCGAGATTTTCAGGTAGCATGTTAGAACCAGAAATGTAAGGTCCCTTCAGAGTGAAGGTAAAGACGCACCATTTGTCATCTTTTGATTGGCGTGGGGTTTTGTTAGTGCCAGAATGCCAATCAATATCTTGCATTGGTATTTTGTCGCTGGCAACATTTTCTTTCTTTTTCAAACGAACTCCCCAGCGAGTGCTTTCTTTCTTCATAGTGATTACTTCGTAATTCTCGAAGAGACTCTCCACGGTATATTTTTCAGGGATAATCTCTAAGTTAGCGAATTTAGGATCTCTAAGTTCCGATGGATAAAGAGATCCCAAGCCCGCACCACGATGGGCAAACTCGAGTATAAGTTTAATGCAATCTCCACACAGTTGATAGATGGCTCGCGAAAAGTTCACGTGAGAAATAATTTCATAAAATAAAGGACAATTAGGGTTATAAAGAGGGATAGGAAGACCGACAAGAAGTTGGCCGAGCGAGACTATAATTTCTTCATCGCTATATTGATGATCAGAAAATAATTTAGCAGAAAGAATGGATTTAGGGTCATAATCAGGAATGGTGGATAATGTAAAACCCTTCTCTTTAAAGTCTTTTTGAATTTCTTCAAATTCATTCCCATATTTACGACCACTTGGAGGCATCTTTGAGTATGGGAATGGAGAAGAATAAAAGATCTAAAAAATTTGCAGTAGCAGAAGCGGAATTTGCGGAAGAACAATGAAGAAAAGTTGTAGAGAAAATAAAAAGGAAAGTAAAAAGAAAACAAAAGAAGGATATATATAGAAGGAAGGAATCTCGAGAAGATAAAATCATTAATGCGAAGAGATTATGTGAATGGTTAAGAAATTTCGGTTACTAAAAACGTGTCAAGAAATGAATGGTAAAAGAAACACGTATAATTTATTTCGCGGGAATCAAGGAAGGTTGTCGGTTGAAAAGGATAGGGAAAAATGAGCAGTTGCGGCATTTAGAGATATAAATTCTCATATCATTCTCTTCTTCGCAGAGAAGACATGAGAAGAGGCAAGATGTAGGAACAAAATCTCGCAACAGTTATATCTCAGCGAAGTTTTAACTAAAGGGTGGTTGCGAAGGTCATCGCAGAGTGTTAGAGAAGTGATGTAGCGAGTGACGTCAGCTTAGTCATAAGGAAAGTGAGAACATTCTGCGAAGATTGGGATTACCTTGCGAAGAAAACCCTTGTAAGCTTCAGAGAATGACGGAGATCGGATCCGAAAATAAAGGTCGGGGCTTATTTGTCATCCACTATGTAATATCCTATATAAAGGACCAAGCAAAGTCGGAAGAGGGAGATCTTTTTGAGAGTTGCAGGAGAACAAATAGGAGAGAAAGTCCAGAGTTATTTTGATTTCCTTGTATTCTTATCACTTTTGTAAGATTCATCAAAAAGATAAATTAACTTTGCTAATTGATCATGGAATTTGGTTAAAACAGTGTATAATCTTGGAGGGGTGTGGTTGTAGGAAATCGTGCAACCACACTACCTACAATACCCTAATATTTTTTCTTAGAGATATAAATATATTTTCTATTCCACTAATATCAATTAATATAAGAATACTTTTTTTAAAGGACATAGATCGAAAATTTTCATATATCTCTTCATTTATTAACATACATGAAAACTTTCAGAACATACCTATGTTGTAAAGGGCGCACGAGGCGCCCAAAAGGCGCCTAGACAATTAAGCACCCAAGGCGCCAAAATATGTGCAACTTTTGTATTTTCTAATTTTTTTCTGGGCGCGCCTAGGCACTAACTGTCTAGCTCGCAGGACTGGGAGGGATGGGGAATCCCTACGTAGGCCTGCAGTCTGAGCAGGGATGTATGTTTATCCGCCTTAATGATCGTGAATGCGTAATCTCATTGATGTGATGACTACTCTATCCTCTGTTCCTAAACAAATGCAGAGCGGAATATGCAAAGAATTTTCTACTACCTTTAATTGTGCAAACTGTGACAAGACAGACATGCCGGTGTAAAACTTTGCCATGCATACTATTATGAGATAAGAATCTTTATGAGATTAAATCTCTAACCTACCTGGGACTTGCTCCTGGTCGAAAAACTTCGGCTATCGGTTATTGGTAAGTTCATGCAAAGAAGCAAAATACACATTCTTTACATCCAAAGGCAGCATTGACATCAAAAAGCAGCGCATTGTGATAATCTAACATAAGTAACGCATGTCTATAATAAAACGTGTGCTTTGTATCTTTTATGCAATTTTTTCAGGGCCATTTTATTTTATACATCTGAATACAGGAAAAAAAAAAAAAAAGTAGATTGTAAGGTAAACAAAGAAGAGGATGTGCCCTTTTGAAATGATTAATCAAAAACAGCTATTGTTCTTCTTCTCTTTCTTGGTATACATAGCAATTGGAAGATTAGCCCTTACCCTATCCCTCAAAAACATAAAAGAGAACTTAAAATACCCGCATGTAATTTAAATATAATCCAATAAAATACATGCTTCGAAAAAAGAAGAAAAAAACATAAAATCCGGTTTCATTTTGCTTAATTCCTTCTTAAGCTCAAATATATTAAAAGTTGTGGCTAACGAATTCTCATAGTTCAAGGTTTTTAGTGCCCCACTTGCTAAAATCTAAGAAAAAAGTTGGGAAAAAAAAGGAATATCAGTCTACTGTACAGTTGGAAGATTTGGTTTTTATCATTAGTTTTCAAGTGGGTTTAGGTTAAAGTGATTAATGCATCCAGGTTTCCCGCAAAAGAAGTGAGTTGCAGTTAGGGGTGAGTATTTTACCCGTAATCCGCGGATTTAACCGGGACCAATCGCATTTGTGCGGATGGATGCCCAAACCGTTCGCTAATGGGTTGGACGGGGATGGAATTTTTGAAATCCAACGGATTACGGATTGGACCCGGATGCAACCTTGAAAATCCGTTAGACATCCATACCCGTTAGATTAAGTGCATTTATATAGTTTCTAGAAAAAATATGGATAGTTTTAGAATTTTTAAGGTGTTTGCTTGGAGTGGTGGTGTCTATGACACTTCTATATTTATATACATACATATAATTTATAGGTTCTATAAGAAATCATCTATATTGACATTAATTTTCATTATAGATTTTAACTAACACAAATTCATTGGATTATCCGCACCCAATCCGTTCATCCGTGCATCCATTGGATGCAAATCCGTTAAATGTTGGATTGGATGCGGATGCCAAATTTGAAATCCGTAATATATTGAATGCGGATGAGGTGAAAACCGGTCCATACCGGCCCATGCTCACCCCTAGTTATAGTGGTTAATCTAGCTGGGTTGGAAAGAATTCTTTATTAAGTCGAACCTAGAAGATTACATCATGATGTACTTTCTTTACTCAAACTAAATAACATGTTAAATTTGACTTCCTAATGGTGCAAACAAGAGGCAAAAAATATCAAACTGTCGATGTACGCGCTATCACTCCCATCCCATCGAGTTGGAAGTGTTCGATTAGAGCAGTACGTGTAGATAAGCACGACTAGATCAGTCTCGCAAAAGACTACCAGAAAGGAAAAATAAAGGATTTTTTTCTGTTTTTTGCCAAGTCCAAATTTTTTTCTACTAGCAAAAGGTAATTACAAGGGTTAAAAAAAAAGGTAAAAAATGACCCCAAAAAACTTTAAACTATTGAATCTATATCCGTTTCTTCTTGCACCTATGCATGAAATATGGCCTTTCATCATAAGTTATACATACCCTCACCGGAACCTAGAGTATGCTTCAAAAAAAAAAAAAAAAAAAGTACCAACCTCTCTTTGCAAATAGTATCCGCCCCAAAATTAACCTATCCAAAGAGACATGTTCATAACGAAATAGTCCATTTCTCTCTATATGAAAACGGTGTTTTACCTCAATCTACCCAACTCTAACAATTTGCAAAGCTACTGACATGCCAATGAACAGGGTCGGGTGTTGGGCCATGGATGATCTCTAACCGGTTTAACTCAATGTCATAAGAGTAGTAAGTATACTTGAGGATGTAAGAGTAAGAATAATTGTAGATGATGGAAGAGTAATGAGCAACTATGAGCTTTGTTTTAGGAACTGTGAGAATCGCCAAAGGCTGAAAAGACGCGTAAACCCAATCCATTATCTCCTCCGTATTAATGTTGAACCTGATCTCGTCCCATTCATTCTCATCCTCAACAAAATCACAGCCTTTCTTCTGCAGAGTCCATACCCTTAACTCATGTGTCTTAGAAGTATAATGGGATAAACATAATATTCCTTCCATCTCATTGACAGTGCATTTGAGGTTGAAAGTTAAAACCTCGTTGGGGAGCTTGATTTTACCACAAAGTTCTTTAGTAACGTCAAGACGGAGAATGTAACGTTCATCTAAATCACATGATGATTTAACAATCCGGCATAAATAACCGTTTGGACAAGCCGTTAAATTGAACATGTCGACAATATGGTATTGCCGAAAAGCATCTGGAACAACGACATCTCTCCATTGATTATCATCGTCCCCTAACCCATCCCCAACAGTGAGAATTTTGATCTTCTGTAAGAGGTATGGAGATGATCTATGACCCATGTTCTCGTAAGGTCCACAAACAACCACCTTGTGTTTTTCAATTAACGGGTCATAGCACAAACAACAGTGATATGAACGTCTTTCTCCGGGTGGAACATCATTCATCGGTGGTATCATGGTTGAACAACAAGTGATCGGGTTATAAACATAGAGCTGTAAACAAAAACTAGAGTTATCACGTAAAAGCAGCATACCGTCTAAAGAGTGCAGAATACTGACATTCACAGATGCATCATTAGATTTGAATGGTATGATCCTCCTTTTCCCGTCATTGTGATTAATAAACACGAGACTATGTTTATCTTCAATACTGATAAAACCTGATGAATGTGATTTATGATACCTTTGACCATGTAATTTGATGAATAACGGGTCGTTGGAGAATGAGTTGGACCATGTTTTGCATACACACCTGAATCGGAGCAAGCTCTCCGGTGGAATTCTTGTTAGTATATCATATATTATGATATCACCGGGAATCAGAGAAGATTTCTGCTTCTCCTTACTTTTCTTTGAAACGAGCTTCTGCTTATTATGCTTTTTACCCTTGACATCCTTCTCCATTGAAACGGCGCTATTTTGTGAAAACCTAACTCAAGAGACTCCCGTCTTTGTTTATATACTCCCTCCGGCCCAATTTAGTAAAGGTTTAGTTTAAAGAGTTTCATATTTTCCGTAAGGTTTTCCTGATTTGCCATTACATTAAAATCGGACACTAGACACAAGGAACCAAAAACTAGGAGATGTGAATATTTTTAGAATTAATATGGGATATATTTCCCGGCGAGATTGGGGTATACCCAGATTAATTGGGGTATACCCATTTTGTTCCCAACCATAATAGAGGGTTAAGGGGTGTCTAATATGTGTAAAGTTACCTAATTACCCTTCTCCTAATAATAACCAAAACCACCCTTTTTGGGTTTTAGATCAAAACCTTATTAATTTCTTTCCTTCTCCTTCATCATCAATCTAATGATCAATTCCTTTCTCCTACTCTATATTTCATCGTTTTCAAATGAAAAGATATCGCCGATTATGATTTTTTTTATTGTCGATTAATCCTTTCAAACTCATTCTAGTACTTTGTTTTGTTATTTGAATGACAAATTAGATCAGAAAATTTGAAATTGTTGAATTGTAGTTACACAGTCGGCATGGTATTTGTTTGTCGAGCATGCCGACTTTTTTATATTTATTTTTAGTTGACGGAAGCTTATAGGATGAACAACATGCCGACTTTTCATATATTATTTTTAGTCGGCAAGGTTATAAGATGAATAGCATGCCGACTTTTCAAAGAGTTTTGTTTCTGAAAGTAATATTTACAGGGTCGGCACAGTATTCATCCTTATACCTTGCCGACTAATTATGCATTTGTAACACCTTTCTCTGTATGTCAAAAATCCTATAGTCGGCAAGGTATTTTTTGTCGACCTTGCCGACTATAAGGTAGCCGGCAAGGTAAAAAATCAATAAGATGTCGACTAGTGAAACAATTACAATAGTCTCCTGTGTGTCAAAAATAATAAAGTCAGCATCTTCTTCATTCACCGACCTTGCCGGCCGGATATTGTCGGCATGTTACTCATCTGTAGACCTTGTCGGCTAGATATAGTCGGAATGTTCTTCATTCGTCGACCCTGCCGACTTTTCATAGTTTCAGAACTGAAAATTTTGATTTCTTCTTCAATTTTGAGTATGATTTCACACATCAGCTTTTCAATCCCCTTTTTAGAAGTGTTTGGGTAGTATGTTTTCATTTCCGTTGCAAAAAACATTCTCAAAACAAAAAAAAAAAATCATCAAAAATCTTGCCACATGAGTTCAATCAAAAACAAAATTTGATAACTTAAATTCCTAAGTTTTAATCTACTTAATTAATTCATCTAAACTCAATTAATTAACCTAATCAGAATTTTTAGTGTTAATTAAACAAGGGTATATTAGACATTGAGAAAATACAAGGTTAAGGGGTAGCCTGTTTTACTTCAAAATGACCTGGCTTTTGTCTCATTAGGTATACCCCAATTAATTTGGGTATACCCCAATCAAGCCAGGATATATTTGAGAAAATTATCTTTTTTTTTTTTTTTTTTTTTTTTTTGATAAAGGTTAAAATAGATCGATAATGTGCTGAGGAGGCAGAAAGGAAACAATTGCATTACAAGAAATTGGTAGACAAAACAGTTTTCAAGCTGCAAATGCTAGGGACTCTTAAATAAAATTAAAAAGCACTACTGACTAAGGCTAGCTTGAGAATAAACCTTTTCTTTCCAGCAGAACAACAAGTCGTCGAAGAACAGACCCCTGAACTCATTACTAGGTAATCCTCATTGATAAAGCAAGGCTTTTACTGCTATCATTGTATTATTTTCATCTTGTGCCTTGTTGTGGAACACTCCTCTATTTCTCTCGTTGTCTAATTTCCTTTTCCACTCATCAAGACACATCTTCGTTGTTTGAGGCCACACTAAGCTTATCTTGGGGTATCGAACAAAGTAGCTCCATATAGCATACAAAAATTTGCAGGGAAGTAGTGTGTGGTCTATGGTCTCTTCTTGTTGATTGCATAGCTGTAGGGGCGAAATATCACAAAGAGCTAATCCACAGCTTCACTTTAGCTAAGATAACCACCAACACGAAGAAGAAAGAAATTAGGCGAAGAGTAATTACGCGATAACAAGAAAGAAGTACGAAGGCGACAACACGACAAGCACAATGCGGCATTATCAAGAAGAACACGAAGTAGCAACGCGAGAGACATCGACATCTCTCCAAAGCCTGGCGAATAAGACAAACTGAAATAAGATCAACTAACAAAGATTTTGCATGTGATCTTCAGTTGTCTTCTTCTGATATATTTGCCTATATAATGATTCAAATGATAAAGAGAGAGGGAAAGGTTGTGATAGAATTCAGTCAAGTAAGAGAGAGTTTAGAACTATTCTTATAGAAGAAAAAAAGCCATTAGAGCTCAGTCTTTATATCATCTTCTCCATTGTTATGTACCAAACATCCTTGTAATCATTGTAAGAGTATCATACATTCAATATAAAACATTTGAGAAGATCATACTAGTGTCAAGTGGTGTATAATATCATTAATGTTTAAGTTGATTCTCATGACTTAGGCTTTGTGTTATTATCATCTCATTAGGTGTAGTTGTTGGATTTTCCGCAATTACATTTTGGCATTAGAAACAGCGAGGAGAATCCTCACCTGCTATCTAGTAGCTAGGAATCATCATCTCCAAAAGCAGCTTGTTGTTTCTCAAAGAAATTCTATCTTCAAAAATCATCACCACCATGAAGTTCCAATGAACACACCATTTCTAGTTCGAAGAAGTTCTGACTAAAGAATCAATCACCTCTCAAAACCCTGATAGGGAAACTTTGATAAGTTTCTCCCATAATACTTCCCCTAAACAACAAAATAACAACCAAATCCCCATCAAGTTTCTTTTGGTAGCTATAAATCGTGTCCACCAGCACCACTGATTAACAAAATGGTCCGAACCGCATCAAGAGCAGGGCACATCATCGTCACACGGAGAAGCAACAAAGTGGCAAGCAGAAGAGGAACCATAGGCGAAACTGAAACCTCGAGATCTTTGGAGAAAGACGAGGGTTAGGGGCGACATAATTGCAACCGCAGTCTACTTTCTATCACAGAAATGGGTCTACAGAACGACGATACCATCACCAAAACCCAAACGCAACAAAATAATGGCGAAAGAGAATTTTCTTGCATACGTCTGATACTGAGACTGTGGAAGATGAAGAGCAGGAGACACAAGGAAGAGGCAAAAATCCTAGTGACGAAGAAAATCTGAGCATCCAACAGTTAAGAGAGTGCCTTGCACAAGACAAGCAAATTGAGAGAGAACTGAGGCAATGACTCGAGCGAAGTAGAGCAAGAGACGCAGAATTAGCAGAAGAACGAGCAAACTTGACAAGATATATTGCCCTGTTAACGGAAGAAAATAACCGGATAAACGAAAATATGCAAGCGCGACCTCATACTGGGGAAACAGAAACTCAGACAAGTAGGAGTTCGTCAAGGAGAAGGAAAGGACGCCATAGCGAGGAAAGGGAAGTCCAAAATAACCATGCTTAGTACGAACGAGGCGTACACGAAAGAGAACGTGAAAGAGAAAATGTTCACGATCTAGAAAGGAGACTGGAGGAACGCAGAGAAATGAGGAGGAACAGATAAAGAAGAGAAAGCTCGAAACAAGAAGCGCAGAGGTATGATGGTATAAGAGGAAGTAGCTCGAAACGCAAAGCCAAAGATGTAGGAGAGAAACCAGTTTAGAGCGAGATACCATGAGAAACTTAGCAGAACAAAGAGCATTAGAGGAAGTCAACCACAGGGAAAGAGAGCAGACTGACGCGAACCAAACCATACTCCGACAACTTGAAGAACTAAAAAAGGCAATCAAAAATAATAACAGGCGAGGGGGGAAAATGAAGCGGGAAGAAGCCATAGAGGAAGCAGAGAGATCGCCATTTTCACGCGAGATATTACAAGCACCCATCCCCGCGAAATGTGCTCTGCCAACATTCTCCATCATCTTTGAAGGGATAGGGAATGCAGTTGTTTGAGGGTGAAAACGGTTTCTGCTAATTTCGGTAATTTCGGGTGTGTGGGTGAGAAACGAATTTAAACCCTAAACAATGTACTGCAAGGGAGTACTTTAGATTCGAGAGATCAATCTGTACAAATCCGTCCTAAACCAAGAAATGGACGTTCCAGACTTGCTTCGGTCACAAAGTGAAGGAGAAGGGTTGGTTTTGGGGAGGGAAGCGAAGAAAGTGTTGAGACCAGAATAGTTGATTCTGGAAGAGTAGTTGTTTTATTACTTGTATCAGAAAGTGAGAAGCTAACAGATGGAAAGCTAGCAAATGTTTTCTAAGTGTTGTATGGTACTGACCTGAACTTCTTGTTCGGTGGAAATAGGTAAGATTACATCATGCTGTTTTAGTTATTAAAATATATGTCTTTTGTGGGTCTTAAGCTTCTTTGTTGCATCAACCCCCTATTAGCCTAGAAGATTACATCATGCTGTGCTTTCTTTACTTAAACTAAATTACATGTTAAATTTGACTTCTTAATAATGCAAACAGGAGTGGACATTTTTGGCGAAGGAGCTGTTGAGCAGATAACCTTCCACTACGGGAAAAATCATCATTTACAACACTGTATTAGGGTTATAGTACCCCTACTACAACGCTTTTTTGTGTATTGTGTAGGTGGGGTATTGTAGAAAGTCCAAGCTTTTCTATAATACTTGACTAAGTGTTGTAAAGGGTGATGTGATTCATGGTTCGACAATATTTTGCCAAAGTTGTGATTCTCTTTCGATTTTTTTTTGAAAGCCTAACACAACTCTTGCTTGTGTTGTAGGACTATTTTACACAACAAAGGATGCGCATCGTAGAAATATGTAACACAACACTTGTATAAGTTGAAGGACTATCTTAGACAACTTAGGATGTGTATTGTAGAAATATGTAACAACTCTTATTACTATTATGAATAAGATTTGCACGACACTTGTTAGAGTTGTAGAAATATGTTGGACAACACCTACTTATGTCGTAAATACATTCTTTCACAGCCTCTGGTTTGTGTAGTTGAAATATGGAACACAACTCTTATTAGAAGTTGTGTGCATAAAAATATTTTGAAAAAAAAATTATAGGTGAAACCGAATTGCCGAAAGTATTTCACATTCACATTAATCTTCCAGCGTAACACATTTACATTCATTCTAACATTGTACAGTTCACAAAGAAAGTTCAGTTCCCAATTCTTTACCCACCAATGAATACATGCCTACAATACCACACTGCAATTATTCCTATAACATTTTGTTCTAGAACTAGATAAAGAGCAAAGTTTTCATTTCATTTTTTTTCATTTTCCCCCTTCCCCTGAAGAAGAGCAGAGCTATTAAGCTGTCAATATCCAATGACATATTTGGTCTGCGACTCCAAGTATTCTTTAGATTGTTTGACCATCTAAGAACGTTCCTCAAGCATTCATTCCTTCCAATAATCCCTACGCCTGTAATGCTGAAGTGTTTTAGTAAATATTAAAGCTTCTCAAACAAAGGATTGACCAGTATTCCTAGTTTCATGTGAATTGGATTGGCACATACTCCAAACCGCAAAGAAAGAACATATAATTTGATTAGGGTGATAATATCCTAGTTTGTTTTTTTTTTCTATTTTGAAAAACTCCAAATTTATAGTTTGGGCCGTTCAAACCAGGATAAACGTTCAGGTGATAGATGACAAAACGAAGCTTTCCTAGCAAGCATCAAAATCGAGAAAACCATGACTAGAGAGCGAGCAAGATATACGGGAGAGCTAGATCCTAATGCTAGGAGGGTGGCCGTGAGAACCACACACAAATTGAAGATCCAAAGAAAATATATATATATATATAAATTAGTAGTTTTGTACCTCTCTACAAACATGGCACATAAATTTTGGTTCACACCTTAAGACCTTGGAATATCATCGCGAAGGCTGCAGAACAAGCACATGATTCGCGAGAAAATATGGCCGCATCTCGAAGCCTAAGGATTAAAAGCAATCTCCCGTAAAAAAAAACCGAAAAATTGGCATAAGCTTATATGATATCTGATTAGTTACCCATCACCATAATGAATGAAAAGAAAAGCATCATCACCTCCATCTTACTCATATTCTCCTAAAAAACCTAAATAGAAAAACAAGAGCCAAAAATTTAAAACTAAAATCATATAATCAATCAAAAGTGTCTCTCAGACATCCAAGGAAGGATAAACAAAGCATAAACTCTCAAGCCCACGAAAGGCGAAAGCTCTTAGGCGGCAGAATGCGAATGTTCCGAGAAACAAGCCTTAGTTTTATCATCATCGACACTTGACTCATTCAACAAAAATCCAATAAGATACATTAGCAAACTAAAAATCCAATCAGGTTTAGTTTAAATCTAAAATTGAAGTCCAAGAGAGGCCAATCGAATCGAGACAGGACTAAAAATCAAAAGAAGAAAAAAAAAAGAGTTTGTAAAGATAATGTTTGGACATCCAAGGAAGGATAAAGCAGCATTAGCTCTCAAGCCCTCAAAGGCGAAAGCTCTTAGTCGGCAATTCGAATGTTATTGAGAAACAAGCCTTAGTTTTATCATCATAAACAATTTACAAACAACAAACTCAAATTCTAAGTAATAAATTTTCCTCCATTCACATTGTCATGAGAAAAGTAAACCAAAAATTAAGAATCCGTGAGAATTCTAAAAAAAATCAAACGAATGATTTTTGTGATTTTCGTATTGGGGATTGATCATCCCATAGGCACTTAAACAAGCCATAGGGGTAGACATAAATTCCCAATTCATAAAATGACTTTTCAAAATCAATAAAATAAAAAACTTGAGTTAAAATTGAGATTTTAAAGTGATGGATCAGAAAACTGGCTTGGAAAATCTCCTGTTGTGAAAGATTTAAACAAAACACATATTATAATCATAGTCGATAATATGGGGAAAGGATCATCACCTCCATCTTAATAATTTCTCATTCAAAATCAAGTCTCTAATTGAAAAAAAAAACATTAACATTAAGAATATGAATTGAAGAGGTTGTAAGAGTCTCGAGACATCCAAGGAAGGATAAAGCACCATAAACTCTCAAGCCGGCGAAAGGCGAAAGTTATCGGCAAGAAGCTGCGAATTTTCTTAAGAAACAAGCCAAGCAAACAACGCAAGTCAAGCTATACTCAGCTTCACGAGAATCCAAAACCATCAATGTGAACCTCAAGAAGAACCACTACACCATTTTTTAGGGATTCGCAACGGAGTCGGCCGTTCTTGACCAGGCTCAGAAGCAGCAAAGTGACGTTTCAAAACACGGTGTTGCATTTTTTCGCAACGGCATAAGCTCCGTTGCGACTCTTGGTCAAGAACGGAGATTCGCAGCGTCTTTGTGCCGTTGCGACTCTGTTTATTCGCAACCAAGGTCTGCCATTTGCTAACCTGTTTTCTAATTACGGGAATACCCCTACCAGGAACTAAATTATTATTGGTTCCGGTTCTAATTTATCGGTTCTGGTTCTAACTTAGCGAGAATACAAACGTTGCTAATTTTTTGCAACGAAAAAAAAAAAAGGGTCAAGTCTTCATTGACCTGGTCAAAATCCATTCCCCATATTTACCCCCTGCATTACCCGATTCCCCATATTCAAAGATTCCACGAGATATACAAACCATGACACATTCATTCACTTTCATTTCCACATTCACCATTATGAAAAAAGAATTCTTCAATTGAAGTTAACAACAAGTATGAATTTTTGATACAAACTATGTCATTCATTTAATGGACATAATACACAGAAACATACTTAATTCCCAAGTTCAGTTTGTAGAAAGTTCTGAAATTCCTAAGTTCTGAAAATCCCAAGTTCTTCTAACTTAAATCTCTATAAGGAGATGCTACATTATAACTTACAAATATTGCAGCTGCTAAGGGACCTAATGGATGCTACTTTGATGCTTTGTTCTCCAACCTTTCCGATCTCACAACAGAGCATCATTCAATTAACTCATGAACAAAGCATCACAAATTCTTCCAATCAGATAACTAGTATGATTATAAATCAATTGAAGTCAAAAACTAATAGGAAATAATATGGATGTTATACTCTATGGTTTGTCTTTATAAAACAATAATAATATCTATCAAGCTGCAACATAAGAAATACTTGTTTTGGTTATGACATCTCATTTATCATCAGAACAAATCTAAATTCAACCTTGAGGATTGTTAACCAAACTTTCCGATTTCTCATTCAAAACAAACCATCTTCTACTCCAGCCATTAGTTTTAGCACTTTTCTCAGCAGAAATCCTACAATTATATGTATTAGAAGTCAGTGAAAAGTCCAGATGAACAAAAAGAAACTTAAAACAAAGTAAGAACATGCTGCTAATTCAACTAGTTGGAATGAGACATTGATATAACAATAACATGGATTATGCTTCTGCTGCACAGTTTAAAATTGAAAGCACAGACAAACATGCTGGCGTGCTGATAAATTCAAGCAATTGGGATATGGCATTAGACACTGATAATGAAATATCCTTGTCCCAAATTTCATAAAAATTATGATAATAGAAACACTCTGCTTGTAACAAGATGTTAACTGAGAAAAAAATACTACGGTGGCAGATAAAACATGTTATATCTCTCCACCAGGCCCAGCACATCTTCAAAGCTGAACTCTCTTGCGCATCCTTCTGCGGCGCACTGACTTATCTTTCATAGATTTCAAGTTTCCTCTTGTTTGAGGACTTGCTTCCTATATAAGAACATGGAGCAAAAGACCACCAAGATACCCAATTTATCAGAGAAAATAAAAGGAAGATAATCAAACCATAAAAATTTGATTAAACAAAAAAAAAGCAAGATGTTCTTGGCCAGCAAAAGTGGGAACGGGACTTGAGGCTCTCTAGCTTATCAAATTGATCTCAACAACTGGTTCTTTGCGGCATTTAATTGGAATTCTAACACTATGGGACATAAAATATTTTCTCGCTAATAAACATGGGATACCTAACTCTTCCATCTCCTAAAATAACCTATTCTCTTTTGCAAACAGATGGACATACCCTATTTAGTATTGTTTGCTCCGCATCACTCCCTTTTTTTTGAGGATTTGGTCTTTATTTCTTCCTCGCGTCGCTGCCTATCCATCCTGCAAAAGATAAAAGTCCAAGTATCAGCTAAAATAAGCAATAGAACGCCATCACCGGAGATGTGGATACATAAGTGATTATTACATGAGCAGGCAACTAGACGAATTATTAAGAAAAAATAGAAGAAGAAAAGAAACAACATCAAAAGCTTAGGCCGAGGGGAATGCACAGGCAAAGCTACATGGTGTTGTTTACTAAGCTACTCCAAAGGATCTTCCTGTAAAAGTGCTAATGGTACAGATAACTTGAAAAGTGATTATGGATAAATTAACTAATTTGATTATTATTAACCATACCTCCTCTGCACTAGACGAATAAAGTGTTGCGGGGGAACAAAAGCCCGTTCCATATCAACTAACGCAACCACCATTTTCTTTTCCTCATTCTTAAATACATCCAATGCAGTAGTTGCAATTGTCACGACCTGGAACACGATAAACCAATTAAAGGCTATTTTCTTAAAGCACTATAACTACTTCCAAATGCAAATTCATCAGAAGCCTTTTCTTATAGCAAACTTTTAACGAAAGATTTCTTTAAAAAAAAAAAAAAAAAACTGGACAGGGACATATAGCCAAAACCTCCAACAAAGGTTTTTTTTTTTCTTTTCTTAACACGAGTCTGTATACAGGTATCAAAGACCTGTTACTTCCAATTGTCTGTATACAGGATGTATGAAATTATGCACGAAAATTACAGCAAAGACATGCGTCTTAAAAAGGAAACGATTAATATTACTCCAAATAAGTATAAAGCATACCTCTCGCTTAAAAGGTGGATATCTTCCAAGCCCTGGAGTGGCGTTAGCGAAGCGTATAACTATATCCACCAAGACACGATGTACCTATGTATGTAAGAGTTGAATCATTTTGGATATGTTTGCACAAAAAAGTATCTATGATATAAATTAAAATCTCTTAAAAAGGATCGATAAAAATGAAATGCTTCTAAGAGATAAGGCCCGATGGATGGGAACACCTTTTATTAAAGACCGGTTCAAGAACACCTTTTATTAAAGACCTCGGACCTTTCTCGGGGGATATAAGATATGGTTGGTAACCATCCGCCTCTAACACAACGGGTGCAATATAGAATAAAATCACAAAGATTTAGGTGCTAGGAAGCACAACAGGAGTCAAAGTTCCAAAAACAGAATGCCAGGGGAAAATACCCTTTTCACATTGTTGATGTCAAAATGTCTGTCCAATGGTAGCTGCTTGATTTGGTTCGGAAAAGTTCCCTGAAAGCTTGCAACAATTTTCCAACCACTACCCTGGAAAAGAAAAGCTCCAATGAGTTACATATAAATTTAATTAAGGAACAATAGAGACCGGTCTTCTGCGAGAGGAAGTAGTGCTAGATTCCACAAGGGTCTAGATCTACCTCCGATCCGCTCATAAGCGCAAAATATTAAGT
Organism: Papaver armeniacum; assembly: GCA_023531295.1. Classification (NCBI taxonomy): domain Eukaryota; kingdom Viridiplantae; phylum Streptophyta; class Magnoliopsida; order Ranunculales; family Papaveraceae; genus Papaver; species Papaver armeniacum. Next base: position 23,359 of record JAJJWW010016644.1, read on the forward strand.
ACCTGAAGCCAATCTAATAAACTACCGAAAAGATTACCAAGATCGGGAGTAACAATTGCATGACCATATTCAAGCATGTAAGTTTAAAAAACATATAATTGTCCTACTAAGTAACTAACGCATGTGCTTTCTATATGAACAACTCGGTGCGAGCGTAGCAACCTCGTATAGGAGAGTTGTTGTATCGAGTTTAGCATGAACTAGTGGACCTTATAGCACCAAATTGCACGCTAACAACATATTGACTTACAAAATAGATTTTAATGGGTGGAAAGACCTTCATAACTTGGTCAAAAGAGGGCCGGTGATATAATTATCATAATACGGAGATACGAGTATGTGCACACTTGCCGTATGTTACATACCTCACCGGTGGCAATATGTTGTAGAAATATATCTTCAAATTCACGACGAGCTCCAAAGCTAGGGATCTTGTACCTTGAGTAACTATGAACCATTTGTTCACCAAGCCAGTACTAACTCATCCTTAACTATTTGAGACTTACCTGTAACCTACAAAACAGTTTCGAGCAAAAGTAATCATCTTTCCGCATCCAATCACGATAAAAACAAAGACGAAGTATTAATAGGCTGTTATAAAAGATTTATAGATAGGAAGTCAGGCCCCAATTGTCCACTGTCACTAATCAATATGCATGAATTTGTTTAGAAGATAAAGAGTTAAAAGGTAAGTTGGGAACTAATGCACATACCTTTAAAGGATGTTAGGAAGCCCGATTTTCATACGCTTACATTTAATCTGTTGAGCAAGAGCTTCCACCAAAGCTAATCTACCAAGCTTGTTTTGAGGATCTCCATCAATATAGATTTAAGACTTTCACTTTCAAAGACGCCAAGCGGTTCCAGTGAATTCTCTGAACCAACAGATCACTCCCTTTTTTTGAGGATTTGGTCTTTATTTCTTCCTCACGCCGCTGCCTATCCATCCTGCAAAATAAAAAAAAGTATCAGCATGTAAAGCTTCAACACACAAAAAATGACAAAATAAGCAATAGACCGCCATCATCGGAGATGTGGATACATAAATAATTTAAATAAACAGACAAGTAGACGAATTATTAAGAAAAAATAGGAAAAAAAAAAGAACATCTCAAAAGCTTAGGCCCTGGGGAATGCACATGCAAAGCCACATGGTGTTGTTTACTAAGCTACTCTCCAGAAGATCTTCTTGTGAAAGTGCTAATGGTACAGAACACCATTACTCGAAACATGCTAGACTACGACCAAATTTAACCTTTCAAGATATAGCACTTAAAGAAAAAATTTAAACACATAGTGGTGGAATCATTAATAAAATTCAACCTTTCAAAATATCATCAGATGCAAATTCTACAAAAACATAATCCAAAGCAACCCTGTGATTGATGTACAAAGTATCTTAAACAGTTATATTTCAACCTAATTCGTCTAATTAACCAAATACTCAGCTCCGATTCCTGCACCCAATTCAAATACTACCAAGAACCCTAATTTCTGTAAAATCAAAATCAAATTATATGCAAATATCCCTACCTCATGCTTAAATAAAAAACTCATCACTAAAATTCAACTTATCAATCAAAATTCACATGAATTAATCATTAAACATAAACTCCTAATTTACCTTTTCTTCAACCTCCTATCTGAGTTTGAATCAACACTTGATATAGTACCACCACCATAAATCAAAGACGGTTCTCAATTTTTTTACATCTACTCTTGATTTTTTCCTCTCAAGACCAAAACCCTAATTTATTTTCTTCTCCCAAAACTCAGTCAATAGCTTCGATCTTCATTAACTGCAACTTATCGTCACCATCACCTTCTCTTCAATGATTACTCTAACTCTTCTTACACAGCACCGACTCAACTCATCACCTTCTCCTCAACGGGTTCATCCTAAAAAACTGAAATCGAAAACAACAAATTCACAAATGAAACACTAAAATCGATAAACTGAAATCGAAATCCTTAAAATCGAAAATAGAAGATTCACAGATAAAAATCTAAAATCGATAAACTAAAAAGAAATAAATAGATTCACAGTTGAAACCCTAGAAATCAAAATATCTAAAATCGCAAAATCTGTAAACCCTATAAACTGAAACGAAAGGATTATTAAAGTGACTTAAAACCTGGTAGATTCAGTGGTTTTAGATTGAAAGGGATGAAAGAGATATGAGTTCTTCAGAGATGAAGTTTTGTGGAGAGGAGATGAAAAGATATGAGGTTTCGTGGAGGAGAAAATAAAAATGAGAGGAATATAAACGATAAGGAATGGATATAGGATAACTTTGGTCAAGGGTGGAAACAAAAATAAGCTTCTTTGGACCAAAAGTTTGACTAGGGCGTGTTTATAAGTCCTAGTGTTCCCAACCACGCACGTGGTTCACACGCTTGAACCCAGCGCAGTTGCGATTCGCAACCTTGTGTGTGAGGTTGCAATATTAGCAACGGCATTCCTCCGTTGCGAAAAAATATCAGTTGCAATTAGCAACCAAAAATTTCGCAACCTCACTAGTGCCGTTGCAAACCTGGGTTGCGAATACCTTAAAATGGTGTAGTGAACCCCAATATCCCTCTTATATACTAGGATTATAAGACAGGGGAAATTACAACCAAAAACAAAAGACAAGGATACACATAGTTGAGTAACTAAACACAAGATTCGGGGGAAGAAAAAAAATTCGCAAAAGAAAAAAAGAAAAACAATTAGAAAAATTTACAAGCAAGGATTCACCCTATCCTATCATAACACAATCCAAATTTGCCTTCCTTATCAGCTTTGCAAGCACCACCTAGATATCAAACAATGGACTGGAACCTTAAGAGAAACCCGATATCCCTCCTATTATACTAATATCAATTGATAAAAGAAATCGAGGAAGGGGCTAGAGGGTTTGGTGAAGAGGCGTGAAAAGAAACCAAAATTTCGCAGAACCCATAAATCAAACAAATCCCATACTTAAAAAAAACTGACTAGCAGCTATAGGTTCAAACAAACCCTAACAAATTAATTTGGGAAGAACAGGGGATTAGGGGTTCTAATATCCCAGGTCAAGAACTTTAAAACCAAACCCATACAATCATCTATTCTTTAATTCCAAACAAAACGCAATTTAATATAATCAATTTCTAAACCGAACACATTCAAAAATAGGTAAATGAAGAACCCTAATTACCTTAAATCTATCCCCAAAGGAGAAATTGCGGGAGAGATTGTTCACTGCAGTCTTACCATGTTCATTACCTTCCCCACGTAACTAAATCTCGATTCTTATCTTGATTCCAGGCCTAAAAATCAAAACCCTAATTCTTTGATTCTTCATCTAAAAACATTTCCACAACTAAAATTAAATAATACCCTTTTGTTTCTTCATCAATTAATACTCGATCTACTCATCGATTTCATTCAATTAAAAAATCAAATTCAGAACCCTAATGCTTCTTTCTCCGATCGAATCCATAACTATCCCTAGTCGTTCTCTTCCATGGTTCCAGCAGCACCATCACTTCAACATGTACATACCCACATCAATTGATTCTCTCAAAATCGAATCTCAATCTCATCTCTCAAACAAGACCGACCAACAGGAGAGACGAGAGGAAATGGGGAGAAGAAGAAAGAAGATGAAAGAGTAAGGGAGGCGGAAGATGAGAGAAAGAAAAAAAAAATTGATTTATGTAAATAATTTGGAATGTGTAGATTTACTTTAGGATGCTCATACGGATTGCAAAAATTAAGGGACGGTGTAGATTCACTTTAGGATGCTCATACGGATTGAGAAGTTTGTGTGTTTTTTTCTTTGTGCTAGTTCAAACTCGTGTATTCGATTTTATTATCAACTTTCGATATGAAAAAATCCAAAAATATATCAATAAATTTAAAATATTATTATCGACCTTCGAGTTATAAATAAAAATTCCAAAAATATATGGGGATGAAGCAGAAAAAATAAGAAAGTGTGTTTTCTTTGTGCTTTCTCTTTATGCTTTTGTGCTCTCTCTTTGTGCTTTCGGTTAAAATTTCGACTAGTTACATAGGTCATGAAGTAATTTTGACTAGTCATACAGGTCAGGAAGTAGATTTAGTTCACATTAGTAGCATGATACATCATCGAAATCGATAAATATGAAGCTCGGTGTTGATTCAAACTTCAAATGTGGTATAACGACATACAAACTATGAACCAAGAAGCTCTGAGAGGGTTCTGACTTCAAACTTAGTATGATACATCATCAAAATCGATAAATATGAAGCTAAATGTCGATTCGAACTTCAAACTTGGTATAATGGCATATAATCTATGAACCACGAAGCTCTGAGAGGGTTCTGACTTCAAAATTAGCATGAAACATCATCAAAATTGATGAAGTTATTTAAGATTCCTTCGGAATATTCTACGAAACCTTAAACAAACCCTATTTCTGCATATTGTATGCAAACCAAGCTCTGAGATCTAAACTTGGCCTCGAGTTGACTACTCTAAGTCAGAAACTTGGTAAGAACGACGAATCCATCCATTTACAGGTAAGATTCCATCTGAATATTCTACGAAACCTTAAACAAACCCTATTTCTTCATATTATAAGCATACCGAGCTCCGAGATCGAAACCTGGCCGCGAGTTGACTACTCTAAGTCAGAAACTTGGTAAGAACGATGAATCCATCCATTTACATGTAAGATTCCTTCCGAAAATTCTACGAAACCTTAAACAAACCCTATTTCTGATTAATGTACGCATACCAGGCTCCGAGATCGAAACCTGGCCGCGAGTTGACTACTCTAAGTCAGAAACTTGGTAAGAACGACGAATCCATCCATTTCCTAGTAAGATTCCTTCAGAATATTCTACGAAACCTTAAACAACCCTATTTCTTCATATTGTATGCATACCAGGCTCCGAGATCGAAACCTGGCCGAGAGTTAACTACTCTAACTGGGAAACTTGGTAAGAACGATGAATCCATCCATTTTCACAAGTAAGATTCCTTCGAGATATTCTACGAAACCTTAAAAAAACCTATTTGCATATTGTATGCGTACTAGGATCCGAGATCGAAACTGCCACGAGTTGACTACTCTAATTCATAAATTTGGTAAGAACAGCGAATCCATCCTTTCTGGGTAAGATTTCTTCTAGATTTTCTACGAAACCTTAAACAAACCCTATTTCGCATAAATGTATGCATACCGGGCTCCAAGATCGAAACCTGGCCGCGAGTTGACTACTCTAAGTCAAAAACTTGTTAAAAATGACGAATCCATCCATTTACAGGTAAGATTCCTTCGGTATATTCTAAGAAACCTTAAACAAACCTTATTTAGGCATATTCTATGCATACCATGCTCGAGAGATCGAAACAGCGACAAGTTGACTACTTTAAGTCATAAACTTGGTAAGAACGACGAATCCATCTATTTACAGGTAAGAAATATATCAAAATTGGATAAGAAATGTATCAGAATTGAACATCCCAGGTTCAAAGATTACCAGAGTTAAAATGACTATATTACCCTTACTAGAAATAAAGGTAATAAATATTACGGAGATTGTGAAAATTACTAAACTATCCTTATCTGAAATAAGTAAAGTAAATATTACAGATAGTGAAAATGATCATATTACCCTTCATGGAAATTTGTGCAATAAATATTATGGAGATTGTGAAAGTGACTTTGACTACCCTTATCGAAAAAGTAAAGTAAATATTCACGCTTGTGAAAATGACCATATTACCCTTCTTGAAATTAATGCAATAAATATTATGATATGAAGACTATGAAAATGACGGACCACGCTTATCGGAAAATAAGTAAACTAAATATTATAAATTGTTAAAATTACCATATTACCCTTACTAGAAATAAAGGTAATAAATATTATGGAGACCTGTGAAAATTACCGAGACTACCCTTAGGTAGAAGTGAGTAAAGTAAATATTACGAGATAGCGTGTATGTGATTGTTTACGTGAAGGCTTCGTCTTTGTTGCGGCTCAGTCACCTAAGCATTACATTTTGTTTTACAACTCTTATGAAGGGTTGTCATAAAGTTAGTGTATTAAAGAACCACAAACTTGATAGAACATATAATAGTGTAGGTATGGTTAGTGGTGTAGACTTCCATACGGGAGGTTGAGGATCAAATCCCCCATCCTCATTTCTTCTAATGTTTTATATTTTTACTTCAACAACACTTATAAGTGTTGTTATACATTTTTATTAAAAAAGAAAAAAAAAGCCAAAAGTTGTGAACGGTAAGGATGGTTGATGAGCTAGACGTCCATGCAGTAGATTCATGTTCGAATCTCCCCTATAACCTCATTTTTTCCAACATTATATATTTTTACTTCAACAACACTTATAAGTGTTGTTGTGGGTTTGTATATAAAAAAAAAAAAAAAAAAAAACTGAAACTTGTGAACTGAAAGGGTGGTTGATGAGCTAGACTTCCATGCAGTAGGTTCATGTTCGAATCTCCCCTCTAACATATTTTTCATTATCATATTTTTGTGTTCTTTAACAACACTTGTCGAATTGTGATAGGCTAAGTCACTACATATATGGAACATTATATATTTTTACTTCAACAACACTTATAAGTGTTGTTGTAGGTTTCTATTAAAAAAAAGAAAAAAATCAAAACTTGTGAACTGAAAGGGTGGTTGATAAGCTAGACTTCCATGTAATAGGTTCATGTTCGAATCTCCCCTCTAACATATTTTTCAATATCATATTTTTGTGTTCTTCAACAACACTTGTGAGTATTGTGATAGGCTAAGTCACTACATATATGGAACAACGTTGTTATAGCTAAATGTCGTCACAACTGTTTTGCTTAAGGAGTTGTGGTTTGTTTTCTTAGCGCAACCCCTTGTTTCCTAAGGGTTGGCAGTGATGATATACGACAACTCTTCCTTTGAAACCATTTGTAAAACATAAGACTTTCTACAATACTTAGCGAAGCGTTGTAAATCTCCAGTTGTAGATGTATATTTTTCCTGTAGTGTTCAGACCCTTGATGTACACGATATTATTCCACCCCGGTCGCATTCGAAGTGTTCGAATTAAGCAGTACGTGCAAAGCAAATAAGCATGACAAAATCGGTCGTCCCCGCAAAGCAGACTAGCAGAAAGGAAATATAATTAGAAAAACGATAATGGCAACTTAGAGTTTGTCACTTGGTTGATCTGCCCTTGGTTTACTTTTTGAATACTGTGCTTGATGTTAAGCTAATGCTAAAGCTAAGTAATTGGTGGAACATCTTTGTATCTTTTAAGTAAAAGAAGTGAAAAGATGAGTAAGATAATACTTTGCTTTGTAAAGAAAAAAATTGTCAAACTTTTTTGAACGGCTTGGTTTTTAGAGTCTTCTTTGTTGTTAGGAATCTATCATAGTGGTGGATAAAGTCTGAAAACGCATGTGCTCGTCCACGACCCTTCGTAAATGCTTTTGTGCCGATGAAAGTTCTTACTTGTACCGTGTAAAAAGACACAAATAAATCTTGATGCTCTTCCTAAAGATCCTTGGCATAAGCAGTAAGGTGCACGAAATACGTAGTAGTACATAGCCCGAAACAGAGTGAATAGAAAAGAAAAGAAAATGGTGGAAATACAAGTGAACTATTTGGAGGAAAAGTAACAATTTGTGTACGAATGTGAGGGCAGCAAACAAGTAGAAGAGATAGCTGAAGATGTCATTGAGATCGACAACCTAATTTCCAAGATTCAATATATCTATTTCACTTTCCAACAACAACAACAATGTCTACTCAAAGGTACTTCTTATCTTCTCTGAGGTATGATGATGTTGATGAATGATTGAACCCCTTTGGTTAATTTCCTTATATCTAAGAAAAACCCTGGTTTTAATGTGTCCTTTTACCTTCAGTTTTGTGTTCGATTTGTGATTTGAACTCTTGATAGTACTAAGAATGAAAGAATATGTTGTACCCAAGACTAAGACCAATGCTTCGGGTCATAATTATCTATAATCCCACTCATGATAGATCCTCATCAAGTTGGAGAAACTGAGCTTGGATTGTGCTTGTGCATGTTAATCTGTAAGTAGTAATAATTATTTCGATTTTCACCACACTTGTCAAAATTCTAATTTAGTACTGATTGCTCTTAGGCTGGCTCTAATCGTCACCCAAGATTCAAGCTGAATGTTGGATCCACGTCACCAAAATGCATCGACCGGGCGCGGTGGGGATCCAAGATTCTATCTCGATCGCAGTTTGAAGATTCGTAGCACGCTTGATTGGAGGCTGCGTATTATGGGAAAAATCAAAGCGCGTTGCTAATCGCATATTGACCGTGTTGACTGGTCCACGCTGCAGATTGAAATCTGCGTGTGCTAGAAAACCCTAAAACCAAAAGTAGCATCTCTTCTTCTTATTTCTTTCTTTCACTCTTCTTCCTCAAACTAAACTCATAGAACTTCACTCAATTAACTGATTCGAGATGTTTTTGTGTTGAATGAGCTACGATCTTCGAAGGGTTTGTTACATCAAACGTGGGGAATCTATTGATGTTATTTTTTGGATATTTCATCAACAAAGCAACCCAAGGTATGAAATGTTAGTTTTGATTGATTGAGATTAATTTTTGATTTAGTTTTTAGTTATGTTGGTTTGATTTTCATCCATATTTTATCAATCATCTTGATTAGTTTGATTAAGCATCAGGAAATTATTTGATTTTCTTTAAAAAAATTGAAATGTGATTGCTTAGGTTTTATGGTATTTGGGGTTAATTTGGGTGAAACATAAATTCATGTGGTGGGAGCACTACAACAAAAACATACATGGATCATTCTTAAAAAGTGTGATCTAAGTACCGGCTGTTTGTGATCTTTGCCAGTATAATCTAAAGGGTGATTTATAGATCACAAATCTTTTGCAATGAAAAGTGTGATCCTGCCCTAGGCAAAGAACTCAAAGTTTTGAAAAGTTGAGATCTAAAGATAAGGTTTTTAAAAGACAAGGTTTTAGAAGTTGTGATCTTTCCTCTAAGTTTTCAACCAAAATTTACCCTATACAAAAAGTAACCCAAAGTGTAATCTCATACCAATCCCGCACTCCGAAACTCAAATCCAAAACTTGATATAAAAAAGGAAACAATGTCTGAATCACATTTATTCCATGTCTGAATCAAATTCATTCAATGTCTGAACCACAAACCAAATTACACATTTTGCAGAGTCTTGCGACACTGGATCAAAGTATATCTTGAACAATCCGTACAAAGTCAGCTAAGTCTATCAATTTAAAGACCAAACATACTGATTTAAAGCTTATTACATGAATAATAGTTTGATCGTAAACGCAATTTCAAGTTGCAAATTCCGTTCCAAAAGTGGAAATCTCGTCATCAACCAAAGTTAAAATCTCATCTTGCATCGTTCGATGCATTCGCCAAACATCAAAGCGTATAGGTTCATGTCGGTCCCAAGTTCTGCAGTTAGAGGCCACATCAAAAGAAGGTTACATAGTACACATTTATCGAAGTATGCAGTAGAATTCTCAATATATATCACACCTTATTTTCCTCCCCGCTCATGTTCTTTTTTCTACCCTGAATTTACTCTGGTTTGTCCTCTGTTTCTATCTACTTCTACACTCATTTCAAATTTTCTTATCCTTCCATTTTCTTAATCCTATTTCTTTCTTCTAATGTCTCTTCAGTTCTGTCAACATCTTTGCATTAGTGTGTCATTTTAGGTTCGATACCATAGTAACACTTTGTGCAAAACTATGGAGATAAATTATCATCCCGAAAAGCAATGAGAATAGTACAAAATCTAGAATTTTCAGAATTTTACCTTACGGAGCTGAGGAAGGACAAGTTTCACTCCCTGACCATTAAGTTGCAACATCATTGCACGAGCATCATGTCCAGGAGCTTCACACACAGCCAAAATTTGAACCGAGAAAGCAACTAACATCAGAAATTACATTGCTGTAAGAATTCCTACCACCAAAGCCGCTTCCACATCCAGTACCCCATATTCCACATATTGTGGCTCTAATAACCTTCTCTCCTGTCCATCACCGCAAGTATAACACCGAACTATTTAAACATTCATTCTACCAACTAGTCCCGATGTTAAGATCATTTTACCCGGCCGACACTACACATAATATTTGAAACAAACAAACAAGACACACACAAGGCATACAATCCAAACATAAGCTAAAACAAATAGTATTGCATTCAACAATTTGATATTATCAAACTCAAACCCAACATTCTCACTAAACCAGGGTTCCTTTCTCGAAGACACTATGTACTACTAAGTAGAATCATATCCCCCTTCAACTCCATGAATTTATGTTACTAATCAACGAAAAACAAATTCAAACCAAACAATACACAACCTAAATCAGAACCCAGATTTTTACTGACAATAGGTCCTGCTAGTTAATCCAACTAAAGAATATCATATCCCATATTATATCATCATAAACTTCTTGACAAATTCCATACTATATCATCATAAACTTCACCAGCAGTCTTGCTTCTTTAATATCCTACATATTGTCTTCCTTATCTATAATACTAGCAATTGAAGAAAAACAAAAACTAAGAAGAATTCATCACATTTCAGTTGTTACCTTGAATATGTAGCCGTAGGAACCATCAGCCACATGGGAGAAAACCATAGTGTTGGCATATCATGACATGGTAAGGAAAGTGAAACGCTTTCGTCCTCCAGGTTGTACTTGTACACACCCAGATCAGATTTTAGTGTAAAATACACACAACTCTTTGATAAACCCATATCTGAGGCCAAGCAAGACAGTCGCGTAAACACAGATAATCTATATCACATACCATCTAAATTCAAATATAGACAGGCAAACACTTCACTTACCAACAGTAATACACTTTGCAGTCCTACAGATCATTCATTCATTATACTACACAACCTAAGGTTTCTCAACAAACTCAAGAAACCCAAGATTTTACATCTCAAATTTCTTCTTAGATCCAAAGACAACCAAGCAAGCAATACTCTTATCAAGATCTGCACTTAATCAAAGTAACAAGAACAGAGACATCAATTTAGCAAAAATGCACATTTGGCTTCAAACAAGGAATTTCTTTTCCATTCTTTTGTTAGTATTTTTTTTTTTTCGGAATTTGGATCGATAAGGCTTATCCCTTCCTTGTTACTATTTTAATTACGAGCGTATCCATGTACTTGAATGGTTGACTTAAAATAAATGAATACAGCTAGAGTAAAGATTAGATTAATCCTTGAGCATATATATAAGATCCGTGGCTCCTGAGTTCATCAATACTAATAACTTGGCGATATGGGGAGCAAAACAACCAAGTCTGCTATCAAGGTGGTGGAACGGAACATCACCCATAACACAAATACTTCCTAAACCAGGATGTCCAGAAACACCGTACTCTCTACATCCATAGACATAATTGGTTCTTTGCCAAAAGGGAATGCACTAATCGAAACCCTCACCTACGGTGTGTATCACTTTTAAGTACCAAATACCATTTGATTTTAATAAATTTTTAATCCCAATTTCCATGAACTCATATACCTAGGTTGGGATTAGGAGTCGATTACAAGTGATTTGTAAAGACACTCAATAAAACCACTAATGATAACTGTCATTCGTCTCAATGAGACTTGTGGCTTACATGTTAAAAACAGGGCATTAGGAGTCGGACTAAGAGCTAAATTTAGACCATGGCTCAGCCAGGATAACTCACATAACCTACCACTAGCAATAAAAATTCTACTAATGACATGGATAAAAGCCTTACAAAATCACTCCAGGAACTATATAAAAGCATAAATAACTTTAACTAGATGAAGCCCTGTACAAACTCACCTTCAAAAGAGTATTAAGTTATGAACCTTGTTGAGCACCATCTCTACCCTACCAAATTTCCTTGTCAGAGTTTTGAGTAATTGTCTCACATCTGCAACATGGGAAGAACAGCCAACAGATCACAAGTAAGAACAATAATAAGCTAATATTTTAAATTTATGAAATCAAAAAGTCAAAATTGACATTCACAATTTTGTTTCTCGCCGAAGCCGACACTACCGTAGTTTTGAATCATTCAACAAGAGAAATACGAAACATCAGATCGAAAATCCCTAGTACAAACAAAGAGAAATCAAAACCCTATCTTCTCATCGATTATATTGGGAAATCACAATGAAATTAGACGATTATGAGATATTTATAAAAATTTACCTCAAAAACTTCTTCTTCGATGATCCAATCTCGAAACCCTAACATTCAAAATTCAAAATGAACTCCAAAAGTCGAATTTCTCTATCAAATCTGAAAGTATAAACACACTGAATGGCGTTAAAACATATAAACCACAATATGAAGAAAGAATTTAAAAGCTTAGGGTGAATTTTTTCTTGATTTGGATCAGCATAACGAAATACGACCTAGTTTTTCTCGTGGGAATTTGGGCAGAGAGGAGAAAAGAGGAGATAGAAGAAAAGAGGAGAGAGAAATAAAAAATGAAAATGAAGTTCAATGAACCGGATTTTTGATTTAAGAGTTTGACTGAGAGGTCATTTGGGTCCCGGTCAAAGTTAATTAAGACTTTTATTGTGGTTCTCCCTTTGGATCACTATACAATCAAACTCTGTGATTTAATGGTAGATATTAAGATCACACTGTTTAAAAAATAAGTAATCAATCTACATCAAAGATCACAAACAAGAGAAACCCTATGATCTTTAAGTTTTAGCTATTAAAAGATACTTGATTATTGAAATTATGATTCATAGTATGTGATGTAAAGTGTGTTTTGTTGTAATGGAGATTATTGATTTATTGATTTAATTGTGTTTATGGTTTGTAGAATGTATTTGAAGTTTGTGAAACTACAAAGCATGTCAACCAATTTACATTGAGCATTTTTGCAATGAGTTTTTAGCATTAAGTAAATCATATGTGGTTTTGAGTTGATGTTGAGATGATTATATATATGGTTGAAATTTATGTTGCCAATATGCTTTTGTTGGAGGTTTTGATTAGAGCATTTTGCAATGAGTATGAGGATCAGCTCAATTATAAATTTGAGTTTATGTTTAGATGATTGTAGAGGTGGAATTGATGTAGTTAATATCATTGTGATTGAGAGACACAAGATGAGCAATGTGCATACCTCAATGTGATGTGAATGTGAACGTGGGAATTAATAATGTTGATTGTGCATAGATTAATATATGTGTTTCATTTTTGTTATTCACATGTTGATTGTGCTTCCCTTGCTCTTTGCATTTTTAGATAATGGAGGATGTTGATTGGTCTAGGTATGAGATTTATCCCAACTATCTCCAGGTGTCGGAAAGTTACAACATAAGGCCGATAACTTAGTTGATAAGCGAGACGGAACATTTAGGAGTAGTTGGACTAACTTAAATAATTTTTACAAGATAGTGGTGAGAAACAACCCCCGTGCAATTTTAATTCTTCAATACTGTAGTTTAGAGTCCATATTCCAATTTAATTTTAAGTATGGGGATAAGGGATTAACCGAAGCTTTATGTGAGAGGTGGTGGAAGAAGACTAGAACTTTTCACTTCAAAGAGTTTGAGATAGGTTTAACCCCTCTAGATTTCTATCGGTTGACTGGTATTTCAATTGGAGGAGGTAAGCCAATCCCATAATTACCAAAGCAAACAATGACGATGCAAGAACTAGAAGCTATGGATGCTAGGTATTTCCGGGGTGTGTTAGATTTTATGGCACATAGAAGACTATAGAATCTGAAAACTGGAGATTATGATTCCAAGGCATGCAAGATGCGAGTTTCTCACTTGGATCATTTCATTTTAAGTAGGGAAAATTTTGACAACTGCGCCATTCTTTGAAGAATTGACTAGAATGTTCTTGCTTTGGTGTATTGGTTATTTTTTGTTTCTGATCGTAGTCTTAGAGTAGATAAACGATGGTGTATAGTGTTGGATAATTTGGATCTTTGTTGGGTCTTATGATTGGGGTACTCCAACTTTGGGCGTTTTGTATAAACATCTGGATGACTGGAGTTCGTGCAAAACAGAAGGATATGGGTGGCATGTCGATGATCTTAGAATTCTGGTATTATTTTTATTTCCGTAATTGTCAACTGGTTCGTGCAAACATAAGGATATTAGTCTATTTAATGCGTTGAACCTTAGGAGTAGGGGACAAAAAGATCTTCACAAACACTCTCTGTCAGATGCAAGCGCTCAGATAGATATTAGGATGGGTGATGCGGTTATTTGGGACCCCTGGTTCGGGGACAGTGAACACCAACACACTGATGCATTCCAAACCGCACTTGGGATGTCTAAGAGGAGATGTGTCTTTAAGGACAAGGACGGTGCAAGAGCTTCAGTTTATCTGGCTGAGAGGTGTATGAGGCAGGTGTTAGGTGCGATAGTTATCCCATGCAACCCACCTAGATTTGGGGAAGTATTAGATGGTATGGAGCTTAAGGTTAGTGATCACTTCCTTGCTGTCCCTGATGAAGTGTATTCCAAATTTTGGAAAACTCATAGCGTGGGAGCTCTTAAGACAGAAAGAACTCACATAGACACACATGATGATATCGGAGTTGGTCACGCAGGTATACCCCGTAGTTTGATGCCCCAACGCCCACCCCCTACCATGTCATCCCAGACATACAAATACGACCAAGCAGGACAGTCCATGATGCGACTCCCAAACCTACAATGGGACATGCCTTTCTACAAAGATTCATTTGAAGAGCTAGTTCCAGTCCCATGGAAGGAGAAAACCCATACAATTTTTCTGAAATCAACGTCTCGCAGGTTAGTCATTTTATATCTCATTTTCATTTTCATTTGGAGTTTCTTCATTGTTAAACATAAATGTTTAAAAAACTTTTATTTTGTTTTTTTTAAGAAGAGTTACGCAAGTTTGCGGGGGAGGCATACTGGCTGATTCAGAGTAGCAGGCAGTTGGTATATGATGAGACTCGTCTTCGAGCGGTGTATAACACCCCCACAACCCATCGTAGTTATGGAACATCTGAAGGCCTATTCAATTCAAGTCAGGAAGAACAAACATTTCCCAGCACATAGTGCGATGGAGTATCCTTGCCGGAAACCCAACACCGTCGCAAGTGTTCTAACAGACCCTTCCGCATCGAATGCTTATTATGTCCCTTAGCCCGTTGATAGTAACCTCCCTGTAGAGCATAACCCGTTATTGGAGCATGCCTCCCCGGTAATTAGTGACTTACCGACCTCTAGTGATTTTTAGGGCTTAGTTTGGGAGGTAGTTGGCATGGTAGTGTGCAGGGTAGTGATCCGAGAGGTGATGATGGAGCTGATATGGATGTTGTGCTAGATAGTCAGTTTTTTTGGGTAACTCCAGTAAAACTGGTTAAAATTGTGTTGATTAGCTAGGGCGTAGTAGATGTTGGATATTTAGTTCTTGTATGATATATTTAGTTTTTCTTCATGTATGTTGGACCTCGTATTATCCGTATTTTATGTTCTTCATATTCCATGTTTAAGTGTGTTATATTTTATTTTCTTATTTCCGTGTACAAAACAATACACCGTTTTAAATCCATTGCGATGATGATATAATTTTATATTTAGCTGAAAAATGGAGTCGGCTATCGTTAGATATATGCGACGACGGAGAGAGGCGACATACCCCAAACGGTACCACAATGATAGCCATGGAGATTTCGTCATCATGTATCAGCAAATTTTGCAGGAGGCACATGATTTGCACCAACCCGAACCGGTCCAGGTCTTGACTAGAAGAACCATTAACAGATGTCGTATGGAGGCAGATGCCAGGATGATGCACGACTACTTTCACCCCGGTTGCAGATTCGGACCTCAGCGTTTTTAAGGGACGTCACGGTTTGCCCAGAGAAGTTTTTCTTATAATATTGCCTCAATTTTGCGCTAGAGATCCCGATTTTTTGCAGCGAAGAGATGCGTGTAACATCCCGGGTCACTCTCCTCATATGAAAATGCTCGCCGTCATGAAACAACTGGCAAAGGGGGTGGCGGCGAATAGCTTAGACGATTACACCGGGATGGCTGCTTCAACAATATACATGTATGCTAAGAAGTTTATGGATGCACTACTTTGGGAATTTAACGATCGTTACATGAGGCTGCCAACAACCGAAGATACTAAGAGGTTATTGGCTCAAAACGCAGCTCGTGATTTTCCTGGAATGCTAGGAAGCCTCGATTGCACCCATTGGGAGTGGATGTTATGTCCTACTGAAGAAGCAGGGCGACCCGTGGGACACCATAAGAAACCAAAGAAAACAGGGCGACATGTGGGACACCATAAGAAAACACATTACATCATAAACATCCGAAGATTTCGAACTAACAATATAACCACTCATAAAATCTCACGAGAACAAGATTATGCGATTACCAAAAAAATAATTGGCCACGAAATGTTTGAAAGGCTTCCCTAGTTCCGCTTCATACATTGCCATCGCCTGAGCACGATTACCATTTGCAAGAATGCTATACTGCCTAAAACGACCACAAATCCTTTTCATCATGCTAATGCGGTGTTGGATACGTATGGCGGAACACCAAACGCTTTCGTTCCCAATTTGAATCAAAAAGTATTCCCTCACTCGAAACCAAAATTCCATACTCGCTTGAGGATTTTCTGTATCATGATCCATATCCGCAACCTTACAATAACTTATGACTAGAGCGTTATCTTCATGCATCGAAAAACGTGGCATCGTGATTGATTATTGTGGTGGAAATAAAATATGTAACTTTGATAATTTGGGATTGAAAAACTTTATTGTTTGGTTGAGTTTACAGAGCATTACACCTTCGGAGATAATTGAATTGTGAGGCGTCTTTCACAAATTTATACTAAGATTCTAAGATGGGTTTAAATGTAATTTTGAAATTCTACAAAGGAATAAATTATAAACATTGGCAACTTGACAGCATGAGTGGTCATCATTTGTCGGGCATTATTTTGCATGTCATCTTCTGTAGCGTGATTTATTTTTGTAATCTGAGTAATGGTTAAATAAAAATGACCTTTGAAAGAGGAGGCGACTAAAGGCGTCAGACAAAGTACTACCGATTAGATGTGTAATAGTAGTCTCTGACATCTACAATTATCACCCGTCACAATGTGTTTTCAGAACACGCCCCATTGAGTTGTCCACAACTTGTATGTCAGACAAAAGTGTATAGATAAGCGTTGAATTATGCAGTTTTCCCTTTTGATTTATTATCATACACGTGGACTGGAATAATGGGGTTTGGGATTTGGTGGTTGGGGAGTTTACCGACTTAAGTGGAAATATTCACGAATGGGAGTTTACCAACACATTTGTCCCTAACTTAGAAGGAGGTCCTAAAGTACACAAACATAAACAAACCCAAATAAACGTTAACATACATAAACAACATAAAAAGTACACAATACATAAAACATAAACATTACATCAGACTGGGCGTCATTGACCAGAATAAAACACAGGATTAAACATTACATTATAAACACAAAACATAACACTAGAAATTAAAGACCAACATAAAATATAATTACTCGGCCCATTCCACCAAATTACACCCAGGACATTTCCATAAATGTGCATCATATGTGTTCTTATCTTTAGAACGATGTAGTTTCATAAAAAACCTACATCCAGGGACCGGGCATGACGCCCCCTTTTCATGTTCAACCTTAATCATACCTTTCTCTTTGAAGTTTTTGCAGAGTTCGTTAATGTTTTTATCATCTTTAGACTTGATTGCATCTTCTAACCACTGAGTTCTTCACGACAATTATCGAACTGGCAACGAAGGTACCTACTTTTTCCAGGTTCCGCTTCTAATAACAATTTGATTCCCGGACAACCTCTCTCCGGGCACTTGGAATACATCCAAGGGCATTGCATGGCTGAATGGTCATCAAGGAAACAGAGCGGACATATTTGGTTTGCTTCTACACACACAATTTGTTTCCCTTGCGATTAGAATTCATTTTTGACCGGCTAAATTCGAAGGATCGTTTTATGTTTGATGGTGTGTTTCTTTGAGTGGTTGATGGAGTGTATTTATAGGAAAAAAATTATTATTATTTATAAATGAAATCCCCCTTAAAAAATCTTGGCGTTATAGTGTGTTGATTAGGATAACGAGATTTCTATCAGAAGTTGTTGTGAAAAAGCGATGTGTAGATGACTTAGTGGTAACTGCCTAAGTTGAGTCGTATGAGTGTTTGCAACTACAGAACTGGGTTATTTTTAACCAGAGCTCAATTTGAGAAAGTATACGAAAAATATTCGGCGTTTAACATTATAGTGTAACCGGGTGTAGGAAAAAAAGTCAAACAAATTTAAAACAGCCACGCAGTTTGTAACCGCGTTTAAAGAATACGCGGTTTGAATATACGTGCAATGCAGTTTCTAGATGCGTGCACAAAAATATTTCGTGGATTATTCTTTGATACGCGGTTAGAAACTGCGTGTTATGCTTTTTCCATACGCAGTTTGAAACTGCGTACCTTGGGTACTTCCAACTTGGATCCAAGCTAAACGCAGCACTCATTCTGGATCGTGTCCACTATTCACGAATTAACGACACTTCTAGCACTAGTAATTTTGGATGTTGGAGGCATAAGAGCCAGCCTTAGGACTCGCACAATTAGTGTTGTAATTTATGACTTTACCTATATTATTTTTTTATTTATCTTTATTTGTCGACATGACATGTTGAGATTATTAGTCCCACATGGTTGGGTTATTTAAGATCCTGCGGTTTATAATCTATTAGGGCCTCTCCACTCATAGCCAATTGATTTTGAGTTGGATGCCCGTATTCTAATATGGTATCAGAGCAGGCTATTTGTGTCGAGTCAGTTGACCGCACCTTTACTCGCGTCACCCGATTTAATTGTCCACGTGTTTGTAAGACCCGCCGAGGCTACACGTGAGGGGGCGTGTTGAGATTATTAGTCCCACATGGTTGGGTTATTTAAGATCCTGCGGTTTATAATCTATTAGGGCCTCTCCACTCATTGACAATTGGTTTTGAGTTGGATGCCCATATTCTAATAGGACAAAGGTTTCAGTTATGAAAAGGCATCCTGAAGATTCACCAGTCAAAAAGAGCAAAGTTGGCATTCATCAAATCATAGACTCATACTCTCACAAGTTACACAATCTATAGCCACATGGTGACTGCACTCATATCCACATCTTGAGTGTTCTGCTTTACAGTTTCTTTATGTTTTTTCTTTTTTGTTGCATAGCCATTGACACTCTCTTCTTGTTTTTAGGTTAGTAGAATTAAGAGGAGTGATGATGTGATTTAAGGCATTAGAATTAAGTCACCAGCAGTATCACATGGTACATCTCCTATGTAAAATGTAATCTTCGTAGTTGTTCTCCTATGTACAACTTATTTTTTTCTTTTAAGCGCTAACTCAATTGAACGATGTGCTTCGGATCTCATTACCTTAGAGGATAATACTACTGATAGAGGGAATCAGAGATGGTGAACGGAAATGGAGAATGAAAGTGCTATATTTCTATGTTTCTTTCAGAGTCTTCTCTATATTATTACCTACTAGAGGACATGTATTGGGATTAAGTAGAGAGATTTTTGGTACTGCGGTTAATTATATTTCTAAAAAGTCTGTAAGCATTTCCTCTGACACTCCTCACATGCTTCACTTAGCCACTACAGTACCACTAACACATTTTGTAGGTTTGAAAATTAAATCTATCGATCACTTTTGAGTTTTTTCTTGTATGATTGACTGTGTAGAACCTGCCCTCTCTATATGCAAAACATATGTTTTTTATTCGTTCTTAGTCATGGTAAGAAATCAAAATTCAAAACGGCAGTCTAATCATATTAATTGATTGGATTTGCCCTCAAAGTGATGTAGATTAATTATCTATTAATCTCATTTCAAAAACATATCGTATTAACTCTAGTTTCTACTGATGTTGAACAAAATCAGCTTTTTCCTAAAACCAAAATGAATTTAATAACACTAGATGGTTCATATACTATCTTTTCTTGGACAAATTCAACTTGCTAACAGTAGATGACGCATATAACAACTGCACTTATCCCTTAATTTACAAGGGATTTTATTGTCATGGTTTTACCATAGAATTGTCTTTGCCTCCTTGCTACAGATAATGCTATGTCTAAGTTCATCTTCCTAGCTCAGTAGATGCCGTTCGTTTTCAAGGGGAGACAGCTTTTTTGCTGACTGGATGTTTGGAATCAATGAAACAGAGATATTTAGTTTTCACCAATGGCTTATAAACTCAATAGATGCCAAATTTACTCGTTTGTATCCAAAATTACTTTTGGGCACGAAACACGATGAATGGATTGTTTGGTGTGTATTTTCGGTTAGGAGACGAATTGAAGAACAAATGGAGAGACAGAGGTTTAACGTGGTTCGGCATGGTTTGCCTACATCCACGGGCGAATCCCCTTGGGGGTGATATTTTATTGATATGTAGAAATACAGTGTATCTCCTATCTCCTATTGGCTACCCCCCTCCCTTTTTTTCCCATCAGAATTATATTTCTCTATACTAGTAAGGCCACATGTGCGATGCACATGCTTGAATTGGATTCTTTTAACAATACCAAATTTGATAATAATGGGAAAAAAAAAATTTTAAAAAAAAAAATTTAATATCCTTGTTTGTACTCATTATGTAGATAATTTAAAGAGCTTTCCAAATATATTAATTTTGCAAAAATCCGATGTGTATTTTTAAAGATATCTAAGTTTTAAATTTTTTGATCTATTTTTAAAACAATGGCATTCCTGTAAATATACAAATATTAACTAAAAGCTTAGTTAATGAGGGTATTATTGTCATGTGAAAAGGCTTCACCAAAAATACCTCTTTTCTTTATATTAGTATAAGATAAGATAAGATTTATACAATTCTGAACTAGCTCTTATTTCCTTATGGAATTAATGTTGCATGAAACCTTCTGGATTTAATTGTGCATGAAACCTCCTGAAATTAATTCTGCATGAAACCTCCCAGAATTAATACTACATGCATTAATTCTGCATATAACTCCCTGCATGCCTATTGACTTGCCTTGCATGCCTCCCCGGCATTGTCGCCTCGCATGCCTCCCCGTATTGATTTGCGGACCTCCGTGTATTTTATACACGGTACAAACATCGCCCCTCTTAACCTCCAACTTGTTGGGGATTAAGAATTTTGTTTTTCCTTCGCGTCGATTGTCGATGACGTAACTCGCTTGATCGCCCCAAGCGTGTGTAGAGACATTACAAAGACGCCCCCAATTGTGATAACCTGCAATAAAATTTGCTGCTAGGCGAGACTTTTTTGCCACGTGGTGGACTTGTGATGCTCGATATATAGTCGAGTCTTGAGTAGAATGTAGTGTGTGCTTGCGGCAGGGGCAAGGCTTTTTGCTCGCAACGTAACAAGGATAGCGCTTGCTGCTCGGGAAGGCTGGTTGTTTCTTGTGTTGAGTACGAGTCTTTGGATCAATATCGGGCATTGGGCTCGTGGTTAAGACGAGACTTTATGCTTGCCAAGGTGCAAGTCTTTCATACTACGCGTGCAAGACGATATTTTATGCTTGCGATAAAAGCAAGACTTATGTGCTCACGTGCAAGGTGAGGCTTTAGGTGCTTGCGAAGTGATGCAACGATAAATATCAAGGGTCTATGCAATCCTCATCTCAAACTCGATCATGTCGCTATCCACGAACCACGAACTCGATCATGTCGTTATGTACGAACCTCGAACTCGGTCATGTCGTTATCCACGAACTCGATCATGTCGTTATGTACGAACCTCGAACTCGGTCATGTTGTTATCTACGAACCTAGAACTCGATCATGTCTTTATG
Source organism: Papaver armeniacum (assembly GCA_023531295.1). Lineage (NCBI taxonomy): Eukaryota > Viridiplantae > Streptophyta > Magnoliopsida > Ranunculales > Papaveraceae > Papaver > Papaver armeniacum. Next base: position 45,274 of record JAJJWW010016644.1, read on the forward strand.
TACGAACCTCGAACTCGGTCATGTTGTTATCCACGAACCTCGAACTCGATCACGTTCTTTGCCCCAAGTGCATATACAAGTTTCTCGAACACGTAAATTTTTGCTTCCATCTTTGTAGGGAATTGAAAAACGGTTTGAACGTTTTATCATGATGCTTTATGGATTTCACTAAGCTTGAGCCTGATCATTGCGCAATTTAATTCATGAAATTATATTAAAAATAAAAGAGATTTAAGTATTGAAACGTATGCTTTAATTTATGGAATTAAATCAAAAATCATTTAATGAGATTTAAGGATAAAAATGTATGCTTATTTCCTTTGCATGTGTTGTCCGTGCTGGTCGCATTGACCATTTGTTTGAATACTTCCGGCGCTTGGTCATTACGGTGTTATTGGCTTAGGAGCGAACTTCCTAGAAGTTTGTTGGAAACACCTTTCGCGATCTTCATCTATTAAACCTCCGAGTTTCGAACGGAGGTTGCGGGGGCTTTATTTTATTTTTGTAATCGGATCCATTGATGTTTACGGCAACACGAACTAGAAAGTGATTCCACCACTAACAATAATGAATTGGAAATAGATTCTAGTGGACCATCACCATTTTTGATTAAAACAACGACCAAAGAAGTTTTTCTCGGCCGATTTTGAGATTCGTCCTTTGGATTTTTTTTTTTCTTGCTGATTTTTGCATGAAAATTCGTGGCATGATTTCTAAGCTTTTGACGCACCTATCTCAATGATAAAACACGATTGTTTTACACGAATCCCCTTAGTCGGCGCCAATGTTTGTACCAAAAATTACTTTTGGGCACGAAATACGATGAAGGGATTGTTTGGTGTGTATTTTGGGTTAGGAGACGAATTGAAGAACGAATGGAGAGACAAAGGTTTAACGGGGTTCGGCATGGTTTGCCTACATCCACGGGCGAATCCCCTTGGGGGTGATATTTTATTGATATGTAGAATTACAGTGTATCTCCTATCTCCTATTGGCTACCTCCCCCCACACACCCCACCACCCCCCACCCCCACCCTTTTTTTTTTCCCATCAGAATTACATTTTTCTATATTTATACAATTCTGAACTAGCTCTTACCCTCATTATGAGGTAAACATAAATTTGTATTTATTTCCTCATGGAATTAATGTTGCATGAAACCTCCTGGATTTAATTGTGCATGAAACCTCCTGAAATTAATTATGCATAAAACCTCCCAGAATTAGTACTGCATGCATTAATTCTGCATATAACTCCCTGCATGCCTATTGATTTGCCTATGCCTCCTGACATTAATCTGCCCTGCATGCCTCCGTGTATTGATTTGCGTACCTCCCGTGTATTTTATACACGCTACAAACATTTACACACCAAAGGTAGTAAGGATTCAGCTTTGTTGATTGCTTCACAAATGATTTTTAATTTCTCTTGTTCCCCAAATTATTTTTGATTTTGATTTTGCCTACTTATATGAAATTCTGAATCAGTGCATGTCAAAATCTCCCCCCTCTTACTCATTTTTTGGTTAACCATTTTTGGTTAACCAAACGGATTTTGGTTCACCAAACCGAATATGACTAAAATGCTTAACAGAATAGGGACCTTTCGTTTAATATATATCTAATTAAGGACAGAAATGATTAACGGATTAGGGACCTGAAAATAATAATATGTGAAACCGTTTATTTACAGAAATGTCATTTTTATAAAAAAAGAAGACGAATATTTAAAAACTCTGTATCTTCCAAATGGTATGTCGGATTTTTGTGAATTTTATATATTTAGAAAGCTCTTTGAATTACCTACGCAACGAGTATAAACAACAATATCAAATTTTTATTTTTTAATGTATTTACAATCCTTCAAAAAAAAAAAAAAACTAGCTATATTTAAAGGTAAATTGAAAAAGCCTATGTAATTTATATGTTGCCTATATGATGCTCAAATACTTCACTTGATACACTATAAAATTAATTAGAAGAATCTGTAGATTTTAGTTTCGAATACGAAAGACTACCTCTGTTTCATTAAAAATGAAAGTACAAATTTTTAAGAAATTGAAGGAAAAATTAAGAAAAAATAATATCGCCGACGTGCATCGCACGTGCTCACTACTTGTGGTTGTAATAACTCTATTTGTGGGAGGTTAAATGCATGATACATGCGTGGAAACATAGACAAAAGAGGAACTAGAGTGAGACTGATAATGGGGCACGTTGATTTTGTATGAGAGAAAAATTCACTGTCGTAATTTATTTATTTTTGATAGGAAAAGAAGATGTATTAAAAAGAGAAAAGAATGTACAGTAACATTACCAGAGGTAGTGAAGAAGAAATAAGAAAACAAACATTACAGCTAGTGAAATACAGATGCCCAGTTTATGATGGTGTGTGAAAAATTTGCATGGATTCTGTTTGCAGCCGCAGCAGCCCAAGAGAGAACAAAAACCTTAGAATTATCACATAGATCTTCATCCGTCTTGAAGATGTACTTTTCTTCAAAAATTCGACAATTTCTCTCATTCCATAGAGTCCAAATAATCGCTGCCGGAATTAAATTCCATATAATTTTCCAAGAATTGCCAGAAGTGCAGCTACTCGGCCAACATTGAGCTAAAGCATACATAGTACTGGGAAAAGCCCAAGCCCAATCTTTATCTGGAGTTACTGAAGACCAAACCTTGTGTGCCACTTTGCAATGAATTAAGATACGATCTTGAGATTATGTGCTATCACCACAAAGAATGCAACTAGTATCTATATTCATAACTTTTCGATGCAAAAAATCTATCGAATTAAGCTTCCCATGAATTGCACACCACGTCAGAAAATTTATTTTTAGAGGAATACATGTCTGCCAAACAAACTTCCAGGGAAAGTCTTCTACACCATTTTCCGCAGTCATTGTTGTGTATAAAAAGATACTCCCTCCGTCCCACCATTAGATGACCTACTTGGTTTAAGATCTTGTCCCATCATTAGTTGACATATTTCACTAATCAAGGGGATATCTCTAAAACTACCCTTTTGATTGATTATCGGTATCATAAGAAATATGTATAATTTGATATTCATGTTTATACTCGTTACGTAGGTGTTTTAAAATGATTTTCAACGGTATAAAATTTACGAAAATCTATGGTATAGTTTGAGAGATAAATGATTTCTGAATTTTACAAATTATTATCCATAAGGGTATAGTTGTAAAAATACTTAAAAGAGTTGGATAATAAACTTACGACATGATGTGTTCTGTTCTTTTTCATTTATGTTACGATGTTCACGAGATGGGGAACAAAATTAGGTTTGGTCATGAATGGAGCCACCTCATACCTTGTATAGCTTCTCGCTAAATCCATATCACCAGAAAAGTAGTTCACACAATAGACAATTCCTAGTATAATGCATGGTTGCAAATAGATTGCAGAGATGACTAACACACTGAAAAGATTTCTCCCGGGGGTTAGTCTATATGGTTTTCACAGCTAACTTAATACCTGTTCCAAAATTGTTTTCCAAGAGAAAACCCAGATTTTTCTATGGGAGTAGAACCACTCCTAGTGTGTGGGCACTGGGCCTAAGAAACAACATATGTATATGGTTTTGACTTAAATCCATCTTGACTCACTTCAACATCTCTTTCTTAAGTTCAATAGCATAACTTTTCATATAATTATAGATGAGTTCTCAGGATATTCCTGCTATTCCCTACTAAAGGTCGCACGTCCATAAACAAGATGTACTCTAGTAGACTAGTACTATGCGGTATTAAGATTGATGGTAAGTTCATCAAGCAAGCAAAATACACACTCTTTGTATCCAAAAGCAGCGTTGTGATAACCTGACATATATAAGTAGGGCATGTCTATAGGAAAAGGTATGCGTGTATCTTTTATGCAATTTTTTGAGGGCCATTTCATTTTATGCATGAAAAAACATAAAGCAGATTGTAAGGTAAACAAAGAACAAGGTAAACGGATTCCCCTTTTAAATGATTAATCAAAGACGGCTACTTTTTATCACCTTGTGATAGGAATCGGAGATTAGGTAATGAATTATGCCAATGCTTAGCGCATTTCCTATGGACTGAACAAATTTTGAGTTTGTTCATTTTTCTCCCACTATGGACTCAACAAACATGAAAAATGGATGTTCAAACCAACAAATTTGTTGGTTTGTTCATTGAGTTGGAACATATAGCGCACGCTTGATGATAGGTCGGGCGAGCTTTGATCCAGCACTGGCGGTTGAGCCAAAAACATTGGATCTTTTCTTTCCAGCGCGCGCTCTTGATTAAAGCGCTAGAGCTTGTCCTTCCATCGCCGCTTTTTTCATAGAAGCGCCAACGGCTGAATCTGGACGGCTGAAAATTTTTGTTATCCAATGGCTATATTTTTTGAGTTCTATAAATACTCCTCATTTCAACTCCAAATTCACACATTCTACGCATTCTTCACTCTCAAATCATCTACAAAAATGCCTCCCAGAGTTCCTGGTGTTAGATTCACTCAACAAGAGGATTTAGCTATTTGTAGAGCCTTTGTATTTCACACACAAGATGTTGTCATGAATAATGTAGCCGATCCGACGTTGACTTTCCGGGAGAAAGCTTATAGAATGTTCACTGCTGAAACATGGAACATCCATGGGCGTGATTATCTCGGATTGTCACATCGTTTTAGTTTAATTAGTATGAATGTATCGGAGTTCGCCGCTTTACTAATTGAGAATCACAAAAATAAGCTCAACGGTGAAGCCGAATATGAAGTGTTGCCGAGAACTCTAGCGATGTGGCCAACATCTCACCGCGGTCGTCCTTTCAACTTCCATGCTTGTTTCAACATTCTTAGGGTACTCAAAAGACATGATCCCTATATCGCCCTAGGAATTCCACCACTCGCCGAGAATTGATGCCTATGTATTTCTTTTATTCTAATGTATGACGTGGTTGTTCAATGCAGTATGTTTTTATTTATGAGATTGATGGTACAATATTTAATCGAGGAAAGATTTAAATTACTTATGATATTGATGGTTTTAGATAATCGTAATAAGAATGAAGAATATACAAATACAAAAGATTGTAACAAAATGACAAATGATAATGCTAATTACAGTAGTTGTAAAAATCAAATGTCCCAAAAAAAAAAAAAAAAAGATAATCCAATAATGTTTCTTGTTATTAGTTAGAGATTTTTTTTTTAAGTCATTTAAACTCTCTAAAACTCCATGTTATTGGATTAGGAGTTTGTAGGAATCACTTCAACACTCCTGTTATTAGAAAAAGAATTGAAAGTCTTTGATCTGTTATTTTTAGAGATTTGGAGAGACTTTTCTACGAAAATAGGCATGATAGAAATCTCTACTCAAGAGGAAAGATTTTGGGAGACTTGAAATTTGAGGAATTAATATTTGGTAAACATCATACTCAAGATAACATTTCTTCCCTGTCAACGGAATGATAGAGGGTTACATTCAACCCAATTATCAGGATTTCTTGACTTTCGTGTAATCTCAATCTTGTGACGCCTTTATAAAAAGGTTAAAAAAAATTGAACACCGGAAACTATGAACTATATAAGTCACAAAGCCCCTCTAAAATACTTTCAAAGAATCACTAAAAATCTCTAGATTTTTGGAGAATCTCCGAGAGTCACTGAAATAAATTTCTATAGAAGTCCACATAAATCACGTTTGACTACCCCCTCTAAGCGAAAAAATTACACTCATAATTGATCAAATGTTAGTAAACTTAAGTAAAATTAGTGAATTTGACATACATGGAAAAATTGTTTTGCCACTAAAAAACCATGCCGGCATGAACAGTAAAATATCCCCAATTACTTTTCATATCCCCCAATTAATCGTTCATAAGTAATAGTACCTCCATTTTAGGAAAAAATATATTTTCATTGTTCTTTTTCTATCGAAAAATAGGCCAAATTGAAAAAATAATAGTTATATTTGTTTTGAGCTTTAAACAAATTATTTGTTGTTATATTTCATGAACACAGCTAAGAGTCATCCACTGTCCATTTTAGACTCCTAGTCTTGACTATAAATAGGGGGTCTGGCTTCTAAATGATGATTTTGCAACTCAAAATCGGTTGTGATGTTCATCCACCATGTTTGGTGATTATCAAGTAGCTTCTAAAACTATTTTAGATTCTGTCCCTTATTTGATAGCGGGAGTTTACACTACTATAAACACCGTTTGTAACAGAAATTTGGGATGTTGGAGCAAACTGAGCTGCAAATCAAGTTGACCTTAAAATAAGAAAGTTGGAGAATTACTGAACTTTGGGATGTTTCATGATATCCCATATTTTAAGTTCTAAAGTATTTATGATAACAGTTCTAAATTTCCTATTTTTGATCCAATTTTTAAAATACGAACTAAAGATTAAATCAGCTAAACCGAAAACCAGTTGGACAAATTTCAACCAAAAAGAGCAGCCGCAATGTGCACCCTGGTATCATAGGGGTGCACAAATTTGGGCTCGGCAAGTAGTTCAGGTATGAATGTAACATGTAATAATTAATATATGAGAGCGCACTTTTTTAATGCAAATTGTTTGTGTTGTAAAATTATAGCAAGGGATGTTGTGTGATCAAAATTATCTTTACCAAAGATTTCATGTCGCTGAGAGAGAGCGCTTAGAAAAAGTAGTTTGACCTGAATCCAGCGATTCAAGATGTACGCATTAGAGTGCCCTTCGACTGTGATACATCATAGCCATGAAAGGAAAGACTTTGCCTATTCTACAGTGCTATTGAAGCGCTAAAGCTTGTCCTTCCAGCGTCGCGTTTTTCATAGAAGCGCCGCCAACGGCTGAATCTGGACGGTTGAAAAAATTTGTTATCTAACGGCTATATTTTTTGAGTTCTATAAATGCTCCTCATTTCAACTCCAAATTCACAAATTCTACACATTCTTCACTCTCAAATCATCTACAAAAATGCCTCACAGAGTTCGTGGTGTTAGATTCACTCAACGAGAGGATTTAGCTATTTGTAGAGCCTTTGTTTTTCACACACAAGATGTTGTCATGAATAATGTAGCCGATCCGACGTTGACTTTTTAGGAGAAAGTTTACAGAATGTTCACCGCTGAAACGGGGAAAATCCATGGGCGTGATTCTCAAGGATTGTCGCATCGTTTTAGTTTAATTAGTATGAATATATCAGAGTTTGCCGCTTTACTAACTGAGAATCACAAAAATAAGCTCAACGGTGAAGCCGAATATGAAGTTTTGCCGCGAACTCTAGCGATGTGGCAAGCATCTCACCGCGGTCGTCCTTTCAACTTCCATGCTTGTTTCAACATTCTTAGGGTGCTCAACAGATACGATCCCTATATCGCCCTAGAAATTCCACCACCCGCCGAGAATTGACGCCTATGTAGTAGTTGTTTTAATCTAATGTATTTCTTTTATTCTAATGTATGATGTGGTTGTTCAATGCAGTATGTTTTTATTTATGAGATTGATGGTGCAATGTTTAATCGAGGAAAAATTTAAATTACTTATGATATTGATGGTTTTAGATAATCGTAGTAACACAAAATAAAATTTAAATTACTTATGATATTGATGGTTTTTAGATACCAAAATCGTAGTAACACAAAATAAACAACAAATTAAATAACATCAAAATACCATTAATCTCATCCGTGTAGAAATCTCACCCAAAACACCCAATCAAACATAAATTCCCGACCAACCCATTCTTCCTAATCATGACAGAAATCAAACCGCAGCTACTCTCACCCGTTCAACATCAAGATTAACGGTAGTATCTCAAATATGTAGGATTGAATTAAAGGATGAATTCTTGAGTCTTGGATTGAAAAACTTATTGTCGCTGATTTGTGAACTATTGCCGTTGGTTTTTGGTGAAAGAATGATGGATATAAGAGGTCTTCAGAGTTTATGGATTGAAGCTAATGATGATGGGTTAGTTGCAGATAAAGGTAAAGTTTATTTACGATCAACAGATAGGAAAATTAAAATTTGGAACGTGCTGGTTACCTGGGGGTGTTGTTGATGCCGCCGACGGCGGTCTGCATAAAACAGGGGAAAGGGAACAAATTTTTCCTTATTATTAATGGCGGATATCTATTAGAGAAAGAGAATTTTTCAGAAAGAGAATGAAGTGTATGGACCGTTAGATCTAAGAATCGATTTGTCCTTCAACTTCAATCAGCCCACTCCACCAAAAAAACTTAGGACATTCCCAGAAATGCCTTCCATATGTGTCTTCTTCATAAGAAGTCCGCAAATGCATAAAAGTCTTGCAATCGGGCTTTGAGCATCCACTGATTCTCCGTGGACAATGTTTGTATTCGTGATCTCTATATATCCACAATGCTTGCAGTGTAATAACTCCTTCTTCAATTTGGCATTAAGTTTGAAGTTTTTGCAGAGTGTTGCAATCTTTTCTTCTTCTTCTTGTTTTATCTTCATAGATCATCTAGCATATGTGGTTCCTCTTGACAATTTGGATCTTGACATTGCAAATACCTGAGCTTTTCCGGTTATGATTCAATCACCATTCTGATGCGTGAACAAACTTCTCGCGGACACTTTGAATACATCCAAGGACATTGCATAAGACTATGGTTATCCATGAAACATAATGGACAAACCATTTTTGCTTCGACACATAATATTTGCTTCGTTTTGCCTTTAGAAAACATGGTGGATGTTGAGAAAGAAATTTGTTGGTTTAGTTGAGAGGCCACCCCTAGTGTTGTATTTATAACAAAATAAGCGTTGGTAATTCACACGGGCGGTTATAGTAAAATCGCGCGGTTTTACTACAAACGCCAACTCATATGGTAATTCAAACGGGCGCTTCAAGGAAAGTCGCGCGGTTATACTACAAACGCCAACGACTAAATTTCCAACGGCTCGATTTTCTTTCCCGACCTATAAATTCCATTCTTTCCATCTCCAAAATCACATCTTCTTCATCTTCTTTTCTAAAACTATTAATCATTCTCACTCTCCATAAATGTCTGTTAGAAATCGTGGTCCCAAGTTTACTGAAGAAGAGGATATAACTATATGCAAAGCATATTTTTTTCATAGGGTAATCACTGGTATGGGATTTCAAGACACTTATTTTTGGGAGAACATTTTTTCAATATTGGTCTCACTGACAGGAAACCCAGGAAACCGAGATGCTCGTCGATTGCGTGCTCGTTTTCAATCTATTAGGCTTGTAGTCTAGCCATTTGTTGCTCTGGTAATGGAAATTGATCGAGAAAAGTTCATCGGTGTAACCAAAGATGAAGTGATCCAAATAGCTCTTGATAATTTGGAGGAATCTCACGGAAAACCTTTTCGTTACGAAGCGTGTTTGAGAATTCTAAAATATGGTCCATCTCAAGCACATTTGTACTGCACTCGAATGCCGCTCCCGGTCTTTACAATGTAAGAAGATGCTACTCTTGTTCGATGTTGGTTACATCGTTTGATGAGACCAATGAAAAATGACTATTTCTGGGAAAGAGTATTGGGACATTTTGTAGCATCGCGGACCGAAACCATAAGGAACAGTAAGAGCCTAGAACCAAGAATTGCATTCATCACTAAGGAAGTCAAACATTATACGGAAGTTTTGTGGATGGTTCACCGTAGCTATTGTGGATTATCCAACGAAGAACTGGTGAGTATCTTACCTTTTTCCTCACTGATCAACTGCGTCATAAATATCTGAACTTGTTGTTTATTTGTTTTACAGAAAACCATCGCTCAGACCAAGTTTATTGAAGAAAGCGGAAGAGAGTTTAAGCATTTTGAATGTTATGAACTCTACAAAGAGAATGTCGCTAGATTTGATGTAGTTTGATGTTTTGTTGTGGTTTATTAAAATGTGGTTTGATGTTATTTGCAAGTTTAAATTGTAATAAATTTCTCTTAATCTGAAGTGGAAATCTCTATTTTAAAATCTAAATATTTTCATTGATCCCAATTCTTTTACAAGATATAAACTTAGGAAATAATAAAACGCACTAAAAAACTTTAATAAAAATCGAGTACAAGTCTTGGCCTCCTATTTATCTTCATTTGACATATCTTCCATTCAACGCGCTCTTTGACAATTTCGCCTTTGTTTTTGAATTTGTTGTTGGCAACTTTCAAAAATGGAGCTCTTCTTTGCCTTTTAGCGGAACATTTTTTTGGAGCAACTTCAAAAACTTGCACTTGCCTCTTACAATTTTCAATCTTTTTAAAACTCCCACATATCTTAGAAACAACAGCTTCAATTTTTGCATTTCAAAAAAGTGTGATCACCTTTTCAGCCATTGAGAAATAGATTTTAGAAGAGAAAATTCAAGAGAAGTGAATTTTGGTGTCAATGAATTGTTTGAAATTGATGGTAATTTATAGAGGTAAAAAGCGAATTTTGGATTTTTAAAAACTAACCGTTGGCGTTTTTGCTACAAACGCCAGCGTCATACGTTCAAGCGACGTTGAAGCTTTGATCTCCAACGCTTTTCTTTCCAACGTCTGCGCTTTAATTACCTACAAACTCCAGTGTTTGTCTTGCGCTCGTGCGCTTAGTTATCTAACGCCCAGTGCTTTACCATAGTGGCAAAGCCAGTTTTGCCATTCAACTGGCTCAACAAAAAGATGGGTTAAGTCGGGATACCTTCATTTACTACCGATTATAGGCTCAACCAATGCGATTGAAAAGCTCAGTGCGGGCATGAATACAATGCCGGTACGCTATACGGGGGTCGGGGCGTAGCCCCTCCTAGCAGAGTGCGAGACAGCGTCTCGTAGAAATTTTTTTCTACGAGAAAATTGAATTTCAGTAGGTTTTTTGCAAAATCTGATTTTGGGGCTACTCTATATTCGGTAGTTATATGAACTATCTTGACTACCGAATATGGTTGGATATTTGCAAAGAGAGTCACTGTATAATCTAAGTCATGATAACTCTTCCTTTCTTACCGATTATAGGCTCAACCAAAATTCAACAAAAGAGGATTTTTGCAAAATCGATTTTGGGGCTACTCTATATTCGGTAGTTATATGAACTATTTTGACTACCGAATATGGTTGGATATTTGCAAAGAGAGCAAGGATAATCGGAAGTTAGGATAACTTCATTTACTACCGATTATAGGCTCAACCAAAATTTCAAAAAAAAAGGATTTTTGCAAAATCTGATTTTGGGGCTACTCTATATTCGGTAGTTATATGAACTATTTTGACTACCGATAATGGTAAGATATTTGTAAAGAGAGCCACTGTATAATCGGAAGTCATGATAACTCTTCCTTTCTTGCCGATTATAGGCTCAACCAAAATTCCAAAAAAAAGGATTTTCGCAAAATCTCATTTTGGGGCTACTCTATATTCGGGAGTTAAATAACCTAAATTCCCTACCGATTATGGTAGGATATTTGCCAAAGGTCTACTTTAATCGGGAGTCAAGATAACTTTATTTACTACCGATTATAGGATAGTCAAAATTCAAAAGATAAAGGATTTTACTTTATATTCGGAAGTTATACAAACCAAATTTACTCCCGATTGTTGATTAACTACCGATTGTATAGTTATCTACCGATTGTAAAGGGTAGTTTGGGATTAAAAAAACGCCCGAAAATAACCTACCGATTGTGGAATAACCTATTGTTTATTCCCATAGGAATTGCCCTTAGTTAGCAATCCATCGCTAACCCCTTAACCAATTACTCAAAAACATAAAATAGGTTTTGTTTTGTTTAATTCCTTCTAAACCTCAAATTTTGTCAAACTTATGGCTAACAAATTCTCATAGTTTAAGGTTTTTAGTGCCCCACTTGCTAAAATCTAAGAAAGAAGTTGAAAAAAGAAGAAAGATTAGTCTACTGTACAATTGGAAGATTTGGTTTTTGTCCTTTAATTACATTACTTTTAAGTGGAGTAAAATGATATATGCATCCTGGTTTCCTGCAAAAAGAAGTAATTTATAGTGGTTAATCGAGCTGGTTTCAAAAAGATTTTTTTACTAGCTTTGAGCCTAATAGAACTGTATTGCATAGTGAGTTAAAGTGTACGCCTTTTGTGGGTCTTAAGCTTATTTGTTGCATATATCACCCCCTATTACCACCCTGGAAGATTACATCATGTTGTGCTTTCTTTACTTATACTAAATTACATGTTGAATTTGAAGAAGGATCCCATCACAATTTTATCATCACACTATCTCACACGTTAGACATTATTATTGTGAACAAAAACCATACCGTAATGGATTTGAAGCTAATATTTTGAGGATATGTTTTTCTTAACAAGTTCTACTTGCCTACCGAAAATGAGCTTATTCCGAAATATAAGATTTTACAATCTACCGGTCTTAATTTATACGACTAGAAATCCGCAGATTTTCAACGGCAAAGTATTTCCATAGTAAGATTATACTTTGTTTTGTAAAGAAAAATATTGTCAGACGTTTAAAAGTTTTTTTTGTTGTTACGAATCTGTCATAGTGGTGGGTAAAAAAACAACCTAACATAAGGAAATTTTTTCTAAAGTACTCTCTCATGAAAAGAATTCAGTTCCACCATTATATTTCACAGTTAGGTAATGAGAGACAGTAACTTGACTTCCATGTAAAAAGTTTGGTTCAACAAGTAGAAATCCTTTTTGACTTCACTTCAATCAAAATTTACTATAAGTTTACATAGTCAAGAGATTGTTTGCAATATGGTAAGCAACTGAAATTGAAAAGAATAATATTTACTACCGAAGGGGTATAGTCTTTGTCAGACGATGTGGCGTTAATTGGGGAATCAAAGAAAGAGGTAGAGGATAAATTAGAGTGGTGGCGGAAAACTATGCAATCTAAGGGCTTCAGACTCAGTAGGAACAAGACGAAATATTTGAGGTGGGATTTCGACGACATCAGGCCTGACGGTGGAGATGTCTTGCTTGACAGGAAGATTGTACCAAGGGAAGAATCCTTCCGTTATCCGGGATCTATGATCCAAAGTGATAGTGAGATCGGCGAGGACATTCAACATAGAACCCAGGCTGGGTGGGCAAAATGGAGATTGGCGATGGGAGTATTGTGTGACCTTAAGGTCCCAAGTAAACTAAAAGGAAAGTTCTATAAAACGGCGATCCAACCTGCGATGCTATATGGAGCAGAATGTTGGGCGGCTAGAAACCACACATCAGAGAACTCCATACAACAGAGATACGGTTGCTTAGGTGTGCCAGTAGACATACAAGGCATGACAAAATAAGAAATGACTGTGTTTGCAACAAGCTTGGGTAGCGCCAATCGAGGATATGCTCACCCAACATCGGCTGCATTGGTTTGGGCATCTCCAACGAAGACCACCAAATGCTCTGGTTCTCACAGGACACATCCGACGTGCAGAAGGAAGGATCTGACCTAGGATGAATTGATTATACGGGATCTGACCCGGCGGGGCTTGGAGAAAGGGTTGGCGTTCGACAGAAGTGCGTGGAGGGCAGCGATCCATGTGAACGAGGTATGTGAATTGACTCACTTATCTTTTACTATCTCTTTAACAGGATGACGTAGAATCACAAAGCTAGTCCATTGCGACCTCAGCCGACATAACCTAGATAAAGAGCTGACATTCGACAAAATTGCTTGAAGATTAGTGACCCATGGAAACGAGGTATGTGCACGAGGTACGTGAATTGACCATGCTACATTCGGTTGTTTCCCTAGTAAGATTATGTGACCGCGAACATGTAAACCACCATGACAGAATTGTGAAGGGGGCCTCCCGTAGCTCTGCAGCTCGCAGGATTGTGAGGGGGAAATCACCCCCGTAGATACATTGCTTTAATGGTCGCGAATGCATAATCCCATTGAAATAATGACTACTGCACCCTTTGTACCAAAAACGAACGAGGCACGAAATGTGCCAAGGATTTTATCTTGCCTTTGTGCAAGTTGCTTCTAGGCAGGCGAGCCACCGTAAAAATAATCCTGGCGAGATTGGGGTATACCCATATTAATTGGGGTATACCCAATAAGACAAAATAGGGTCATTTGGAAGTAAAACCAAGCCACCCCTTAACCTTGTATTTTCTAAATGGCTAATATACCCTTGTTTAATTAACACTAAAAATTCTGATTAGGTTAATTAATTGAGTTTAGATTGATTAATTGAGTAGATTAAAACTTATGAAATGAAATTTTGTTTTTGATTGAACTTATTTGGGAAGATTTTTGATGAATTTTTTTTTTTTTTGAGAAAATCTTTTGCAACGGAAATGAAAGCACACAACCCAAACACTTCTAAAAAGGGGATCGCAAAGCTGTTGTATGAAATCATACTCAAAATTAGATCAGAAATCAACACTTTCAGTTCTGAAAGTATGAAAAGTCGGCAAGGTCGACGAATGAAGAACATGCCGACTGTATTTGGCCGGCAAGGTATTTAAATGAAGAACATGCCGACTTTATTTTTTTTTGACACATAGGAGATGGCTATTGAAAAATATTAGTCGGCAAGGTCTACAAAAAACCCGCCAAATTTGTTGAAAAATACCACCACGTTGAAAATACCCCGCGGTTGTATTTGGGCAAGGTCTTGAAAAATACCGGCTGTTGAAAAAATTTACACAGGAGATGGCTATTGAAAAATACCACGCCGGCTGTTGAAAATACCATGCCGGCTATATTTGGCCGGCAAGGTCTTCAAAAAATACCCTGCCGGCTGTTGGAAAAATACACACAGGAGATGGATATTGAAAAATACCACGCCGGCTGTTGAAAATACCCTGCCGGCTATATTTGGCCGGCAAGGTCTTCAAAAAATACCCTGCCGGCTGTTGAAAAATTTTACAGTCGCCGCCATGGCTGTTATGAAAAGTCGGCAAGATATGCATGTTACGACCTTGCCGACCAAAAACACAGAAATCATAATTTTCTATTTCTAACCTAATATAACAATCAAATCACACAACACAATGATGGGTTTGAGTTTAGACATCACTTAGAGTCTTCTTTTTGCCGGTAAAATCAACCATTTTTTTGGAAAATCAAAGTTGAAGATTTTTGGTTGATGGAAGAAATGGAAGAAGATGAAGGGGAAGAGCAGAGAGATTAGAGAAGATTAAGGGTTTTTTAGTTTTTAATTTTAGGGTTTAATTTTAAGTTAATTAGTCCAAGGATATTAAAGTAAAATCACCAATTTTGACCACCCCTTAGCAAAAGCACTAGGTCCATTTAAATTTGGGTATACTCAATTAATCTGGGTATACCCCAATCTCGCCAGGAAAATAATTGCCAAACTTTTATGGGATAATTCTTTACGGGATATCCCTAGCCCACCCTGGACTTACTCCACGACAAAAGGCTTCGGTTTTGGTTTTGGGTGTATAGTGTTTGCATTAACATAAATCAGTTTGTTTAGCAGCTCAGCCTTCCCGAGGAGTGAGGACGGCATCTATCACAATATTTCTGCCCTTGCAACGAAGTTAAACAAAGCAAAACGAAGTTAAACCAATGATTTACAAGTGCAGAAAAACCATAATATTTAACTATTTAGCCATGGATCAAATCACAAGTGCAGGAAAACAACAATTTCTAAGAAATAGCCACAGATATCAGTGACCACCTTTAATCGCCCGCATCTGAATCAGACTTGGTAACCTAAATTGAGAAAAGAATCTTCATATCGTTTTCCCAGCTTACAGAAAATTTGGATAATGATCACGGACCAGCGCTAACATTTTGGATAGTCAATTTGGTCACAAAAGATCAACATATTTAAATCTACAACAGTGAGTCCTACTGTTTTATTTTCCTACACAAGATTATCCATATTATAAGTAAGTAGCCTCGTCCTTTCCTTTCCGTGGATTTTATGAATCATGGATTTTTAATATATGATTTCTTCATATTGACATAGTTATTTTGTTCTTGATTTCCCAGCCAATTTAATAAGAGAAATATTTAGTTCACTCCAATGGCTCTCATAAAACCGGTGAATGCCAACAACTATAAATCAAAGGCTGTATGGATCCGGCCCTGGCCCTTGCTAATAGTGTTAGGCATCTTATGTATACAATCGTATACCAAATGCTTCTCAGTTTTAGTTGTTAGTTATTTATATGACTAGTGTAGAGCATGTCATCAAGGTGGTTGTTGTAGTTACAAGAAATCTCACAACTACACCCTTAATAAAATCGATGAAAAATCTAAGTAATCATCATGAGAATCATAAGAACTTTTATTGAAATCTTTAGATTAGATACAAAGTTATGAGAAAATCCTAACTTGGGAAGCAAATAAACTTTCTATCTCCTAAATATCTTGTCTAAACACTCAAAAAGATCTCTCCCAATACAAGGTCGCTTGGCTCCTTATATAGGAGTTTACATAGTGGAGGACAGCTAATAAAGCCCCTAATTTCGGATCTGACGTGCGTCAATGTCGCATGGACTTTATCATTGACGCACGGTTTCTTTACTACCGCACGACTCTTCACACTTTACTCGTGATTCAAGTGACTTCACCTGATGCGTCATTCTGGGTACGCGGTGTGCGTTTGTCTTCGCTCCCTTTTTGTGGATATCATTTCGCATATAACTGATAGATGCGGTATTTTGTACCCACAGTTGTTATAAGGTAAATAAGAGCAAGACGCATGAAGAATGCTTCCTTGTGTAGTATAAACAAACTCCATGATTTTATTTTCTATGAACAAAGTGTGGAATTCGTATGCATGGGGTACTGGAGCTAGACACCAATTTCAATGTCGTTAACTTACTTCATGATTTGATTAATTTTACAACCCTTATGAAAGGATAAACAAAATTACATTTGGTCATGAATAGAGTGCAACTCATAAGTGATAAGTCATACCTTTGACATGAATCATTGGAGCCAAATTAAATCAACGTGTTCCATGAAAATTAAGAGAAAATGTTATGCAACCATTTACTTCCTAATGATTATAAATAGGGCGGACTTAGTTGATTTTGCTACTCCAGGTGAGGTTGTTTATGTAGTGTCCAATTTTGAAATTTTGAATCAGTTAAAAGTTTCTTCTACGTGCAAAAAAAAAAAAAATCCTAAGATATTGGAGTAAACTAAAAGAAAAATTTAGGTACTAAATTAATTATGAGCAACATCTGCTGATTTTACTTTTCCCTACTGATTTTTGAATTTCTGATAGAGCCTAATATACTAATTGTCGTCTCCCTAAATCATTTAGGTAAGTATGTCTATTTCATGTAAAAGTGAACGGAGACTAAAGGGTTGGCTGATAGGGCCTAGCTTTATTGTTCTCCAATGAAATTTAATTAAGGACGTAATTGTTTTTCAACATAATTTCGGCAGAGGAAGCAACTCTTCCATACTTGAGCCCTATTGTAAATATCTTTATGATAATTTCCAATCGCAGCGAATCACTAGGGTGTAACTTGCAAGTAAAACTTCATTTGGGAATTCAGAAGTTTCACCTAAGAATTCAGAAGTTAGAGCGCTCTTTGGAGTTAGCATATCCGACATAGACCATGGGACAATTTTCAACGGATGTATACTTTGCAAATGTTTTTTTTCTTTTTACTTTGCCGATGATTTTGTGTTAATAACTACATGTAGGCAGTAAGAGGACAAAAGTCTTGTTTCCTCGCAAGAAAATGCAAAGAATTTGGATATTTACGTTTGTAAGGAGGAAAAATATTAGTCTTATGTTAAAGCTAAGAAAACAAGAAGGTGGATTAACAAAAATGTCGTTTTATTTTGACTCACTAGTGAAAACGTATACACCTTCTTCTCTTCTCAGAATTACATAAGATTAATCTAAGCTACACGCTGATCTTAATAAGAGGACAAAAGTCTTTAACATGCTTTGGCCTTTGCCGAGGTCGTTACCTACGGTAAGTTGTAGAATTACCTCCATTTCCGGAAGAAATTATTTTCACTGTTCTATTTTTGCCAAAAAGATTGGCCAAATTGAAAAATGATAGTCATGTTTGTTTTGAGTTTTGAACCAATTGTTTGTTGTTATATTTCATGAACACATCTAAGAGTTAGTCATCCATTGTCCATTTTAGACTTTCGGGTCTTGACTATAAATAGGGGGTTTTACTTCTGATCGATGATTTTGCAACCTTATTCAAAATCGGTTGTGATGTTTATCCACCGTGTTTGGTGATTAATCAAGTTTCCCAAAATATTTTTTATACATAAACACCGATTGTAAAAGAAATTTGGGATGTTGGGGTAAACTGAGTTGCAAATCAGGGTGGCCATATAATATGAAAGTAGGATAATTACTAAACTTTCCTAGTGTTTTCATGGAATCGCATATTTTAAGTTCTAAAGTATTTATTATAAAAGTTATAAATTTCCTATTTTAGATCTAATTTTAAAGACTAAATTAGTAAAACCAAGAACCAGGTTAAACAAATTTCAACCCATCAGAGCAGCGGCATTGTACGTGCACCTTGGTTTGATAGGGTCCTTATAAAGTTGGAGAAGGAGTCCAAGTTAATCTGTAATTTCTATTTTGTAGTAGTACTGATTAATTTGGGGTATTTTGACTGCACAAAAAAAAAAGTTTAGGACTGATTGCTTTCAGGATTCATGCATGCAAGTTTTGATTCACTTTCTTTATTTTATTTTATTTCTCTTTTTTTTATCAATAGGACAAAGGGAGTAAATTTTTGATGGGGGCATTTTATGATGGGGCATGGGGGACAAATCATATTTTGACATGTGTCTTTCCTATTAATTGTTTAAACAAATTCTTTTACCAAAAATATAAGGATAAAATATCACAATTAAGATAACTAGTACTTTCACCAAATATACACTTGTTTGATATTTTTGGTAATTGAAATTCATTAATAAAAAAGACACGTGTCAAGATATGACTTGTCCCCCATGCCCCATCATAAAACGCCCCCATCAAAATTTTATCTCGGACAAAGGTATCAGTTATGAAAGGCATCCTGAATAATTAGGAGTCAAAAAGTGCAAAGTTGCCAAGTTGGCATTCATAAAACATAGACTCATACTCTCACAAGTCACACAATCTATAGCCACATGGTGACTGAATTCATAACCACAACTTCGGTGTTTTGCTATAGAGTATCTTGATGCATTTTTTATTTGTTGCATAGCCAATTAGCAGTCTCTTCTTGTTTTCTTCTGCTTTGTTCAATGGAATATATCAGTAGAGTTAAGAGGACTTGGATGTGATTTAAGGCATTAGACTCCAGTTATTATGAACACTAGGTACATTTTCACATAGTACATCCTGCTAAGAACTTCTTATGTAAAATGTTATACAATCTTCGTAATTAGTAATGTTTATATACAACTACGGCTTTTGCTAAGGCGCTTTTTGTTCCAAAGGGTGAGCCAAAATCATCGGCATTGTTCTTTATCTCTGTTTCGTCCTTGAGGGCTTTCAATAACTCTGTATATATTTGCAGTAAAAAAATCTTAATTTCTTAGATTATCAAGGCCGTGTGCATATTTATAATTTGAGTTGTATTTCAAGATAATAATGGAGTTTTTTAACACTATACATATTCAAGGTCAACTAACCTTAGCAAAAAACAGTAATCTATTGAACCACATTAAATAATTTTCCCATTCAGTGTTTTAGTTTTGTTTATCATGAATCTAAAATTCCGAATTTAACGTTATAATCGGCTCTTCTTTTCTCTTGCTGACAAAAATTTGCCTAATTGAGCTTTGGTTGACCAAATCTAATTCATTTGAAACAAATAAATTAAAGATAATCAGTTTTTCAAACAAATAAATTAAAGATAATCAGTTTTCTCCAATGGCTCATAGAACAGACGGATGCAAAAATCTGTTCACCAAAGATATTCCGCTTTGCCGATTGCTTGAGACATATTTTCCACTTTCTCTTGTTCGAAATGATTCTCAGTTTCAGTTGTCTATTTATGTGAATCAGCAAGAACCCACCCATGTCAAAATGGTTGTAATCACTCATGATCATGGGGGATCAATTGCGTGACATATGAAAAATGCTTCTCGTTTTAGTTACTAGCTATGGACCAACAACAACGACAAATAATGTGTGAAACATAGACCAATTGATTTGTCATGTGAGACCAATTCAATGCCACAAGTTTACTACCTGATTTTATAATGCAATGATCACAAGGAGAACCAAATTAAGTCTGGTCATGAATGTACCCCACGGAGCCACCTCAAGGGTTCGGCAACGGACATTCTCTTGAGTGTAAATCACTATTGGTTTGTGTCCGCTAATCCTGAAAATCTAATCTCTCACATTTCTCTTAATTCACTTCTGCATGTATTTCTTAGGTTCGATAGCATAACTTCTCATATAACTATAGATGAGTTAGTCCCTAAACATTATGAACTATTGGTGTGGTCCCCTAATCCTAATATTAGAATATATAATAGATATAAACAAGTAGTCGAGGTGCAGAAAAGGACCGAGGCAACCGTATGGTGAAGTGAAGACTATATCAAGTAACCGTGTAGTCAGGCATCGTGCTATACATGGCACGTGAAGTGAATACCATTCAAACTGAAGTCAAAGTCAAGATAAAGTGATCAAGACTCAAGTTATCAGAAGATCGACGGAGATCAAACAACACAGAAGATCGACGGAGATAAGTTAAGTTTCCAAGAATAAAAAGATCTTGTGTAATTTAGGTAGTTTTCTTGACAAGTCAAATATCTAGATAATTTCCTAGTATTCATATTCTAGTTAATTAGGATATACATTATAGAGAATAATATAATATCATATATTAATTATGGGCTATTTTGCATTTTCTCCCCTCCCAAGATCGCTAATTAGCGTTTCCTCCCCAAATAGATTGAAATTAGTGTTTCCTCCCATCGTTAGAAATTCCGTCCATTGCTCGGTTAGCTGAGTCAGCATAATATACACGTGGCAAATATATACACGTGTCATACAAAGTTACCAAAATACCCTCGTCCGCTTCATTAGATTGAGTTTCAGATCTGTTCATGGAGTATTCAAAAGAAAAAACACAAACCCGTCACCTGTATTAATGGTAAGAGTGATGATTGCCAAACCTTTATATGAAAATAAGAGTTTTGGGTTTTACTGAATTAGCAAAAGATGGTCACATGGGTTTAATTAAGAAATTTTGGATTTTAATGGTGGAGAATAGATGGTCTAGTCAACTGTGAATCTTGTCTTTCATGGCAACATTCTTCTTATTAATCTCGTGTAACTCCCTTTAATTTCTTCTCTCTATGTCTCACACTATCCGCCGCCGTTAATTCTCACAATCATATTGCTAACCTGCTTCAATCGAACCACCATTAATGGAAGCAACAACTTGATAGGCTATTCAGTATCTTGTTTCTATGAATCTGATGTTGCACAGTTTTCTTTTTGTTTTGATACAACTGATGTTGCGCAGTTACATTAACGATATTAAAGAAGGAATCAAGGGTTTGTATGGGATTGAAGATTTCTGTGAAGGAATTAAGGGTCTGATAAGAAAGATTTTTGAAATTTTTGTTAAATTGAATTGGTACCTGCATCTTTTTCTACATATGTAGCATGGGTTTTCATAGATGGTGGTGGTGGTGCTTGATTTGAAGATGGTGCTGGTAGGTTTTTTTTTTTTTTTTTTTATAAAGGGCTTTTCAATTTTGGAATTAGGGTTCTTCGATTTAGGGAAGAACATGATTTTGGTTTTTCTTAATGATTTTTTTTTTTAGCAGATTTGATTTTTCATTTTCATATCTTCCTTCGATATTATTTTTTCCCCAAATTTTCTTTATCCGTCGTCTACAGAGAGGTGGCGGAAAAGGCAACGGTGTTGGTGGAGAAGGAGGAGTTCATGTGGTGTGGCGTGGTGTTGTATTCTTAAAGGATATTTTGGGAAGATTATGAAACACGTGTACAATCAATGCGACGCGTGTACAGGTGCTGAGTCAGCTAACCGGATAATGGATGGAAAAACTAACGATGGGAGGAAACCCTAATTTCAATCTATTTGTGGAGGAAACGCTAATTAGCAATCTTGGGAGGGGAGGAAACACAAAATAGCCCATTAATTATTCATACTTTATAAATAAAGAGTCATAATATAATTGTAAATCATCTCAAAATGTTCTGATGATCAATATTATTATTCACCCTACGGGGTTGCTTGTGGACGTAGATCGAGTTGACCGAACCACGTTAAACATCGTCTCCATTACTGTTTTGGTATGTAGATTTATTTCTTCTCGATTGTTTTATTTTATCATTAATTTGATTTTATTATTTGTCTAATATCAATGATATCCATCTTGAATTTGATCTACATATCAAAATTTAAGATGGTATCAGAGCAGCGATGCTCTCGATCCAATCTCTTCCGCACTCTATTTTAATGTTCAATAATAATTCAATTTTAAAGTGAACATCTATATTTTTTCTGATCAAACATATGTAATAAAGTTCTTGTATGACTTTGTTATATATATATTTTATCGCCCAAACAAAATTGCATATTCCTGATTTGTTTGAGTATGATCATCAACTGAATGAAAACTTCATTAACGTTATCACATGTGTTCTTGGAAGATTATTGTCTTCAATATCAAAGATCACTTTTGTCATTTATTATCTTATACAATAATGAAAATATATTTTAGTTTCAAGAATAGTTTCTGTTAAAGTAAAAATTTATGGATATAGTTTCTATTTAAAATATATTTTAGTATATTCGATATAGTCTTAGCTCTGATTATTATGAGAAAACATATTCTTCAAATTTATTTTCAAAGATAATGATGTATTTACATCACTTTTTTCCAACATCAACATTTATTTAGTTGACCGATAACTCATTCAGACCCAAAAAGAGTCTTTCTACATGTTGGGTGTATTTATTACATCTCGTATCAGAGATCGTCTATGCCCTTTCAGTTTTGGTTTCTATCCAAAAGGTGTAAAACTGAACTCACTATCAATTTCGAAAATATTTTTATTTTCGTATATCCTATCGTGGAAATTGATTTATTTCACAAGTATCTTTGTTTCCCAAAGATATTCATTTATAATATAGCCAATAATATTTCTTTCCTGAAATATTTTTCCTGGATAGTATGCGAAAGTATTTTTCTTTCACTAAAAGTATTTCCATATTCGTGGTATACGTTTATGATTACTGCAAATCGTAACTAAAAATAATTCCATATTGGTGGTATATTTTTAGGATTACTGCACACCATACCGTATTTTTTATGGAATAAAATATCTCCTTACATTTAAGGACGAGAATCTCCCGTTCTCGGGTTATCGTGAAAATATTTTTCACGTATTTTCAAAAATCAATACAAAATATTTCCATCCTTATTTTGGATTATTTTTATATCTTTACCACGTAAAATATCTCCTTACATTCAAGGACACTAAAGTGGTGAATTTCTTTAATTTCCAATCTTGGCGACATCTTTATATCATAAAATGATATTCAATAAAATATTTCATCTTTTATTTTCGATCTTATTTATATTGATTATAATAATTACGATTTCCCACAATATTTTCCTTTAGGAGAATCTTTTTCATTTGAAAAGTCTCCTAGACGTCTACCAATATTTCTCAATGTTGATGCAACATGAAGTTTTTCGTATGGTTAGTATTAAACTAACCAAATCCATTGGCCAAGCGAGTCAATTCTCAAAAATTAGGTGTATGGATCGTGGACCCTCCTCACCAAACTTAGTCAAGTCAAGCCAATTTTCAACATAAGTCAAAATGTATATTCTGCAGTGTTACTGAGTTTGTTTCAACTTTCAAGCGCCACAACCGAAGATCAAGCGTCGTGTTCAAAAGTGAAGTATACAGATTTTTTCCACAAGTTTTCAACTGATCAAGTGTCGTGTTCAACTGTCCAAGTTGCACACTACGTTTTTCTACGTGTCCAACTTAAGGGGGGGGGGGGGTATTAGAATATATATAGCAGATATAAACAAGTAACCGAGGTGCAGAAAAGGACCGAGGCAACAGTATGGTGAAGTGAATACTATTCCAAGTAACCGTGTAGTCAGGCACGTGAAGTGAAGGTTAAGTCAAGTGATCGTGCTATACATGGCACGTGAAGTGAATACCATTCAAACTGAATTCAAAGTCAAGATGAAGTGATCAAGACTCAAGTTATCAGAAGATCAACGGAGATAAAACAACATAGAAGATCGACGGAGATCAGTTAAGTTTCCAAGAATAAAAAGATCTTGTGTAATTTAGGTAGTTTTCTAGACAAGTCAAATATCTAGCTAATTTCCTAGTATTCATATTCTAGTTAATTATGATATATATTATAGAGAATAATATAATATCCTATATTAATTATTCATACTTTATAAATAAAGAGTCATAATGTAATTTTAAATCATATCAGAATGTTCTGATGATCAATATTATTATTCACCCTATGGGGTTGCTTGTGGGCGTAGGTCGAGTTGACCGAACCACGTTAAACATCGTCTTCATTACTGTTTTGGTATGTAGATTTATTTCTTCTCGATTTTTTTATTTTATCATTGATTTGATTTTATTATTTGTCTAATATCAATGATATCCATCTTGAATTTGATCTACGTATCAAAATTTAAGATCTAAAAATCAGAATTCCTAACCATGGCGAAGATAGATTGAGATGGAAACATATCCAAATGCTATACTAATCCATACTTATGCTATTTCATATATCAGATTTGGAACTTCTGTAAGAGGATTTTACCAAGCTTTGGTGGAAGGGAAGGAACTTATGAGAAGTATCTTTATGCATTTTTTTTTTTGTTGCCTGGCTATGCAGAATATGTTTGTAGAATTAAGATTACTTGGATGTAAATTTAGGCATTAGATCAAGTTATTGTGCACACTAGGCAAATATTCACATAATACATCCTGCTAAGAACTCTTATGTAAAATGTAATGCAATCTTCGTAATTAGCAATGCTTATATAACTATGGCTTCCTTCAGTAGGATTTATTTTTTCCTTTAAAGCGCTAACTCAATTTTTCAATGTGCTTCTAATCTCACCAATTTAGCATGCGGTAAAACACTTAAATATGAAAATTATACTTAGTTGAAGTTTAACTTCAAATACTTCTGTAAGGAATTTGACAACTAGGGAATACATAGTGCAAGTAATAATCTATTTCTTTGCTTTCAGAGTCTTCTTTATTTTCATATTTTGTTACATACTTCAAGACATGTATTGACAACCTGGGATTAAACACACTGATTTTGTTATTGAGGAAATATTTCTAAAAAAATTCTAAGCATCTCCTTTGACATTTCTCACATGCTTCACTACTTTGCCAGGGGCAGTTCCACTAACATATTTTTTGCAAGTCTGAATGCATCAGTTTTTCAGTTTTTCCTTGTATGATTGACCCTGTAAAACTTGCCCTCTCTATTTTGAAAACATATGGTAAGAAATCAAAATCAACTACATTTATCAGCAATGTTCTTTTTCTGCACTTGTTCTTCGAGGGTTTCGATAACTCTGTATAAATATAAAATGCATCCAATGAATCTTATTGTATTGGATTAATAACTTTGTTATTAAACATGGATGTAGTATATTTATAAATTGGGTACTTAGTCATATTTGAAGACAATGATTTATTTTTGCACCATATTTTGTCAACTAATCTTAATAAAAAAACAATGTTCAATTGAACCACGTTAACGATGTTTCATTTGTCGCATCATGTTCTTTCAATTTATTTACCGCGGATCTCAGTTTCCGAATTTCACAATAGAACTGTCTCTTTCCTCGTAACATGATTTGTTTAAGAGAGTTTTTTGGTTGACGGGATCAATTTCTTCCTTAACTAATGAAATAGACATATTTAGTTTTCTCCAATGGCTCATAAGACGGGCGGATGCAAATTTTATTCACGAAAGAATATATTCAGCTTTGCCAATTTCTTTGGACATATTTTCTTCTTTCCCCTATTCCAAATAATTGTGAATTTGAGTTGTTTATTTATGTGAATCAGGGAGTGCCCGCGTCACAATGGATGTACCTATCCAATTCCAATTCACTTATGGGAGATCAATTGCATGATACATGAAAATTTCTTCTTTTGTTCAATTACTATCTATGGACCAACAACAAATAAAAGTGTGAAACATATATAAATGAAGTAGCCAATTTAGCTAATACAAGTCCTTGTTTCCTTAGTAAGGTTTGAGTTGTTTGGTTTAAGATCAGTTACTGGAGCACCATTTTTCAACTCTTGCCCTAGACTAGTAGAATTTCATTCATTTCTCACTCATTTTTCAACCAAATATCTTGAGTCTTCTTGTTTTTTCTTCCTCTTCTTCCTTCCTACAAGTATGAGGTAGATTTTTGGTTTTGTAGTTCGAGTTTGGAGTGAATTGGTTTCATCTAGGGATTTTTTTGTTCAAATCATCCATGGATGAAGTTAATTCAATCTTAAGGTTAGCTGATTTTTCTTCATTAAACGCTTCAATTGGTGTTAATGGTGGTCAAAAGGAAAACCCTAAGTCAGTTCCAGATGGGGTTGCTACGAAATTGAATTTGGATGCTGCAACAGGAGGTGTTGGGTCCTCTCAGCCTGCAAATTGCCAATCCACAAACCGCAAACAATCAATGGTAAGAAAAAGGTCTATTATCACCTCTGCTGATTTTAAAGATGAACTTAGGGTTTGCGAAAAATTTCTTGTCGGGTATTTTGTTGGTCGTAGAGTAGACTTCAATGTAGTTAAAATTGCGATGGAAAAGACTTGGAATCTCAAAGGGGGTTTTCATATGACTCTACATGAAGAATCAATATTCATATTTGAGTTTAATTTCGATGAAGATAGGATCTCTGCAATGGAACTGGGGTATGTATTTGTGTCTAGCAAATTATTCTTTTCGCCCATGGTAACTATTTATTGAACATGATATTCTAGAATTGAAAACAATACCAATTTGGTTGAAATTGAGGAACGTTCCCATTTATTTATGGAATGCTAAGGAACTTAGTATGATTGTTAGTGTGGTAGGTACTCCCTTGCTTACTGATAAACATACTTTAGCTAGAACACGAATGAGTTATTCTAGGGTATGTGTGGAAATTGAAGCAAATTTTGATGTTTCAGACTCCATTCCCGTTTCCTTCGATGGTAAAGATTTTGAAGTCCTAGTTGATTATCCCTGGAAACTCCCAAGTTGCCTGTCTTGCTCTACTTTTGGGCATTCAAGTGCTAAATGTCATATGGATCTCGTAAACAAGTTTCTTAAGAATGGATGGTTACATAAAGAAAATACTGGTGATAACGAAGTTGTTGGGAGGTGTTAGAGACTCAAGGGATGGCTAAAGAAGATCTGTAATTGTGAATGGGGATAAGGAAACAAGTGGAATTGCTGAAAAACACGTGGGTAGTGAAGAGTCTGCTGGCAATAAGGGAAGTTTTGAGATGACTAAATACTATGAGGCTACTAGTGCTCATGTTGAGATTATGAAGAAGAAGAAAAAGAGATATAGGAAAAACAAAGAATATCTTTCTAATGGATTAATTATCGGCCAAGCACCTCATCTTGAATGGGATAAGGTCTGTTCAAACACCCTAGCTTTGAAAATTATAATAGATTCCAACATGTCGAAGAAGACGAGGATATCGCCACTTCTGAACCAGTTTCTGAAGATACAGAAACAAGCATATCAAAACAAACCTCGTCGGCACAAATATTGCCAGTATTGTTGTTTTTTAGTATGTTGGTGATGACCAGTATTGCCATTTTTCCCATAGAAAAAGCATCAATAATAGCGTCTTTCATAGAGTTGTTAAAGTTGTTGACAAGGATGTTGTCAAAGTGGTTGTCAAAGATGTTGTCAACGTTGTTGTTAAGGAAGAAATATCTTCTTTACGATTATCTCTGGCAATTCCTTCGTTAACCTCAACTTTCTCAATCTCGTCTATATGTTGTTTTGTGAGACCGTCTATCAATTCTTTCATCTCGTTCTTTAAACCTTTAACTTTATCAGTTAACTCTCTGCAATCGTCATGACAAAAAAAAATGCTGAAATTTTATGAGTATAATCAGTCTTTCTGTGAACCAGGTGTTAGGATTCTAAATCAAAACACCGAAACAGAATATAAGAACCCTAAGATAAAATCCTTTTTTATGGGCATTAGCCACCTTTGTGTTGTAAACAATTAAAATAACTGAAATTGTGTTGATTGAATGCCGTTTACAACTCATGATCAAAGTATTTATGGCTAACTCATATCAAATTAAAAAAGTTAACTAAATAAGGAAACTAACTAAGCTAAATAAAGTTGAAATAAGTAAGGAAAGCTCAGTTGTTGTAGTGTTGGTACCGCAACAAAACTTGGGTGTATAGAGGTTCTTCTGATTAGTAATAAATGTATTTAGTTTCCTTTAACAACTCAAAAAACTCATAAGCTCCCTCCTCACCAAGAATTTGTACGGTTCTTTATTTACTTTCCCATATTTCATGTGCTTTTTAATTTTAGCGTTGGCTTATAAGGCTGATAGGGCATGTCAAAATGGTTGTTCATACCTAATTTATGGGTGATTAACCACAAGATACATGAACAATACTTTCTAGTATAAAAAAAATTCCAAGATTGTGTTTGCTATGATCAAAGAAGGAAAGTGTGAAATTCATATCCAAGGGGTGTTAGAGTCAGATACCAATTATAGTCGTGAACTTACTAGACAATGTGTTCTCTTTCATTTTATTTTATTTACAACGTCCAAGAACATGATTATTCAGTTTGAACTACGTGTTTTATGTTGGATTGGACTGGTCAAGTGTATGAACCGATTTAACTGTTTTTTATGTTGTAGTTTGATGTTATGTTATATTATGTCAATGAAATTATTCATGTATTTTTCACAATCAGTATTCTTTCATAACTAGTTTTAACATTTCATGTTTTAAATCAAATTACATTGGATAAAAGTAAGTACATCAAATTAAAATTAATCTATCATTCAATCAACACTAATTTATAAAACTCGTTAATCAACCTTTTCCTCTAGCGGCCGTCTGGTGGAGCATCTATGAATCATGAGGGGTTGAAAACGTGAAGCTCTCTAAGGATGTTTAAACAAGGTTTTCCAACAAAAGGTTTATCGTTAGATACATGTCATGTCGTTAGAGTTGTTTGTACCACTTTATAAGCAATTCCCCCGTTCAATCTAAGATGGTTAGTGTGCATAACCTGAGCTAGGAATTTCGTAAATTCATGATGAATTGTGAAAAGGCGGGGGAACCTAAATACACCTCAAGCTGAAACTTTTTCTACCTATAAGTCCTTTCTCCGAAATTGATTTTCTATGGACAGAGTCGAGACAATACAACTAATCGGTACACACTCCATGTGATCGTCTGTGGATACGAGATCGAGACAATATAACAACGAAGTATGTTACTTGATAGGTTCGGACTTAACCAAACACAATAGTATTCACTTATCCAGTAAATAGGAATTAACGTTTGTGTGATTTACTTTAATTATAATAAAAAAATTATAATGCAGAAATATAAAGTAAATGAAACAGCAATATTTTGTTATCAAGGAAACCGCAAATGCAGAAAAACCCCGAGACCATGTCCATAATTGAATACTCTCGAGATTAAGCCGCTACACAAAATTACACCTAACTTCGTATAGTTGAGATCAAGCAACTAAACCTATAGTTCACCTAGTTCTATCTGTATTCCTACGCCTCCGACCTATGAATAAGTCACGTACTTGGAACAATTCCTTTGGTTCGTATTCCAAACAGTAAAGGAACAACAAATATGTTTGGTATCAACTCTCTTCAACCAAGTGATATGAGTCGGACAAAGGTTCTTCTGTTTATCTTAACATAAACTCCTTCGTCAGGTCCTTAGATCTATCTTATGTTTAATTACCGAAGTAATCGTTTAAGATTAAGCCAACAACACTATTAATCCAAAGAATTGTGTTGTGATGCGTGTCGTAGGTGCAATCAAATTAATTCAATATTTCCACTCAATTAAAAATAATATAATGGAAGTCAAGTTCGTTCCCACGAGGAGCAAGAGATCTTAGTTGTAAAAGTTGTCACACGAAAGGGGGTGCAAAAAGCAAAATAAAAATAAACAAAGCAATTAAAATCGAAAGTTGAAAGATGAAAACAATAAGAGAGAGAAGATCAAGGAATCCTTCTTCGTTACGAAACAATGAATCAAGTTATGTTCTTTTCTACTTGTTATTAGTCACAAATTATCACCAACCGTAGGTAAAAGCGGCTAGCTCCGGTGCTAAACCCCTAAATCCCTTGTATCACCGGACACGGAAGTTCTCGACTACCGGATTCTAATCACCTAGCCACCTAGAATTAGCTCAACCTAGATGTGGCCCAGGCTCATGCATTAGGTTTTGTGAATTTCTTAGGTTGATATTAGTAGTTAGACTCTTAGCTCAAGGTCTACTTGCTAACGTTGTTTCTACACACGATTGCTCCACGGAATCCCTCCGCAAGGTCTCGTGTTTGCTACTTATGTAAAGAGTCAAAGAACGATTACTTATCCCCTAACTTTCACTAGCTTTAGATCGAATTAACAAATCAATTTAGTTGGCCACCCAAACAATCTATCAATCAATCATGAATGTCTTTAAGATCACTCCTATTAGTAAAAACAAACGATAATTATGTGAAAAACTTCAAGATAGAATTTGAAAACAAAAACTCAAATCATGTTAAGAACTAGGAATTCATCCTCAATCAATAAGAAATTTAGCTACTCATGTTTTGAAATTCACACAAATAATAATAATTAAAAGAAGAAGTTTCAAATTCACACAAGTAATTAAAAAGAAAAATCTTAGAAAAGCAAGCAAAAACACAAGTGATGTGTGTGTAGAGAGGTGTGTGTAGAAGTTGTAGAAAACTTCTCTATTTATAGGCTTCAATATTCTCCAATTCTTCCAAGGATTAGAATCCTTTTCCTTTTGCAATTCAATTTCCAAATCAAGCTTTTCTCAACTCTTCCACCTTCTCTTTCCTAATTTGAGTCCAATTCTCCATCCAATTCCTAGCCCAAGTCTTCACACCCATGAGAGAAGTCCATAGAAAATTCGGGAAATTTTGGCTCCGGAAAACCGGGATTGTGGCCGGAATTTGGCCGGAAACGTCAGCCACGGCCGCTTTGAAAATTTTGTCGTCGAGAGAATATTCGACGGAATATTCCGTCAGGTCCTCCGTTAGGACTAACGGTCAAACGAGTCAACCGTCGGTCAACCGTTAGTCAACGGTCAAAGGGAAGAAGAAAGTCGACCAATGAGTCACCGGTCCGACTCGGTCTTAGTCAATGAGTCACCGAGTCAACTCGGAGTCGAACCGAGTCGGTGATCCGGCTCGGTCAAACCACTTTGCACGGGCCAAAGTCTTGTGATGCACAATCCTTGTGCTTCACTCAATACCTACTCGACCATGATGGCTACTTCCTCACCGCATCTTCATCCCCTCGGGCCATCACGTCTTGCAAGCCTTGCCACCGATGCACCACCAATACCACCAACCCGCCACTTCATTTCAACCACTGCAGTGCTGCTTCGCCAATTCACAAACTCAAATCATCGCACCACATTACTATCGCCACCTCCCCGTAACAACACATTCAACCTTGCCATTTTCCATTCATCCAAAGAAGACAAAGACATGACCACATATTTCAGCTCCTACCAATTCTCTTTCTCGGGCCAATTCTCGCTCTACAACTTCAATGCTCATAGCCCTGTAATAAACTCAACCTGAGCCATAGCTTCCCTGTAACTCTTGGCAACACAATTGCCTTTATTTCCTTTCACTTCCATGACCTCCTCCACTGAGTCTTGCTATTGCACCTGCAGTTCCAACCCAGAGTCACACTTTCACTCCTGCCAAGCCTCACATTGCCGTATCCTCCCAACTCACTCGCATTTCCCTTGTCACAAAGACAGTCCCATCAACACCTTCTTGCATCATCTGAGCTGCAACTTCAGAGCAGCACCAGCCCCCATATAACCCTGCAGTTGTTCATACTTGCCATTGCCACAATATCCCTGATGTTAAGACTTCATTTTGCTCGAGTTCGGCTGAGCAGTGACTCGCCTCCTTCTTGCCCCCGAGCCACCAACAAGCTCCAATTGCCATAACCTCGCATTCGGCTTTGCAACATCATCTTGCTTCTAATGTGACAAACCGAACCACCTTGAAATGCACCTCGGACCACCATTAGCTCAAGCACCACCACCTTGTCTCGACTTCACCGAGCTTCAACAGCGGCAGGAACCCATCTTCCTCCACAATAGAACCACCTTCATCTCCACACCCTCACTTCTTCTCACTAAGTTGATCTCTGTCAATTAATCCCATCAATCTCTCCTCTCAATTTCGGTTCATAAAAGACAATTCTTCACTGGATCTTCTCTTGCTCCATATGGAATTCTTCTCAAGACCCATCAGCAGCAACTGCTTCTATCCGTTCTAACTCAATCCCATCTCCGATCTGAACCTCATCCTGAGCTTCATCACCGCCTTCCTATCGATGCAACATCAACACCCTCCTTCATAAGTTCTTCAAAGATCGCCACCAAAATCAACTCTCTAATCGATCTCACCACTGCACTCGAATCGATCCGCTCCTTTCTCTCTTGCGACAATGCAAGCAGAACGATTCTACGAAAGGAAAACAATTCTAGCCATGGCTGTCTTCTTTCTTTCAGGTGGAAAAATGATTGAATGATTTCTCGAGTTTAGGGTTGGGTATGAAAGCCAGGTTTGGATCCGGGTTAGGGTATGGATCCGGAATGTACGGTTAGGATGTGGGTCTATGGGTTTGGGTTATACATCCATTTTACCAAATTGATAATAGCACCACATTTTCGGATAAGGGCTACCGGTTTGGCAGCCCCTTAACCATTACTCGGGTTCCGGATAATGTTCACCCGTAGAATGACCTTTTTGCCTTTTTGGCTCAAACAGTGCTTTCTTCTTCTTTTCCTCCGTGCGACTCCAAAGTAGCTACAAAACTCAAAACAAGCATAAAATACATAATTTACAAGAAAAATAGCAAAGAAAGCATAAACTACTAGATAGTAAATACGGTGTATTCTACACCTATCAAATTCCCCCACACTTAGACTTTGCTAGTCCTCGAGCAAATCAAACTAAAAACTCACAACTTCAAAGCGTTCTAGCGTCACAAGCATCCAAAAAGTTATGAGGACATAGAGTTTCGCATGCTAGTAATAAGAAATTAGAAATACCAAAGAACATATTCTCATTCTTGAATGTTGAGTGAGAAATAACCACACCATAATGAGAGAATGCGTGTTTGAGAAACGATCAATAAGCATTTCGCCTCGACTCGCCTCACCAAATAAGATTTTATGATAATTGCACTCAAAAAGACAGCTTTTTTATGGTTCTCACATGTGTGCGGTAGGAATGAAGAGAGAATTCTGCACGACACGTTGAATGGTGGGAAGGATAACTTCCGAAATTTTGAAAAACCCACATCTTTTAATATTTTGAAAAACCATTTTTGACGATCTCTAAGAAAGGAAATCAACCATATTACAGAGGATGAGATTACTTACTCACCTTCACATCCGATCGCCAATTATGATAACACCACTCTCACGGCATCCAATAGAAACGTCTTCCGCTCCTCGTCTTTCTTCTTAGTCTTCGTCTTCGGTTTCAACTATTGATAATAAACCCTTGAATTTCATAAATCCTTAACAATTTGTAACTCTTTACCTTGAAATCCTTGTTGCTTGAAACTTCCTTATATATTTTCCTTTCCCACGGCTCATTAACTAATAATAAGAACAAATATTTCTCTTGTTTTTTCTTTCTTTCTTTTTTTTTTTTTTTTTTCAAATTTTTTTTTTTTTTTTAAATTCACAAGAGAAATTAAATACAAAATAATCCATGGCCGTGGAAGAAGTATTTTACCGCTTGATTCTTCACAACTTGTATTGTCTTTGAAATCATAAACTTTCAAAAATTCTCACCTTTTACTTTTCTTCGCTTTCATGAATAAGTCTTCATACTTGAATATAAAATTACCTCATTGTATTGTAAGTCTTTAACATATATGTAAAAATCCGCTCTTTGTATGTTGCTTTTACTTGAATTTGAAATTTGCTCTTTTTTCCCGTTCCGTTGCTTGTAAACCTTAAACTTTTCCAACTTTCCTTGTAGATTTTGATGTCGCTCCTTGTTGATGATGAGAGTGTTTCTATGGATCCGTTGTTGTCGAGAGAGAGAATGGTGCTAACTGCAAATCGAACTACAAGAAGGAAGCTTTCATCTATGGACATCACCCTCATGATTGACAAAATTAGCACTCAAGAGATCAAAGAGTAGTGCTTTTATTGGTGGGAGGTTGGGTAGCTCACCATTCTACCCAGAATTTACTTACGGTGACACACTCTCAAAAGAAGCTCTTTAGTAGATGGAAGATTTCTGGTCGGTGCCTCTCATGATATGAATACGGGTAGTCTCCACTAATGATTGATCAAAGCAACTCTAATAACGCATTTCTCCTCGCACCAAATTCGCATCACCGCATGATTAAATCCATTATTTAACACTCAAACAAACAAGAAATCCGAATGTAGTTCTCTAACATTTCCAAGTTCAATTATGTCGGTCAAAATCTCTATGTAAACATACCTAGAAGTATGCTAGGGACTCTAAAATCTCTAAAAGTTGGAGGTTTTAAGTAAAACTTTTTTTTTTTTTTTTCTCAAATTTTTTCATTTTTTTTGTAATTTTTGTTTTAAAAACATGCTTAACCACTCCCCCACACTTAAACCTTACATTGTCCTCAATGTAATTGAATCCTCCTAGTAAAGTCAAGGTGGGAAATTTTAACATGATAAGAAACAAGAAAAAGAAATAACAAAAAGCAAAAGGATAAGAAATACAAAACCGATGGGTTGCCTCCCATTAAGCGTTTGTTTTAAAGTCGACGGCCCGACGTAGCTCTTGCGGCACATTACTCCTCCAGAGGAGTGCATCTCCAAATGAAAGTTCATCCAAATTCACATAAGCGATGTTCTCATAGTATGGCTTCAAACCTATGGCCGTTGACTTTGGAAACCGAATTGTCTCAAGACTAGTAATTTCAACCGCACCATGAGGAAAAACATTAGTAACAACATATGGTCCAATCCATCGGGACCTTAACTTTCCAGGAAATAGTTTAAGGCGAGAATGATATAAAAGGACTTTTTGTCCCACGATGAAACTTTTACGAAATCATCTTGTCATGAAAAAGCTTGGTCTTTTCCTTGTAAATACGGGCACTCTCGTAAGCATCATTGCGTATCTCCTCTAACTCATGTAGTTGTAACTTCCTTTGTTTCCCCGCTTCATCATACTCCATGTTGAATTTCTTTATCGCCCAATAAGCCTTATGCTCAAGTTCAACCGGAAGATGACAAGCCTTGCCATAAACCATCCTATATGGAGACATACCAATCGGTGTCTTATACGCCGTTCTATACGCCCAAAGTGCATCGTTGAGCTTAAAGCTCCAATCTTTCCTTGTGGTATTTACCGTTTTCTCAAGAATGGACTTAATCTCACGATTCGAAATTTCCGCTTGTCCACTAGTTTGTGGATGATAAGGCGTACCAATTTTGTGTGTTATGTTGTACTTCTTGAGGAGAGTGTGGAAAGCCTTCTTGAAATGTGAGCCTCCATCGCTTATCACCACTCTTGGTGTTCCATGCCTATTGAAAATATTTTCCCTTACAAAATCACAAACAACTTGAGAGTCATTAGTTTTGGTGGCTCTAGCTTCCACCCATTTCGAAACATAATCAACGGCAAGAAGTATATAAAAATTCCCATTCGAATTGACAAAAGGGCCCATAAAATCAATACCCCACACATCAAAAATCTCAACGGTGAGAATTGGTGTGAGTGGCATTTGATTTCGAGCACCTAGATTGCCCGTTCGCTGACATCTATCACACGATTTACAAAAAACATATGAATCTTCAAACAAGGTGGGCCAATAAAATCCACTCTCGAGAACTTTGAGAGCGGTACGCTTAGATCCAAAGTAGCCACCACATGCAAAAGTGTGGCAAAAGGAGAGAATGGATTGAAATTCGGAATTAGGCACGCACCTTCGCATTATTTGATCAACGCCATATTTCCATAAGTATGGTTCATCCCACACATATTGCTTTGCTACCTTCTTAAGTTTCATCTTTTGGAAATTAGACATTGTACTAGGTACTTTCCTTGTCACCAAGTAATTCACTATATCCGCATACCAAGGAGTTGATTCTTCCATGGAGAAAAGTTGTTCGTCCAGGAAGCGGTCATGTAATGGAAGTTCTTCTTGAGACATAACAAGTCTACTAAGATGATCCGCAACGGTATTCTCCACACCCCTCTTATCACGAATTTCTATGTCGAACTCTTGTAACAATAGGATCCACCGAATTAATCTTGGCTTAGCTTCTTTCTTCTTGATTAAGTGTCTTAGTGCGGCATGATCGGAATACACAATAACCTTTGTACCCACCAAGTATGATCGAAATTTTTCCAACGCAAAAACTATAGCCAATAACTCCTTTTCCGTGGTAGAATAATTGATTTGTGCATCATTAAGGGTCCTAGATGCATAATAGATAACATGGGACAACTTGTCCACCCTTTGACACAAAACGGCTCCAACCGCATAATCACTAGCATCACACATTAATTCAAATGGAAGATTCCAATCCGGTGATTTGATAATCAAGCACGTGTCAACATATCCTTTAATTTATCAAAAGCATCCTCGCATTCCTTGTTGAAGTTGAAAGGTACCTCCTTTTGTAATAACTTGCACATCGGCATGGAGATTTTGGAGAAATCTTTGATAAACCGCCTATAGAAACCTGCATGACCAAGAAAAGAACGGATTTCCCTCACCGAAGTGGGATATTGTAAGTTTCTTATTAAATCTATCTTTGACTTGTCCACTTCGAGCCCTCGAGAGGACACAATGTGACCAAGTACTATGCCGTGGTTTACCATAAAGTGACATTTCTCCCAATTAAGGACAAGGTTTGTGTCTATGCATCGTTTAAGAATTAGTTCAAGGTTATTTAAACAACCATCAAAAGAATTGCCATAAACACTAAAGTCATCCATAAATACCTCGATGATGCGCTCCACATAATCCGAGAATATACTCACCATGCATCTTTGAAAAGTAGCCGGCGCATTGCAAAGGCCAAACGGCATCCGTCTATATGCAAACGTTCCAAACGGACAAGTGAAAGTGGTCTTCTCTTGGTCCTCCGGTGCAATAACAATTTGATTGTATCCCGAATAACCATCCAAAAAGCAATAATAAGAATGCCCCGCTAACCGCTCCAACATTTGATCAATGAAAGGTAAAGGAAAGTGATCCTTGCGGGTTGCGGAATTAAGCTTTCTATAATCAATGCACACTCTCCAACCGGTTTGAACTCTTGTAGGAACAAGTTCATCGTCTTGATTTCGAACAACCGTGACTCTGGATTTCTTTGGTACCACTTGCAGGACTTACCCACTTGCTATCGGAAATTGGGTAGATTACCCCCACACTTAGCAATTTGAGTATCTCTTTTTCACAACCTCCATCATGGGAGGATTAAGCCTACGTTGAGCATCACGTACCGGCTTCACGTTCTCTTCCATTAGAATCCTATGCATGCACATGGATGGACTAATACCTTTGATGTCCGCAATTGTCCACCCAATAGCCGTTTTGTGCTCTTTCAAGACTCTAAGCAAACGGTCTTCTTGCACCGGTGTGAGGTTCTTAGAAATAATCACCGGAAGCTCATCTCCATCTCCCAAGAAAACATACTTCAAATGATCCGGAAGAGGCTTCAATTCTAGTTTAGGCGCCTTCACAATAGATGGTACAAGTATTTCATCATTCACGGGTAAAGAAATATAAGAAACATCACCCTTGTTAGCTTCTTGCAATGTCGCCAAAGCACCACACATCTCCACCAATTCCTTGGAGATTTCAACATCCAAGTTAGACAAGCCATGGACGTCCAATTCAATGCTATTTTGCAACACCACATCAAGTTCATCCTCTTGGTTCAATTCCACCATTTGTTGCGCTAATGAATCAACCACATCAATGGAGTAAACGGAATGCACATCACTTGGGTAGCGCATGGCCTCAAATATGTTAAAGTGTATTATCTCCTTGTCGAATTCCATAGTGAGTGTACCCTTATCAACATCAATCTTCGTCTTTGCGGTCTTCATGAATGGCCTCCCAAGAAGTAAAGAAGTAGATGAACGGTTCTCATTGTTGTCCATATCCACCACAAAGAAATCCACCGGAAAAATAAGCTCATTTACTTGCACTAGCACGTCTTCTACAAGCCCCTTAGGATATATGTTAGACTTGTTTGCCAATTGGATAATAACTCTCGTGTCTTTCAAAGGTCCAAGATTCAAGGAGTCATATATTTCGGCCGACATCACACTAATGGAAGCTCCCAAATCAAGTAAAGCATGTTCAAACCTTTGTTTACCAATAGTAATTGGCACCGTGAAACCACCGGGATCCGTGCACTTTGTAGGCATCTTCTTCAATAGCATAGCCGACGCACTCTCGCCAACTTTTGTAATTTCATTATCAAGCAACCTATCCTTCTTGATGCATAATTCCTTCATGAACTTGGCATACCTTGGAATTGTCTTAATGGCCTCAATGAATGGGATGTTGATTTCAATCTTCTTGAAGATATCCATAAGTGCCTTGTCTTGAGCTTCTTTCTTGGATTTAGCAAAACGACTAGGAAAAGGAGGTGGAGTAGTGAAAGTAGAAACCGGTTCCTTGGATTGGTCGTTTGGTGTGGAATTATCCTTTGGTGCGGTTTCCTCCTTGTCATTGACTACCTCTTCACTAACTTCCTCATGATGACTTGGACCCTCCACTTGCCTTCCACTTCTTAAAGTAACCGCATTAACATTCTCTCTTGGATTCACAAACGGTTGTGAAGGAAGTGTTGTGGATGCTTGAGATTTCAATAAATTCACATCGGTCGCCAATTGTCCCATTTGAGTTTGTAAATCCTTGATAGCCGAATCGGTCTTTTGTTGATTTTGTTGAAACAATGACGTAATACCTTGCATCATGACATTAAGCTTATCATCAATTGAAGATCCTTGTTCTTTTACTTGAGGTTGAAATTGTTGATAACCACCTTGTTGTTGAGGTTGGAATCGTGATTGTTGAAAACCACCTTGTTGTGCATATGGATTGGGAGCCGCCGCTTGCTTGTTTGCATAACTAAAGTTGGGATGATCCTTCCACCCGGGATTATAGGTATTGGAGTAAGGATCGTACCTTGGCCTTTGATTCGGATATAAAGCATTCACTTGTTCGGTCTCATCATCCGGAATAATTACCGCGGCCATCCTTTGAATCATTGTCTCCATGTTACTCATCCTTTGATCAAAATATGATGACGAATCACTAACTTCATGCACTCGCCTAACCGTTGGTTCATCCCTTGTGTAGAATTGTTGCGAGTTTGCCGCCATACTTTCAATCAACTCTCTAGCTTCGGTCAAAGTCTTGTTCATTAGTGCACCACCACCCACAAGGCCAAGAAGAGACCTATCACTTGGGTGAAGAGCTTCATAGAAGTATTGGAGTATCATTACGTCACTAAATTGATGGTGTGGACAGCTTGCCACCAACCTCTTGTATCGCTCCCAACATTCATACAATGATTCTCCCACTTGTTGTTTCAATCCACAAATCTCCTTGCGAATTTGAGTAGCTTTGGATGCGGGAAAATATCTCTCGAGGAAAATTTTCTTCATACCATTCCATGTTGTGATACTTCCGGGAAGGCAAATAATATAACCATTCCTTAGCATTACCCGCCAAAGAAAACGGGAAAGCTTTCAACATTGCTCCATCCGCATTAGTCTCCGGTGGAAGCATAGCCATAACTATGGCGTAGAAGTCCATAAGATGTTTGTTTGGGTCCTCATTCACCATGCCATGGAACTTTGGTAACTCTCTAATCAACCCCGGCTTGATCTCGAAGGTTGAATTAGTTTGGATACACCATTGTTGTGTGTCAAGCTTGTGAGAAGCTAGGTCCTTCATTGTACGATCAGCCATTGTTTCTTCCTCTTTATCCGAATCACTTGATGAAGAAGGAGGAAGTGGAGTGTTAATCGCTCGAATGAAAT
Source organism: Papaver armeniacum (assembly GCA_023531295.1). NCBI lineage: Eukaryota > Viridiplantae > Streptophyta > Magnoliopsida > Ranunculales > Papaveraceae > Papaver > Papaver armeniacum. The sequence continues at coordinate 85,507 of JAJJWW010016644.1, forward strand.
CCTTTAATTGAGTGCCGGATCGAAGACGTATTGGACTCGGTCCGCCCTTCTTAAGCATTCACCAAAGGAATAACACCTGAAACAAGATTCTCACAAACTAAGTTAGATACGGTAAAGAATCTAACAAAGCAAAAAGAATAAAAACAACTAAAAAATGGCAGTTGCTCCCGGGCAATGGCGCCAAAATTTGATGCGTGTCGTAGGTGCAATCAAATTAATTCAATATTTCCACTCAATTAAAAATAATATAATGGAAGTCAAGTTCGTTCCCACGAGGAGCAAGAGATCTTAGTTGTAAAAGTTGTCACGAAAGGGGGGTGCAAAAAGCAAAATAAAAATAAACAAAGCAATTAAAATCGAAAGTTGAAAGATGAAAACAATAAGAGAGAGAAGATCAAGGAATCCTTCTTCGTTACGAAACAATGAATCAAGTTATGTTCTTTTCTACTTGTTATTAGTCACAAATTATCACCAACCGTAGGTAAAGCAAACTAGCTCGGTGCTAAACCCCTAAATCCCTTGTATCACCGGGACACGGAAGTTCTCGACTACCGGATTCTAATCACCTAGCCACCTAGAATTAGCTCAACCTAGATGTAACTGGGCTCATGCATTAGGTTTTTGAATTTCTTAGGTTGATATTAGTAGTTAGACTCTTAGCTCAAGGTCTACTTGCTAACGTTGTTTCTACACACGATTGCTCCACGGAATCCCTCCGCAAGGTCTCGTGTTTGCTACTTATGTAAAGAGTCAAAGAACGATTACTTATCCCCAACTTTCACTAGCTTTAGATCGAATTAACAAATCAATTTAGTTGGCCACCCAAACAATCTATCAATCAATCATGAATGTCTTTAAGATCACTCCTATTAGTAAAAACAAACGATAATTATGTGAAAAACTTCAAGATAGAATTTGAAAACAAAAACTCAAATCATGTTAAGAACTAGAATTCATCCTCAATCAATAAGAAATTTAGCTACTCATGTTTTTGAAATTCACACAAATAATAATAATTAAAAGAAGAAGTTTCAAATTCACACAAGTAATTAAAAAGAAAAATCTTAGAAAAGCAAGCAAAAACACAAGTGTTGTGTGTGTAGAGAGGTGTGTAGAAGTTGTAGAAAACTTCTCTATTTATAGGCTTCAATATTCTCCAATTCTTCCAAGGATTAGAATCCTTTTCCTTTTGCAATTCAATTTCCAAATCAAGCTTTTCTCAACTCTTCCACCTTCTCTTTCCTAATTTGAGTCCAATTCTCCATCCAATTCCTAGCCCAAGTCTTCACACCCATGAGAGAAGTCCATAGAAAATTCTGGGAAATTTTGGCTCACAGGAAAACTCGGGATTGTGGCCGGAATTTGGCCGGAAAACGTCGTCGCCGGCTGCCTGAAAATTTTGTCGTCGAGAGAATATTCGACGGAATATTCCGTCAGTCCACCGTTAGGACTAACGGTCAAACGAGTCAACCGTCAGTCAACCGTTAGTCAACAGTCAAAGGGAAGAAGAAAGTCACCAATGAGTCACTGGTTCGATTTCCGGTCTTAATCGGCCGAGTCACCGAGTCAACTCGGAGTCGAACCGAGTCGGTGATCCGCCCTCAGTCCAAACCACTTTGCACAGGCCAAAGTCTTGTGATGCACAATCCTTGTGCTTCACTCAATACCTACTCAGCCATGATGGCTACTTCCTCACTGCATCTTCATCCCTCGGGCCATCAATTGTCTTGCAAGCCTTGCCACCGATGCACCACCAATACCACCAACTCGCCACTTCATTTCAACCACTTTCGCACTGCTTCGCCAATTCACAAACTCAAATCATCAGCACCACATTGCTACTGCCACCTCCCTGTAACAACACATTCAACCTGCCATTTTCCATTCATCCAAAGAAGACCAAAGACAACCCACATATTTCGACTCCTACCAATTCTCTTCTCAAAGCCAATTCTGCTCTACAACTTCAATGCTCATAGCCCCGTAATAAACTCAACCCGAGCCATAGCTTCCTCAGAACTCTTGGCAACACAATTGCCTTTATTTCCTTTCACTTCCATGACCTCCTCCACTGAGTCTTGCTATTGCACCCAGTTCCAACCCCAGTCACACTTTCACTCCGCCAAGCCTCACATTGCCCCGTATCCTCCCAACTCACTGCATTTCCCTTGTCACAAAGACAGTCCATCAACACCTTCTTGCATCATCCGAGCCGCAACTTCGCCAGCACCAGACCCCCATATAACCCTGCAGTTGTTCATACTTGCCATTGCCACAATATCCCTGATGTTAAGACTTCATTTGCTCGAGTTGGTGAAGCAAAACCTGCCTCCTTCTTGCCCCGAGCCACCAACAAGCTCCAATTGCCATAACTTCGCATTCGGCTTTGCAACATCATCTTGCTTCCGTAAAAGAATCGAACCACCTTGAAATGCACCTCGGACCACCATTAGCTCAGCACCACCACCTTGTCTCGACTTCACCGAGCTTCAACAGCGGCAGGAACCCATCTTCCTCCACAATAGAACCACCTTCATCTCCACACCCTCACTTCTTCTCACTAAGTTGATCTCTCATCAATTAATCCCATCAATCTCTCCTCTCAATTCAGTTCGGCAGCGACAATTCTTCACCGGATCTTCTCTTGCTCCATATGGAATTCTTCAAGACCCATCAAAGAAGAATCGTTTCTATCCGTTCTAACTCAATCCCATCTCCGATCTGAACCTCATCCTGAGCTTCATCACCGCCTTCCTATCGATGCAACATCAACACCCTCCTTCATAAGTTCTTCAGCATCGCCACCAAAATCAACTCTCTAATCGATCTCACCACAGACTCGAATCGATCTGCTCCTTTCTCGCTTGCGACAGCGGCAGTAACGATTCTACGAAAGGAAAACAATTCTAGCCATGGCTGTCTTCTTTCTTTCGGGTGGAAAAATGATTGAATGATTTCTCGAGTTTAGGGTTGGGTATGAAAGCCAGGTTTGGATCCGGGTTAGGGTATGGATCCGGGTACGGTTAGGATGTGGGTCTATGGGTTTGGGTTATACATCCATTTTACCAGCTGATAATAGCACCACATTTTCGGATAAGGGCTACCCAGTTTGGCAGCCCCTTAACCATTACTCGGGTTAGGATAATGTTCACCCGTAGAATGACCTTTTTGCCTTTTGGCTCAAATTGGGTGCTTTCTTCTTCTTTTCCTCCGTGCGACTCCAAAGTAGCTACAAAACTCAAAACAAGCATAAAATACATAATTTACAAGAAAAATAGCAAAGAAAGCATAAACTACTAGATAGTAAATACGGTGTATTCTACACCTATCATGTTGATGCCCATATACTCAATTAATCAATCCAATCTATCACAAGGATAATCCGATTATTAATTGGATCCTCTTTTTACCGAAAAGAGTATTGTGCATACCAAAGATTATGAACCCACAAATCAGAAATCTTCAATATCTTCTTTGTCTTAAAATCTTCTTAGATCTTCAATAAACACCTGCACACAATCACTTGAATCTCTTGTGATCAATCACGCAAAGAACGGAGTCTGTTAACAATGGATTATCACAAGATCGTCTTTAGAACTAACAACAGTCTAAAGATCCCTGTCGAAACTCTGAACTAGTTTGAGTGAGTATTATATCAGAAGTGACGATTCTCAAGCATAAACAAACTAGGTACAATCAAAGTTCAACCACCGTTAGTCAATCAAATCAATGAAAACAAAAGATAAACCGCAATTATCTAATTTCCCACCAACGGTACTAATAGAGCTTTTCAATTCCAAAGAAGACTTTAAACTTAGCGACCGTAAGAGATTTCGCCTAATGAGGTTACTCACCTCTCTGAATAGGCGGATTCACCAGTAGAAGCACAACAAGTGGTAGTTTGTTGTTACGAAGGATTAGTTTGCTAGAAAAGAAAACTTCAAGTATTTATAGACAAGGAAGTTTGGACACCAAGGAATTTCCAAAACCGAAAATATTCTCAAGATATTCATTAATGCAAAAATTCCGTTTTCATAATTCCTGAAAATGCTCTGTCCAAAAATAATAATCGAAATCTCTCAGAAAATCTCTAATTAGTAAATGCACATTACTAATTCTTATTTTCCTAAAAATGAAGTAAATAACCTTAATTAAAATATTTTTAACTTATTTATGTTTCAATCCTGGGATTCTCTTCCCTTAGCTATTAAGGAATAACTTTGAACAATTAAATAATAAACATTCATAGCACGTGTTCAAAGTATGTCGATGTTGATGGTGGTTTTTAAAGATCGGGTAAAATCGTATAAACACCCAAATAACCTAATGTTACCGGTGACACATTTATTAGAACGTTTAATGCATGTAGTCAGTAATTAATAGGGGTATTTTTTTCAAATTAGGGTTACAACGAACAAAACCCTAATTCACCTCCGTGCCAATGGCGAATCATGCCAGCCACACCTAGCCCAAGCTAGTCGCGCCATGCCAAACGCACTCTGCATTGGCCCTAGCTATGCTAGTCACACCAAACGCGCTAAAGCATGCCAACCATGCTAGCCGCACCTCCGTGCCAATGGGAAATCATGCCAGCCACAACAAACGTGCAAAAGCATGCCAACCATGCTAGCCGCACCTTTGTGCCAATGGCAAATCATGCCAGCCACACCTAGCCCAAGCTAGCCGCGCCATGCCAAACGCACTCTGCCTTGTCCCTAGCTATGCTAGTCACACCAAACGCGCCAAAGCATGCCAACCATGCTAGCCGCACCTCCGAGCCAATGGCAAATCATGCAAGACACACCTAGCCCAAGCTAGCCGCACCTCTGTGCTAATGGAAAATCATGCCAACCACACCAAACGCGCCAAAGCATGCCAACCATGCTATCCGCACCTCCGTGCCAATGGCAAATCATGCCAGCCACACCTAGCCCAAGCTAGCCGCGCCATGCCAAACGTACTCTGCCTTGTCCCTAGCTATGCTAGTTACACCAAACGCGCCAAAGCATGCCAACCATGCTAGCCGCACCTCCGTGCCAATGGCAAATCATGTCATCCATACCTAGCCCAAGCTAGCTGCGCCATGCCAAACACACTCTGCCTTGGCCCTAGCTACACCGGTCATGCCACGCCAAGCAAAACACCCTTACCTTGGCCCTAGCCGCGCCATTCCAAAGTAGCGCCCGCACCTAGGCTTGCAAACCGTGCAACCTAGACCAAATTGGCCACGCATGCCATTGGCACATGCCAACACGCTCGTTGGTAGCTTTTCTCACCAAGGCGTGGCCCTAATGGCCGAGCATGCCATTGGCACATGCCAACACGCTCGATGGTAGCTTTTCTCACCAAGGCGTGGCCCTAATGGCCGAGCATGCCATTGGCACATGCCAACACGCTCGCTGGTAGCTTTTCTCACCGAGGCGTGGCCCTAATGGCCGAGCATGCCATTGGCACATGCCAACACGCTCGCTGGTAGCTTTTCTCCCCAAGGCGTGGCCCTAATGGCCGAGCATGCCATTGGCACATGCCAACACGCTCGCTGGTATCTTTTCTTACTAGGTCGTGGCCCTAAATGGCCATTGGCAGAGCATGCCATTGGCACATGCCAACACATGCCATTGGTAGCAACTTACCGTAGCGTGGCCCTTATGGCCGAGCATGTCATTGGCACATGCCAACACGCTCGCCGGTAGCTTTTCTTACCAGTCCGTGGCCCTAATGGCCGAGCATGCCATTGGCTCATGCCAAACACGCACGCTGGTAGCTCAACTTGCAAGCCGTGCAACTTAGGCCAACTTGGCCGTACGTGCCATTGACACATGCCAAAACCCACACTGGTAGCCTAACTTGCAAACCGTGCAACCTACCACCAAGGCATTCCGCACACGCCATTGGAACATGCCACACACGCCACTAGCAGCTCGGCATTGCCACTTACACTCAACGTACAACCTACCACCAAGGCATTCCGCACATGCCATTGGAACATGGCACACACGCCACTAGCAGCTCTGGCATTTCCACTTGCTCTCAAGGTGCAACCCGCAACAAAGGCATTCCGCACATGCCATTGGCACATGCCACATGCGCCACTAGCAGCGCCACTTGCACTCAAGGTGCAACCAACACTCGAGACATCAACACAAAGCGGGGATGCTTTCCTGTGGTCTTGGTTTGGCGGTCCACAAAGATGCGGGGCCGCATACACTACGCTCACATTAAGAAAGCGTGAATAGGAATAAAAACGGTCAAATAAATGAGGAAATAATGGTGAAAACGTTTTCACCCATAAACACCATGCGGTTACCACCTCCTCCCGTTATTTCACCTTTTACTCTCTTCCTTCATGGGGCCAGGGTACGTTTCAATCTCGACTTGTATAAATAGGTCTTACCTATTTCCACCAAAGACAACAAGTCTCGGTCAGAGAAAAACACAACACTCTTAAAAGGCAACTTTGCAAGCTCTCCAAAAAAGCTTTCATCTCTTGCAAGCTTCCGAAGCTTTCACTTTCTCGATACAAGTCGAGACACTACTCTCCTGCACTATTCTCGGTCTCAACACCTTTCTTTGCTTCCCTCCCCAAATAAACCCTTCTCCTCCACTTTGTGACCGAAGCAAGTATGGAACGGCCATTTCTTGGTTTAGGCCGGACTTGTACAGATTGATCTCTTGAATCTAGAAAGTGCTCACGTGCAGCACATTTGTTTAGGGTTTATACCAGTTTCTCACTCACCTACCGAATTTACCAAAATCGGCGGAAACGATTTTTACCCATAAACAATTGGCGACCACAGCGGGAGGATTGATCTATCGGTTACAATACCAACTCCGACTCCTGATTCCGTTTCCCGAACGTCAAATCCCAACATGGTGGAACTCAGGTCCGGAGCGGGTGCCGATAACACCAGCACAGAACGCATCCCTGATGTTAGCGTCTCTCCCAATAACGTTGTTGCATCACCTGCTGACTACAGTAACATCAAATGCACTCCCTCAAGCATAAAACCGCCAATCACCATGGCCAGAGCCGCTGCCTCCTCTAGTGTCTCCGCACAACCCTCTAATCATGGCAACGAAAATATCTCTTCGGGTGTCACGCCACCTGTGACGGACCGGAAAATTATGCCTTTGGCGCGTTGCCCCGCAGGCCGTAACTTCCCCGGTGCGCCATGATGAAGCTACGATCCGGGCCTTTAAAGCTAGGCAAATGCACGTCCATTTGCCCTTGCAAGCATGCTCGTGGAGCATTACGCAGCTAACTTAGCTTCCACACCGTTCCAACTTACCCTTGTCCCCCAAAAGGGTTTACGGCCATAAGGCCAATGCCAATGCATTTTTCATGCATCTCTGGCTTTGCCTTTACATAGGGAATTCATCACTGAATTTCCTAGCTAGCTGAGCAACCGTCATTGTCCAGGTATAAGCCTTGGACTTTGGCGTAGGCCGCACCAAGCCCTTGCCATTTCCTAAGTTACCTCGCTTACCAACTCTTTATAACTTGATAGGAAGTATGAGCATCCACTAACTGGCATGCAACTAAGCCTCATCAAGTCTGGCCACAATCATCTCTTGCGTCGAGCTACCGAGCTTAGATGATATGAGGGGCCAACGTGCTGGACCGGCAATGCTGCAACTCATTGCGGCTGCCTACGTACCCTTCCCTACTCTAAAGGGATCAAGCACAGACCGTAGTTCATCTTCGAAGGGACAGAAACTTAAACCAAATCGTTTGCAAGCCTGTGGCCTAGCAAAAACGGTAATGGCTTGGTCCGTATAGGCCATTCCGCCAAGATATAAAATGATTATGCATCGTCGGGTCCGCGCCGTGGCATAGTGATGTCAACGCATCAAATACCCTCTTCGAAAGTCTACGCAACTATAAATGAGCCTTAGGCATCATTTATACTCTTCTGGCTAAGCTATGAAGCTTACTTGGTACATAGTCCGCATATGCACCTTCAACCAACTACCCCTCCCTATATATGTCTTAATGGAATTTCTACAAGTATGAAAAGGGGAGCATATTGACATGCTTCACTATTCATGGCAGTTGCCATGAATTTGGAATGACCGCAATGATTCCGAAGTTTCCGTTATGTTGCACAATGATTGTGCACCACTCGTTCCGTCTGCTGCACAATGATTATGCGACATTCTCTTCGGCATATCACACAATGATTATGCAATATTCTCTCGACCAGCCCTCTCTGGTCTGATGCACAATCATTGTGCGATATTGGTTGTTGGCCAATAACTCTCATAATGCGCAATGATTACGCTGTAAGCTCAAGGCCACCTACCCAACTGTCCTAATGCATCATGATGATGCAACATTGGCCCTTGGCCAAATGCCAAACATAATACGCCATTTTTGGCGCGGTATTGGCCTTAATCCAATCCATTTTTTTCACGCTATGAAGCTTTGGATGAAGCTTCATCACAAGCAAATGGCGATCTTTTAGCATGCGCCATGCTAAAAAACTATGGGTGTTACATTATCACACCCTTCAAAGAATTTCGTCCCGAAATTCAAAACCAAAACTATTGTGGACAATCTCTTCGAGTTGGATTTCCGAGCAAAAGTCCCATACCGGAAGCTCGTAAATCACGGGTTTCTTCAAGTTGTCATGAACAACAATTTAGATCTTCCGAGCACATGTCCCATACCATCTGCCCAGGAATCCAAAAGTGCCCACAACAATACCAAGAATCGCAATTGGCCAGTGCCAAGAGGATATCTCGACAAGGTATCCTAGATAGCATCCCATACTACCACCCAGGAATCCCTAAGGTTCACAGGTTGAAATATGTCATCAAAATGACAAGGCAAAAACACAACGCAACACTGTGAGGACCAATCTCTAATGCCAGTGCAGTTGGATGCAAGCCACCGTCCCTGACGGATTTACCGGGTTGCCACTCGTAAGTGGGATGCTAGCCGGGCTCGACAACGCACACCCTTGGTCGTGCCAACGTATGGGGATGATCGGTCCCATTGTCTACCCATCGTCCCGCACGGTCTTAGGATGCTCGTAAGCGAGGTGCCCAGAGGCCCGGCAAACTCACAGTATTTATACAAGCTCAACTCGATTTGCAAAGTAACTGGCTCAGCAGTTACAAACTCTTTCCGCGCATAAGTTGGCGTACTCTCCAACTTAAAGTTTTTCCGTTAAGGAAGATACTCGCTTGACGGGTCCACTCCGCACAGTCCAAGAGTTATCTCGGAACTTGCTCTGATACCATCTGTGACAGACCGGAAAATTACGCCTTTGGCGCGTTGCCCCGCAAGCCGTAACTCCCCCGGTGCGCCATGATGAAGCTACGATCCGGGCCTTTAAAGCTAGGCAAATGCACGTCCATTTTCCCTTGCAAGCATGCTCGTGGAGCATGACGCAGCTAACTTAGCTTCCACACCGTTCCAACTTACCCTTGTCCCCCAAAAGGTTTTACGGCCATAAGGCCAATGCCAATGCATTTTTCACGCATCTCTGGCTTTGCCTTTACATAGGGAATTCATCACTGAATTTCCTAGCTAGATGAGCAACCGTCATTGTCCAGGTATAAGCCTTGGACTTTGGCGTAGTCCGCACCAATCCCTTGCCATTTCCTAAGTTACCTCGCTTACCAACTCTTTATAACTTGATAGGAAGTATGAGCATCTACTTACTGGCATGCAACTAAGCCTCATCAAGTCTGGCCATAATCATCTCTTGCGTCGAGCTACCGAGCTTAGATGATATGAGGGGCCAACGTCTTTGGACCGGCAATGCTGCAACTCATTGCGGCTGCCTACGTACCCTTCCCTACTCTAAAGGGATCAAGCAGACCGTAGTTCATCCTCGAAGGGACGGAAACTTAAACCAAATCGTTTGCAAGGCTGTGGCCTAGCAAAAACGGTAATAGCCTGGTCCGTATAGGCCATTCCGCCAAGATGCACAATGATTATGCATCATCGGGTTCACGCCGTGGCATAGTGATGCCAACGCATCAAATACCCTCTTCGAAAGGCTACGCAACTATAAATAAGCCTTAGGCATCATTTATACCCTTCCGTTTAAGCTATGAAGCTTACTTGGTACATAGTCCGCATATGTACCTTCAACCAACTACCCCTCCCTATATATGTCTTAATGGAATTTCTACAAGTATGAAAAAGGGAGCATATTGACATGCTTCACTATTCATGGCCGTTGCCATGAATTTTCGAATGACCGCAATGATTGCCGAGTTTCCGCTCTCACATTGCACAATGATTGTGCACCACTCGCTCCGCTTTTGCACAATGATTATGCGACATTCTCTTTGGCATATCGCACAATGATTATGCAATATTCTCTCGACCAGCCCTCTCTGGTCTGATGCACAATCATTGTGCGATATTGGTTGTTGGCCAATAACTCTCATAATGCGCAATGATTACGCTGTAAGCTCAAGGCCACCTACCCAACTGGCCTAATGCATCATGATGATGCAACATTGGCCCTTGGCCAAATGCCAAACATAATACGCCATTTTTGGCGCGGTATTGGCCTTAATCCAATCCATTTTTTTCACGCTGCGGAAGCTTTGGATAAAGCTTCATCACAAGCAAATGGCGCATCTTTTAGCATGCGCCATGTTAAAAACACGGGGTGTTACACCACCAGTCACCAGGGCCAGAGCCGCCGCTACGGCCCCAAATGCTTCGTTTAGCATGGCGCCTCCGACCACAACTAAGGTTCCAACTACCCCGCCGACGGGACGAGAGACTGGAGGGACCAGAGGAAGTCGTCCTTATGTCACCATCGCTGATTTGATGGAACGACAAGAGATGCTCGCCAGAGCCCATACGGATATGGTTTCAACGCCGAACGAGGTACTCATCTTTCTCAAGACCCTGACAGAGCGACTACCACGTGAGTCGCATCCTCCAGAGCCGCTTAGGAACATCTCCAACAACCCCGACGCCAGCACCTCGGCGGAGCACGCCTCCACGGATGAGGAAACTCGCGCTAGAATCCCGTTGGAAAGAAATCAGCCGCCCAACTTCGTCACGCGAGAATATCTGGAACAACTTCTCCGCAACCGAATCAAGAATGATGAATTGGACGTGCATCATCACCAACCCCCTTACCCATCCGAAATGCAGAGAATCCCTCTCCCAAGGGGGTACTCTTCTCCCCAATTTACCCTGTACGGTGGTACCGGGAGTGCACATGAGCATGTATCCCGTTTCCTAGAATCCCTAAGTGAACATGAATATAATCACGTTCTTCGTTTAAGGGAATTCTCAAAATCACTTACTGGAAGGGCGTATACATAATACAACAACATCCCACCGAACAACATTCCAAACTGGAGTAGCATGGTCACTGCGTTTTACAAGAAATACTTCTTCGTGTCTGAACGAGTTACTTTCTCAGACCTCAGAAGAATGTACCAGTGGGATAATGAATATCCGAATGATTTCGTCAAAAGGTTCAGGGTTCAAGCACTCGATTGTCACGACCCAAACGTGACCGAGCAACAGCTGGTGAACTCTTGCACCAATGGTATGGTTCCTATTTTACCGCGCCCTGCTGGAAAACTTACGCTTCCAAACGTTCTCCGAACTCCATGAAGCCGACAGACGATCCGCAAAAACAGCACCAGCATTACTAGAAAGAGCTAGGCAAATTCGAACCGAAGACACGCGTGAAACTCGCGGGAGTAGACGCCTCATAAGAAAGCAATTTAATGCCGGCTCATCCTCCGTGAACATAGTAAACGAAAGGGGGGAAAGAAAAGCCCCAACTACGAGCCACCAGCCAAAACGTGAAGCGCCAGCGCAACGGGAACCCCCGCCAAGAAAGAACGTCACTAAAACTCCCATGCAGCATCATGAGACCGAAGGAGATACCCTTGATTTCCCGTTTCCCATTTAGGTGGTGATTGACCTCCTAGAAGCCTGGGTTCAGATGATGTTATCGGGATCGCCACCTCCCGGACGTCCACCAACCGAGGCCGAGATGGCGAACCCCAAGGCTCGCCATTACCACGGGTTCGTTCACCACACGACCAGCAATTGCAACAGACTAAAGCATATTTTCAAAGAAAGGATAGAAGCGGGAGGACTCCAACCAGGAGATGAAAGATTGCATCGAGACCCACTCTCGATAAGAAAATGCGGGTCCTCTGGGGACTCCGTGCACGAGACTGTATAATCCATGATGCAACATGTATGCGAAATTCTCTATCTTTCCAAGATGCATCGCCAAGATATTTTCGCAGCTCTCAATCGTGTTGTATCCGGCAAACGACTTTTTCTCTCCCCGGAAACCACGCCAGGGGCCCAAGCTTCCCAAACAGGCAAAACCAAAAAGGAAAACTGGGGACTGCTGACCACGTCCCGTTTAAGAGGTAACGAATTTGACGACACGCTCATCGACACGGCCTCTGACCACAACATCATTACTTTCAAGACATTAAAGGCAGCAGGATTTACAAAACAAGACGCTACCTATTCCCCGTCCGTTATTAAGAACTTGAGAGGAGAAACTTTGAACGTGCATAGCTACATCAACCTAGAGATCAAGATGGGAGACGCTATAACGCATAGAAAATTCCACATTGTCAAAGAACTAGATCATGACATGATATTGGGACGCTTATGGGTGCTCGACAACAAAGCGAAATTGGATGTGCACCCTCTGCCGACGTCCACGCCCGAAGGAATTTCCAACAAATCATCCCACTGGTTATCGCACCAACGAATTATTGAAGGAACCCAGACATCCGGAGAGGACCAGTTGGCGCTAGCTCATGGTTTTCAAATGCAAGTAAGTCTGACCGAGCAACCTTTTCTGCAACCAGTCTTTCCTTCCCCCATTTCGTCATGGGGACTCGGCGCAATTACTGGCATGAACGCTGTCAAGAAATGTGAATGGGGAGCTGGACCATTTGAACACTTTACAAGAAGCTTGGAAACTTCTATTGAAACCAACGAAGCCAAGACTCAAACGGTTGCACGACGTCTGAACCCGTTTTCAATCGGAGATGTAGTTGTCAAGGAAAGCTCGTTTCAAGTTGGGAGGATGACAGTAAAAATGGCTATTCAAACGGATTCGCCCGATGAAAGAGAAGACGAGTTGTATCTGGTTGTGGATACCATTTTGGGAGGATATTGCAAGCTCATCAATGCAGACACACCTGAAGGCGTGATAATTCACTCGCGATGGCTCAAGGTCTCCAATCCCTAAAACGATGTACCTCCCAATCACTCCCCCCTTTAGTATTTCCTTTAACAATTCCTCTTAGTAGTTGTACTCCCCCAAGATGAATATACCGTTTGTATTTTTTCCATGGGATTCACTTTTCCGTCAAAAAAAAAAAAAAAAAAAAAAGGAGCATAAATACATCTCTTTCCAAGCAAATTCTCCAGATATCAGAGAAATACATCAGATAAACCCAGAAAACCATTGCAGAGCCATCATGCCACAACCTCTTTCAAAAATATATATGAAGCAAAATGTTGACTGATGAAGAAGAAGGTAAAGATGAGTTTACGAAAAGAAAAAAAAAGGGGCATCAGGGGAACTAAAGCAGCTAACAGAAATAACAAAATGGAAGAACTAGCCCTCGAAGGATGGAGCACAAGTCCCCTTGGGTAAGACTATATTCAAGCACTTTCCCCAGCAATCCCTCGGGCAATAAAGGTTCCATTCAACGATGTTAGCAGCAGCAACCTCAACATCCCATCCTGAAGCAACCACAGCGGCAACATTGTCCTCCCGTCCAACATACGCCACCATGACCCCTCCGGTATCACCAACGACACCTTTGGCATCAACTTCAAAGGGTATTTTGTTTCCGTCATATGCTCCTTCGAAGGTTTTCTCACCAACACTTCGGAGAAAGTTTTTTGATTCATCCGCATCAGAGTCAAGAATCATGGCGCTCTCCTCCAAGACCCCCACACGTTCGCTTTTCCGTCGCTTCAACCTAGAAACAGTACGATCCGCCCCATACCCGGATCGAGGAAAGGCTTTGCCACACTGAAACCTCTCAACATGCCAAGACTCTTCCTCGTTCTCTCGCCCCTCCTCCATGCTCACTGAACCCAAGAAAGTACAAACATGTATCTGTTCTTCATGGGGATAGATGGAAGGGAGGTCCTTAATGATTTCACTAGATTCATGGAACCGAGATTCAATCCCAACCAATGCCTCCTTAAGAGAAGAAGATCGATCTCCGTCAAGTCTGAAGTCCTTCTCCGAAGAGTTAAAGGCGCGGCCATCTCTGGAGGGTCCCATCATACACTGCAAAAGATGGGGAAAATGATCAAGTTCCATCATATCTATACACATATAAAAAGAGGATAACACGAACAGAGAGAAGAAGAAGAAAACATACCGGTATGATCTTCTTAGCCCGAATAACCCTAGTCGGGGTGCTTTTGCAAGAGTCGGACCTCGCGCCTTCACTTGGAGAATCTGGCTCTTTAGAGGATGATTCGTCTCTAGGCAAAGAAAGAAACTCAACAAGAAGAACCTTTTCTCAAACAAGGGAGGGGTACAATTACGTTGGGTATTAATACGGAACTTTAAAAAAAGGAAAGGAAGCAATGAGGGACATAACGCTTCCAGATTTTTGGCATGGATGATGCCCTGATTGAAGCCGCGCGTGAAGGAAGGCAAAATAAGGAAACTTTGCTATCTATAGAAACACCTACTCCCTCCTTGTTTACACCGGTCCCATCAAGCTCGCGCCAGTCTCCCCAAACTTCCCAACAACTGCCCAAGTCACGCTCAGCTTCACCACCTTGCGCCGATCCCGCCGGCTAGCACGATCAGCTTACCACTTTGCGCCGGTCCCGCCAGCTAGCACGCTCAGTTTCCCAACTCGCTTCTACTTCTCAATGCCGCCCAGCTTCCTGTCTCTCACGACGCTGACTTCCCGATTGTGCCAGCCTCCCGATTTGTGCAAAACTGCCAGAGGCAAGGATTCCAAATCCTATTTATAAAAAGGTCAGACAAGCCTCCTCAATTCTCTTTACGATTTGCTGTTGATAGTTTGTCACCATCTTATGCTTACCTCTCAACAAAGCTCATGTTCCGAGCTAAGCAGGGGACTTAATGTTGATGGTGGTTTTTAAACAAAGGGTAAAATCGTATAAACACCCAAATAACCTAATTTTACCGGTGACACATTTATTAGAACGTTTAATGCTTGTAGTCAGTAATTAATGCGGGGTATTTTTTCCAATTAGGGTTACAACGAACAAAACCCTAATTCACCTTCGTGCCAATGGCAAATCATGCCAGCCACACCTAGCCCAAGCTAGCCATGCCAAACGCACTCTGCCTTGGCCCTAGCTATGCTAGTCACACCAAACGCGCTAAAGCATGCCAACCATGCTAGCCGCACCTCCGTGCCAATGGCAAATCATGCCAGCCACACCTAGCCCAAGCTAGCCGCACCTCTGTGCCAATGGAAAATCATGCCACCCACACCAAACGCGCCAAAGCATGCTAACCATGCTAGCCGCACCTCCGTGCCAATGGCAAATCATGCCAGCCACACCTAGCCCAAGCTAGCCGCGCCATGCCAAACGCACTCTGCCTAGGCCCTAGCTATGCTAGTCACACCAAACGCGCCAAAGCATGCCAACCATGCTAGCCGCACCTCCATGCCATCCATACCTAGCCCAAGCTATCTCTGCGCCATTCCAAACACACTCTGCCTTGTCCCTAGCTACACCGGTCACGCCACGCCAAGCCAAACACCCTTACCTTGGCCCTAGTCGCGCCATGCAAAAGTAGCGCCCGCACCTAGGCTTGCAAACCGTGCAACCTAGACCAAATTGGTCACGCGTGCCAATGGAAAATCATGCCAGCCACACATAGCCCAAGATAACCGCACCTATGTGCCAATGGCAAATCATGCCAGCCACACCAAACGCGCCAAAGCATGCCAACCATGCTAGCCGTACCTCCGTGCCAATGGCAAATCATGCCAGCCACACCTAGCCCAAGCTAGCCGCGCCATGCCAAACGCACTCTGCCTTGGCCCTAGCTATGATAGTCACACCAAACGCGCCAAAGCATGCCAACCATGCTAGCCGCACCTCCGTGCCAATGGCAAATCATGCCAGCCACACCTAGCCCAAGCTATCCGCGCCATGCCAAACACACTCTGCCTTGGCCCTAGATACGTCGGTCACGCCACGCCAACCAAACACCCTTACCTTGGCCCTAGCCGCGCCATGCCAAAGTAGCGCCCGCACCTAGGCTTGCAAACCGTGCAACCTAGACCAAATTGGACACGCATGCCATTGGACACGCATGCCAACATGCCAACACGCTCGCTGGTAACTTTTCTCACCAAGGCGTGGCCCTAATGGCCGAGCATGCCATTGGCACATGCCAACACGCTCGCTGGTAGCTTTTCTCACCGAGGCGTGGCCCTAATGGCCGAGCATGCCATTGGCACATGCCAACACGCTCGCTGGTAGATTTTCTCACAAAGGCGTGGCCCTAATGGCCGAGCATGACATTGGCACATGCCAACACGCCATTGGTAGCTTTTCTCACCAAGGCGTGGCCCTAATGGCCGAGCATGTCATTGGCACATGCCAACACGCTCGCTGGTAGCTTTTCTCACCAAGGCGTGGCCCTAATGGCCGAGCATGCCATTGACACATGCCAACACGCTCGCTGGTAGCTTTTCTTACCAGGTCGTGGCCCTAATGGCCGAGCATGCCATTGGCACATGCCAACACGCTCGCTGGTAGCTTTTCTTACCAGGCCATGATCCGAATTGGCCACGCATGCCATTGACACATGCCAAACACGCACGCTGGTAGCTCAAATTGCAAGCCGTGCAACCTAGGCCAACTTGGCCGTACGTGCCATTGACACATGCCAAAACCCACGCTGGTAGCCTAACTTGCAAACCGTGCAACCTACCACCAAGGCATTCCGCACACGCCATTGGAACATGCCACACACGCCACTAGCAGCTCTGGCATTGCCACTTACACTCAATGTACAACCTACCACCAAGGCATTCCGCACATGCCATTGGCACATGCCACACACGCCACTAGCAGCTCTGGCATTGCCACTTGCACTCAAGGTACAACCCGCAACAAAGGCATTCCGCACATGCCACACGCGCCACTAGCAGCGCCACTTGCACTCAAGGTGCAACCAACACTCGAGACATCAACACAAACTGGTGGATGCTTTCAAGGGTCTTGGTTTGGCGGTCACAGCATGCAGCGTACACTACGCTCACATTAACAAAGCGTGAATAGGAATAAAAGCGGTCAAATAAATGAGGAAATAATGGTGAAAACGTTTTCACCCATAAACACCATGCGGTTACCACCTCCTCCCATTATTTCACCCTTTACTCTCTTCCTTCATGAGGCCAGTGTACGTTTCAATCTCGACTTGTATAAATAGGTCTTACCTATTTCCACCAGACAACAAGTCTCGGTCAGGAGAAAAACACAACACTCTCAGAAAAGGAAACTTTGAAAGCTCTTTAAAAAAAAGCTTTCATCTCTTGCAAGCTTCCGAAGCTTTCACTTTCTGATACAAGTCGAGACACTACTCTCCCAGAATTATTCTGGTCTCAACACCTTTCTTTGCTTCCCTCCCCAAATAAACCCTTCTCCTCCACTTTGTGACCGAAGCAAGTCTGGAACGGCCATTTCTTGGTTTAGGTCGGACTTGTACAGATTGATCTTTCGAATCTAGAAAGTGCTCACGTGCAGCACATTTGTTTAGGGTTTAAACCAGTTTCTCACTCACCTACCGAATTTACCAAAATCGGCGGAAACGATTTTTACCCATAAACAGTCGACATCTTAACTTTGTCTTTCACACTTACAACCTTGAAACCGATTTGCCACACTTCCAAACAAGTTTAGAATTGGTTCATTTGACTTTCAAGAACTATGTGATTGATCAAATAACATTCAATCACAAATCATGGGTTTAACGATTCTACCAAAACAAGTTTTGGTTCTACCTTCCATGTGAGTACTGTGTAGGATCAGAATATCGCAACATCAATACCTTTGCGAAATATTTATACGACACACTGCGAAGATATCACAGACTGGTTACAGAAATGACGCAACAGATGACGATAGCCTAAACACGAGAAAGATGTGGAGACTTAGCGAGATTTAGGAGTGTTGCGAACTCTAATACTTGTATACTTGCGAGAATATCGCAAGTCAGATCCTAAAATAAAGGGCAGCTTAGATGTCACCCACAATGTAATATCCTATATAAAGAGCCGAGCAGGCTTAAGAAAAAAGGGAGATCTTTTTAGAGTGGAAGGAGAAAGAAATTCTAGAGCAATAATTGTATTCTTGATTTCATTTCCTCTTTGTAAAATTCTTTAACTCAATTAATAAAAAGTGTGATTGTTGATCTTAAAGATGGTTTGATTATTATGAATTCTTGTGAGGGATGTATTGTAGGATTTCTGCAACTACATAATGGCGCTAGAAACAGGGATTGAAGGTTGATATTGTGATTTGAAAGAATTTGGAGTAGTAGATAAAGAATTTCATATAATTTTCAACAACTCATTAAGATTGAAAAATGGCTAGAAGAAGAAATACATCAAAACAACCAACAACTATTAGAAGGAGTAGGAGACTTGCTGGAAAAGGGAGAGATGAAATGGAGGAATCTTCAAGAGTGAACACAAGAAACAATGGAGAAAATCAAGTTCAACCGCCAATTCAAGGTACACAAGTACAAAATAGAACTGTGGATTATGACAGAGTGAGTGTACATACTTGGCGATCAGATTTTGTAGATGAAATGGGAGAAGAGCAGCAATTAAGAAGCAATGAACGAGAGGAGAGAGACCAAGAAGTAATTGGAGGAATAATTCATGGAAATGAAGAGATTGCAGCGTTAGAGGCATTGAGGCAAAGAATACATGAAGAAAGGCGATTAGAAGCAGAAGATAATGCAAATCTGACAAGGAAAAATCATGAGTTGAGGATGGAAAACATAAGATTACAAAATAGAAGGTCAAGAAGCACTACAAGATCAAGTTCAAGATCAGTTAGAGAAGAAATACGACGAAATTTGCCTGTAGAAAATGTTAATAAAGATACTCGGGAGGAAATACAAAATCCAGACGAAGAACGTCGTGAAAGAAGAGAAATAATAGAAGATCGTTATATTCAACATAGTGAAATTCTTCAAAATGGACAAAATAACGAAAATCAGGGAAATAGACAACGTCAGGAGCGAAATAATCAAGATGGCGAAGAAAATCAGGGAGAAGGAAGAAGAACACAACATGGGAGAGAAGTTCAAAGAAATCGACAAATAATTGAAGATGAAATCGAAAGAAATTACACTGAACAAGCACGTCTAGTTTGCGAAAGGGAAAGTTTCAGAGCAGAAGTGGAAGAACAAGATCCCCAAGAGGCAATTCGCCAGAACAATCATGATAATCGAGAAAGATGGCGTGAACAAAATCTCAATAATGGTAATATCAATGAAGAATATGATAGAATACAAAGAAGAGCTGAAAGGCGGCAAAGAAGTGAAAATGAGAAGTATAATGGTGTGCGAATTCATGAAAGAAATGAAAGAGAAGATCGCAGAGAAAGACGGAAAGAAAATGATGAACAAGAAAATCAAAACAGATATGAACGCAAAAGAAGAGAAGCAGAGTTAAAAAGACCGATGGATCCAAATTCTGGTGTAAATGAGCAGATTTTAAGAGAGTTAGCGGAAATGAAAGGAATGTTAAATAATAAAAGAGAAGGAGGTAGGAGACAACTAGATGAAGCCACAGAAGAAGCTTCGAAAACCCCATTCACACAAGTACAATTAGGAGGAATACCCCCAAAGTGCAATTTACCGGCGTTAACCAGCATTTTTGACGGAATAACTTGTGCAGTACAACATATTTTGCAATGGAATGGAAAAACCATGATGTTGTATTGTGCAAATATTTTGCATCAAGTTTAACAGGAGGGGCCTTGAAATGGGTTGAAGGTTTTCCAAAGAATACTATAACATATTTCAACCATTTGCAGGCTACATTTTTAGGGGCATATATAAGTAACAATTCCTCGCGACCTGGCATTGAATATGTATTTGGGTTAAAGCAAAGGGTTGGCGAAAGTTTGAAACATCTAACCATGAGGTGGAAGACAATGTGTAGTGATATGGCTGGTCGTGTGGATGAGAGATATCTCATTCTATCATTCATTAACGCTATGTTCGCAACCAATCTGTTATACATTCCAATTTTCAGAATCAAGAATACGATCACAATGACTGAGTTGCGAGAATTTCAGGGGGAGTATATTTCACTTGAAGAAAAGCAAAATGAGATGGAATCATACCCAGTTGCGAACACAAGTTCAAAAGCAGTGAATGCAAGTTTGTTACCTAAGTTGATAAATACAGTGGCGAGCACTTCGCAAGGACAACAAGAGAGGATAATGGGAGATAGTCAGCAGAAACTAGTATCCATGGGAAGTTGTGATCAACAAGAATTCGAGAGAGAAAGAAATTTCTATAGTCGTGGTGGAAATAACAAAATTCAAAGGCTTGACCAGCCACAAGAAACTTATGGAGGTTAGAGGCAAAACCATCACAGAGGACGGGGAAGTCATAAGATAATATGGGAAGAAATAAAAATGCCACCACTGAATGCTAGTGTGGAGAAAATATGGGAATATATAATCTTGATGGAAAACATACCCGCGCCATGGAACATGAGGAGTGAACCACCTCCAAGCGACAGAAGTCATGAATTTTGTTCATATCACCATTTTCATGGACACTCAACAAATGATTGCAGAAATATAAAAAGAATCATCCTCATAATGATGGATCAAGGGAAACTAAATCATTTTCTAAAAAACCAAACTCAATTTCAACCATTACCACCACCGCCAGAAATTCGCAGGTTAAATACAAAAAAAGGAGGATAAACATTTGTAATAGAAGTTGGAGCAAAGGCAAATAATTTGTTTTGTCACTCTATTGTACATTCGTACAAAACGATTGAAGACTTTCATGATAACATTCTCAGCAGGGTCTTCGCAAGAGATGCCGATGATAAAGAAATAATGAACATTGCGAAGGCATCGCCACTAGAAGAATGGCAAAAGCAGATTATTTCCTTCATTGCATAAGAAGTACCTGAGGGTGGCAAGATGCACGATAACCCATTAGTGGTAAGATTGGAGATCAACCAAAAACCTAGTGTTGATGAAGATGATGAAGCTGAGAATACATGGGCAATCAACAGAATTTTAACCGATACTGGAAGTTCTGTGGATATCCTTTTTTATCATACTTATAAAACTATGGGAGGAAAAGATGAAGATCTAATACCTTCAACTTACAAGATCTATGGTTTTAATGGTACTGCCAATAAACCTAAAGGGGAAATCAATATGTTAATTCCACTGAAAGGATTGTCCTCTGAAATTCTGTTCTGT
The DNA here is from genome assembly GCA_023531295.1 of Papaver armeniacum. Taxonomy (NCBI): domain Eukaryota; kingdom Viridiplantae; phylum Streptophyta; class Magnoliopsida; order Ranunculales; family Papaveraceae; genus Papaver; species Papaver armeniacum. The sequence continues at coordinate 106,973 of JAJJWW010016644.1, forward strand.
GTAGTCGATGTGGAATCACCATATAACGTATTGATTAGACGACCTTGGTTACATGGGATTCTAAGTGTAGCATCAACTTTCCATCAATGTATCAAGTTCCCTAATCCCAGTGGTATCGACATAGTAAAAGGAGATTGGATTGAAGGAAAGAAGTGTTATGAAATTGATATAGAATCTTGCGAAGAAGAAGAATTGGAAACATAACATCAGAGAAAAACAAAAAAGTGAAAGATTGATGGTAGATGCAATAGAACAGAGAGAATAAGAATCGCTGCGAAACCAATGCATGCTGAAGATAAGAAGAGACAAAGATATCGCAAATGATAAGAAAATAACATAAAAATTCAAAAATGCAGAGGCAGAAAGTAGCAAAAGTAAGAGACTTAAAGAATGAATGTACTTGTTGACTTCCAAAGTAAAAATTGGGAGAAGAAAGGAAAATGTATGGTTGGTTTGTTAAAAAAAAAAAATGAGATTGCGAAATTACAAAAGAGATGATATGCAGAAGAGGAAAATATATTTTATGAATGACAATATGAGATTGCGAAATTACAAAAGAGCTTATATGCAGAAGAAGAAACAAAATAATCAGAAAAAGGCGAACCTACTATGGCGTACACCCTAGTTCGCGAAATCAAAATTTCGCAAGAGGAAAATGTAAGACCTAAAGTGCGTCATAGAATGGGGTACCTATTGCATGGCTCAGCGAAAAGGTTACACCGCCCTTGGAACATGAGTCATGGAGAATTAGGGTCAATAAAGCCCATCCAGGAGAGATACCTTGGATTTTCAACCTAAGCTAATGACTTAGGTTGGACGACTGAGGGTCTCTTTTAAGGAGTGCGGCATCTGATCAAGGCTCCGAGGTACATGGTTGAGCCAAGAGTGCTCGGGGCGTCTGGAACTACCCTGGCCATTCTTGGCAAGTCTTGACGTATGCTACACTCGGACCGAAGAAAACCCCACTTAGGGTGCAGTCTCGTAACTATAAGCCCTATAGGCAAAAGGAATAAGATGCTGCGAAAACAATTGGTTGTTGTTAAAACCGGATGGGATGAGCCAACCTTGTATGGTAGAGGTACGCCTCCTTGAAGGGGCAACCAGGGGGAAGATAAGGGAAGAACCCTCCATTAGGGAGCTGATAAGTGTCTTAAGACGCAAATGTCATGGGGCTTTATTTTCTCAAGAAAATTTAGGCTTGTCATATTTGTGCGACAATCCTGAAGAGGCAATAATACAAAAGAGAAAGATAAGACGAGATCAATGGGTCAGTACATGAAAGTGTAAGGATGTCCTGCGATTTCGTCGCAAGACGGCAATGTCATGGGGCTTTATTTTCACAAGAATATTTATGCCTGTTATATTGTCGCAGCAAAAATCACAAGAGAAAAAAGTAAAGGCAAAATCAAGGGGTTTTTGCATGCAAGTGCAAAGACGTCCTGCGATTTTGTCGCAATGAAAAGAGGTGGCAAAATAAGACCTTTAACTAGGAAGGCAAAATAAGACCACATAAGAGAAAAAGAAAAAAATGAAATCTTGGAAGAAACCAAGAAATATATAATTGCGAAAATTCAGCAGAAACAGCTGCGAGACTGAGGCATGAATACATGTTACTATTCAAAAGTAACTTGCTTAATCTTTCATTTGAATAAAAATAACATAGGAAAGTATGGGAATGAATAGAATAAGAACATGTTATTTATCTCCATATGATAGATTTACGCACGCATAAAATGAAAGATTGATAATATATTGATTAACCATATTGCAAAAAAAGAATTTCTTTTTTAATATGTGCAGAAAGGAACAAAAAAGGTAGAAGTTGCATTTGAAGATTCAAGAAATTCGCAGCAAAAGATTACAAAGATTGGAGATTAAAAGAATGAATGTGAAGATATTACAAAAAGAGAAAGAAGGAAACAAAACTATTCCTTGTTTGACTCCTCTTCTTCACTAGCATCACTGTCAGAAATATTCAGAGAAGGCGCATTCTTGGGGATTTCTTCTAATAGGCAAGGATATGTAGAATGAGGGATGTTATTGTCTTCGCAGACCGTCTTAATAGTCTGATTGCGAAAAAGAATAGCGTCATTCTTAAAGTTCGCAGCAGTAATCTTTAGTTGACTCTTCAGTCTAGAGCATTTATCATTGCGAGAAGAAAGATCCTTTGTGAGCTGCTCCTTTTCAGACTCAAGTTCTTGAATTCTTTTGAGAAACCTCCCTCCAGCTTCTGCGAATATATAACAACGAATCAGCAACTTGATGACAATTTATGAAATACAAACAATTAATAAAGAAGAACAATTAACAACCTTCTTTGTCAGAAATCATATCCCTAACCAAGGTCGTGTGCTCAGCTTGAAGACTAACATTTACACCTAAATTATTTCTGGCATCATCTAGAACTTTCGCAGCCCAAGCGAACTCATCATCATTATTTATGAGAAGAAGGGAACTAATTTGATTCTCTCTTTCGCTAAGTATAACATTTCTGCGGTTAGAATCATCTCGTTCAATTTGAACCTCAAGAAGAGTTTTTTGGAATTTCGCTAACGCTTGAGCACCTTAACTAGCGATGCGATCTTTATCATATATGAGATCACTGATTTTGGTTCTTAAAGTAGTGATATTCTCTTTAGAATTAAGGTAGAAACGCTTAAATTGGTTGTCTAAGCCCAAGCTGGATCTATGGTCAATTTCTGAGAGGCGAAGTTTGGATTTGAGTTCATTTATGGGAAGAGATTCAATCTTGTCATTTGAAAAACTATTTAAGGAATTATTAAGGTGTTCAAGGAGGGTATTATTATCCATAGAATTGGGGAATGTGTGAAGGAGAATGGCTTCATCAGAAAGATTATAGACGTCTGCGAAAATGATAAGTTAGATGAGGGAGGATAATGAGAAAATAAAAGAAAGGAAAAATGAAAAGTTTCATACCATAAAGTTGCTTATTGGCATCCTGAAGACTAGATATTTTGTCCTTTTGAGAAGAAGAATCAGCTTCTAATTGTTTGTTCTTCTCGCGAAGATCAACAACTTCAGCTTCCAGTTCTTTATTGCTCTTGCGAAGTTGAAGATTCCTTTTTTCAATAATACCACGTCTCTTTTCCAAATCTGAGGCAACATCGAAAGAAGATTTCCCAGTCTGCAAAGGAAAACAAAGAAATTGTCAAGATATAGTATAAATTTAAATCATAATTATGAAGAAAAATATAAATGAAGGCATACCAGGATACCATGAGAATTAAGAAAGCTAGGAGTCACTGATCTGGAGACCCCATGAAGAGAATCACCACCATCTAATAAAGGGGCATCACAGATGTTCGCAAGAGCTCTGCATGTGCCAGTGAGATGATCATCCCCGATCCCTTGCATGGAGTCATAGAAGATGCTAGACAGTTGTGCCATAGAAGATTCGGGTGGAAAATCTTCCCTTGCGAAAGATGTATCAACATCATCATTATCGTCATCATCAGATCTTTCGCCAGACTGAAGATTTGAAGGAGAGGGAGAGTGAACTTTTCGCTTCTTTGAAGGTGGAGCACCATATTTCTCCTTGCGAAGAGAACCTTTACCTTTGCCTTTGGCCTTCGCAACCTTAGATCCTTCTTCTTCTTCAACAACTACAACACCAACCTTCACACACAAATGAAGATAAGAAACAGAGGCAACAATATTGTTAAAAGTATAAAAAATGTTTCTTACTTCATTTGTGATGGAGCGTAAAGCAGATAAAGTGCTAGCTTTCCCAGTCCTATTATAGCTCGATCTCAGCTTTTTAATCTAAATTTTCGAAAGAATTAGAGAACAAGAAAGTAACAACAAATGAAAGATTATGAAGTGAGTACTTCTTTCGCTTTCTCGGGACAATTAAATACCCAAGGTTGATAAGTAGCGAGATTCGCAGGAAGCACATTTGAACCCGAAATATAAGATCCCTTCAAAACCAGTGGAAAAACGCACCATCTTTCGTTTTTAGAGTGACGAGGAATATTATTCTTTTCAGAATGCCAATCAATGTCCTGCATAAGTATTTTATCGCTCACAACATTTTCTTTCCTCTTAAAGCGAGCACCCCAGCGAGTTTTATCATTTTTCATGTTTATTACTACGTAATTTTCAAAGAAGCTCTCTATTGTGTATTTTTCGGCGAATATTTCTAAATCCTCAAATTCAGGATCCCTGAATTCTTTTGGATAAATAGATCCTTTACCAGCACCGCGGTTGGCGAATTCAAGCATTAAGCGAATGCAGTCCCCACTCAATTGGTAGATGGCTCGCGAGAATTTCACATGAGCAAGAATTTCGTAAAACAAGGGAAGATTAGGATCATAGAGAGGAATGGGAAGGCCACCAAGAATCTGACCAAGCGAAACTATGATTTCTTTATCATCAAAATGATGATCAGAAAACATTTTAGCGGAAAGAATGGATTTAGCTCCTTGATCGGGAATGGTGGTTAATGTAAAACCTCTCCCTTCGAGATCTTTCTGAATACCTTCAAGAGAAGTTTCGTATTTATGACCTGCTGGAGCCATTTTTAGTATGGGAATGATGAAGAGGTTAAAGATCAAAAGAAGTGGAAACAAGAAAATTTACAGCAGCAGGAGCGGAATTTACGGAGAAACAGTGAAGAAAAGTTGCAGAAAAGATAAGAAAGAAAGTAAAAAAGAAGAAGAAAAGAATAAGAAGAATATATATAGAGAGAAGGATTCTCGAGAAGATAAGCACATTTAATGCGAAGAGTAGACGTGAACGGTTGATAAATAGCGGTTGAAAGGGACGTGTCAAGAAATGGATGGAAGAAGAGATACGTGTAATAAATTCTGCGTAAAAGTACAAAATCATGTCAATACAGAAGAATATGGAAAAATGAACGGCTGCGACATCATGAAGTACTAATTCTCATGACATTCTCTCCTTCGCAGAGAAGACATGAGAAGAGGCAAGATGTAGGATCAGAATATCGCAACATCAATACCTTTGCGAAATCTTTATACGACACACTGCGAAGATATCGCAGATCAAGTTACGTAAATGACGCAATGATGACGACAACCTAAACACGAGAAAGATGTGGAGACCTAGCGAGATTTAGGAGTGTTGCGAACTCTAATACTTGTATACTTGCGAGAATATCGCAAGTCAAATCCTAAAATAAAGGACAGCTTAGCTGTCACCTACAATGTAATATCCTGTATAAAGAGCCGAGCAGGCTTAAGAAAAAGTGAGATCTTTTAGAGTGGAAGGAGATAGAAAGTCCAGAGCAATAGTTGTATTCTTGATTTCATTTCCTCTTTGTAAAATTCTTTAAATCAATTAATAAAAAGTGTGATTGTTGATCTTAAAGATGGGTTGATTATTAGGAATTCTTGTGATGGATGTATTGTAGGATTTCCTGCAACTACATAATGTGCATAGTCACACTAGCTTTCCAAAATTCGGTTGACTAGGTACTAGGATCGGTTCCCCACATATATATGGTATCAAACTTATATGTGTTACACATGTTCATAGGATCGGTTCCCCTTTGCATAAAAACGTGTTGCACATGTCCATAGGATCGGTTCCCCTTTCTGCTATAAACCTTGTTGCACCTCATACAAGGATCGGTTCCCCTTTGTGATGTACGTACTAGGATCGGTTCCCCTTTCCCATATTTGGTCAGACATAAAATCACAAACCCGATCATACCATTTCAGGTGATTACTTAAGATCGGTTTTACTAATAAAAGTTATACCAATACATAAGTTAGGCCTTTGTGAATAGTTTTACCAAGAACACAACAAGTCATGAACGGTTTTACTAAATCACACATATTGGATGTTCACAAGATATGCAATGAATAGCAATCCCAATAACGCCTGGCGATTTCCTTTTCGATTCACAACAAGTTTATGAACTTACTTCCTTAGAACACATGAAAAACATTATTCCCTAGGATGAAATCCTCACCTCATACCCATACATAATCACAATAGCATTCAAATGATTATGGCGATGTCTTATCTACAAAGTTTAATGGTTAAGCAACAAACCTCGTATTGTATTACTTAATACTATGTCTATCTAGAGTTCAAATATGCTTCGCAGTTTTGTTTTCAATATGCACGACTTGAAAGATACGTTAGGGAATGAAACAGTTCAAGTCAAATATCACTAACCTCAAGTGGAAGGATGATTGCTGTCGTTGTAGCTCCTTGCTTCTTCACATCTTCAAGTCTTCGCAATACTTGTAAAGTCGCATTATCCTAATACTTTCAAGCTAACCTATACGAAGTTGACTCTAGTACATAATCAAGGACTCTTAACATGGTGAGTTCAACCGAGCTATGCTCTAACAAATTGTTTTAAAGTGACTTGTCAATCCTTGAGCATCACACATTATCGGGTTTCCTGTTTCTTTTGCGAACACTGCAAAAATGTTATGCCAAAAAAACAGATGCGACAAGGCTTAATCTTACTAATATAAAGAGAACACGGTTTTTCTCCGGTTTCACATGAACGGACGAAAATACCCCTCCGTGTTTTTGATATTCTTCTTACGTTTTCGTAAATTTAGTTCAAGAAAGGGGTAAACACCAGTTCTCTACATCTAAATCTCTTCTCGATCCCATTTTTCTCCAGCGAAATCTCTTCCCTCTTCTTCTTTCTTGGATTGTATCATCTTCACCACCGGCTTGACCAGCTCCACCACCGTAACTAAACCATATACATATCAGCAGTCGTTCACCACCATCAACACTACCATCACTACTACAGTAAAATTTCAACCGAAATCAATACTCTCTTCTCCATCAACACCGTCGCCACCACTATAACTAGTACCACACAATCATGATCAATTTACTTCAGGTACCCTCAATTTACGTCACCACCACCACCACATTCATACACAATCCTACTCAATTTTCAGGTACATATGTTTCTCCAATTTCGAATTTCCACTTTACTTTAGATTTTCCCGATTCCAGTTTTCCCAAATTCATACACGATGACTGCATTTTCATTGTTTTTTCTTCTAATGCTTGATCGAGTTATACTGTTTTTCTTTGATTTATTAATTTGAAAATCAGATTTGTGGTAAAAATGTATCATGTATGATAGACTGTTATAGTCTAAATATATCCAGAAGTCCAAGTAAAGACTAGAATTTCGAATTTTGAGATTTCTTGAGAAATGGGGATGAATTGATTAAATTGAGTCTTAAGCTTTAATACATGATTGAAGTTTTCCAACTCTAATTTTTCTAAGCAAGCCCATTTTAGCTTAATTTGATTACGATGGGGTTTCTTTGGATTTACTTGAGTGTTCACTAAAATGTTTGTAAAAATGCTTAACTGAAAAATAGGGTAAACGACAACTTAGCAATGTACCCATGCATCTTGATCAACGGAACAAAACATGTATCTAATAACGATAGGATTTCTCTTTCTCATAGTTTTAAAGAAGTTCCACTGCAAAGTTTAATGTTCTCGGACATCTTGGTAGATAGACGACCGTGGATGGTGGTTTGGTCACAGGAAGAAGAGAAGGCGCCGATAGATGTTTATCGTAAAAGGGTAACTAGAGAACTTCCAAGGGCAAAGCCTTTTCATATGAGCAGCTGAATAAACTTTCTGTTTGAAATTATTGACGTATGACAGACCTGGAGACTCTTAGTACCAGCTACTCTACATCATGCTACACATGTTATTTTCTAGCAAGTTTTAGTTACCTAGATTTTTATGTTCCACCTGCCTTATGCTCTACTTTATCCAGTTACTGTCACAGGCTTACCTCATAATCTCTTAACTTAGAACACCAAAGACCACAGTGGAGGGCCTGGAGGCACGATCTCCATTCTACATGGCATGCACACACTATTCTATTTTACAAGCTAATTTTTGCGATTTCATCACAGCTCCTTAAATGGGATCCGACGCTGGCTCGAGGAAGAGATCACGTATTGATGCATCAGTGGAGTCTAACCAGGGGTCTAGCTCCGGACCTCGCAAAATTCCAACACTTATTGACCATGCTCAACGTCGTGAACTGATCCAGCCAGAAAATAAAAAATGTCAGATGTCGTCTTTTTCTTTCAAAATATTTTTCTCACATATTTATTTATGTATTAGTGTGATGAAATTGAGCGTATGTATTTTGCAAATGTTATACGTGAGAAAGAAAAGGAGAAAGAGAACTTGTTTGGGTCTTGGTAGAAGTCAAGGCTCATTCAACAAAGCTAAACATCAAGAGTTGGAAAGTTTTGAAGATAACAAAAAAAGACAGGAAAATGAGCGCGGTGTTTACCAAAGAATACGACAGGAAAATGAGAAAAAGAACGGAATGGCAAGCGCATCGCGCGTACGTGTTATACTAGTCACTATAGAGATAGTTCATTTTTATTTATTTTCTTTAAAAAAAAAGCTCTACAAATAGCTAAATTCTCGTTTTGAGTAAACTCTGGAAGGCATTTTTGTGATTAAAGTGAAATTAATAAGTAAATAAATATAATTATAAAAAAAAATACGGAAAAGGTGTGATTTCCAAGACGAGCCGATCATCTCAAATGAGTCGATCATCGTCGCAACCTGAACCGAGTCTCGGCCTAGATTTGGCCAACCGGCTAAGATGAGATATAACAATCGTCTCAAGTTGAGCCTATCGACTCTACTTGAGATGGGATAGGCAAATGCTAAAACCTAAACCTTCCCACCCCAGTTTAACCATTTCGCCTCTGCACTGTAGGGTGGGAAGATATCCAGCATAAGTCGTACGGTAAAGGACTGAAAATTAAAAATAAAATGGTGGAAATACAAGTGAGGGGTTTGGAGGAAAAGCAGCAATTTGTGTACGAATGTGAGTGCAGCGAACAAATAGAAGAAATAGCCAAAGATGTCATTGAGATCTACAACCTAATTACCAAGATTCAGTATCTCGATTTCACTTTCCAACAACAACAATGTCCACTCCAAGGTACTCTTTTCATCTTCTTGATGATGTTATGATTGATTGATTGATCCCCATTGTTTCATTTCTTTATCCAAGAAAACCCTAGTTTCAATGTGTCCTTTTATCTGCTAATTTGTGTTCGATTTGTGATTTGAACTCTTGGTGGTACTAAGATTGAAAGAATTTGTTGTACCCTAGACTAAGAAGTAAGAACAATGCTTTGGGTCATAATCATTATAAGTCCAGTAGATAATTATCTTAATTCTGTCAATCAAGAATTGGAAAAGACTGCTAAATTTATGAAAAAAAAATATAGAGTTGCAAAGTTTTTGAGAAACTGCAATTTAGTGAGCTTTAGGGTTTATTGGAATTCAGTTTATTTTGGATCGGAAAATTCGCAGGATGGGCAAAACAAGTGTAAGAATTAAAAAATTGATTGTAGCTTGAAGAGGTCTAAATCGGAAAATTGTCATCTAGGAGTTAAAGGCATTTTTTTTGGTCATTGTTAGCAAACTTCCTAATTATTAGATACCCCCTTTTAATTTCACTGCAGGATGTCATGAGGATGTAGCAAGGTCTCTAATGAGGGCTTTATCAGAAGCTCAGGCTTATGCATCTAAGGTTTTGCACTAACCCTCATTTAGGAATATGTCATTGCCTTTTAAATGGCTTTGTTACATCTTGCTTTTCTTGTTGGTTTTTGCAAAATAAGTGCTGTCTGTTCTTGCAGGATATTACCCTCAACAAGCGACCTTTATCACCTCATGTACTGCGAGATCATATTCAAACTATAGAACGAGAAGTCTTGAAGAGTCAACTTATGGACTTCTCTGGTTCCAATCAACTACAGAAGCTATATTCGGGTATAATCATAACTTCAATGTCATTGTGTTGTATCCAGTACTAAGCTATATTCGGGTATAATCATAACTTCAATGTCATTGTGTTGTATCCAGTACTAATATGAGCAAATTTGAATTCACGTCCTAAGACTAGACGACCCAATTCATAGTGATACTGACAATTACTTACACTGCACATTACAAAAATGCTTTTAACAAAACGTCTGTGATATGCACATATGTGAAATTTCAGAATGGAAATATTCAAATCCTATAGTTTCGGAGGATAATCAAGTGTGCCCAAATGCTCCAGTAATTCATGATTGTATTTGTTGACGGAGCTCATGCCATTGCATTTACCAGATATGGAACTTCTGCCAGAGGATACTACCAAGCTTTGGTGGGCAGGGAAGGAACTTCAGAGGAGTAAACGCTTATGTGATTACGTAGGAAAAAATGAGAAAACAAAGGTAAAAGAGCTATAAGCATTTTATAATATCGAGTATCAAACAACAAACCTGACATTATTCAAACGCCCATTCATGATAGATCCTTATCAAGTTGGAGAAACCGAGCTTGGGTAGTGCACGCCAATCTGTAAGTACTTGTGGGTTTTTTGATTTTAACTGCTCTTGTCAAAATTCTCATTTAGTACTGATAGCTTTTAGACTCATGCAAGTAATTTAGGAATCCTTGAATTCATGACTTTTTTTTGTTTTCTTTTATTTATCTTTTTCTATCGACAGGACAAAGGTTTCAGTTATGAAAAGGCATCCTGAAGATTCACCAGTCAAAAAGAGCAAAGTTGGCATTCATGAAACATAGACTCATACTCTCACAAGTCACACAATCTATAGTCACATGGTGACTGCACTCATAACCACAGCTTTGATGTTCTGCTTTACAGTATCTTTTATGCATTTTTTTTTGTTGCATAGCCAATTAGCCGTTTCTTCTTGTCTTCTTCTTCTTTGTTCAATGGAATATGTCAATAGAATTAAGAGTAGTGAGCATTAGAATTGAGCCACACACAATATTATGCACACTAGGTATATTTTCACATAAATCCTGCTAAAAGCTTTTATGTAAATGTATTATACAATCTCCTTACGTAATTACCTGTGCTTATATGCAACTATGGCTTCTTTCAGTATAAGCGCTAACTCAATTGATCGATGTGCTTCGAATCTCATTACATAGCATGAAGTAAAACACTTAAATATGAGAACTATAGTTTGGTGCAGTTGAACTTCAAATATTTCTCTGAGAGAATCAGACAATTAGAAAATAAGAGAAATTGGTGAATGTGATTTTCTTTTTGATTGGCAGTGAAAGTGATATAATTCTCTGGGAGTTTTCTCTATTTCGATACCTACTAGAGGATGTGTATTGGAATTAAGTATACATAGATTTTTGGTACTGAGGAAATATTTCTAAGAAATATGTAAGCATCTCGTCTGACAATTCTCACATGCTTCACTTAGCATGTTAGCCACTGGCAGTTCCATTATCATATTTTTGTAGGTCTGAATGTATCACTTTTGGGTTTTTTCTTGTATGACTGACTGTAAAACTGCCTTGGTTAGGTTTGGTAAGAAATCGAAATCAAAATGAACTAGATATATCCTCATTAATTGTTCAGACTACAGGTCTAAAAATCTTAAATAAGTTGATTTGTATTAAAAATAATGTGGATATTCTTAAGTTTAATCTTGTTTCAAAACCAATTTTGTGCTGTTTAACAAATATGTATTATAAACTCCACCCAGCTGCGTAAGTGCACTATATCTAACTCATTTTCAAATAAAGACTCTTTTTCCGTATACTACATATGATCCATTCAGAATTAATGAAATAGATATATTTAGTTTTCGCCAATGGCTAATAAATCCAGTGGATGTCAAATTTACGCACTGAAGGTAGTAAGGATTCAGCTTTGAGGATTGCTTCAGACATCATTTTTACTTTCACTTGTGCTCTCAATTTTTTTATTTTTAGATTTTGGCTATTTATGTGAACATTGTGTAATTGTGAATCAGTGAATGTCGAAATGGTTTTAATTACTTTATTCATGGGAGGATAATTGCATGATACACGAAAAATGCTTCTCTTGTGGTATAAACGAACTCCACATTTTTATTGGCTATGGACAAAGAACAAAAAAAGTGTGAAACTTAGAACAAGAAGGTTTAGAGTGCGACCGATGATAGGGCACGTAGTCAACTGATTTGGCATGAGAGACACATTCCAATATCACAAACTTATTACATGATATGTTCGGTTCTCTTTCACTTATTTTGCAATGTTCATCAAATGGGGAACAGAATTAGGTCTGGTCATGAAAGGATCCACCTCAGACCGTTACAAAAATGAGTGTTAGGACCAGAAAACCGGTCAAACCATGAATGGTTTTCACGGACAAATTAACACCACGTCTCTAAAAGAATTTGATAATGGGAATATATTCGCTCCTATATAATGTGTGTCATTGATCCCTAAAAACAGAATGTATTTATGATATTATCCCTTAGATCTCCCTCAATTCACCTGAATATCTATTTCTTTAGTTCAGTTGAATAACTTTTCACATAAGCAATAACTGTAGATGAGTTCTCATCCATGAACATGATGTGATCTAGTACTATGAGATTAAGATTGATGGTAAGTTCATGCAAAGAAGCAAAATACACATTCTTTGCAGCCAAAAGCAGCATGGTGATAATCTGACTAACATAGGTCCAGTAGGGCATGTCTATATAAGAAAAGGTGTACTTGTATCTTTTATGCAATTTTTTCAGGGTCATTGTTTTAATCATCTGAATACAAAGAGACAAAGTAGATTGTAAGGTAAACAAAGAAGAAGGTAAAAAGGATTTGCCCCTTTGAAATGATTAATCAAAGACAACTATTTTTCATCACCTTGTGATAGAAATTGGAGATTAGGTAAAGAATTATGCTAATAATGCTTAGTTAGCAATCCCTCACTAACCCCTTAACCAATCACTCAAAAACATAAAATGGGGTTTGTTGTGTTTAATTCCTTCTTAAGCTCAAATTTTGTCAAACTTATGGCTAACAAATTCTCATAGTTTAAGGTTTTTAGTGCCCCACTTTGCTTAAATCTATAAAAAGTTGAAAAAAGAAGAAAAATTAGTCTATTGTACAATTGGAAGATTTGGTTTTTGTCCTTGAATTACATTATTTTGAAAGTGGGTTTAGATTAATCAAAATGATTAATGCATCCTGGTTTCCTGCAAAAGAAGTGATTTATAGTGGCTAATCAAAAGGATTTCTTTATTAGCTTTGAGCCTAATAGAACTGTTTTACATAGTGAGTTAAAGTAATCTCTTTTGTGGGTCTTAAGCTTCTTTGTTGCATCATCCCTATTACCTTAGAAGATTACATCATGTTGTACTTTCTTTACTTAAACTAAATTACATGTTAAATTTGACTTCTTAATAATGCAAACAAGAGGATAAAAATTTGGACATTTTTTTGTGAAGGAGCTGTTGTGCAGATTACATTAATTAATCAAACTGTCGATGCGCACGATATCACTCCCGTCGCATTCGAAAGTGCTTGATTTAAGCAGTACGTGCAGAGATAAGCACGACTAAATCAGTCGTCTCCGCAAAGCAGACGAGCAGAAAGAAAAAGAAAGAAAAAAGTTAGTCTTAAGATAAGGAAAATGATAATGGCAATTTAGAGTTGGTCACTTGGTTGATCTGTCCTTGGTTTACTTTATAATACTGTACTTGATGTTAAGCTAATGCTAAAAGCTGAGTAAATTGGTGGAACATCTTTGTATCTTTTAAGTAAAAGAAGTGAAAAGAGGAGTAAGATTATACTTTGCTTTGTAAAGAAAAAAATTTGTCAGACTTTCAAGAGTCTTTTTTGTTGTTAGGAATCTATCATGGTGGTGGGTAAAGCCTGAAAACAACCAAACAAAAGGACTATTTCCAGAGCACCACCATTATATCTACAGTTAGGTAATGGGGGATAGTAACTTGACTTCCATGTAAAAAGTTTGGCTCAACAAGTAGAAATCCTTTTTGACTTCTCTTCATTCAAAATTTACTATAAGTTTACATTGTCAAAAGATTATTTGCATATGGTGAGCAACTGAAACAGAAAACAAGAATATTTACTATCAAAGGGGATACAGTCTTTGCATTGACAAAAAATCAGTCTGTTTAGCAGGTCAACCTGCCGGACGGCATTTATCCTTGGCTATAGCTTCCTGTAGGGCATTGCGGCATCGGGTTTAGAACAAGAGCCCTTGAATTTGCTGATAGATGTCTGATGAAGGCCCCCTCAAACCGGCAATCATTACAGTCGTGTGTTTAGAATCACAGCCTTTGAATACATTAGATGTGGTCATGTGGCAATTATTGCAAATGTTGTAGATTTTAAATTTTTGCGAGACAATAAGGAAATCAAGACTTCTGAATTTGTTTAGGATCTCACACCTTGGACACCCACCATATAGAAAGTAAAAGGAGTAAAATCTTCACAAAAATAATTTACAAAGTTATTGCATAGTAAATTTCATTTCCATGGGTAAATTTTCACAAAAAGACCATTTCAACAGCATAATGAGAGCAGAGTACAGTAAAAACCATTCATAGTATCTGAACATAGCACTGAGCCAAAGATTACAGAAAATCAAAACAAAAATACCCAAGAAACCAAAAGATCAAGTCCTTTTCCTCTTATTTCTCTCTTCCATAATGGCTTAATTTCCTGTGATGAGCAGCAATGGGGGAGCCCATTGTCACTGAACAATCATCATCCTCTACAGAGTTGTGGTCTTTCTTGATAATCATCAGCAATCCTTGAAACAGTTAACCCAACTTCACTAACAGTCTTTCTAGTACCAGACCTATACAGTTGTTGCTGTTGTTGATGGTGAGACTGTTTGCAATGAGCAATAGCTCCTTGAATTGATGATTCAATCTCTGAATTTGCACTGTTACTTCTCTTCAACAATTGTACTTCATAATAACCATTATTAGAAGAAAATGATGAAGAATTTGATGAACCAGAACCAGATGATGATGATGATGAAGTAGGATTACTACTAGTAGTAGGATTAGTACATCTCTTTATAGCACCTGAAAATGATTTTCTGTGACTGCTATTTTCTTCAATCATCTTTTCCTTCTCAATTCCATCACCATTCACAACAATCCTCTGTTTTTGAATCAACCCAAATGGATTGGTCTTCTTCCCTGCTTTCACACACTTGTTCAAACATTCTTTCGCTTTCGAAACCGTTTCGTTTCCGATAACCTTTGTCCTTGGTTGGGCATTGCAGGATAAAGATTCATTTGAACAACCAGACTTATAAGTAAACAAAGCCTTAAGATAAGCTCTTGAATAAGATTTAAACTTCAATCCTAATGAAGAATACTTTTTAAGTTTCTTCATCCATGACTTCATCTTTATAGCTTCAGTACTTGACAGAGTACTGAAATCTTCAAAGAAATACTCATTTGGGTTCAATTCTCTACTCACTTGACATGACTCTGTTGGTGAAATGTTGCAAGAAGTGAATGGAGTATTTTGTGTAGTTGTTAATGGTGTAATGAGAGAGGAGCTGATTTCGTCATCAAAACTCTTGGAATTTTTTAGAAGCTTTTCAACCATTTGTAATCTAGGTGGGAGATGGAGAGGAAGAAGCTTTCCTTTATAGAAAAGCTCATCAGCTGGTGAAGTTGTGGTTGTGTTTGCTTTGTTGTCTAATGATTTTGATGTTGAGAACATTTGGAATTCAAATTCTCTTGGGTTTGGTGATGTGATGTTTGAGTAACTGCAATAGAAAGTTGATGAGGATGATGATGGTGTTGGTGTTGAGGTTGATGAGCTTACTTCAATGTCTATGTAATCATCTTCATCTGATAATACATTGTGGTGGCTACTATTTGATGATGATGGTAAATCTTTAGCCATTTCTACTCAAAAAAAAAAATTCTTCCACTGCAAAAACTGTTCTTGGTTTTTAGAGTTTATGGGTTGAAGAGGTTGTTTGAAATGAAGTTGGGGAGTGAGGAGGAGAGCATCCTTTTAAGTGTGGATGGTTCCTAATTTTCTAAGATTGGAAAATAAAAAATTAATTTGTCAGAGTTTTGTTTTGGAAACTTGAATCCCTCTAAAAAAATATTGATAGAATTTTCTCAATTGGCCCAACACTAACCACCTTTGTTTTAATAAAATAATAGTGTGAGGTTATGGAATTTTCATGGTTAGTTTTACTTTTGAGTGTTACTTGACCTTAGGTACAGACAGAAATCAGTAACGCCCGTAAAGGGTACAGAGAAAATGAGTTTGTAAAGTGAAAAAACATATGGTAAAATAGCATTGCAACAGTAGGTGTCCTCTGACAAATGTGCAAGGAGTATCCTTAGACACTGGGATTGTAACTTATAACAGCGTGGCGAAGCCAGAATTGAAGATGAAAGATATTTAAAAAAAAAAAAAAAGATTGTACGAGGGATTGTAATTTATTTTGAAAAATAAACAGGTTATGGAATTGGCAACCCCAAATTAGAAGCGCCAGAATTGAAGGTGAAAGAAACTTTTAAAAAAAAAACAACAGATTGTAAGAGGGTAAATAATGAAGAAAAAACTGAAAGTTTTAAGAGATGTTTTTCGAAAAATCTGCATAAACAGGTTATGGGAGCCAATTGGCAACCCCGAATTAGATAATTAGTTTTGCTAAATTACCATTTCTTTAATCATGCATGATTATGTCAAGTGAAGAGTCTCCTGTACACAAGAAAGGTAAGTTGCTTGATGATTGAATGCTGGTCTCTTAAATTAAGGTCCAGCAGCCCTTGGCCAACAAAGCGGTCCCTGTTTATTTATTTTTCCAAAAGTGGTTAAAAACTTAATATGGTTAAAATGGTGGTAGTGGATCAAACAGTAATATGGATGGCTTTAATAATTAACTGCAGCTATATTGCAATTTGCATAACTGGATGAAGATAACGAATAGCGGAAAACAGACCTTCAGGTTTGCTCTGATAGCTAGCTAGGCTCGTTCGTTACATAAATAATGTACTGTCAAACCATAACTGAAAATATTTATATCTAATCAGTATAGCCCAAAAAAATCAATGACAATCTTGATGATGAAACCATAAAGTTTTTGATCAGAAGAAGAAAACATTTGGGTGGACCCAAATTCAGAAAATGTTTTCAGATTTTAGACAAAGTTTTAAGAGAAAAAATAAATAAAAAAAATTATATAAGAAGAAAGAATTAATGAATATGGATGGAAGCAGAGGAATGCACATCTATATGGGAATACTCAAAAAAAGAATGGATAGAGTTATGTTCTTTGATTTTTATACAATTTCATCTCCATGATGATGTTGTAACAAAAATAATAGAGTAGAAATTCAAATTTTGAATTTCCCACATCTCAATGACTTGTTAATTTGTTGCATCATTTCCCACACTTTAAATATTAGTTTGCATGAATTGATGAACGAGGTGGAGAGAGTGAGGGTGGGCACTTCTTGGAGGTATGATGGAGGAAACAAGCTAATGATATTAAAACCAATGAAAATCCATGATCAGAGTGGCCTTAATCGCCATATGATTCAAAATCTGCGTCGTGACCCAAAAATTAATTTTGCGGCCAGAATATATCCTTGTGATAGAAAATCTGTAAATTTTTAACGAAATCAACCGACGGTAAAAAGTTTGCATCAGTAGAAATCATAACATATTTATCTTATTATATTTTTGGTGAAACTTGCAATGCTTCTCAATGTAAAAATTCAAATTTTGAATTTTGGCACCCCTCAAAACTTCTGCATTTTTGCAATCCCAACAGGTAAATTTAATACTGCATTGCATCCACTTTCAAATATGCAGATAGAATGTGGGCATGCACTGAGGCATGACACCAAACAGGCTTGAACACCAAGCATGAAAAAAAAATATATATATCAACTTTTGGCAACAGAGACCACAAGTGTAGAGAATATAGTCATAGATTATGATGCTTCAAGAAATTAGAGGACCTTAACAGAGCACTTAATATGCTTTTACTACTTTTGCTTCTGGATTCCTGGGCAATGACTGGTTTTTGTTATGTTTTGGTGATATGACTTTTGGTCAATTTGACAACTTTGGTAAGAGGGATATTTCAAATCAAGTAGTTGTTTGAGGATTTGTATTGGGGAATGGTGGTGGGTATCAATCTCTTTTTTGGGATGTCATTGTAAAGGGCAAATATTTTTTTTCTTGACCCCTTCCCTTGATACTAGAAAAGAAAACAAAACAAGATTGAAAACGAAATGATTCAATTCAGTACCCAATGAAAATGGTTGGGTTTGGCTAGGAACAAGGAAAATGAATTGATTGAGAGTGGAATTCAAATGATTCAAAGCTCGAGGCTTTGTTTTGTCTTCCTCTATTTCAAAACCTTTTAGGAGTTCTAAATCACTCTTTTTCTACATCATGACCCGGACCCCCAACATTCAGTTTCATCCTAGTTAAGATTGTGGCCTTGTGGGGAGAGAGGTGATTCATTGAGGTGTCCGGATTCGGATGACGTAGGCTACCTTCAGTTCAAATAGGGTGCCGACAAGTGATCAGCATTCAGAGCTTCCTTCATTTTGGATCATCAGAACTATATATAAGCAGCATTGTAAAAGTGAAATAGATTACTGTATAGTAAAACACAATATAGCTCCATCCCAGTAATAGTCCTTCCAAATTGGTGGTTCTGCTGGGCATTTTTATAGGTGCAAGGAAAAAGTTTTAAGGCTTTCAAACAGTCAGCATTTGCAAATTGCAGTACATAAGTATAAGTTAAAAAAAAAAAATGCAGAAAAGTTGCAGATTATATGAATCATCAAGTGTTTGATGAAAGTGAAGCTGATCTAGTTTCATACAATAAAAGAACAAATCCGAGTAAAATGTAGCAGTTTCTAGAGTTCATGTATGTTAATTACATACAGCTTACATCTTGTGTACATATATAATGGTGTATGGGACAGTACCTTCTACAAAGACTAAGCTCAAACGAGCAACATGGGTTGGTTTTATTTGGTTGCTTCTGCAGCTGAATCACCAGATCTTAGTTCCTTTTCAAGTTCATCAAATTCCCAATCTCCAACCTCTTCTGCCGAGTAGTCTTGCCCAACCTGCCCAAACTCTGATTCCAGCTTTGCTAGTTCTGCTTCAGTGTCCAATGAATGTTGTTGTGGTTGAATAGTGGGGGACACTGGACGTTCCTCTTTCTTGGACATCAATGTCTCGATGATCTTTGTAGGGTTGGGAGGATTAACTGCTGAACTTTCAGCAGATGGGGTCTGTTTTGCTGCTTCTGGAGTTTCTTCAATCTCCAGAATCGGTCTCTCGATGGATTCAAACTCCGTTCTGATTTCTTCAATAGAATCAAACAGCTCTTTCACTTTTTCATCATCTTTCCTGCATCAACAAAGTTTTGCATTTTTCAAAAACTGGGTGCATGGATATCAGTTGAAACATGAAGAGAAAAAATAGGTAGCAGTTTGACAGAAGAATCATACCGTGAAATTTTCCCTTTTGGGGCATAAAACATCTCTTTCATGTTGTCCACTACACTGAAGGTAGTCGAAATCTGAAAGAGGGAAAAAGTATACAAACAACCAGTCACTACCACATCACTATGAAAGAACCGCAGCATAAAAGATAATATGGATAATCATATCGAACCTTTGCTTCAAATTCTAAATATTCCTCCTCCAGAATTTTCCGAGGGTTCACTACTTTTGACCCTTCGGCATCTAAACCGGATGTGATGTCTGACCTGTGAGAACAGATGAAAAGAAAATGCCAAACAGTTTAAGCAAAATAACCTTTTCATAGGAAACAATGGTTCATTCATTCTAGGTCCACATTACCCTTCATTTAAATTCTTCAGATTCTCAACAAATTGTCTGATACGGATGATAGAAGGCCCCAACTCATCCTACGCAAAAGATAAATGATATGTAAGCAAACAAGAATACTGCTTCAATCTGCCTTGCAAATTTGAGAATAGTAAGCCATAAGCAACCTAGCTTCAATGATTGAATAAGTACCTTGTAAGCAGAGAGACTGCGAATAACCAGGTTTGAAAAGTAGTCTCCATACTTCTCCAGCTCCTCACTTGAACCAAAAAAAGAAAAGAAAAACATCAATCATGAATTCGAATCCATGTTCCATTATTTAAAACTTGAGTGTATCGCTCAAGTTCAATAGTTTCACACAGACTTGTCAACAAAAAAGGCCATAAGGGTCAGGCTGGAATTCATAAGCTTAACTAAAAACAGTTGGGTTCTCGTGAAGGCCTCAAGATTGAATATAACTACCAAAAAATTATAATCACGCTACCAGAAAGAAGAGAAGTTCGTACTTGGCCTGCTTATCCTTCTGTTCTGAGTATGAAGATTGGAGAACCCAAGTATCCTCCAAGAAATTGATCCATGTATGTACTATGTCTGCTTCAACTTTACTTGAAGCGATGGATTTCAAAAGCTCATCCTCCTATGTTTTACACAAGTAATAAACCACAGCACAAGTAAGATAACAAGTGGCCCACTCTAGTTAGAAAAAAATAATTTTCATATTGGCCGAAGCAAATAGCAAACCTTTGTTTTCAAGTGTGCAACAATCTGATTGCTTGCTTCATCAAATTGATCCCTTTCTTCTTTGGTGTTCCGAAGTCGTCCAAGAGCAGCAGACAAGGATGTATTGACCTGCAAACTAAGCCCTGTTAATGAATACAACGATGCTCCAACAAACTCTAAAAGTGTAACTAATCAATGTGTCCCTTAATATACAATTTCCATGGTACCATGAACACTTATCTTCATAATCATAGACACATAAATGGAGTTACATCACATTAGATGTGAAAGCGTTGCAAATCTATGTAAAAAAGATCAGAGTCATCAGACAGAACTACCTTTTTTAATTCAGCTTCGAGTTCATCCCGCTGCTTCTCTAATGCGGAAATCTCAGCTCCCATTTCCTGCAAAAGGGACACAAATAAAAGGGTGACCTACAGTTACCTTTGAGTAATACTTCATTCGAATTTCAACACAAAAATGACGCATAAACCCCACCATCACTCTATAATGAATGTAAACTGAAAGTGATGGATGAGGTGGCTATTTTTTCGATATATGCATATAGATGCATGTAACAATCTCACTGGGTATTGCACTTTCTTAAACCTTACATAATAGACAGAAATAGGAATGTGAAGCATCATGGAGTAGCATGATACTGATCAGTGGATGCCTCCAATGGCTCTATGATACAGAAGATTTTGTTTTCTATTCCTTCAGTGATCAGATTATACTGAGTCGTATCATCAAGTTCACGCACAGAAAATAATCTTCAAATTCAAAATATCACCCATTGGAAACTTCCAGACAGACCGAGAAATTCAAACTAATGTTATACTTGTACAAGGAATAAAGAGCACTGGATGAGCATGCTCTCAGCTTCTTAATTGCGTAATCCTAGCACGTAGAATCACTTTAAGAATACTAAATGGGACAGTAACCTTATATAGGTATATAGGAAACTTATGTATTCGAAAATGACGTACCTTCTCAGCTTCAGTAACTTCACTGGCTTTGGTCACACGAAAATTAAGAGCCTCTTCCTTATGTTTCCTACTCGAAATTTGGAAGAAATGCATTAGTACTATTTGACAAGAAAAGAGGGAACATAAAAATTTACTGGACATTTTATCAAGAAATAAAATCTTAATCATCTAACTATGTCTGTGATACTCTGGTTCATCTATATTCAATCCATCAACCAGAACTGATAAGGGAAAATGGAATCGAAAACACAGAAACTTTATGTTGTTTCAGACCTGTGTTCTGAAATGCGCTTTTCTGCTTTTGATGTAGAGCTAGCAAGAGATTCCGACAAAACCTTCAATTTGTCGACCTGCGGGGTAGTTAACGAAAAAGAGACTTAATAAACCATATGAAGCAGCAGAGTGACAATTGGATTAAGCTGCTTAAAACTTCTATCAGTACACGTATACAAAATTACGTTGAACTCCAGGTAAAAAAAATTGAGAGCCAACAGCGCCCACCAAAATTAAGCTGTTAACCAACTAAAGATGACATACATTGGACAAGAGAGTAGATTTTATACACAGAAGCCATATTAATATATTATTAATAATAAACTATGAAAGAAAGTGAATAGATTAGGGGCTTATGAAAGCAGAGAGAGCATTTCATTTGATGCACTTATTGCATTTAGACCCTATTAGCTCAAGCACATCTTGTTGTTCAAACTTTATCTTTCCAATCGCTTCTTACAGCAACTTTGGTGAGAAACACTATACTTGTGTATTACTATGTTGCGTGATTGTGTGTATTAGTAATGGATAAAGCCATCGGAGTATACCTTAATGAATAGAAACAAGAGTGTCTTCTCCTAATATATTAATAGAAGTGAAACAAGAAATACCTTTTGAGCATGAACTTCCGGTGAGTCCCCATTGTTTAAGAACTTCTTCTGTAGCAAAAGGGCTTCTAATTTGGAATAAAGACGCACTTCTGCAAGCTCTTCCTTTAGAGCCTGTAAAAACAAAAACAGGGAAGCTTACTGCATATTTCATTTAAAATAAGAAGTCAAGCCAACGATACAGATATAATAACTACAACAACAACAACAACAACAAAAAAAAAAAGGAAATAAACATTATCTGTCCAATGGGAAGTACTTAACTGAAGGAAGAGATTTGGAGGAAGTATCACCTAGAATACAGTGTCATTGGTAATACAGATATTTTGATCTATAGGTTATCAGAAAGAAAAGTTCGCACTCTTATTGATTTATTTATTTATCACTAATGAACCTTAAAACCGGAGTTTCCTTCATGTTATGTAAATATTACCATTGACTACCTCATATGCTTCTTCTATTATTGATATTCATGAATAAGAACATAAAAACTCTACAACATGCCGGACTTGTCTCATGCCAGTACCTGGCTCTTCATAGATTTAATTATATTAAACACACATGCAAGTTCATAAAACCATGTCATATTGATACACCAATAATCTGTTGACATGACAAGTCTTGAAACTAGAGTCACCTCTATCTTGGAAGTTGTTGTTTCTGACGTGTCTTTATCACCTTCACCTGAGGGGACCTTGGATGCTTTCTTTTCTTCAAGTTTTTCAAGTAAAGCTGAGGCTTCAGCATCTATTCTGTGACGACAAAGCACATCACAGTCACAAAGAGAAGAAAAACAGATAACGGAGACAATCTTAGTCTTAAAACTTACAGAAAGTAAACTTAGGAAACAAATACAACAAAAACATACAAGGCGAAACACAATAAACAGAATACAGAAGCACTAGAAAATTCAAGAAGAAGCAACCCCACCTTGCAAGATCAGCATTTTTCTTCAACCCAGATATTGCACACTGTGCAAATTGTAGCAATTCTTCTCTCTTTACCTGCAAAAGCACCACACAGACATCTGCTAAGAAACTCAAACGCTGCACACTTGGTGTCATGGTGTTGACATGATAAACAAATAAGCATAGAGTCTCTTGGTATTTGGAAAGCAGCTTTGGAGCGAAATTTGCATAAATTTTTTCTGAAGATCAGCTTTCACCTGGAACTCACCCCTACCACTAAGTTCTTGACTAAATCTAACCCTACTTTTCCATTTTATTTTATTTTTTTTAATTTTTTTTGAAACATTTCCCTTTTATTTATTTGCTGGCCACATATCAACACAAGAATAATAAGATAAACACATTACAATTCAAGAGATCTAAACTACTGAGTCATGTGCGTTTACCAATACTTCATCTTGGTAGCTTGAGAAGGCTTTAGCCAAATCTTGGATACTGCTCACAATTGCATTATGAACTTCCTTTCCTCCAGTAAGACAGAGTCTGCAGTCCAACCAAGTCGAAGTTAAGATGGAACTCTAACTGAGCCAACGTGTCGAACTTGCACAGATATTTTTTAGTTAACCAATTACAAACAAAAGGGCATGGACATCTTGGTTTCTGCTGCTATGTCCAAGCCATAACCAATGCCAGCAGGACGGAGATATTACCTGAATATTATCAGCAGTAGAGAAACTTCTTCCTCAGTTGGTGGTTCGAGAATCTGAGTAGTAAAGTGCTGAGATTAGAGTATATTCTTCCTTTTCAAGAATAACAAGAAAGATGATAACAAATTATATTCAAAAGAAATTAACAGTTGCAGACCACTGAATGACCACAGACATGCCAATAAATGTTCAAAAGAAACCACATCATCTGCATTCATCTAACTCACCATGGAAATTGTTAATCCTTCAAGAGCTTGACTGTGAAGAAATACATCATGAAAGTTCAATGGTTCGCCACCCAACTCAGGATCATAATATAGAACCTATAGGAAACAAAAAGAGCAACAACAAATGCAGTTAAAAATAAGACAAGAAGCCTGATAAGGTATGATGTTCCTAACATATCAAAATAACTTTTACAGAGCAAACAAACACAGAATCCATGTTAGACTACGTAACAAAATATCAGTATTGATTCAAAAGTTTTACATACTAGAGAAGCGCTCTTTGGAGAATCCTTGGATTCAACAGAAGGAGAAGGTTGTTCAGTAGCATGTTCAGCCGATCCTGCCAAGAACTTATCACATTCTTTCAGAGCTATCAACCATCTCTGCAGCAATTGAACTCTTTCTTGTCCTTTACAAGAAACTGCAGCTTCTTCCAATCTCTTCAATGTATGCTTAAAACTCTTAAAATTCCTCGCTACCTGAAACATCAATTACAAAGGGTACAATTTTGATCTGAGAATGCAACATTTCACCTTTGTTACCCAAAACAGGGAAGAATAAATAGGGTACGGCACTTGCACTAGATTCAATCTCAAGGACTCATATTAAAACATGATACTGTAACGTTTTCTCAAATCTATGTATAGGCACTTGTTCTGGAAACACTCATTAAAGTACATAAGCATACTCTGGGTAATCAAAGAGAAAAAAGTAACAAAAATTCTCAGAAATTTTCAAAAGAAAGTTACAGTTATGATGTTTATAACCAGAGGCTAATATCATAAAGTCGAACAAACTACTCAAACTGCAATAATACTACCTACTGATGAAAAAAAAAAGGTTAATACTAGTTAAGGCCCATCTAACACATCCACAAAATCAATCCAAACAAACAATAAACAAAGTCAAAACCAAATGCATTTACACATTGTGATTTAAGCCGGAGGCAACTAATGACATGGGAGGCAATTACCCCCACTCATTTCTACTGTCTCCCATAACCCATTTTGCTTTTAAAAACCTTTTTTCCCCTTTTATAATAACAACAGATTTTATCTTTTGCCCCATTGCTAAAAATGTAAAGACAAATAGAAAACCTTCGACTAATAAAATAACCCAATGTCTAATTGTTTCCAAATTCTCATGCTTTAGTACCCAATACAAAATCCAAACACTAATCAATCAAACAATCTCATCTAATTTACACATGCAAGAACAATCAGAAAATAAATCCAATCTGAAACTGTAAGAAGAAGAACAAATAGATTCAGCACCACAGGCATTTATATTTTATACATTATAATTGAGCAGTAGAAGTGCCATCTAAATTGAATTTGCCCCCATGTCACTAGTGTTTGCTCTTAAAACCCTTGATTTTTGCCCCAAGTTTCCCCAGGAATTTTTTTCAATTGCCCCATACCCACAACCCTAACTAAAAACAACTATCATAGAAAACCCTAGTAGTAAATCAATCAAGATCCCACATGCAAGAAAACCAATCCAATCTAATCAATCCCACTAAACCCTAAATCCACACATAAATCAAAATTAAGAAAAGAAATCAGTGAATAGTGGGAGGAGAGGATTACAATGCGATCTTGTAAAAGTTTAGCTCCTTCAGCAACAGCTTGACCAGCGTGATGAACAACAGTATCAGCGTAGTTGCGTACTGTTCGTGTTAGATTATTCTTCGCACCTACTTCTACTGCTTTGTTCACTGCTGTCTTTAACCATGACATTATTTATCCCCAAATCAAGAATAATTAGGGAGATCTTTTTTTTTGAGAAATTAAAGAAGATGAAGATGATGGACCTGGTGAGGTGATGACTTTGAAATGTGGTTATGGCAAAAGGGGAAAATGAAGAAGAAGAAGATGAACTGTGATGGAGAAAGTCAGGGGTTGTAATTTTGTTGAAAATAATATAATGAAGGTGAACAAAACTGATCTTTATCAAAAAAAAAAAAAAAAGGTGAACAAAACTGATGGTTTTATTTGTTGACGGTGTTTGACATTTTGACCAATTAAAAGATGTGAGACTAATAATATTGTGGGTATTGGAGAGTGATGGATGGTAGTGGGGTTAATAATATTTTAGTTTTTGAATCTCGAGGTTTAATAAGCGTTTTGAGAATCTTGTCCGTTTGTTTTGGATGGGCATCTAGGATGGAAGGGTGGTCGTTGATCGCCGCACGTCTTCATTTTGGTAGCCGCAATAGGGAAGGCCGACATGCCATAGCGCGGCAAGGCGGTTGGCATGCCATTGGCACATGTGGCATGGCATGCCCTTGGCGTGGCAAAACTAGGGTTTTGGCAAAAACCATGCGTTGTTTTGATGGCTAGGATTTGCATCTAAGATGGAAGGGTGCTCGTTGACCACATCTTCGTTTTAGTAGCCGCAATAGGGAACGGCATGGCATGGCGCTAGGCGGTTGGAATGTTTGGCACATGTGGCATGGAAGGTGGCGTGGCCAAAACTAGGGTTTTGGGCCAAAGGTTACCATGCGTTGTTCGCGACGCGGCTAGGGATTTGCATCTAGGATGGAAGGGTTTGGTCGTCGCACGCCCGCAATAGGGAAGGTCGGCATGGCATGGCGCGGCAAGGCGGATGGCATGCCATTGGCACATGTGATATGGCATGCCTTGGCGCGGTTTGGCGTGGCCAAAACTAGGGTTTTGGACCAAAGGTTACCATGCGTTGTTTGGCGACCTTGGATGGCTAGGATTTGCATCTAGGATGGAAGGGTGGCCGTTGATCTTCGCACGCCTTCGTTTTGGTAGCCGCAAGGAAAGGCCGGCATGTCATGGCGCGGCAAGGCGGTTGGCTTGGCATGGTGGGGCCAAGGGTTTGGCATGCCATTGGCGCATGGTGCGGCTAGCATGGTTGGGGCCAATGGTTTGGCACGGACGGCTTGTCATGGTGGGGACAAGGCAATGTGCGGTTGGCTTGGTGGGGCTAAGGGTTTGGCATGCCATCGACGCATGGTGCGGCTAACATGGTTGGCATGCCTTGGCGCGGTAGACGCTTCTGACATGGTTTGCCATTGGTGCGGCTGCCATGGTTGGCATGCCTTGGCGCATGGTACGACTAGCATGGTTGGTATGCCTTGGCGCAGAGATGTGGCTGGCATGGTTTTCCATTGGCACAGTGGCGCGGCTGGCATGGTTGGCATGCCTTGGCGCGGTAGCATGAGAATTTAGGGTTTGGTATAGATGATGCCAGTCAATGTTAAGGGTTCTGCCGTGGAACATGACCCATGTAAAAAAAGGTACCCCGGTAATTCTTGCGTAGGCATGCTGATCGATTCAATAAATGTGTTAATGGTCATAGTGATGTCATGTTAGTTGTGCAGTTTTACGATTTTAACCCTAAGCTAAAATCCACCATCAACACCAATATAGTAACATTCATCTCAAATTAAAATCTGTCAATTTGTTGCAATCTCATTCATCATATTTTCCTTGGGCCCTTGTGCTACCTACAGTAGTGTTAATGCTTACGCTTCTTCTAGAGTAAATGTTTTAGAATGATCCCTGCTCCGACTCTCTCGGAGTTACCTACATCATCTCTTAGAATTAGTGCAAAACTAAAAGAGATATCATTTGAAACACATGTAGCGCCAGTATTGTTCTTACAATTTTTCGATTCAAGTTATTTCCAAGTATCTTTATTGTTCTAAGGTTTTGTAAGACTAATTTAATATTGGTATTTGTTGCAAAACACTACTGAAAATCTACCTTTCAATGTCTAAATCTTTTTGCGTAAGGAAGTCATACTTTTAGGAGAAATTATTAAAGAACATAATCCTGATTTGGTTTTCCTATTTGAAACAAAAATTAGTTCTGATAAAGCTAAAATAATTTTCCAGAGATACTCTTACCCAAATGCTTGGTATGTGAGTTCAGTTGGTCTTTCAGGGGGGCTACTAGTTCTTTGGAAAAATGGTTTCCCATGTGAAGTTGTTTGTAGTGATGATAACATGATTCATCTAATAATTCAATCTAATCCTTCTAAGGAGGAATGGCTATTATCTTGTGTGTATGGCTCTTCTTATTCTGATTTGAAAAAATTACAATGAGACTTTTTAAAAGATCTCAGTGATAATGTTTTTCAACCATGGATGATATTTGGGGATCTTAATATTCACTTAAATAGCAAGGGTCAGAGTTCTAATAATAATTATTTGGACAATTGGGTTACCAATGTTATTGACTCAGCTGGCTTAATGGACCTAGGATTCATAGGTTCAAATTATACTTGGTCAATCAGACTGATGGAAAAGGTTATAAAAGAGCTAGGATAGATTATGATCTTCATAATGCTACATGGCAGATACAATATCCTGACTCTCAATTGTATCATCTTCCTTTTAGAGCATCAGACCACTGCCCTATCCTTCTTTTCACTGAGGCACATTATAATAAACCAACAAGGGCTTGGAAATTCTATAAATGTTGGTTAAGAGATTCAGCTTGTCTGAATACTATAACTAACTCATGAAATGATCTTAGGCCAAACTCAAGCTTAAATGAGAAACTCAAACATACTAGGAAGAAATTAGCAAAATGGAACAGAGAGGATTTTGGGAAGATAAGCGATCATTTGAAGTTTTATCAGAGTCAGTTAAATCATCTAAAATCTCTTCCTTACAGTCCTAATACTAGTTGTCGAATTCAGGAAACAATAGATAGTTTGAAAAATTGGGAAAACATAGAGTCAGAATACTGGCAACAAAAATCTAGAGATCGTTGGATTAGAGATGAAGATAATAACACATCTTATTTTCACTCTAAAGCCAACAGAAGAAGAACCAGAAATAACATTAATGCTCTGAGAGATCCTTCAGGTAGATGGTATCAACAAAGACAAGATGTTGCTGACTTGTTGAATCATCACTTCTCATCCATTGCTACATCTACAAATCCAACCTTTCAAGACTCCTCTTTTGATATTATTCAGAGAGTAGTATCTCAGGAAGATAATGAAAAGCTGTTAGCAATCCCGGATAAAAAATAAGTATATAATACCCTTATGAGTATGTCTAGTTGGAGTGCCCCCGGACCGGACGGTTTTCCTACAGGGTTTTATCAATCCCAATGGGATTTGGTAGGAGATGACATTATTCACATGGTTCAGCATTTCTTTGCTACAAGAAAAATGCCATATTCCATTAACCAAAAAATAATCTGTCTGATCCCAAAAACTCAACATCCTGCTACTCCTTCTGATTATAGACCCATTGGACTATGTAACGTTTCTTATAAGATAATTTCCAAGTTGATTGTGATGAGAATGAAATCAATGATGGATAAGATTATCTCTCCAGCTCAGGTAGCATATGTGCCGAAAAGACTAATCAATGACAACATTGTCTTAGCACATGAATTAATTCACTCAATGAAGAAATCGAAAAAGAAGTGTCCCTTAGTGGCTCTCAAGCTAGACATGTCGAAAGCCTTCGACACGTTGGAATGGACTTTTATAGATAATATGCTTCTTCATTTGGGTTTCTCTGAGGAGTGGAGACAAATTATTCAGCAATGTATATCAACTATTTCAATTTCCATTCGCCTCAATGGCAGTCCATGTAAATATTACAACCCAACTAGAGGGATAAGATGGGGAGACCCATTGTCTCCCTATCTTTTCATTCTCTCTATGGAATATATCTCTCAAAGTCTTTGGAAACAACTCAGATTAAAAACAAAGTTCAGGGCATTAGAACATCTCAAAGCTCAGTTCCAATAAATCATCTTTTATTCGCCGATGATTGTTTACTATTCTTTCAAGCCTCGGATGTTGGTCTTCGAACATTTTGAAATTTTAGAACGTTTTGGGAGCATTTCGGTCGATGATTAATTACTCTAAATCTTGACTTTCATCTCGTGGTGAAGTTTCTAAAGAAGATAAGTTAGAGATTGTTCATTATTTAGGATTTAAGAAGTTGAGTTCTTGAGGGATAAGTATTTAGGTCTCCTATACTTCTTGGAAAATCAAAATCTTCTTCTTTTAACTCCATTAAGGATTCTTATGAAAATCGTTTCCGGGGATGGAATTCCAAAACTCTTAATCGGGCAACTAGAACTACCTTAGTTAAAACAATTTTGAACTCTATTCTGCTCACTACATGAGCAACTTCAAAATTCGAAAAATGCTCTGAGGCGAGTTGGACTCTACAACGAAACTTCGGGTGGGGCCATAAAGGAAATAATGGAATAAATTTTATTTCTTGGGATTCTTTATGTGAGTCTAAAGAAGATGGGGGTTTAGCTTTCCGTAATCTTGAGAAATATAATCTAGCTCTGATTACAAAGCTTGCTTGGCGTCTTTGTATTGAGTCTGATAAACAGTGGGTTATAAACATGAAGAACAAATATGCTCCGCACTGTAACTTCCTACATTTGCAGCAAACACATTACAACTCTTCTAGGGTTTGGAAGGGATTGGAAAAAGGTCTAGAAATAGTGAGAAGGTTCTATCAATGGGAAATAAGAAGCGGAACAAAAGCTTTAGTTTGGTATGATAAGTGGATTACAGGTTTGGACTATCCTCCAACTCCAAAGGATGATACAGAGAACTAGCTAGAATCATCTATGTCTCTGATCTTATGCAATTAAACCCTAGGAGGTGGAACACACAGCTAGTAAAAAAACTTTTCCCACATAACATAACTGAATTAGTTCTCAAGATGCATGTACCCCAACATGGTGAAGACAGAATGATATGGACCCCGAGTAGAACTGGAGATTTCACTGTAAAGTCAGTCTATAAAGTTTTAACTCATACAACACATAGTAAAAACCATCAGGTGCCACAAGTAGTCTGGAAAAAGATATGGAATACAAAAGTTCCCCACAAAATAAAACTTTTCATATGGAAATGTTTAAAAAATATAGTTCCTACTATATTGAAAATCAGCTACTACAAATCAGATATAAAAACTAAATTTTGTCCTTTCGTAAGTCACATGCGTAATCTCTCGCAACACTTATCAAGTTGATTGTGATCATGCTAAAAGAATTTGGTTGGCAATGAATATTAATATATCAGGGGTTCATCTGCACCACACTTATGTGATATCTTGGATATCCAGTTGGTTTACCATAGATCAATCAAGTTCAGAAGATAATTATTTATGGATTACAACCTTAATGTGCACAACTTGGCATATCTTGAAAAACAAATGCGCAAAGGTTTTCCATACCAAGGTTATGAACTGTCGATTAGTAAGCCTTCATATCACTCAAATGGTAAACCAATGCATGCTAGAGATATCAAAACAGGGTAACATACATTTGATGTGAATCAATAATGTTGTAGTAAAAAGGTTCGTTGAGACTTGAGACTTGTGAAAGCAAAAGATTTTAGACTTATAAAACTTTAAAAACAAACAAAACTTAACTCAAAATTTGATTTCAAGATATTAGGAATAACCAAGACACTGATTCCACTATTACACATGAATAACGGTAAATAACCCAAAACTCTAATTATCTTTTAAGTCCCTTGTTTCTTAATTCACAAATAATCAGGCAAATTCTCAAAAATTAATTGTATCCCCTAAGCATAGATTATCTAAACAAAGCATAACCTATCTAATTGAATCACAAATAATGAAGAAAATTTTGCAAACAATTAAAAACTCTCGTAAAAAGCGTTGATTGAGTGAATTATTAATTATAAATTAGAGAAAATAAAATAGTTACCAATTATTCATGCGTAAATAGCTTGCTCATTTCCTTGGTTGCGAGAGAATTAGCCCATCATCATGTTGGAAACACGCTAAAAAATCATTATTATTGCTCAAAGGGTGTTTACAATGATGAAATGGAGAAAATGATGAAAATCGGGTTTTTGTAACTATTATAATTGTTGCCAAACTGTGTTACAAAGAACGATACAAATATAGCGTCATCACACAAAGCTTTACGACCCACGCCTCTTTGTCGTTAATGACTTTGTTGAAAAATGACTGTGTGACCGTTAGGTTCTTCACAAAGAATGAACGACTGCCTCTGGTGGTCTTTTGTTCTTCGTGTTCTTGGTGCAGCAGCAGAAATGGTGATTCTGCAACTCGATTTTCTAAGCTCTGTTGACGCTCTAAACTCTCCCAAACTCTCTGTATCCCTTCTCTGCTATCCCATCCTCCAATTTATACTCAACAGGTACAAGAATATCACGCAATAACTTCAAATATATCTCCATTACACGGCATTGATAAAAATATTCTCGGGAATATTTTCTTCCCTATTTTACCTCCTCAGTTCGTTTTTCGTGACGGAAGACTCCCAACACGCCGAGTGACCATCCGTAAAAAGATAACTCTGAGCACGCACACGAAAATCTCTTGACCACATTGAGCTCGGAAAACCCGAGACCCTGTTTTCTTCCATGTGAGAATCTAGCCAAAGTTAGTCGAGAAAAAGCCTATACCAGATACTGTTTAGCCAAGAGGAACAAACCCAAATCATTCCAGCCCTTTAGTCTCACCGCATCAAGCCCAAAATCGCAACTCAGTTCTGCCAGGCGAGAACTTATTTTTCCCGCCAATTTTTATTTTCAAACAAAGAAGAAAGAGGTGCACCTTAACCAGTGATGGGGTGCGATTAGCAGTTGGCTACCTGGGGTGCCTCTTAGCAATTGGGTTACCTCTTATCCAAAGATGAGAGTCCGAATAACACGTGTCTTCCGGAGGTGCTCTGAGCAACTTTTCGAGCCTAATTTTCCAGAGAAATTTATTTCCAAAAAATACTTACAAACACACAAAATACCATACACTAGTAGAAAAATCAACATAGGTGACATTTCAAAACTGTCACGGTATCAATATCATGACGATTCAGGTGGAATTTGAAAGTGTCACCAAAGGCAGTGTCACCGTAGGGGTCATTTATAATGACGTTTAAGAACTGTCATATAACCGTTACAAATTACCTTCAAAACTGTCATGCAGTATCTTAAACCGTCATTGTAAGAGATATCCACAGCCGTTTCCCAGGGAAAACGCCACCAAAACAATGTTACCGTGACTGCTTTTTACAATAAACCATTACAGCACCTAAATATCTGCGACGATGTCTTTATGCAACCGTCATTTTAGAAGTCCAGGTGTAATGGTTTTTCTTCATCAAACGTCACCATATGACTATTGATTACAAGCCGGTCTTACGGTACCAATGTTAATTTTTCAATTAATTTTATAACTTTAGGAATGCAAGTATGCAACCAAATTAAAACAATAAAAACACACGTACATTATTGTTGAATTCAATTTACAATATCATTTAGAAAATAATAATCGTGTCTACACGTTCAAAGCATTTGCGAAAATTCACATTCTAAAGTACATATAATTTTGTGTAAGTTTTTCTTTATGCATTAGTTGTCAATGCCTTCTGATTAGTAGACATCTCCAATCTCACAACAGCTCTTGACACATCAAAAGTAAACTCTAAACTGTACATTTAGTTGATTAACCTGAAATCAAATTACAATAGTAAATATCACCACTTCCGTAAAATGAACCAATAAAAATTTCAAAAAACCAGCTATAGCCAGAACCTTTCTTATTGCTTTTTTCCCATGTACAAGCAAAGGTCCAAGCAAATACCATCTGCAAAAGATTAAACTTTCCATCATTATAAACCTAAAAAAAATGAGAAATTGATACACCTAATCATTCACTTTCCGTTAAACACAAGAACAAGGGAAAAAATCAAGCAATTATCACACGAAAATTTATTGAAAAATATAACCCGCAAGAAATCAGATCCATGAAAATTAAACCTTGATTCACCCAATATTCCTCCCTCTTTTTGTTTTCCGCCTGAAAATCTTAAAGTGAGAGGTTGATGGTAACATAAGAAAACAAAAAACTTGAATTTATCAAATCTTCCGTCACGAGAGAACAAAATTTCTGAACGGTACCTCTTTTGATTTTCTGATTACTCATGGAGGAAATCAGAACATGTATATTGAAGTGTCCTAAACTTAAGATTGAAAGAGAATAGTTTGAGAGAGAAGTGGGAGAAAAGGATCATGAAGGCGATTGGCAAGAAGGTGAGGTAGAAAGAAACCTATGTAGAGGAGAGACTAGAGAGCGGCTGAGAAATCTAAAGAAATCTATAGTTAGGGACCTTAGGGTTTTCATTCCTTTGTTGGTAGTTTGGGGAAAATCTGACGGTCCAGATTCTTGATCCATGAGGTTCACACGTGCTCTTCTCTTTCATGCAAGTGTTGACCAATTTAGGGGTGCGCAGTCTGGCAACAAAATATTTAATAGATGATATTTTTTTCACGTGTACTATTGCCCAAACTCATGTTTTTTGTTTTTCTTTTCAATAAAAAATTCATTTTATTTATTACTCCTCCAAGTAATTACATGGGACATGGGTTGACCGAACTCCAGTTTCACGTTGGCTTGCACAAATTTTTCTTGAACTCCAATAATTTGATCCATTTGTAAATTTTAACCAAACATAAATTGTTAAATCTTCAATGAGGGACAAATACATCCATCCATGATGAAAAGGAATTGCAGTCATCCCCGGTATATCGATAACATACATACACTTCAATTATGATAGTTTGGTCACGACAACCGTCATTATATATTATGGTATATTGTAACAGTTTAATACCCTAACGTCATAGTATGTGAGATGTATGTGACGGTTGATAAAATGTCAGTGTATTGTGGGTCTATTGTAACAGTTATATCAATCACCGTCATAGTAAGATGCTTCTGTGACACTTTTACTAACTGTCACGAGTTATAACAACAATTAATGACGGTTGTGTCTAGTAAACGTCAGCAATACCTGACCAACAATGTATTGTGACGCTTTTTTGTTAAACCGTCATGGTAAAAAATTCCAAACCGTCACCAAATCTTACATTTGGCCTAGTGATAATAAGGAAGAAAACGAGTACTGACAATACGAAACATTGAGGACAAATTAGACACATAAATGCGTCTATCAATTACCCCCAAACTTATTATTTGCTAGTCCTAGAGCAAAACTAATAATAAAATGACTACACTAAGTACGTACGGCAAAGAAGTCGTTAAACCGCTAGGTGGCCCTAGTGGCGGAGTATCGTCTCCGGAGGGTTTACCAGAGGTGTACACACAAAACCTTGACTTCTAAATGGTCACCAATATCCAAAAAGCTATGAGGACATACATATTCTCAACCTATCTCCAAGTGACTATAATGCCAGAGAAATTAATGGTGTCGGCTCTAAAGATGATCAAGAAAAGGGGAGACACATCCGCAACACCGCTAGATAAAGAGATATCCGCTACACAACTAGATAAACATTGTAAGATGCGTCAACGATTAAATGGATAAGATTAGGAGAGATAAAAAGATGAGAGGGACATCTGCCATCACATTTGGACTAATTACGTGTGATGAGTTAAACCGGTGCAGATTGGAAAGCGGACTAACAAAGCAACCAAATGTATCTTTCTTGACTCTCTCATAGTACTTCGCATTAGAAACAACGTATTCTTCGGTCTTCAACCGTTGATGATAAACTATCGAACCTCATAGAACCTTGACAATTAACTCTTCTCTTTGATTTCTTGCTTGACATAAAAATTTCTACTTCCCTATGGCCTTATTCAAACAAAAAGAACGTAACGATGATTTTTTTCTTTTTTCTTTTTTTCTTTTTTTTATTTTCTCTTTCTTCATTTTTTTTTTTTGAGTAATAACAAGACAAAAATTTACATGGCCATCACAGAAGGAATTTAATACTTGGATCTTCGCAACTTGTATTGTCTTAGTATCATGAACTTCAACAACTTATATCATTTGATTTTTTTCTTGCTCTTATAACTTCTTGTAACCCCTTGATTTTGAATTCCGATTTTCTATTGTTCTTCTAAACCTTAAACGTCTTCCACTTTCTTTATAGATTTTGATGTCGCTCCCGTTTGTTGATGATGATAAGTTTCTACCGAGAGAGAGTTGTAATCCAAAGAACTAAGACTACATTGTGAGGTTGCTTTGTCTTTCGGCATTTCCGACCTACTTGCCTTTCCATCATGGATGGTTAGGTCCATCACGGTTACCCTCTAAAAGGAACAAGTTCTCTCCTGAATTTCAAGGATCTCAATGTCTTTTTCTCTAATGTCTCAATAGTTGTTATCCCTAGCATTCTAATTTCTATCTTTTCAGTGAGAAACAGTATGTAAACTTAGCTAACCGGATACCAAGTGACGCTAGAAGTTTCAAAAGTGCAACTAAAAAGTTTTTCCCCACCCCCAAACTTAAATCTAACATTGTCCTCAATGTTTCTAGTGAAAGAGCAGTACCAAAAATAAAATAACACGAGGAGAAGTTGGAAAGATAGTACCGGGTGAAGAGAGAGAAACTCAAAACTAATATACAACATACAACCGCCTCGATGGTCAATCAAGGGTAAACAGTGGTCCTCCAGAGGACCTCCTCAACATCACCCGTAGGAAATGGCTCTAAAAGGGTTTCAATCTCTGACCGTTAACCTTTGAAGAACTACTACCATCCAGGTGTCTCAATTTCAATGACTCCATGAGGAAAGACAAGGCGAACAATAAAAGGACCCGTCCACCGAGAACGTAACTTCCTGGGGAAAAGATGCAAGCGGGTATCATACGTAAGAACTTTTTGACCTGGAGAAAATGACTTCCGTAAAATCTCTATCATGCACAAGTTTCATTTTGTTCTTATACTCCTTCGCACTATCGTAAGCATCTATACGAATCTCGTCCAACTCATTGAGTGGAGTTTCCTATGGGTTCCCGCCATGTCAAGTGAAAAATTTAGTCGCAGTTGTAGCAGCCCAATAAGCCTTCTATGTTCTAACTCAACGGGTAAATGACATGCCTTGCCATACACAAGCCGATAAGGCGACATTCCAATGGGGGTTTTAAACGCTAAAGATTAAAGCCCATAAGGCATCAAGTAAGCCTAGACGACCAGTCTTTCTGATTAGGATTAACTGTTTTCTCTAATATACGTTTTATCTCCCTATTAGAAACCTCTACTTGACCACTAGTCTCATGGATGATATGGGGTAGCTACCTTATGTGTAATACCATATTTCTTCATCGAAGCCTAAAAGGTCCATTACAAAGTGCGACCCTCCATCACTAATTATAGCTCGCGGTGTACCAAAACGTGTAAGTATATTATTTTTCAAGAACTCAATCACAACCCTATGGTCATTGGTTTTACACGCAACCTCATCAATCCACTTAGAGACATAGTCTACAACGACAATGATGTATAGGTTACCAAAAGAATTAGGAAACGGACCCATAAAGTCAATACCCCACACATCAAAGACCTCAACGATTAAAATAGGGTTCAAGGGCATCATGTTCCTACGGAAATGGTTCCTAATTTCGGCAACGTTCACAAGTAACACAAGAATCGTGGAGTCTTTAAACAACGAAGGCCGTAGAATCCACACTGCAATATCTTAGCAAAGCTAGTCTTCTTAGCACTAAAGTGACCCCCACAAGCATGATCATGACAAAGGAAATAATACCGGACCGGTCACTCTCGTGTATACATCTCCTAATAACTGTCCGGACAATAATTAAACAAATAAGGATCATCCCAAAAGAAGTGCTTAACCTCGGCTAAAAACCTAGAACGATCTCGTTTACCCCAATGTTGGGGCATTCGACCAGTAACAAGATAATTCACTATATTTGCATACCAAGGTGATTGGGAAACAGAGAACAATTGTTCATCAGGAAAGCTATCCCTTATATGAAGGGAATCATTAGGGGAACTAACAACTAGCCTAGACAAGTACTACATTTTCTGCACCCTTTTTTGTCTCTAATGTCTAGACAAAATTATTGTAATAAAAGGATCCATCTAATCAATATAGGTTTGGTATCCTTCTTAGACAAAAGGTATTTCAAGCAAAAGTATGATCGTATAGATTACGATCTTAGAACCTAAGAGATAGAGTCTAAACTTGTCTAAGGCAAACACAATGGCCAATGCTTCCTTCTCTATAGTGGTATAGTTCAACTGGGCATCATTCAGAGTTTTTGCTAGCATAGTAAATCACATGAAGTAATTTGTTTTCTCTCCGACCTAGACAACACCAATAGCATAACCTGAAGCACCGCACATGATCTCAAAGGGTAGGTTCCGGTTAGGTGCACGGACTATGGGGGCGGTAGTGAGTAAAGTCTCAAGCTTCTCAAAAGCCTCTAAACAAGCATCATCAAATACAAACTTAACATCTTTTGCAAGCAAATTGCAAAGAGGTCTAGAAATCAAGCTAAAATCCTTAATGAATCGACGATAAAACTCGCATTCCCCTAAGAATAACCTAATATCTTTTACGGTTTTTGGGACTCGTAAAGTCTTAATAAGGTCAACTTTGGCTTTATCTACCTCTATACCCTTAGAAGATACGATATGCCCTAAAACAATTCCTGATTGAACCATGAAATAACATTTCTCCCAATTAAGCACTAGATTCTTTTCCTTACATCTAGTCAACACTAATGACAAATGATGCAAGCACTCATCGAAAGACGAACCAAACACTGAAAAATCATCCATAAAGACCTCCAAGAAACGTTCTACCATATCTGAGAATATGCTCATCATGTAATGCTGAAAAGTTGCAGGGGCGTTACATAGCCCGAAAGGCATGCGTCTATACGCAAAGGTACCAAAGGGACAGGTAAAAGTGGTTTTCTCCTGGTCTTCTGGGGGCAATAACGATCTGATTATAGCCAGAGTAGCCATCTAAAAAGCAGTAATGAGTATGTCTAGCTAATGTCTCTAGCATCTGGTCGATGAAGAGAAGGAGAAAGTGGTCCTTCCTAGTGACCTTGTTCAATTTCCTATACTCAATACAAACACGCCAACCCGTGGTCACTCGAGTTGGGATTAACTCATTATTATCATTCTGGACTACGTAATACGGATTTTGGGAAAACCCGAACGGGGGCTGACCCACTTACCGTCCGAAATGGGGTAGATAATGCTGTATCTAACAACTTAAGAACCTCGGTTCGAACTACTTCTTTCATATTAGGGTTTAGTCTTCGTTGCATATCCCTAGAAGGTTTGGTATCTTCCTCTAAATAGATATGAGGCATACAAACGGTAGGACTTATACCCTTAATGTCCGATATGGTCCACCCTAAAGCTTCCTTATTGTTTTGAAGGACGGTCACTAGCCTACTTTCCTGATAACTATCCAAGTCGGAAGCAACAATCACATGTAAAGTTTCATATGGGCCTAAAAACACATACTTCAGGGTATCTGGCAATGGTTTTAGGTCTAACTTAGGAGGCTCTTCTAACGAAAAAACTAGGGTTGACTTAGAAACGTGTAGAGGATCGAACTTAGGTTTCCATCCATTACTAGTGTCTATCAAAGGGGTTGAATCTAACAAAGCATTGACCTCATTAATCACATCATCATCATCAAAATCAATCCCAAAGTGAGCTAGGCATTTCTCTAATGGATCTTCTAACAAAGTGTTTGGTAATGACTCCTCGACTAATGTTCCTATCATGTTCACCTCTTATATGCTTGAGTCATCTAGTTCATAGGGTAGCTTACTAATATGGAAGACGTTCAGCTCAATAGTCATATTACCAAAAGACAAATTCATAATACCAGTTCGACAGTTAATGATCGCATTGGATGTAGCTAAAAACGAGCGACCTAAAATTATCGGTGATCCTGGTTCCTGGGGTCAGAGGATAGGTTGGGTATCTAGGATAACAAAATCCACCGGATAAATAAACTTGTCGACCTCTATGAGAACATCCTCGATCACACCCCGAGGAATTTTAACGGACCTATCGCCCTAACCGAAGAGTCATCTGCAGGTTTCATCTCACCAAGTCTTAGCTTAAGGTACACATGGTATGGGAGTAAGTTCACACTGGCTCCTAAGTCAAGCAACGCTTTCTCAACACGATATTTACCTATTGTGCAAGAAATAGTAGGGGACCCTGAGTCTTTATACTTAGAAGTAGTGGTATTCTGAATAATAGAACTCACGTGACTAGCTAGGAAGGATTTCTTTTGAACACTAAGCTTACGCTTTCGTGTACACAAGTCCTTAAGAAACTTGGCATAAGCGGGAATCTGCTTAATCGCATCCAACAATGGGAGGTTGATAGTAACCTTCTTAAAAACCTCAATATATCATTAAAGTGTGACTCCCTCCTAGTTGGAACTAGCAGCTGGGGGAACAGGGCTCTAGGAACAAAGCCTGGTTCAGTATGACCCTCATTGGTCTCATTAGAGACTTTAACAGTCTCCTCATTTTCTGGCTCAGAAGGGTGAACTACAACATGTTCACTTTCAGGCATGGAGACCTTATTGTCAACTTTCTTTCCACTCCTAAGGGTTGTAATAGAATTCACATGATTGTACGATTTCTCTCCTTTAGGGTTAGGATCAGTATGACTAGGGAACCTTCCATCTTCTCTCTCACTAAGGAACTTAGCAATTTGGCCTACTTGAAGTTCTAATTTAGCAAGAGACTGGGAATTATTCTTAAAAGTCGCTTGGTTTCCTCTTGAAAATTACCCTGGCTCTTTACTAACATTTCTCGGCTCTGTGTTAACATGGCCTGGCTTTTTTAGTATACTAAGAGATTCCTCTAAGCTAGTCATTCTATTCTCAGAAGGGTTCTGGAACTGGGGTTGACCTGAAGAGTTCTTAGCATAACCAAAACCTGGGGGAGGCTGAGAATTACTAGACTGACCTTGATTCTGGCCCTTAGACCAAGAGAAATTAGGATGGTTTCTCCAACCAGGGTTGTAGGTCTCTGAGTATGGGTCAAACTTCTGACGGTTCTCAAACCTAGCATTGTTATAGACAGCATGAGCTTGCTCTTCACTAACCTGACCTTCCCAAAATGAGTTATCGGGCTCTATTCCACCACTAGATACTTGAGAGGTTCTATTAGGTTCAACAGGGGACCTATGTTTAGACTGACCCATTTCCAAAGCTTCTAACCTTCTAGACAAAGCAACAAACTTAGCATCTGACCCGAAGCTTGTATCTACCATATAGGTGCTACTTCTATTGACCAAGAGTCTTTTAGGGGGTTCAACACAAGACTCCCACCGTTGGGATTTCTCACAACAACTCCTAAGAAGGTAAAGGCATCATCAACACTTTTATTAGTAAACTCACTCAAAGACACATAGACTCGACCATGGGTTTGGTCGAATAGTCTAAACCATCATAAATAATTCCTACAAGTTTCATCTTATCAAATCCATGGTGAGGAAACTGAGATAGGAGATCATTGAATCTCTAAAAAACCTATAAAAAGACTCTCCTCTTATTGCACACTAGCACTAATTTTCCGCCTAACAATTCATAGCTTTATGTTTAGGTAGAATTTCATATAGAAATCGTAATAAGTTGCCATGTTTCAATGGATTCGGATGGTGGTTGTTTAGCCGGTCTTGGGTTTATCTTTTAAGGAAAAGGGTAACATCTTAAGTTTCAAAACTTCATCGTGAAGGTCTTTTATTCTAACTGTCCCACAAATTTCCTCAAAGTCCCTAATATGAAAATAAGGGTTCTCATCATCTTTTCCTAAGAATATAGGGATCATCCGAAGAATACTAGATTTTATCTCGAGTTAGCCGTATTGGTCGGCAATTTAATGCATGAAGCTCGGGTTGGTC
This sequence comes from Papaver armeniacum, assembly GCA_023531295.1. Taxonomy (NCBI): domain Eukaryota; kingdom Viridiplantae; phylum Streptophyta; class Magnoliopsida; order Ranunculales; family Papaveraceae; genus Papaver; species Papaver armeniacum. Next base: position 148,765 of record JAJJWW010016644.1, read on the forward strand.
CTTGGTTGGGAACATGTAATCTTTCAAATTTGCCATCGTTGGCACAATCAAGTACTAGGGTACTTTCCTCACTAAGAGACATGATTCTCAAAACTGAAAGTTTCAAAGATAGGGCTATCAAAAGAAGAGTCTTGAGTTCCCCGCTTCACAAGAAGAACTACTAGGTTTGTCACTAATCAAACGACCTAGAGTGTTTCTTTTCCAAGCCCGTTCTCTAATGACCTCGGGCATACACTAGAAACACAAAAGAAAAAGAAAAAATCCTAAAAGGAAGGGAAGTTCTATGCAAACACAAACAAGGCTGACTCCACCACAGCAAAACTAATGATATCTAGCAAACAAAAAGCATGATGGCTCCACTTAGATTGTTTTCTAGACCAGCTTCTAATCTTTCGAAAGGGAATTCATTACAATCTAAGCAAACCTCTCTGGATCAATCCGAGTTTAAGTAAGTTGAATCAAGGCGAGGGAAGCTCTGTGGAGCTTTGATACCCAAGGCCTCACCGCTATTACAAGGCGGCGCAATCACGCATTCAACTTCATAGAAACCATCATGAACTTCGAAGTATGCTAAAAGAGTAACCAATATTTTTCGAGCGACTTTCCTACTAAGCTCGTTACCCTATCAGTCTCATTCTATTCAAATTTTAAGGCTTAGGTTCGCGTTAAGTATTGTTCTCCTAAGGCGGGTAAGAAGAGAACGGTGATGAAATCCGAACCCTTATCTTGTATGGTCAGTCCTTGCCCTTTACTAGGAAATTAAAACAACCGTTTTCAAGTCCTCAACATATATTCACACGAAGGAAGACAATAACTCGCTGACAGGGGATTCGCGAGTGTTTCGACAAACTTACCTCCCGTACCATACGGGGGATGAACCGTTGTAGTCGACTCGGGCCACGACTCCTATGTCATGTACGAACCCGTGGGGCCGAGACGATATCGTAATCGCCGACCTTCTCTGCACACAGTTTATATTTAATACTACCCTCCCGTAGGGTTTAAAAAATAAAAGAATGTCCAAATGTCCAAGTCCAAAGTCCAAAAAATAAAGTACAAAAGAAAAGGAAAGTCTTAAAAAAAAAAAAAAAAAATCTCTCTTTTTTTTTTCCTCTCTTTTTATAAAATATAAAATATCTTCTTCTTTCGCTCCTTTCGCTTTGTCTTTAACTCCAAATCTTTAAGTATCCACCAAAAGCTTTGGCAAATTTTTCTTTTCGCTCCAAATCCCAAAATCAAAGGAAAAGACATAAACCCAAAAACGTAAAGAAGAACAAATAAATAAAACCTAAAAGAAAATCTAAAAACTCTAGCCTAAAGACAAGCCCATTAATGGCGCCAAAAATTGATGTGAATCAATAATGTTGTAGTAAAAAGGTTCGTTGAGACTTGCGAAAGCAAAAGATTTTAGACTTATAAAACTTTATAAACAAACAAAACTTAACTCAAAATTTGATTTCAAGATATTAGGAATAACCTAGACACTGATTCTGCTATTACACATGAATAACGGTAAATAACCCAAAACTCTAATTATCTTTTAAGTTCCTTGTTTCTTAATTCACTAATAATCAGGCAAATTCTCAAAAATTAATTGTATCCCCTAAGCATAGATTATATAAACAAAGCATAACCTATCTAATTGAATCACAACTAATGAAGAAAATTTTGCAAACAATTAAAAACTCTGCAAAAGCAGTGATTGAGTGAATTATTAATTATAAATTAGAGAAAATAAAATAGTTACCAATTATTCATGCGTAAATAGCTTCCTCAGTTCCTTGGTTCCGAGAGAATTAGCCCATCATCATGTTGGAAACACGCTCAAAAATCATTATTATTGCTCAAATGGTGTTTACAAAGATGAAATGGAGAAAATGATGAAAATCGGGTTTTTGTAACTATTATAATTGTTGCCAAACTTTGTTACAAAGAACGATACAAATATAGCGTCACTGTCACTGAAGCTTTACGACCCACGCCTCTCTTTGTCGTTAGCACTGTTGAAAACGAGTAATCGTTAGGTTCTTCACAGAGAATGAACGACTGCCTCTGGTGGTATTTTGTTCTTCGTGTTCTTGGTGCAGCAGCAGAAATGGTGATTCTGCAACTCGATTTTCTAAGATCTGTTGACGCTCTAAACTCTCCCAATCTCTACGTATCCCTTCTCTGCTATCCCATCCTCCAATTTATACTCAACAGGTACAAGAATATCACGCAATTACTTCAAATATATCTCCATTACACGGCATTGATAAAAATATTCTCGGGAATATTTTCTTCCCTATTTTACCTCCTCAAGTCAGTTTTCTCGTTACATGTAAGACTCCCAACACGCCGAGTGACCATCCTAAAGATAACTCTGAGCACGCACACGAAAATCTCTTGACCACACATTCAGAGCTCGGAAAACCCGAGAGACCCTGTTTTCTTCCATGCGAGAATCTAGCCAAAGTTAGTCGAGAAAAAAGCCTATATACCAGCCCTGTTTAGCCAAGAGGAACAAACCCAAATCATTCCAGCCCTTTAGTCTCACTGCATCAAGCCCAAAATTGCAACTCATTCGCCGCAGCGAGAACTTATTTTTCCCGCCAATTTTTATTTTCAAACGAAGAAGAAGGAGGTGCCCCTTAACCAGTGATGGGGTGCGATTAGCAGTTGGCTCCCTAGGGTGCCCCTTAGCAATTGTGTTACCCCTTATCCAAAGACGAGAGTCCGAATAACACGTGTCTTCAGAAGGTGCTCCGAGCAACTTTTCGAGCCAAATTTTCCAACAAAATTTATTTCCAAAAAAATACATACAAACACACAAAATACCATAATAAGGACGAAAACGAGTACTGACAATACGAAACATTGAGGACAAATTAGACACATAAATGTGTCTATCAACAGTCTGAAGGTTCTCTACCAGAATGGAGCCCACCAACTTTAAACAATCTGAAAATAAATATAGATGCTTCTTTTGATTATAACACTCAAGAAATTGGAATTGGTCTAATTCTTAGAGATCATGCAGGAACACCAAGAGCCATCAAAAAGGGATACTTCGATGGAGGATTAGATCCGGAGCAAAGTGAATGTTTGGCAATGAAACAAGTTCTCGGGGGCCAACGATCTCAAGCTCAAGAATGTTATCTTTGAATCGATTGTAAAAATGTAATTATGTCTATCTATGGTGCCAAGCCGACAGAGTTCACCGGATGAAGCAAGGCCATGTAGATGAAATACTAAACTTCTTAAGAACTTTATGTACTGGGTTAGTCATGTTAAACTATTACCTAACAATATAGCTCATGAAATAGCTAAAGAAGCTAGTGCTAAGAAAACTTCCTTTGATTTTGGTTGTAACATCCCTAAAAACTTTGAAAATCTTGTTAGGGGTGAAAGGAAGGTTAGCAAGAAGTTATGTAATATTATCATATAATGAAGTAGTTCTTTTGCATCAAAAAAAAAAGAAAAAAAAGAATGGTGATCTATATTGATGCACTCAAGAGGTTTAAAAATCCAAGCCTTACATATGTCCAAAACATTATCAGAATGGTTGATGTTAAGTTGGACAAGATTAGGGGAATACAACTATAAAAATTTAAAAAAGTGGCAATGGAAGAAAATTAACTTATTCACTCTAACAAAAAGAACAAATAAGGTATATATCTTTAACAATACCATAATGTAAGGATCAGTAGAAAGTGCATTCTTCTTGCATTTCCGGAGAAACAGTTTAATTCTTTGAGAAATTTTTGGTTCCAAAACTCTTCAAAAAACTATCATGCATGCATATTAAGGTTTACAAAATCTAATCCCGAGGAATTGAACTTATTATGACTTGACTATGAACTCTCCATATATAGTTAAAAGCGATATAGTTTTGTTTTGACTAAGATAATCAGCAGCACTTGTGAACAAAATTGATCTCATTGATAGAGTAAGGAAACATAGAGTTAATGAGAGAAAAATTTCACTCTTTATTGAATGGATCTATTAGATCAGAAAAAAAGTGTTAAATTGTTGTTTGGGGAATTATACAACTGTAAAAATTAACATTTAAATTTGGGATCTAATTATCGTCCCAGATGCTGACGGGTTTCTGTTAGGGTATCGACTCTAACTCGTCATAAGCTCATGGGTAGAACTCAACTCTAAAACTGGTGTACAAGTTGAGGGATCCCATTGACTTATAAACTACCCATTTAAGCCTCATCTAACCAATGTGGGACGAGGGTCCCAAAGTCCCATCACGCTTTCAAACCCAATGTCCTCGTTAGCCCACTCTATTGACACTGACCCGACGATAGCTCTTTCCGTATGGAGCCAACTCGACTACCAAAGACTAGGATAGCAAACCTAACTCGTCATAAGTCCATGGATATAACTCAACTCTAAAACCGGTCTATTAGTTGAGGGATCCCATTGACTTATAAACTACCCATTTAAGCCCTACCTAACCAATGCAAGGACTAGGGTCCTAACAGTTTCCCATTTCCCGTGAGCCCCTTCCTTGTGCATTTCTAAATCCTAGAACTGGTATAAAAGCTCTACCATGATGCAAATTCCGACCATACTCGGCCTAGTTAGACATGAGTTAAACTCTTATGTATATCAGATCTGTTACACAACCCCAATCACGTGTGCTCAAAACTCGCCACGTTCTTATGGCCGGCTAAAATCCAGCTTACACCGACAAATCGAACATACGTCTTTCCTACTCCACCAAACACCAAAATAAAACTCAAATTAAAGGATAAAAAATAAACCGAGGGGCAATTTCGTCAACTTTGACAAAACGTTGATTTCAAGTCTCTCTCACTGTAAAAAACTTTACTTCACAAGAATCACAACTTAGAATCCCAACTCCCCAGAACTCTCAATTTTCTCCGATCTAATTCCAAAATCAAACCCACCCCCACAAATCCACTCACCAAATCCTGAAAAACCCACTTTCTCTTCTCAAATTTCTCTCAGAGATGGAGAAACCCAAGTACAGAGTACTAATCTCTGTTCTGTGTGTTTTCCTGTTGGTTCTTCCATGTTTAGCAGAGATCAAGAACTTACAAATCAGGTCAGATTCAAGACCAATGATACTCTTTGAGAAATTTGGTTTTACACATACAGGTCATGTGAACATATCAGTAAACGATGTTACTTATTCATCAACACTAGCAAAACCAGAACCATCTAGATTAGGATTTTTCTTGTTATCAGAAGAATCATTAATTCAAGTATTATATGAGATGGAACAGAACTCTAATTTCTGTGTACTTGATAGTCATTACATATTGTCACTTTTCACATTCAAGGATTTAGTTGGTGGAGCTTATGTTCATTCTTATCCAGTTACAAATCCTAATGAATATAGCTTGTTTTTTGCTAATTGTGTCCCTGAATGTCAAGTGAATATGGCTGTTCATACTCAGATCTATAATTTGGATGGTGGGGTGAAGGATTTTCTTCCTGCAGGTCAAACTCAATTACCTATGCTTTACTCTTTGTTTTCAATTGCTTATGTTGGGTTCCTAGGTGTTTGGGTTTATGTCTGTGTGAACAATAAGAAATCTGTTCATAGAATTCATATGTTGATGGCTGGGTTGGTGTTCATTAAAGCTTGCAATTTGATTAGTGCGGCAGAGGATAAGCATTATGTTAAGAGCACTGGTACACCACATGGATGGGATGTGTTGTTTTACATCTTGCAGTTTTTTAGAGTTGTGTTGTTGTTTACTGTGATTATTTTGATTGGTACGGGTTGGTCGTTTTTGAAACCATTTTTGCAAGAGAAGGAAAAGAAAGTTTTGATGATTGTGATACCACTTCAAGTTATTGCAAATTTGGCTAGTGCGGTTATTGGAGAAACAGGGCCATTTATTAGGGACTGGGTAACTTGGAATCAGGTTTTCTTGTTGGTTGATATTATCTGTTGCTGTGCTATTATATTCCCAATTGTCTGGTCGATTAGATCTTTAAGGGAGACATCAAAAACTGATGGCAAGGCAGCAAGAAATTTGGCAAAGTTGACTCTTTTCAGGCAGTTCTACATTGTTGTGATTGGGTATTTGTACTTTACCAGAATTGTTGTGTATGCATTGAGGACAATTGCAGCATATAAGTATCATTGGGTTAGTAATGCTGCTGAGGAAATTGCAAGTTTGGTCTTCTATGCGATTATGTTCTATATGTTTAGACCAGTTGAGAAGAATGAGTACTTCGTTATCGACGAGGAAGAAGAAGAGGCAGCACAATTGGTTCTCCAGGATGAAGATTTTGAACTGTAAGTTGGTTTGAAGGTAATGCTTGGATCCCTCGTTGGTGTCACCCTTCACCATCAGAGAAATTGTCGTCTGGAATTTGAGAAGAACTGCTGAACATGGTATGCTGCTGCTCCCATTTACTTTACGTTTTTTTTTGCTTTGTTTGTTTAATAGTATTTCTTGTTGTATTAAGAACATTTTTTTTCTAGAGTTTCTTTATTTGGGCTGCGGCCAATGTTACTGTAGTAATTGTGAACTGAAAAATGATAATTGGAGTTTTATACATATTGTTGCATGTTCAGTGGAGGCAAACCAATTGTAGTTACGGGAATAGTCTTTAACGTTTTGAGGGAAATAGTGATGCTTGTTTTCTCTAGAACTATAATCATTTATCATTAACAGAGACACTATTTGATGTAGCTATCGAAAAATTGAAATTTCTGTTACTATATTTGTGCAACGACCTCCTCGATGTATCTATCCAATTTCTGTCTAATTGAATGATAATTTTGTGGTGCATATCTAATCTCTTTAAACCCTTTAGGTAGACATATGAGAATGCGGCACTAGGATATGAAGTATTTTGTGATTTATAATTGCTCTAGTTCTTTAGAACACTGCCACTGCTCTTGTATGAAACTTCGTAGTAAATCATGAGTAAAATCTGTCCTAGTGGCTATTTCAGATAGATTTTTGACATTTCCTTTGAAGTACCGTTTCAATCATTTATAGTGGTGCTTTTCTCAAGAAAGCTGGGGCAGAATCTTTTTACATTGTACTTTGACGTTTCAGCATGTAGGTTGAGATCTTTTGTACAGGTTCATGTTGTCTTCAGGAAATTGTTTCCTGCTATTGGTAAGAAATTTAGATTGAATAGGCTTTATTGGATTTCCTTACCATGTTATTGGTGGATAATCTTACAGCAGTAAAGATCTCTGAAGCGAATCTTTTATGTGATTCGCTGGTGTTTCTCCATGCTTTGGTGTTGCTCAGTAAGAGCCATGCAATTCATTTTGATTCTACCCACAGCTGCATACCACAGAGTCAGGTCACCGTGAATTTTAGTCTTGTCATCTTGTTAACGTTGTTATACGCTTTGTCTGAAAATGCACAGTCCAGAGATGATGAGATTGATGTTGTGGGATCAGTCATCTTATTTTAAAGCATATTGTACTTAAGATGTTTCTTTTTTCTCCCGTCCCTGAGTAAACTGATTGCATCGGTGTTACTAGCCACTTTTGACTTTCTGAGTTTGGATTGTGGCAATTAAGTCCAGGGTTGTCTGTCCCAAAAACCTAGAGTACCATGGATGCCAAGTGCCACCATTCATGTCAGACTTGCAAGTGCTTGTTGAAACCCAAGTTCTCAGCATTGTTTTATAACATTTGGCTTGATGATCACGAGTTCTCATCAATCCCCGACTGAAGACGCAGTATTCATGATTTGAATTTAATTCTTGTTTTCGAATCACACGTAACTTATAATGTGCAGTCATAATAGAATTGCCTTTTTTTTTTTTAACTAATCAATTCAGGGCATGCCTTATTCAGTCTCACTCACATTACTTACTTTCACCTTTTCTTGTTGCCCTAAACTGTGGGTGTTATTGTACTACCCAAGTCTGCATAGACTGCATGTGTCATGCGTTTAACACCTTGGAACTGGTGGTTATAACCTTTCTCAACGGCTCTGGTGAGCTCAAGTAAATGCTGGAAACAGATGCCAGAAACAAAAGAAGTCTTGAAAAGGGGAACCTAAGCAAGTGTCAGATTATGGATAGATGTGCAAGTGTGTTTGAGTTAATAACAAGGGGTAGTCAAACGAGATTTCTATGGACTTTCATAGATTTTTAATTTGAGTGACTCCCAGAGATTCTATGAAAATCTGGAGATTTCTAGTGATTCTTTGAGAGACTTTTAGAGAGTCTTTGCGACTTGTAGAGACAAAAAATGAGATTTGTAGGGACAAAAAAATTAGACTTGTAGAAAGTTTACGTGATTTGTAGAGACAAAATTGAATAATATCCCCTGATTAATTCCAAACATTACCGATTTTTTTTATTATTCACGTTACAGTAATAATAAAAGTACCATGACCACCTAATGAAATATGTGTACATTGACAAAATAAATCTCATTGTTGTCCAATGCCTAAATTTTCATTCACTTTAATCTACTTGTCCCACATTTTATTTTCTATGCTATCTCATCACTAATTTTCTACAGAGTTTTCCAACAACTTAAAATCGGAAAAGAAAACTCATAACTTTTAAAATATATATTTTAAAATCGATATATATCACAAAGACTCATAGCTGATTTTAAAATATATATTTTCCAATTTAAAAAATCACTTTATTCCACAAAAACTCACATAGTCTTGAATACCACTTTCCAAGTGGCCCTTACTGCACAAGGAGAGAGAAAAAAGGTTCACTCCCAAAACCAAAAAATCTTCAAATTTCCATTCTTCTAGAAATATCACCTCTGGAGGAGAGATTTCTACCATGCCTATTTTCAAGAAAAAGTCTCTCCAAATCTCTGAAAACAACAAATCCATGACTTTCAATTCTCCTTCGAATAACAGGAGGGTTGGAGTGACTCTTATGAAATCCTAATCAATAACATGGAGTTTCAGAGAATTTAAATGACTTGAAAAAAGTCTGTAACCAATAACAAGAGACATTAAGAGACTCTCCTCAAAGTCTCTATGGACTAACAAGAGATTTGCGAACTCCCTAGAAGTCATTCTAAATCTCATTTGACTATCCCCCGTAAGACATTTGAGAAAACTAATTACTTGAATTCAATGGAATTAAAAAGTGTCCGTCGACTTGAATAATTCTGTTAATAGTGGAAACATATATATCTTAGGCAAAGCTGATGATTAGTGGTACTGAAGTGGTACTGAAATTATTCTACAATAAACTTTGATGCGTGATTTATAACCTAATTTGATTGGGGACCAAACATTTTAATTGGGGCCTCCCACTAGAGGACAAAAAAAGGTCACCCAAACCTAATTTGGGTCACCCTTAGTAATTTTTTTTTCTAAATACCTAAACTACCCTTGAATGATTAGTATTAAAACTTAATAATTTGGTTAGTGTGGTTAGATAATGTTAAATTAAAATCAGATTTTAGATTTTAGATTTATTTATTTATTTTTTTGAGTGAGAAGAACAAGAGGTTTTAGAGGAAAACTTGGGGTTTTAGAAATGAGTAATTCAAGTAGGGGAAATGATGTTGGAGAAGGTTCAAGTAACAAAGATGATTGTGTTGATGGTAAGATTATTTTAAATTCTCCCATGGATTGGATATATGTCACAACACAGGGAAAGAGTCGTCAATGTCGAGGGATGTATACCCCAACGACTCTATATAAAGTCGTCAATGTATTGACACCAAAAATGACGACTCAAACCTGCAACTTTTCCAAAGTTATGAAAAATCGTCGTGGTAATATGATATACCCTGACGACTCAAACCCTGCAACTTTTCCAAGTTATGAAAAATCGTCAGGGTAATATGATATACCCTGACGACTCTTAGCTTGGGCCACAAAGAGTCGTTATATTGTTTATCTATACCAAGACGACTCTGAAAATTTTTGGGACAGAGAGGTTGTTTGTTTTTCACCTGGGGTCGTTGACCTTTAAAAAAGGGTTGTCCATGGAGGATCGTCATAGGTTTTTATATTATGTTAACGACTCTAATCTAGGGTAAAAAAATATGAAAACCAGAAATATGGTCGTTATCTTGATCATCATATACCCTAACGATTTTTTATGTTCTCTACATGCATATGAAAAATCGTTTGGGTTTAGGCGTGTCGAATTGACGACCCTTTTACTGTAACTGAAATTTTTCGAGTGATTTTTTTTTCTTTTTCTTGGAGTCGTTAATGGAGGAGAAAAGAAGAGTCGAGAGGGTGAGAGGGGAGGGAGTGATCTTTTTGTTTAGAACTAGAAATGAATTGGAGCTTAAGATTAAGGGTTAATAAGTTTTTAAGATTTATTTTTAGTGAAGGGTAAAATAGTATTTTCACAATCGGTTTAATACGCCCCTGAAAAATTTGGGGTGTAAATAAAATGTCAAGGCCCCCAATTAAAATGTTTGGTCCCTAATCAAATTAGGATTTATAACTGCTATTAAGCAAGAAGGTCTTGTACTAATTCTTAGAGATGACATTCGTGATTATGCAGCTGAATGCGAATCCACTTTGAAATTACTTAAAAGATTTGGGAGTAGAGAAAATTTGAAACCTATTTTGAAGCATACCAAATTTTTTTGAGGCATATTCAATGCTAACCCTATCTAGTGTACGTTGATAAAGGGTGTCTAAAGCTAGTTAAGTTACTTAGATAATCTTGTTATAAAAAGAATGATTAATTGGGGGATAAAAAAAGAATGATTAATTGGGGGATAGAAAAATTAATTGGGGATATTTTACTGTAGCCGCCGGCGTGGTTTTTCAATGCCGGCAGTCCATCGACCATGCCGATTTTTATTAAAAACTATGCCGGTACATATCCCCCAATTAATCATTCTAGAAAAACTAATTGAGGGATATTTTATCAGAAATGCCTTATAGGTATGGTTTTCAATGCGGTAGTCCATCGACCATGCCGGTTTTCATTGAAAACTATGCTGGCACATATCCCCGATTAGTTTTTCTATCCCCCAATTAGAAATTCTATAAAAAAACACTCTAAAAACTAAAAACTAAAGCTAGTTAATTAATTAATTTACTTATTTATTTATTCAAATTTAATTAGTTTAATTTTTTCTTAATTTTGTTATAAAAAATTGATTTCTTTTTTTTAATATTTAACTGTTTGATAAGATTTTTTCTTTATTATTTTTCTTAATTAGTTTTTTCATAAAAAACACTCTAAAAACTAAAAAAAATAAATAAGTTTTTTTTTTTAAATATAAGTAAATTCTTTTTTTAAATATAAGTTTTTTTTAAATATAAATATATTTAAAAAATTAATAAATATAAAAGATAAAGATATTAGTGTCATTATCAAATATCAATGATATGGGGTTATTGGTTTTACTAACTGGCAACTCTATTTTTCCTTATTAAGTATGCCTCAAAAAAATTTGATGGAGTATGTCTCAGTACAGGTTTCGAAAATTTAAAATATGGGCCGTAGCTTTATTTTCTTGGTCCCAATAAGTGATACTAGTAGTTTTCGTGTTTAGGCCCAAGTTTTTTCTTTGCATTTTTGAATGAACCATCATTTGGGGCATACAATAAAATTTGGGGGCATACGATTAACACTAATTTAACACTAATCTCAGAAGGGTATTTTTGCATTTTAGAAAATAGGCGGATAAGGGCAACCCTAAAAATACTATGAGCACCCTTTTTTTGTCTTATCTCGTATGCCCCCAAATTTTATTGTATGCCCCAAATTAGGGTTCTTTTGAATCATTTCCTGCCAGGAAAAGGGAAAAGGAAAATCTATCTTGGATTTTCGAATGTTATTATCAATTGATATTGAATTATTCCCAACATTGCAAGTGCTTGAAGTATGCTTTGTTTGGAAATGCGCAGGCTAGGGTGATGGGACTGATATCATGAGAGCAACCATCCTGTTGTAAACCATTTTGTAGTTCTGTAAATGTTCCACTTTCTCCGCTCTATGAGCAAAACTGATTTTGCCTCAGGTGTCACTTGCCACTTTCGACTTGGTGAGTTTTGATCACGGCATTCATTTGAGGGACTGTCCGTCCCAAAAATTTAGAGTATGGATGGTTAAACGCATCATCTTCCATGTTAGACCTGCAGTGGTTCTTGAAACCCATGGTTTTCAAGCATGTTTTATATCCCTTTTATAAATACATTTGGATCATTGAATTATTTCCTGACAGAAGATGCAGTATGCCAGTATTCATGATTTGAATCCAACTCTCCGGTCTTGTGATGTGTAGTCGTATTAGAAGCGAAAAAGCTAAGGACGGACCAAAATTCATAGTGCCAATTATGGACCAATGAAATCAAACCGTTCAAATCAATTTTGCAGGCCCCATTGAAATGCTAAAACCCACCCCATAGAGGTGTAAATTGGGACGGGCCAGCACGTTTATGGCACAACACAACACGTTAAAATTCGAGCACAACACAAGACAAGATGTGACCGCCCAAGACGGCACAACACGTTTGTTTAATGTCTTTGTCTTTGTGCTGCACAAAATAGGCACACGACCTGAAGACAAAGACGCGGCATGTGTTAGCACACTACCAAATTCTCAAAGACAAAGACGCGAAGAAAGCACGCCCACGTCATACGTAAAATACTACACAATACATCACATTTGATGCATATTTCACAAAAATCATTGTTTTAGCCAATTTCGACATTTTATCTTCTAGATGCTAATTTATTTCTATAATAATACATGTACTAACTAAAATATCTCAAAAATATTTATTTTGGGGACATCAAATAAGTGTGCTAGCACAAAGACAAAGACGACACTACACGTTTATTTTTCTGGCACAGCACAACACGCACGTCATTTAGCACAGCACAGCACAACACGTTTGAATCTCCGACACAGCCTAGCTCAAAGCACGCAGCACGCTAAGCACGTGACTTCGTGGGCTGAACCGTGCCGGGCCGGCACGTTTTACACCTCTACCCACCCTATAGATCTCAATGGTGTAGGGGATTGATTGGTCAACAATTGCTCCACGTTTTTTGTCGGCCCCTGGACAAGTCGAGAAGGAAGTGTCTCTTTTAAATAATCAATTCAGTGCATCATCTTCAGTCTCGCTCATGTTATTTTTACCTTTATAGTTATCCCTAAAACTGTGCAGTGTTACTTTTTCGACGCAAAAGTATTCTGCATAAATTGCATTAATGAATTTATGGATACGAACAAGAGTTGATAAGAAGTTAAATTCGGCTGAGATATCATTGCCAAATGAATACATAAGGCACGCTATTGGGCTTTTATATTATTTTATTTTATTTTCCATCTATTCGACACATAAAGCCAGTGGCGGATCCAGAACTTTATGCTGATAGAGGCAAAAATCACTATTTTATTTTTCCTTTATTAATAATCTCTTTATTAAATTAACACATTTGGTAAATATGTCCATGACGATTTTTCATTTTATGGAGTCGTGTGATAACCTTGTTATCAATAGCATCAAAAATGTCTTTTTCAATATAAAAGAAAATTATCATTCATCCACTCATCTCGCTATCTGGATGAAACCGAAACCTTTCTAAAAAAATAATCAATCAACAACACTTTCAGACGGAAATCACCACCGCTAAACTTTTATTGCGATACAGCATTAAGCAATTTTGTCAAAATCACTATTTTATCTTTTTTTCCTTTATTAATAATCTCATGTTTTTATTAAATTAGGTATTTTCTTTTGTAGAACATTTGAGTAGACATTATTTGACGAGATCAAGTTTTCATTTTCACAATTATCATACAATTTTCAAAAATAGAAAGGAAAATACTATTCTTTTACCGTAGCTTAAGTAAAAATAAAAAGAAAATACTCTTCAAAATTTAAAGTACAAGAGGAATGTGAACAATATCAAGAGACAAAGCAACCGGTAAGAGCAACGCTAACGTCAAAAGCAAATAAACCAATGGGTACACTTGATCTTTTTGATCTTTTTTTCTCGACCATTCTTTTAACAAGATCACCAATACTTTTCTAAACGGGAGCGTGGAATAGAGTAAAAGCCTAAAATACATAAACTTGCAAACTGTAACCTAGGAATGTCTTAGTTTTTACCTATTTTGTGGCTAAAAATACCATATATGCGTTGATTACGAGTATCTTGTTAGCTAGAAAATATTATGTAAGAGCCTAAAATACATAAACTTGCAAACCGTAACCTAGGAATGTCTTAGTTTTTACCTAATTTATAACTAAAAATACCATATATGCATTGATTACGAATATCTTGTTAGCTAGAAAATATTATATAAGAGCCTAAAATACATAAACTTGCAAACCGTAACCTAGGAATGTCTTAGTTTTTACCTATTTTGTGGCTAAAAATACCATATATGCGTTGATTACGAGTATCTTGTTAGCTAGAAAATATTCTGTAATATGTTTTGTTACCTATTTTCTTTGAACAAAATCTAAAAAAGAAAAATATCTAGGAAATATCCGCCAAAAATATTAATAGGTATAGAATTTTTAGCTAAATTTTAGTTGGGCACGTGCCTAAGTGTGCCTTCACATGGATACGCCCCTGCATAAAGCTATAGTTTCATGTTTATTTATTTTTTTTTGATTTTTTTTTTGAAGCATATACTTATTAAATAAAGCTTAGATTACAACTTGTCGTGGGTATGTGGTACCCACAGAGTCCTGAAATAAAATGTGGCTGATAAAAGATGGGATTGCCTGGTCCCAGATTTTGGTTGAATAGTTTCCTGTTTAGCTTCCATCTCGCCGCATGATTTGCCAATCCGTCCGCCGCTTGATTTCCTTCCCCGTAATTGTGTTGTATTGCAACTTATGTATTTGCCTAAGTCTATTTTTTTATTTCTTCAATCATTTCTACTATGTGCCAAGGTGGTGTGGTAGTTGATGTAATGAAACGCAGGAGGTTTTCCGAACTGTTTCAAAAATAATTCTCGCCATTGTCTCTCTCGTTGTTGTTCTTGATGCCAATAGTAAGGCCCAAGTTTCAAGATTAGTGCAACTCGTAATTCCTAGTGGTTGAGCCATAGCTATTATAGATCGTGCAGCAGAGTCTCTACAGATAAATCCCGCCCCTGCAAATCCCGGGTAGCCCCTGGCTGCTCCATCTGTGTTGATTTTTATCCAGCTGATATTCGGGACGGACCAGCCTACCGATATTGTTGCTATCCGTTTATCTGTTGTTGGGTGGTTGACTGTTGGTGTAGCTCCTGGTATGATCGGCGGTGAAGCGTGTTGCCCATGAATATTCTTGTTGAAGTTTTTGAGCCCATGCTAGGATTTCTTCTGATGTTATTTGTTTTTGTTGATAATTAGATCATTTACGGATAGCCATAGGGTCCGTAATAGAAAACAAGGATGATATTGTAAAATTGATGTTGGATGTTAGCAAGTATTTGGGATATAGTTGTTTGTGGAGTTAAGTTGAAGGTTTGGGTATGGTTGGTGTTTGGTGAATTTGTAAATTGATTGAATAAGTTGTTCCAGCAAGCAGTTGCTGTTGGACAATGAATTAAAAGATGGCTTGCTAATTCCGTGTCAGAATTGCATCTTGGGCATATGTCTGAGTTGGTCAAATGGATTATTTTTGATAGTACTAGTCTGATACTGCTGTTCTTTTTTTTTTTGCGCATGGATGGTTAATTCCCAAGAATATATGGAGAAAACAGTATAACAGTAGTCTGCCTCCAAAAAAAAAAAAAAAAAACCCAATACAAAGAGGGGCACCAAAATACACAAGTCTCCACATTGCACCAATTGGGCACCAAAATAAAAGAAGACTGTTTTTTTGGTACGTCTCTAGTCGAGTCGGGGAAACAAATACTATTTGCGTGATACAAATTTAACAGATGAATCAAGGGTATGCTCTAACATCAGTCTTTTCCGTCCTTCTTACGTTATTTTATTTTCATTTTTCGTTTTCCTTATTTTTTTTTTGATCGGTCAAGAGAAATTTTATAGAAAAAGAGGTACTTAAGAAGGGTACCTCAACCCAATAAAAATAACCGAAACAAATAAAGGAAACCAATTTGGGATTCGGTTACCCAAGAAAGAAAAGAAAAAAAGGTCGAGAAAGTAAAAAGAGAGCATACAAGATTTCCCCTTTAGGCCCTCTCAAAGGGTACAATAGAAATACGAATCCCACAAACAAACTACCATATTGGTCGTTAAGCTTAGGCTTAGTCCTATGTTCTAGATATCTAGCTGCTAGATTGGCTATCCACGTCAGCCTGGGCAACCTCCAAAGTCATATGGGCTAGATATCTAGCTGCTAGTTTGGCCATCCACGTCATCTCATGAGCGCCGAACGGTTCGGCGTTTTGTTCTCCGTTCGGCGCGCTTTAATCTCGGCTGTTAGATTTTTGTGAGCTACGAACGGGTTCGAGCGTTTTGGTCACTTTTTGAGCGCCGAACGGTTCTGCGTTTCAATCTCGCTGAGAAAGGATCGCAAGCAAATGTTAGGAGAGAGAAGCAATGATTTAGTGTTAACTTTTTTCCCACACTTTTTTCATGATGTGCAACACTTTTTGGCCAATCTAGCAGTCCAATCTAGCCCATAGGACTTAGCCTTAGCATTTTGGTGTTTGATTCCGCCCAAAAAAAAGCTTAAATCTTGATATCTCTAATTATACTTGCTAAAGGAGACCAAATTTTTCCTTTTCTTTGTTCTCTAAAGTACTTTTCGTGTATCATGTGTTTAATTAAGAAGGCTATTATTGGGGCGTCACATTCCATTAGAGGGGCGTCACCTAATAGGACAAAAACGGGTCACCCGTAAGTAATTTCAAAAACCCCTTATGTCAAGTGTAATGACCAAACAACCCTTATTTATTTAGTTAATTTTAATTAAATTTAGTTATTATCTAATTAATTTAAGAAGATGAATTTTGATATATATTTGTAAATTCTGGGACAAAGTTTAGAACCAATGGTTGAAAATCAACAGGTACACCTCTAAACTATCTCCCATGGGTTCAATTTTGTTGAAAACTAGCTTAAGAACGATAATACATTTGATATTTTTAGACTTTCATGGCAAATTACAGTTGCGTTGGGCTTTGTTCCAACCATAATTCAGTTTTACGTGCGGGGTTTGGAAGAGGGTTTTGCTTTAGTCCAACCAGTAATTCAGTTTTTACGCCGGGAAATGTAGTGCATGAACCTAGGCGTAAACCCAAAGTTGGAATTCTTCAAAGCATCCATGATAAATTACGCCTAGGTTCGACATATAGAAAACCTGGACTTCCAACATTACGCCTGGGAAGTGTAGTGCAAGAACCTAGGCGTAAACCCAAAGTTGGAATTTGTAACGAGCCTCAAGCTCGTCAACGCTATTAGACCTGGTCAAGTGACGATTTAGCCGATAATGACTCGATTAGTCTAGCACGAACGTTAATTATTAGAAATTAATCTAACAACGAGATAGATACGAAACTAGTATCATCGAATAGGTCTCGAAAAGTTACGCGGAATAGACTACTCGAACGCGTCATTCGGATATCGGATGAAGAAGATTTTATCAATTTTGTATGAAAGACAAATTAGCCATTTTGACTTAAACCGTCTGGCTGCCCTTATCTTTTGAACGGGTGCCTTTAGCAATCCTAGTCGACCTTATCTACACCAAATTGAGAAGAGCCCGTTATCTTCTTATTTTCTTTCTCTTTCTTCTTCCTTCCCCGTCTTTCTTTCTTCTTCTTCGTTTTTCTTCTGCAACGATTCTGAGAATAAAATAGAGGTTTAGAAATCAAAGAAAGAAGATGTTGATCGATTAATAACTGATGCTGATAGTTTTGATTATAGTTAACGATTCAGTTTCAAATAAAAGGCGAACCAGAGAATCAGAGTTAGGGTTTATGGATTTTGGATTGGCTTCGTGAGGAATCAGATTGAAGAATTAAGTGGATTTGAGTACTTGGTGATGAATAACAAAGGGGTTGGTGTTTAATTGAAGACTTGAATTCGATTCAGTGACAAACCATTGAAGAACCGGTGGGTTAGGGTTTCTGCATGTTGAGTTGGAATTCGATTTGAGTAAGGATTTAGAAGAGTTAGACGGAATTACAGGATGGGTTTGCTTCATTGAAGAGTTTAATTGATGTTTGAGTTCGAAATCGAGATTGAAGATAATCAGGGTTTCGGTGTTGAGATTTGGGAATTGAAATGGAGTCTTATGAAAATAGAAGATGGTGATGAAAGGTAGGAGTCGGACATCGAGAAAAGAAGAGTACAATAACCAGTTAGTGGTGGTGTCAATCCAGGTAATTAAGAGTTTCTCTTATTTCAATCTGTTTTATTGGATTTGGTATGGAAGGATGATTTCTAGAATGGGCTGTGTTTAGATTGAAGTTGAATTATTTAGATTGTAGATTTATAAATTGAATGGTTGGTTGCGGCTGAACAAGATGAATGAATTGAACTGAGATTTGCTCAGATGATAGTGGTGTTAAACCTTAAGTATGGCTGTTGGAGTAATCAGAATGAGTTATAGATGATGGGATTGTTGTAATGAGTAGTTCAAGAGATGGATTTCAGATATGTGCAACTGCATAAGGGTTGTTTGTGATGAAGATGATGCTAATGATCTATGTTGAGTGTTGAAGTATTGAGTTGTGGATTGTTGAGTTATACTAGTGTTATAGTGCACATTGTAGATGTTTAAGGCAGGTATATCCGTTGAATGGTAATGTTGGCAAGAACTGAAATGAGAATATTGGATTGAGTTACAGAATTACAGTGGAGGCTCTGGCAGTGATGTTGTGTTGTTGATGAACTGAGTTAAGTGAAGAAATTGATGGAGCTAGGACTTGGGTCTGTTAATAAGAAGGCGATGGAGTAATTGTTGGTGATAATTCGTGTATTGAGACAAACTCAGATAAGAAGGTAAGGTGAATTTAAGATTTCAGAATTTGTTATTCTTAAGCTGTGTGTACTTGAGTTTTAGGCTGAGTTCATTGAATTGATATGCTTTAGATGGATGTGGTGGTGGTGGATGTGTATGATTATATTACAACTTGTAGTGCAAGTAGTATATACAGGATATATAAGAGCTTATAGGAGTGGTTATATGTGCTGGGAAGAACTGGGAGTTAGATTCAGTTAGAGATGAAGAAGATGCATATTGTGCAAGTTGTGTTGATGATGATATATGTAATTGGTAGTGCTTGAATTATAGTTGAGAATGAACCTGATGGCAAGGATGTAATGGTATTAAGATTGAAGTTCAATAGGTATTAGAGGTGGTTATGAAACTGAACTGACAGTGTTGATGAGAGAAATGAAATGGAGGAAAAGACATGGCATTTCAGTTAGTGAATGAAGGTCATGAGTTACCTGAAGTGGCAACGGTGGTATTGTTAAGATTCAAGTGGGGTGTGCAGAGTGTTCATGTTTTGGTAGTGGTGAATCAGTGGAGTTAGCAGTGTCACTGGAATGGGTGCATGTAGTTTGGATTGCAAATGTTTTGGTAATATTGAATGGGGTGTGGTGACTGAAGTTTTAAAAAAAGAATTAGAAAAATATGTTGAGTTGAATCTCTATAGGAAAGCTTGCATCTACTGCAATTGCAGGTAACAAGTGTTTGTAATTGTAATTGAGTTTTATGAAGTTTACTTTGAAT
The DNA here is from genome assembly GCA_023531295.1 of Papaver armeniacum. Taxonomy (NCBI): domain Eukaryota; kingdom Viridiplantae; phylum Streptophyta; class Magnoliopsida; order Ranunculales; family Papaveraceae; genus Papaver; species Papaver armeniacum. The sequence continues at coordinate 168,334 of JAJJWW010016644.1, forward strand.
GAATGTATGTAGAGTTGAAATGTTAAAGAAGTAGAATTAGAAATGAAGTTGGCAGGGAGGAATGTTGCTCAGTTTGAGCTTAATTTAGTGTGCTGAGTCTGGTGATGCACCATTATGGTGCAGTTCAGCCTTTGGCCTTTGCAAAGGCTTTGGCCTTAAGTTAGTTTAGCTGACTCGGTTTTCTGACCGAGTTGGATCAGTTTAACTCAGTTGACCAGACTTGACTCGGTATATTTGACTCGTTGACCGTTTGACCCTGGACTTGACCTTGGACGGACGTGGACTGTTAGTCAACCCTTTGACCGTCAGTGACAGTTAGTTGATCCAGTTGGGTCAGACCTTGTGTAGTGGGCTTGTTTAATGGGCTTAGAACCATTATATATACTTGTATGATTCTTGTGTGAGCCATTTTGGCTAGTTTCTTAGACTTCTCGTGTGATTAACAGTTAGTTATTAACAACGATCGATTCAAAGGATGAACCAGTAGATCGTGGATCTCGAGGTAGGCGAGGCTTGTCATCAAAAGAGGTGGGAATCGATAACGAACTCTCTTGTATTCATTATTGTTTTACAAATCTATCTTTTGTGAAATTCATGCATATCTTTGTGTGCTTGTGTGTGGTATGAGATGTGTGTCTGCACAATATCCAGTATTCTATGGCTAGGGCGATACACCGCAATATTACATGGCCAAAACTATCTTCCTTTATATCCTTTTCTATGGCTAGGGCGATACACCGCAATATTACTTAATCGGAGTGGAAGTGGGATTGAATATTATTCTTCCTTATGTGCGGCAACACACACATCTCATACTTGGATGTTTATTTTATCGTTATTCATGGATGTTTCTTGTTTGCTATTATTGTTCTTTTAAATTACTTTGAAAAAGTTAAGTTTCTATATTGTATTTTCTTCTCTTCCGTGTGTTATCGTTTTTTCGATAAAACTTGCATTGTCTTCGAATCATACTAATGTTTACTTGAAAGCTAGTTGTTATTCCTACGGGGCACCCCTTTTAGGGATGATGTGCTCACCCATTCCCACTTTCAGTTTCAGTGACAGATCAGAGTTGCGCAGCGAAAGCTCCGAGAAGTTAACTTCGCCAGTTGATTATATTCTGATATGTTTATTATGTTGTATATTCTATTTGTAAACCAAATGACTATTTTATATGTATCATTGGAGAGGAGTTTTTGTATATATATTTCAGAGCAGGGATAGTTTTTGGGTTCAGTTTTGTAGAAGATTTCTTAATTGAATGTTAAGTAAAGGATTTAGATTCTTAGTGCCTCTTCATTTAGTTAATCTCTTGGATTAGTCAGCTGCTAGCTTAGGGGGCGCTACAAAGTTGGTATCAGAGCTCATTATTAGATCTTATATGGGAAACAATAGGAATAGCCAGTGCCAGTTAGTGAAATAGATTAGCTTAGAACTGGGTTGGGTTGTGAGATAAATCTTAATCACTAAAAGCTATCAATAATTAAAATAATTATTTGATTGATTGATTTGTTTGTTGGTTGTTTATTTAATGTAGTAAAAATTTTAGGATACACCAGCAACTTTAGCTGATAAGGACTAGAGAATAATTATTCTAAAATGTATGAACACGTACATAATTCAATACTAAAATTAGTGAGTTCAGTATTATTGATAAAATGTCACATAGAAATTTATTAAATACCTCAACTTGTACATAAAATCAACAATTTATAATTTCATAAATGTTAATAATAATCTTGGAACTTAATAATATTTGTAAGAGTAGTTAGAATAATAGTCAACAATCAATGTATATAATCAAAATATATTATAATAGTAATTATAAATATAAATGATAATAAAAGTGATAATAATTTTGATAAGTAATGTTAATAAAAGTAATAATAATTTTGATAAGTAATGTTAACATTTCTCAATTAGTAAAATATTGAACTTAAACTTAACTAAAATTTCATAAGGATATATAACGATAAAATAATAATAATTATGATTAAATAACTACGGAAATTATTTACGCTTATCTACAATTAAGTTTTGTAAATTAAAAATTAGCTTTAATCTAACAAATGATCTAGTGAATCTCTAAAATGAAACAAATATACATGAAATAATAATAATAGTATTATGATGCTTAGAGCAACTGCAGTGGGCGACTAAACCCATTTATTTGGTCTCTGGACTGGGCGTAGTGGGACGGACCATCGACCAAATCCCAGACTAAATGAACAGTGGGCGAGTATATTTGGTCGGGGACCAAAGACTAAACCCAAATATAGTCGAGTGGTGATATAATGCTCGCCCCACCACCAAGCGGGTATATAATGTACGCCCCACACCAGGCGAACGTATACTCAACGCCCCACACCAGGCGAACGTATACTCAACGCCCCTTCCTTTTTTTTTTTTTTTTTTTTTTTTATTTTGAATGGGGCGGGGTTAATACCTCCGCCCCATCAATCTTTTTAAGTTTTTTGAATGGGGCGTGGTTTATACCACCGCCCCATTTTTTTTTTTTTTTTTTTTTTTTTAATTTTTTTAAAATTTCGAAATCACCCCACACCGGGCGAACGTATAATTCACGCCCCACCACCAGGCGAACGTATACTTCTTCGCCCCACACAGGCGAACGTATAATCCACGCTCCACCAAATTTAGTCTTCCGCCCGTAGCGTCACACACCAGACTAAACCCAAATTTTAGTCTTTTTTTCCCTCTTTGGTCTTTGGTTATACTCGCACCACTGCAGTTGCTCTTAGTGTACTATTGGAATTAAAAGAAAATATATCCGTACGTTAATACGATACAAATTTAAAGACTATGATGATATATTATAAATTTTGTGTAGACTCAAATTTAAATTATATTAAATTACCAACGCCAATATTTAACAAGATATAATATACAAATTCAATCTGAATAAATAAAAATCTATTATATTAAACTTTCTATGGATGTAAAATTATAATTAAAAAGATTAAAACTTAACGTATCAACCGGACTATCAACTTAAGAATAACGAAAATAATAATACGATTGATAATAGTGTTCGAATAATTAGGCTAGTAGGAAAATTATAGTAAATTATGTTTCGAAAATTTATATAAAGGTATTATAGTAAAGTTAAAAATATCAGATATTATAAATTGACGTAAAATCGAATTGGGATTACTTATATTGATACAATAAATAAATAATAATAATGATAATATAAAAATAAAATAAGATATGAGAATGGTATAAAAATAAAATAATATAAATAAAATAATGATAAATAAAAATAAAATTAAATAAATTTTGATGATTAAAATGATGTAAACTATTTATATTTTACGAAGTAAAATTATCAGACTTACACCAGTTAAGATAAAATTTTAGAGATTAAGTAATCTTAATAAACTAATACTTAGTTAATCCCCGGTCTTTGAATAGTGAGGTTAGTAGTTCCGATGTGTTCGGGTGATACTTGTTACGTAGGTAGGCATTGTCGGGGAGTCATGAACCTAGACAGGGCAACTGCATTCTTGTATCACTAGACATTGAAGGGGGACTTGCTTCTATTAGTGAACTAATAGATCCCAAATTTTAATTAGAAACTTTATTATTGAATATCTTCTCAAAGAAACTTAGACTTCCCTCTTGGATAGAACTTAAATCAGCGTAGTTGAACCTAGAGCTACAAATTCTAGATTTTAGTTGTAGAGCCATATATGTTTGTACTTTGTTTTATGTTGTTATGCGCTTAGACAAGAGATGGGATTATTCTATAAGGTGGGGAGTATTTGAAGACCAGAAGGATGGCTCCATTTTCGAGGACGAAAATGTTATAAGGTGGGGAGAATGTAACGAGCCTCAAGCTCGTCAATGCTATTAGACCGGTCAAGTGACCATTTAGCCGATAATGACTCGATTAGTCTAGCACGAACGTTAATTAATAGAAATTAATCTAACAACGAGATAGATACGAAACTAGTATCATCGAATAGGTCTCGAAAAGTTACGCGGAATAGACTACTCGAACGCGTCATTCGGATATCGGATGAAGAAGATTTTATCGATTTTGTATGAAAGACAAATTAGCCATTTTGACTTAAACCATCTGGCTGCCCTTATCTTTTGAACGGGTGCCTTTAGCAATCCTAGTCGACCTTATCTACACCAAATTGAGAAGAGCCCGTTATCTTCTTATTTTCTTTCTCTTCTTCTTCCTTCCCCGTCTTTCTTTTTTCTTCTTCTTCGTTTTTCTTCTAACGATTCTCGAGAATAAAATAGAGGTTTAGAAATCAAAGAAAGAAGATGTTGATCAATTAATAACCGATGCTGATAGTTTTGATTATAGTTAACGATTCGGGTTTCAAATAAAAGTAAACCGAGAGAATCGCGAGTTAGGGTTTATGGATTTTGGATTGGCTTCGTGAGGAATCAGATTGAAGAATTAAGTGGATTTGAGTACTTGGTGATGAATAACAAAGGGAAAAATATGGTTTGGTCCTTTTCAAGGTGGTCTCATGTCTATTTGGTCCTTTCAGAAATCACCTTTTCCATTTGGTCCATAATTATTAAAATATCTATAGTACCCTTCTCTCTCTTATTTTTTCCTCTCACGTGAATGTTTCTCTCTCATTCTTACCTTAATATTTAAATATTTAAAAAATTAAATATCTCTCAAATATATGTCAAAAATTAATAAATTTTATATATTCGGAAAGCCCTCGACGATAGCTTTCCAACGAGTACCATTGTCGCTATGTTTCGGAGATTTTAATTTTTTCAATATAATAGTAGTTCATTAGAATGAAAAATGATTTCATTTGAAGATGAAGATGAAGATGTTATTGATCAAAAAAAAAAAAAAAAGAATGTTGATGTTTTTATATGGACTTCATTTCAGAAATGAAGTCTGTTTTTTAACTTTTTATATGGACTTCATTTCGAATGAAGTCTGCTTTTTTCATGTTTTTATATGGACTTCATTCTAGAAATGAAGTCTGTTTTGTATATGTTTTATATGAACTTCATTTCTGGAATGAAGTCCTTTTTTTCGTGTTTTATATGGACTTCATTCCGTAAATGAAGTCTCGTTTGTATATGTTTTATATGGACTTCATTTCGGAATGAAGTCTTTTTTTTTTTTAGGTTTTTATATGGACTTCATTCCAAAATATAATAGTTCATCAAAGTAGTTCATTTTGTAGAATGAACTCGTATAATAGTTCATTTTATAGCTAAAAAATAAGCCAAAAAATTAAGTCTCCAAACATAGCGATTAGATGGTACTCGTTGGAAAGCTATCGTCGAGGGCTTTCCGAATATATAAAATTTATCATTTTTAGACATATGGTTCAAAAGATATTTAAGTTTTAAGTTTTATTTATTTATTTTTATTAAGAGAGAAAAAACAATTTGATGACATCACCTGGGGACCAAATCATTATTTTCAGACCAAACAATAATATAAGGGTGTTTTTGCCACTACAAGATGACATTTACATCATCCATGACATCACCCTAGGACCAAACTATAATTTTTAAGACCAAATGATAATTTATATTACCAAATAGGACCAAACAGACAATTGACTAGGTCAATTGGACTAGAATCTCTCTAATATATTATTTCTAGGACCATATGGACTAGGTCAATTGACTAGGGGTTGGTGTTTAATTGAAGACTTGAATTCGATTCAGTGACAAACCATTGAAGAACCGGTGGGTTAGGGTTTCTGCATGTTGAGTTGGAATTCGATTTGAGTAAGGATTTAAAAGAGTTAGACGGAATTACAGGATGGGTTTGCTTCATTGAAGAGTTTAATTGATGTTTGAGTTCGAAATCGAGATTGAAGATAATCGTGGTTTCGGTGTTGAGATTTGGGAATTGAAATGGAGTCTTATGAAAATAGAAGACGGTGATGAAAGGTAGGAGTCGGACATCGAGAAAAGAAGAGTACAATAACCATTGGTGGTGGTGTCAATCCAGGTAATTAAGAGTTTCTCTTATTTCAATCAGTTTTTATTGGATTTGGTATGGAAGGATGATTTCTAGAATGGGTGTTGTTTAGATTGAAGTTGAATTATTTAGATTGTAGATTTATAAATTTATGATTGATAAATTGAATGGTTGGTTACTATTGAACAAGATGAATGAATTGAACCGAGATTTGCTCGAGATGATAGTGGTGTTAAACCTTAAGTATGGCTGTTGGAGTAATCGGAATGAGTTATAGATGATGGGATTGTTGTAATGAGTAGTTCAAGAGATGGATTTCTGGATATGTGCAATGCATAAGGGTTGTTTGTGATGAAGATGATGCTAATGATATATGTTGAGTGTTGAAGTATTGAGTTGTGGATTGTTGAGTTATACTAGTGTTATAGTGCACATTGTAGATGTTTAAGGCGTGTATATCCGTTGAATGGTAATGTTGGCAAGAACTGAAATGAGAATATTGGACCGAGTTACGTAATTACGGTGGAGGCTCGCGGTGATGTTATGTTGTTGATGAACTGAGTTAAGCGAAGAAATTGATGGAGCTAGGACTTGGGTACATTAATAAGAAGGCGATGGAGTTATTGTTGGTGCTAATTCGTGTATTGAGACAAACTCAGATAAGAAGGTAAGGTGAATTTAAGATTTAATTTGTTATTCTTAAGTTGTGTGTACTTGAGTTTTAGGCTGAGTTCATTGAATTGATATGCTTTAGATGGATGTGGTGGTGGTGGATGTGTATGATTATATTACAACTTGTAGTGCAAGTAGTATATACATGATATATAAGAGCTTATATGAGTGGTTATATGTCTTTGGGAAGAATCGGGAGTTAGATTCACTAGAGATGAAGAAGATGAATATTGTGCAAGTTGTGTTGATGATGATATATGTAATTGGTAGTGCTTGAATTATAGTTGAGAATGAACATGATGGAAAGGATGTAATGGTATTAAGATTGAAGTTCAATAGGTATTAGAGGTGGTTATGAAACTGAACGACAGTGTTGATGAGAGAAATGAAATGGAGGAAAAGACATGGCATTTCAGTTAGTGAATGAAGGTCATGAGTTACCCGAAGTGGCAACGGTGGTATTGTTAAGATTCAAGTGGGGTGCAAAGAGTGTTCATGTTTTGGTAGTGGTGAATCAGTGGAGTTAGCAATTGTCCTTTGGAATGGGTGCATGTAGTTTGGATTGCAAATGTTTTGGTAATATTGAATGGGGTGTGGTGAGTGATGTTTTATAAAAAGAATTAGAAAAATATGTTGAGTTGAATCTCTATAGGAAAGCTTGCATCTACTGCGAATTGCAGGTAACAAGTGTTTGTAATTGTAATTGAGTTTTATGAAGTTTACTTTGAATGAATGTATGTAGAGTTGAAATGTTAAAGAAGTAGAATTAGAAATGAAGTTGGCGGGGAGGAATGTTGCTCGGTTTGAGCTTAATTTAGTGTCCGATGCGGTGATGCACCATTATGGTGCAGTTCGGCCTTTGGCCTTTGCAAAGGCTTTGGCCTTAAGTTAGTTTAGCTGAAGTCGATTTTCCCACCGAGTTGGATCGGTTAACTCGATTGACAGACTTGACTCGGTATATTTGACTCGTTGACCGCTTTGACCCGGACTTGACCTTGGACGGACGTGGATTGTTAGTCAACCCTTTGACCGTCGATGTGATTAGTTGATCCAGTTGGGTCGACCTTGTGTAGTGGGCTTGTTTAATGGGCTTAGAACCATTATATATACTTGTATGATTCTTGTGTGAGCCATTTTGGCTAGTTTCTTAGACTTCTCGTGTGATTAACAGTTAGTTATTAACAACGATCGATTCAAAGGATGAACCAGTAGATCGTGGATCTCGAGGTAGGCGAGGCTTGTCATCAAAAGAGGTGGGAATCGATAACGAACTCTCTTGTATTCATTATTGTTTTACAAATCTATCTTTTGTGAAATTCATGCATATCTTTGTGTGCTTGTGTGTGGTATGAGATGTGTGTCTGCACAATATCCAGTATTCTATGGCTAGGGCGATACACCGCAATATTACATGGCCAAAAATATCTTCCTTTATATCCTTTTCTATGGCTAGGGCGATACACCGCAATATTACTTAATCGGAGTGGAAGTGGGATTGAATATTATTCTTCCTTATGTGCGGCAACACACACATCTCATACTTGGATGTTTATTTACTGTTATTCATGGATGTTTACTGTTTGCTATTATTGTTCTTTTAAATTACTTTGAAAAAGTTAAGTTTCTATATTGTGTTTTACTGTCTTTCCGTGTGTTATCGTTTTTCGATAAAACTTGCATTGTCTTCGAATCATACTAATGTTTACTTGAAAGCTAGTTGTTATTCCTACGGGGCACCCCTTTTAGGGATGATGTGCTCACCCATTCCCACTTTCAGTTTCAGTGACAGATCAGAGTTGCGCAGTGAAAGCTCCGAGAAGTTAACTTCGCCAGTTAATTATATTCTGATATGTTTATTATGTTGTATATTCTATTTGTAAACCAAATGACTATTTTATATGTATCATTGGAGAGGAGTTTTTGTATATATATTTCAGAGCGGGGATAGTTTTTGGGTTCAGTTTTGTAGAAGATTTCTTAATTGAATGTTAAGTAAATGATTTAGATTCTTAGTTCCTCTTCATTTAGTTAATCTCTTGGATTAGTCAGCTGCTAGGTTAGGGGGCGCTACAGAATTCTTAAAAACATCCAGGAAGAATTACGCCTAGGTGCTACATATACCAAACCTATACGTCCTAAATTACGCCTGGAAAATCAACTAAACCTAGGCGTAAAGTTGGAATTACGCCTGAAAATCAACTGAACCTAGGCGTAAAATTGGAATTACGATTGAAAAATCTAGTACCGTACCCAGGCGTAACACTAGCAGAAAGTAAATAAAATCCTAATTTTACTTCGATTTCATTTGATTTAAGCACAGAAACGGGTACAAAAAGATGGGTTTGTTTGATTATTACCTTACATACGCCATGGGTTGTTGTTAAGGAGTTTGAAAACATAATTCTTCAATTGATTGAATCGGTGGAATGAGTTGAGGATGAAGTTGAGGTTGATTGAGTTGTTGATTACCATCACTAGGATCAGTTTGCTTCTTCCTCATCTATTTTTAGTAGTTTTAATTGAAGGGTAATTTTGACAAATTGTTATGGAATCAAAATATCCCTTAACCAGATTTTTGGTCACCAAATATCCAAGTGAAGCCCCTTTAATGGAGTGTGACGCCCCAATAATAGCCTTCTTATAAAATGTATGTTGCTATGGAATTCCTGGAGATTTTCTTCTTGTTGCATAGAACACTCTTGTTGTTGTCTATCCACAGTAAATTTGTAAGTTTTGCAACCCTCTGTGCGGAGTGATTGAAAAATTTCCTTGAGCTTAGTTTAGACAAAACTTCTCAAAACCGGGGTGTTTGCATTAGATCCCTAGACTAAATGTGAAATCTAGCAACCCAGAAACCTCATGGCTGGCGCAAGTCACTATTGAATTGTTTGCTTTTTTTCTTTTGAGGTTAAGAATTGGAACCAATATTGCTATCTGAATTCCAAAGCCCCAAAGTTTCATGAAATCTAGTTAGATGCTGAATGAGGAACCGAAACCTTAAGATCATAGTCTGGATTAAGAATCCGTAACGCAATTTTAGTACATTAATGTACAGAAACGCAAGAAGTACTAGATTTGGGTAAGAGTTTAAATATTGTTTAGTTTGTACTCAAATCCTTGATTCAAAAGAGCTCTATTCAACCATGACTTCAAGTTTGATATTTCCATCATGTTTTCTCCACACTCTTTAATCTGTTTCATTTCATCAAGAAAATAAATAAATCAGTCTATAAAACATGACATGACATCCCAAGAATACAAAAACAAAAAATCGATATAAACATATGCTACAAGGAAGCAGAGGCACAAATTACTAGCAGACTAGGAGTAGGAGACACTTACAAAATTCTTCTTATATCTATCGATCCAAAAGAATCTAAGGAAGTTCTGTGGTGTCTTTTGGGTATCATCTTTAATTTCTTCTTCTTTACTGTCAATGTATATTTAACAGCGTTATGGCATTTAGCAAGCGTAATTTCGGTTACTGAGACGAATGTTTATGGTATATCAGCCTTGAAGAAGAGTAAAGAACTGCTGAGAGATAATACTGGTACGACACTTGTTATTGTATTCTGCTACTTGTCTTGTGCTTCGATTATTGCATTTGATGTTTACTTGCTTCTTGTCGTGAATTATGAATTTCATGATTTGGATTTTCATGTTATTGGGTTGTCTAGTCTTGTTAACGTGCGTGAACTTCACAGCATTGTTCTTTCAGAATGTCTTCTACTATGCCTGTAAAAGTCATCACCGTCAGGTCATTGATAAAATGGTTTTGTATGATCATCTTTCTACTAGTGCTGAATTGGTTAAAGACAATGGCATAGAAGGTTTATCTTGTGGGATTCGGGAAATGCCTCGTCGTGTAGTAAGGCACGAAGGCAATATTGTACTAATAAAATTTCAATTTAGATTTGATTGTTAAAAAGTTAATGTTTCTTATAAAAGGGAAATTGAATTGTTTGCTTCTTTTTTTTCTTTTCATGTTGAGAATTAACACTAGTATTATTTGAATTCCAATGCCCCATGGTTCCATGAAATTGGTCAAATAGATGCTGCACGAGAAGCTTTAAGCCCATAATTTGGATTAATAATCCGTTATACAATTCTACTCCATTAGTATTACAAAAAGGGGAAAAAAATAATACTAGATTTGAGTAAGATACAAGGTTTAAGTATTGTTTAGTTTGTACTCAAATCCTTGATTAAAAAGAGCTCTATTCAACCATGACTTCAAGTTTGATAGGTCCATCATGTTTTCTCCACACTCTTTAATCTGTTTCATCAAAAACCAAAGTCAGTCTACAAAACATGACAACAAAAGGACTAGGAGAAGAAATTATTTGTAGACAAGGGAATATTCACTTACGTTAACCGTGAAAGTAAGCACTAATCTCTCAGGAGACGTTACGAAATTCGAACTTTGAACGTCGAGTGAAGTTAATGAATCAAGAGCTTTATACAAAGATACTGCAATACCTTCTCCTTTGTTGCAAGCCAATCTTACACAAAACACACCTTCTTCTACTTGGAACACATCCATTTTCAAAATTTTCTTGCAAACTCGATGCTTTTTTATATAAGGGGTCTTTTTTGGAATTTCGACTATGTTCAAGCAACTGTCTCCTTTTTTAGCCGATGATGATGATTCGAGTTCTGCAATTTCAGTTTTTAGTTTCTTAGCTTGATTTTGTAATTCTTGAACGTACGATACCGCATCTCCTACAATTGATGCCTTATCCATCTGCATAACCAAATTAGCGTTTAGCACAATTGAACCAAAAGCTGTAGGTTCTTAGTAAACTATGATATGAGAAAAGAGCAAAACCTTGGTGATGTTAGGAACCAAAGCACGTAAAGCATAAAGCTTATGTTTCATTCGAACTCTTCTCGTCCGTTCAGAACTTAGTATTCTCGTGCTATCAAGGCACGAAGAGCTCCTTTTTAAAGATGATGGTGGTGCAGTTGTAGTTGTATTTCCGGACCAATAGTCTCCTCCATCATTTTCTCCATCTTCCGCTTCGTCTAGTAATCCGTCAATGTCAAAGGCACCAGATGATGATAAGAAATTCATATTGGCTGGTATTGGATCAGAAACAAGAGTAGCACTAGCAGTATCAGCGGCAGGGTAACTGAATCCAAATAACTCTCCCGGAGCCGAAAAGAGCTGGTGATTATCATATGTAGCACCATCATTAAAAAACATAAGCTCATTATCAACTTGTTGTTGCTGATGACAATTACTATCATAGTTTGGCGCGAAATTCTTTACAGGTTCAGTGGTTTCTTCTCTAATATGATCAATGAGTTCTTGGAAATTCGTAGTGTCCAGAAAATCATTAAATTGATCGAGTTCAAATGCTTGAAAATCAGAAATATCCATCGCTAACTAGCTAGTTTCTTTTCTTTGAGATAAGTATATGACCACTGGTAGTAGGATCAACCAGGTATTTGGATGTGGTAGCCGCTGCTAAGTTAGTTTTTTTTTTTTCACTGTTACGTACTTTTGAACTGGGGCACATTATATGAAGTCAAGAACCATATTAATAGGCCGCAAGTATGAACAGAATAATTGATTAATTATATGGTTTTCTATATAATAACTTGTAGCTTCGCCCAGTTAGGTAGTTAGTATATTGGTTTTTGATCAACTATGATCAAATTGTTCTGAAACTAGTATATTTTTTTTCACAATTTTATTTTAAGTTGGGAAGTCGCACACTCTATAGATTTTGGAATGTCCGTCCTTATCCTCCTCAACTTGCATCACTTGATAACTACTATTTTTAGGGTTACGTATAGCATTTTCCGGTAGAAAACTTACAGGACTGAATGCAAACCATCAAGAAATTAAATGAGGGACAAAGAATCCGCTACATTGCTGTCAGCGTGGAAGTGACATATTTCTTTTGTTATAAATTTGGCTCATTTCTTTTTCACCGATTAATCTTTTCTGTCTTAACCTGTTTTATCCTGACACACAATTCATTTTGTGTTGCTGGACATTTTTCTTTCGAATCATTAAACCGAAAAAGGACATGCATATAGAGGACCTATTATTTCATCTGGTTATTAGAGGACCTAGCTGTGAAGGCAATTACTTCAAGTAGATCGGTTGGATAAGGTGTATGCGTGCTGATGATTAGGACTGATGAACTATATAAGCTTGTATTGTGTTAAGGATGAAATCCTAGATGTTCGGAACTATATAAAAATGGATCGTGGAACACACGCAGGCGGCAGGCTCCATTGTTGATCTGTTCGAGTAACCCACGAGTTGCATCTTAAATGAGTCAAGTAAAACAACAACCTATGCCTATGGTGGTAAAATAGAGAATGCCATGTTAGTGAATACTACTGTAGAAGTCAAATTAATCGTTAAGCTCTGATTGATTAAGCTCTGATTGATCTTTTTGTGGTAAGTGCTAATCTAATCAATGTACCATCACGATTCGGTTTTAATTAATGCAGTTTGGAAGCAACATAAATGCATTTGATACCCATGGATATACTTGGATGATACGGTGGAATGCATATGTCTTTGTGAGTGCTAAAATATGTTTTGGATGAGTATTGTACAATTTTGTATGTCCTCCATTGTCAAACTAATGACATTTCACGAGTTGTTGTCTTGTCAATTCATCAGATAAAAATGCACCAGAAGGTTCTCTACCAAATATTACATATTAAAAAAAAGAAAAAACTGGTTCCAGGTGAGGAGCAGTAAAGATTAGAAGATCATCTTCCATGGAAGAAGCAGTGCATTCTCACGGCGGGAAGTAAAGACAAAATCTAACAAAGTCAAAACGTCACTCTGATACGAATATAAGTATGTCACCTTAACCACCACCTTCATTATTAACGTCTCATTCATCATGTGTGTAACAAATTACTAACATATTCCATCAATTATATGGTCTTAATCAAAGGTTTATGACTTTGTTGGGACGTTCGTTTTCCCACTGGACCCATTAGCAAACCACGAGAGGACCCAACAAATGACCATGTCCACCACGTGCTCGACTGACTCTTTCGCATGCCTCCGTGGATGCGTGGCAGCGCGCAAACCATAGCGATAGCATTAGTAGTTATTGGGCTGGGCCAGTTTTTGATCTGAGTTTTCTGGGCTTAGACACGCAGTCATTCATTGTCATAGTTTCATTTCTCTCTTCTCTCTCTTTTTCTCTCTATCTCCTTTTAAAGTTTTTGGAAGATGATTTTACATCATTTTTGGTGTCTTTTGACATATTTCTTCGCTGTTTTGGGGAGATTTTTCTTCGTCATTGTGGGACGAGTTCTTCAGATTTCAACGGCTGGTTCGTGGCTTGTTATCGTAAGAACTATCGTCTTTTTGAGAGTTAATTAGTATTTGGGTCGTGAATTTTGGTATCCTTTAGTGTTTGGGTCCTAAGTTTGTCCGTTATAGTATTTGGGTCGTAAATCCGTTAGTCAAAGCGGTCAAATGGTTTGGACCTGGTTATGACTCACGGTAGTAAAAACCAAAGCAGACTAGTTGAGGACATTCGTCGAACATTTGAAATGCAGGAGATGGTATTGGTATTGTTCATCAACGAATGATCTTCTACTGCTCTCGAATTCCATGCAAACTCATATCCCAAACAAACCAGACATTTATGATCATTCATAACCCTAAAAGAGACAAACCATCCATAGCAAATCTAATTCAATGGCAGCAAAACCTCCCCCTTCTTTACTGATTTTCTTGCTGTAACCCTATTCCAATCAATCCAAACAAACCCATCCCCTATTTAGAAGGAGTGTTCGCATCAATATATAATTTAAGTAGAGAAGGATTTTGCAAAACTTCTCACAGCGCCTTTCTATTAAAATACTTATTGCTACAGGAATGAGTTATTCAGATAAGTACTCTGTAAATCTATAAAATAGTTGAATTTCTTTCTTTAATTTTGCTATTACTTGCCCCATGGTTATGAACACAATCTGAGGTTGGATCGTTCTTGCTTGAGTTTGCCTAGACTTTCAATCAAAATCCAAAGACACTTCTTCGAGTTTGCCTAAATTACAAACTTCTAGCTCGAGGCGTTTCTTAATTTATGGACCAAGTACATAAAATCTTCCTAAAGCAAGGAAGGCCTATTTTAGTACAAAAGAAAGGTTAGAGACTTTCTCATGAGTTTGCAAAACTTAGGTTTAGAATTTGGTACGAGCAGGACAATGATGATGCATCATATTCCTCATGATGTCATTAGCGATATATATACTTTCTCACTTATCTCCTGTCTTTTTGATGAGAGGAAGAATATAATTCTTGCTGGAGTTTTTGTACATCTACTAACTTCGGAAGACCTGACGGAAATTCGCAAACTTCTAGGGAAGCATGGAAAATCATTCCACCTCTTGTCCAAGGTTAAAAATACAGAAGGAGTAGGTAATTTTGATGATCTCCCTGAAAACTCAAATACTTATGTTGTGGGGTTACAGTCTAGAACGAATTCTTCACAAACCACTTGGGCCGAAACAACTGAAGTGGTATTTTATGTTATGAATATCTATAAGTGGAGCTTCAGAGATGACTGTGTTGAGCATCAGCTGCAGAAGGGACAAGGAGCAAATGGAAGAGCATTTACATCGATGGGTTCATGCTTTTCGGGTGATATTACTCCGTTCAACAAATGTGAGTACCGTTTAATACATAATTCTCTAATGTTTGTGTTAATGAACTATAACATTATTTGCTTGCATGGAAGTCACATTGGGAGTGTTAATTCACCTAGCATTATGGATAATGACAACCAACAATACATATATTCACCACATTTTCTAACGTATATGAAACCGCAATGAGTTCAAGCTACGGTTTTTGTTTTTTATCGTGGAAAATTAAAGCAAAAATCGCATGATGTAAACGAAGATATGTTGGTTGTGAAGGACGAGACTTTTAACCCTGTGCATTCGAGGTTGGTGGCAGTAGATGTTAGCGCATACTTTAAACTATGTGAACATACACTGGCTATGATTTTTACAGAAGCAAGGTCTGATCTCGACTACGATACCGTCTTTAAAGGGTTTAACTTTGTGCCAGTTCTGATTAGATTATTGGATTGTTTAATTTCCAAGTTGACGCTACAACGGAGGTCTAGTAATGATGGGAAAGATATGCCACTCGTACTACCTACAACAAGTAATAAAGAGGTGTTTGAGAATCTTATACTTCTAGCAATTTTAGTGTTAAACAAGTATGGAACATTCACGGAGCAATGGAATGAACCTCAGGAGCGTCAAACTGAATTAGATGCAGGAGATGTTAAAAAGGGCTTGGAACAACGGAAGGATGAAACAATTAGTCGTACATCCAAAAGTGTAATTCAGAATTTTGAAGAAACAATTGTTGTGCTCGTAGTCGTTGCTCGCGTGTTTAACTCCAACACCACAATTACTGACGTGACTTTTGTCTTTGCCCGTGGGAAGTTTAGGCACAACTCTTATGATGCTTGGAGACACATTTCTTGGATATTTCGTTTTATGACCTCTAGAGCTATGAATTTTGTGTTTGATCGTGGTAAGACAGTAAACGTGATATCTACATTTTTCATGAAGGAAAAGAACTCGTATTCTGTGATTACTACTCGAAGTCTAGAGCAATATACGGAAGGAATGAAGTTTTTCTTATTAGCTAACTCGAGGGCGAGTTTCTTTCAAGAAGGGGGAATGATGTAGGACATCTTCCAATATCGTATCAAATGTTCCAGTTGATCCTTTTTGTCTGTGTCAACTATGACAGTTGATCCCTAGCGTCTGTTTTAGTTTACTTGCTTTGCAAGTCCTTTTCTTTCCTAGTTTAGGTTACATTCCTTTTTCTTTTCTTTTTAGTCGGTCATGCTAGTCTATATAAAGGCTAATCCTTTTTGTTTAGAGATACAATCTTTTATCAATCAATTATCAATATTATTATCTTTATCAAACCCTAAAGTCTTGATCCTAGAATTAGATTTTATTAAGTTTTTGACGAAACTTAAACTCTATCCTCATCCCCAGCAACTAGTTTGCTTTCACCTCTATCAATCCTGTTATGTGCTACACTACTGTCGTGTAACTAATTAGACTATCATGCATAAACAAGAATTTTGAGTCAAGTTTATCTTGATAATTAGTTCTCGAAATATAATGACTAAGTTTAATGAACATTTTTTCATACTTGATGAGTTTCGGTCAAGGACAATTTATTATTCGGAATCAAAATCATGATTCAAGTTTTATCATTCGGAAATAGCCTGGAAAAGTGGTATGTGTCATTGATGTTATTCGGGAGTGTTTCGAATCGATTTAGATCTACTACGGATTTGTATATAAGACAGTGTTATCAGTCTTACAAACTGGGAAAAATGTTATAAATCTAAACCCGTATATTAGATGTACTCATACACGTAGCAGAGTATCTATATGTCGACTTACTGATTTGTGGTAAGCATATTCTTATGCACATCATGTGAAAATTTGATTAACTCGTGAACCGGATCGGTACGCGTACCCATATTCAAACCGTAAAGGAACCGTGGTTACGGAAACGGTTTAGTATCCATACCGGTACACGTGCTAGAAAAGTTATGTGTTCCCGAACTCCGTTTGAGTATCCATACCAGTACGCAAACTAAAATAGTTATGTGGACTCCGGAACCGGTCATAGTATTCAAGTATCCATACATGTACGCATACCTAAATAGTTCTGAGTATTCTGGAACTTGGTTTGGTTAAATAGTTTACAAACCGGTACACGTACTATGACTGACTTGACTTACGAACGACAATGGTATTTGTACTCATACATCTACTAACCATGTCGATTATTTTTCAAGTGCAATAAAATTATTTCTATGAGATAATTAGCATTTGAGCGAATCTCTAAAAACACCATAGACTTATTTGATCACATGTTTCTGACTCAAGGTTAATAGTGTTCATAAAATGAATGTTAATTTTTTAGGTTCATATTGGCTAGTTTCGACTAACCACGTTGAACATAGTCTTTATACACGGTTTGATTATGGTTTCACCTAACTAGAGTTTATATCTTGTTTATGTAAATCAGATGGGGCATGAAAAATACTCGGAAATGATGACTATATAATTTTTCGTGATATGAGACCACAACAAGGTGTCAACTATCATGAGTTAAGTAATGAACCAATGTATGGCAATATTTCGGTACGGATGTGGCGCCATGACTACCGCACCAATAGATATAGAATCCTATTATTGGGGCGTCACATTCCAATAGAGGGGCGTCACATAATAGGACAAAAATGAGTCACCCAAAAGTAATTTTAAAAACCCCTTATCTAAAATAATTTTATAATGACTAAATAACCCTTAAGTGGTTAATGCTAATAATCTAATTAACTAATGATTAGATCAACGAATTTCCTTTACAATGAAAAAACTAAATCGGATCAAGTGTTTGTCCTTGTGGGAAGAAAAATGAAGAAACTAAATCGGATAAGTGTTTGTCCTTGTGGGAAGAAAAAGTGGAAAGCCAAAAAGGAAATTTTGAAGATTTTCTTTAAAAACCTAGATTTTGGTTTACAAAATCAAAGTGAGTGATTCCAATAAGAAATTTGATATGGGTGAACTCTTATACAATGGAGAAACCAAATTTTACTAACATCATGATGAAGATCGAGATTTAAGACCGATTTACGGTTAGATTTTTCCTTTGTAGCCAACCGTAATGCTAATTTACGATTAGGTGGCGATGAACTCCAAACCGTAACTGGATTTGGGTAATACCCAATCATAAATCAGTTACGGTTGGGTTTTAATTTTTCGCATCCAACCGTAATTCATCATGCATGCAAACTCGAGTAGTTTTGGAAGATTTACCGTTAGGTTGTATCAAGCCCCAACCTAAACGTAACCCTCTATTTTGATTGAAGAAAGTGAAGGTCTTCTTTGACCTTTGCTGAGGTGATCAAGTCCCAGTATTGAGTATTATATGAGTGCGCAGTAGTTAGACACTTTCCACACTTGTTCGAAAATTTACACTTGATTTTCCCATGTGATTGCTTTCTTTGATTTGCTCATGTTGCTTGAAACAGGTGCCCCAATTGTTAATTGAAACTCAATATTTTTTTCTGGTAAGTCGAGTTAATACAATATGATGACACATGCTCTGTTATTTGTGGCAAGATATGGATGCTTATTCACGAGAAGTAGATTTATCTCTCAAGTGTATGTAGGTACTGTATAAGTAACAAAACATGAAAGACAAAATGAGACGGATGAGAGAAACGAGACTACTCGTCAAAAGGGTATATAGTGTTGGGTGCAATAATCAAAAACAAGGAAAAAATCAAATAAGAAAAAGTTATTGATACTTAGCTCCTTTATAGTGGAAGTGATCGATTTGATTAAACGGACGAGCTCCCCAAATCTCCGCAACAGCAACAAGACAAAACTTTGGAAAAACAGAGTGAGTCACGTGTTCAACACGCTGCCCTTAAGACATTAGCGCCCGACTACACTCAAGAGTGATGCTATAGCCCTCACAGGACGGATATGTCCAGGATAAAACACCCTACTACACCTACTACTAGCATATGTACTAGATGCTCAACTTGAGCTTGGCAACTCCGAAAAAACCGTTAAGGAAAATCACGAACGCTTAAGAAACGGCTATAAAATATTTTCCCTTAGGGGTCCCTCTACAATAAGGAGCAACCCCTTTCCCATAGATTTCACAAAAGTAGTGAATTTGTTTATATAATTGACAAATACAACTTAAGAAGAAAAACTCCCCGATGTGGGACTAAAATGCTTATATAGTCTCTTAAAACAACTAAAACGTGGAAACTCCACAATGTGGGACTAATAAGTTTTTTCATTCACAAAAGAAAACAATAAATTATAATTTTATTAAAACCTTAAAAATTATTTTTTAGTAATCGTTTTCCAACAATCCCCCACATGAATGAAAACTCAATAAAAACACGAAAACACAAATAGATTTTGGTAAATCAACAACCCAATCTCACGACCCGAACCGACCGAAGCACAGACAGACAGATCGTGCATGTTGAAGTCATACTATCCATTCCAACGCCATCTCCCTCACTGTTGTGTGATGACCCCAGGATCATACTATGGATTTCTAAAATCATATAATATAGAGAGCTTTCATCTTTAGTTCCTCACAAGTGAGACTAAAGGTTCCTTTCACCAAAGTGAAAAAGCATGAACTAGTGAACCCTTAGTGACCCTTAGATCCTAAGTTCCAGTAATACCAAAACCATCAAAACGAAAATCACATAAAAAGCGCAGGAAATACCATTTTAGGCAGAGGTGTCCATGAGGTCTTGAACCTTTTGCTTAGTGAGATATTACCGGAATTACTTGCTAGAGACAGTGAACTATGTCTTGAACTGCTAGCGTTTGATGTAATTCGCGATAACAACCACGGATGATATCTCCAAGGGTGCTGCCAAGCTCGTGCCGTTTTGTCCAATTTGGCCCTGGACATATCATGTTTCTCAGAATGCTCTAGAGAATCAAAGCTCATATTCTCATAGGAAGCGGCCCCACTTCCTCATTCAGATAGGTGAGTTTCCATAAAGAGTGTTACTGCTACACCCCACTTCAATCTTAAATTGAAACTATAGAACTCATTAAGACTTCTTAAAAGTCATCCTTCACATGCAGTCACACTATCACGTCTACACCATAGGGAAGGGACAAAGAATGAAATTCTCGATAGTGTTTACCTTTACCCACCACAAATTAGTTGTCTCATTGAAACCTTGATCATGGGATCTCGTCAGCAAGGTTGAGTATCCTTCATGGGAATTTTAATTTATGAGCTTAAGCCCCATCCCCTCGATGCATTTCTAACTATCTCTTTGGATAAACCTTTCGTCAAAGGTTGCGCGATATTCTCCTTTGACTTTATCCAATCAATGGAAATAACGCCGATTGAGATTAGTTATTTTTAGCTTTAGCTATTATAGCTTGGCTAACACAATGTATAGATATAGCTGGCACAGGCCTATGCCAGAGAGGAATGTCTTCTAAAAAGCATCTTAGGCACTCGGCCCCCTCTCGTGCTTTATCTAACGCGATACTCTCAGATTCCATAATGAATTGAGCAGTATATGTCTGTTTGGAAATCTTCCCAAAACAAACCCTCATGCTAGAGTGAAACCATATCCACTCGTAGACTTAGACTCCTCTGAGTCAACTATCCAATTTGCATCATAAAGTCCCTCAAGGACAAAGACGATACCTTTCATAAATCAAATAAAATGTAATAGAGTATTTTAGGTACCATAATAATCTACTAAGTGCATCCCAATGCTCTTGCTCGGACTACAAGTATATCTACTTAACTTACTCACAATATAGGCAATGTCCGGACTCTTACAGATTCATTAAATTCATCAGACATCCTATAACTCTTGAGTATTCAAGTTAAGATACTCCATTTTCCTTATTTTTCTTGAGTCTACAAGAAGAATCGTATGAAGTACAAGAAGGATTACAATCAGACTGATAGTATCTCTTAAGCACAAATTCAACATAATGAGAATGACTAAGACTATAAATATTTGATTATCTTTTAATCCTCATCCCTAAGATTACATCAAAAAGCCTTAGTCTTTCAAGTCAACGTTCTCATTCATTGCATGGTTTAGTGGAATTAATCACATCTATGTTTGTATCAAGTATAAACATATCATCAACATACAAGCATACAATCACACAGGCATCCTTAACAAGTTACTTATAAATATACTTGTCAGATTCATTAACTTAAATCCACTACATATTATCTCATGATCAAATTTTCCATGTCACTGTTTACGTGCTTATTTTAAAACCATACAAAGATTTGTTCAACTTACAAACTTTATCTTCATAAACTTTCACTACAAAATCCCCAGGTTGGTCTATGTGAATTTCTTTATCTAATTTACAATTTTAAAAAAGTTTTCTTAATATCCATCTGCTGTATCTCTAAGTTCTTCATGACAGCAATAGCAATTAGCATCTCAACGGAAGTAATTCTTGTCACATGTGAATACGAATCAAGTAAATATACAACTTCTTTTAGTTTATAGCCTTTAGCTACCAACTTAGCCTTATATTTTTTTCACAGTTCCATCTACCTTATGTTTCCTCTTAAAGACTCATTTACATCATATGGTCTTACTCCCTAGAGGTAAATTAATAACTCTCAATTCTGGTTATGACGGACTGAGTCCATTTCACTAAATGAATCTTCTTACCAGAATGGGGTTTCGGTAGATGTCAAGGCTTCTTTACAAGTTTGGAACTCAGACTAAGCTAGGGATATTATGAAGTCAGGTCTCTAATATGTCTCAGTTCTAATCCTTTTACTTCTCCTAGGATCAACGCTACTTCATCTTCTTTCGAAGGTATATTCTTACTAGTTGAAAGACATCTAGGGGATCAACAACACATCCCTAAGAAGAGACGTTTCAAGAATAAACATGTTCAAAGAACTCAGCATCCCTAGATTCCGTAATAATATTCACACCAAAGTTTGAAAAAATCAGAACACACAACCAAAAATCTATATGCAGTAGAGGTACTCAAGAAACCTTATCTAAACACCCCCACACTTTGACGTATGCATAAAAAGGTTGTCTATCTTTCCATAATCATATGGATTTTTATCTGATCCTCTAAAGGTTACTCTATTCAGGATATAACAAAATTAGAGAACGACCCCCCCCCCACAAGTTTACGGTTATCCTTTAAACAACATCGCATAAATCATCTCCTTAATAGTTTTGTTCTTACGTTCAACTGTACCATTAGACTATGGTGAATAAGGAGGTGCGATCTCATGAATAATGCCATTTAACAAGTAAAGTTCTCCTATATGAATTTCATACTTGCCATCCGTTCAGACCTAACCCTTTTAGTGGTAACATATACTTCGCTTTCAATTTCAAGTTTATACTCTTAAGGCTTCTAAGGCATCATCCTTATCCCTAAAAAGTATACAAGATAGTACCTCGTACAATCACCTACGAAAGTTATAAACCATCTTTTACCTTAGTGGTTTTGGGTTGAACTCATGTCAGCTAGGCCTAACTGAATTAATTCTAAGGGCTTAGAATTACTCTGAACATTTGTGCTAAAAGATGTTATAGCATATTTTGATTCTACACAGATTTCACTTTTGTGTTCAAAATCCAAACTAAATTTGGGTACGCAGCCTATGCTGGCCAGTTTAAGCATTGACTTATAAGTTTACGATTCCAAGTCTATCATGCAAAACATTCAATCACACAAAAGAAAACACAAGAATCAACTATGTTCACTTCATCAGTTTTTCCGTTAAGCTTATATAGACCCAAAGTCCTATAACTCTTGCCTAAAAAATCACTGCCTAGTTACAACAAGTTTTCCAGATTCAATTAAAATTTTAAATCTTTTACCATGTACAACATAACAAGATACAAGATTATTGCATATGCTCGGAACATGAAAACTTCATTCAATGTGAGAATATTACAGATGAGCTTCTGCTCGACCTTTCCCTTTTATGCAACCTCTGTCGCAAATGAGTTACTCATACATAGTTTCTCAACATCCTCTATCCTCTGATAGAAGGTAAACAAGTCTCTGTTTCAAAAAACATGCTTGGTGGCTCCAGAGTCCACCCACCAATCTCTCACATTGGTTATTAGAATAACTTCCAACATCATGCCACTGAAATCGTTCTAGTTTGTTTCAACTAAATTAGCATTAACTTTCTACTTATTAAGGTTTTTACGTTGTCAACAATTTACTGCCATAAGGCCAGGAATTTACAAACATAAAAAATCACCCTTAATAAAATTAATGCTAGATTCAGGTTTACGAAACATACCTTTCTTATGAAGACCACGCTTAGAGTTGCGTTCGATGTTCCCACCTTTGCCAGCTTTGGAAGATTTGTTTCCAACCACATGCGCCTATTAGCCATGTCCCTTGGAGATGACACCTTTATTCACAAACCACAATTCAAAATTGGAAAGTAAAATATGAGTTTCGAAGATAACATTTAGATTTACAAACTTCGTTTGAATCACCGTTTCAAAAAACTCATGGTTACCCCACAAAAACTACTTTAGTTAATAACAAATTTCTGCTCGTCAGAATTTTTCAGGAATGTTTCTATTTTTTGTAAAATATCAAAAAAATACTTTTACAACTCCAAAAATTCTGAAATTTTACGTGAGTAACTCTCTGGATGTCTACTACGTTGTGTCAAAAGGGTTCATCGAAATTCCTTCTAGGTTGAGAGATAAATGCGAAACTCTACAGATGACCAAAATTCGTTTATATTTTTCACTCCACAATTAACATCCATGATTATTACAAACTTCTAATGTCTTAAGATTTTTGGGTGCAATAATCAAAAACAAGGAAAAAATCAAATAAGCAAAAGTTATTGATACTTAGCTCCTTTATAGTGGAAGTGATCGATTTGATGAAACGGACGAGCTCCCCAAATCTCCGCAACAACAACAAGGCAAAACTTTGGAAAAGCAGAGTGAGTCACGTGTTCAACACGTTGCCCTTAAGACATTAGCGCCCGGCTACACTCAAGAGTGATGCTATAGCCCTCACAGGACGGATATCTCCAGGATAAAACACCCTACTACACCTACTACTAGCATATGTAGTAGATGCTCAACTTGAGCTTGGCAACTCCGAAAAAACCGTTAAGGAAAATCGCGAACGCTTAAGAAACGGCTAAAAAATATTTTCCCTTAGGGGTCCCTCTACAATAAGGAGCAACCCCTTTCCCATAGATTTCACAAAAGTAGTGAATTTGTTTATATAATTGACAAATACAACTTAAGAAGAAAAACTCCCCGATGTGGGACTAAAATGCTTATATAGTCTCTTAAAACAACTAAAACGTGGAAACTCCACAATGTGGGACTAATAAGTTTTTTCATTCACAAAAGAAAACAATAAATTATAATTTTATTAAAATCTTAAAAATTATTTTTTAGTAATCGTTTTCCAACATATAGAGGCTACACAGTAAGAGATATGGCTTAGCTATATGCTGCCACTTCATGTCACAGGTGTCATTATAGCAAGCACACCAGCAAATTAGATAACATGTTTGTCCTTTCAATAGATAATCTTCTGTTGAAAGAACACCAGCAAATTATGATGTCATTTTTTCTGTGTCTCCCACTTAGATAAGTATCTAGACTTCACATGCTTTCTTGGCCGGTGGTCAGCCACCAAACTATACATAACAACAGATATGTACATTTTAAGATGGAGAATCCAAACATTTTAAGATTGATTAGCTAGTGTTTGTATATTGATTACTAATCATACTAGATTTCTAAACTTTGTGACTTTCCTGAATATTTTGGTTCTAGAGTTACAGGAATTTCTTTATCATCATCTTCAAGAATAGCATTTAATAAACACGTGTTGATTTTCTTGCCTTTAAGATGTTCTCCATGTGCATGTGGTACGTTAGTGAACCAGCCTGCATATTGAATTTTACAGAAGTACCAACAATTATAATGGTATGTGTATATTTATTTGTGCAAAACTGTAGTTACAGAATCATTTTTTAGATGTACAAACTTCCATGGTCATTGATTAATTATTTCAAACCTATGAGTTGTGCAATGGACTTTCTTTTTTCACTATAAGTTTTTTTTTTTTTTTTTTTTTTTTTTTTTTGACAGAAATGAGTATAGTTTATGCAGTTCGTTGGTAACATTAAATTATCCCACTGTTTGTTTCAGCTACTTAAGGAAGTCCTTGATTTCACCTTGTTGTATGGGATCATATAAAGGTGGCTAAACAACTATAAAATCTGTTTTTATTACTGAAGTTTGAAATCCCAATACCATGACGCGGTAAATCAAGCGGAGTCCAGACACCTCAATGCAACATTTTGAACTTCGGGATTATTCACATTTGGGTTATACGGCTCCAAAACCCAACCGTAAGAGCATCACGGTTGGTTTCCTAAACATTAAACCCAACTGTAAAGCAACTTTCTTTTTCCCAGTCCAAGAGTATTTACGGCTAGGTATTGGCTTAGTCGAAGCTGACCGTTGAACAATTACGGTTGGTTTATTTAGTAAACCAAACCGTAAAAGATCTTTAAAAATTTATTGACAATTTACGGTTAGGTTTTGAAGAACTTCCAACCGTAACACATTCAGAAAGATATACGATTTGGATGTGATGTCGCTGGTTGGTGTCACTGGTTTTTTTTATTAACCTTCTTCTTCCCCTTCTTTGACATAAAGTTTAATGGAAATTATAAGTTAATCCAAGACGATGAAAGAAAATGGAAACAGTCTACATCTCCTCAGTCGGAGGAAAAGGAGAAGAATTTGATACTAAACTATAATTAGAAGTTTTTTCATGGAGGGTAATTTAGGCATTCCCAATTTCTTTAGGACACCCCTAGCTAGTCTATTCATTTTTAATCATGGAGAATTCAAGAAAAATCCATGTTTTCCTACTCATGTTTGCAAATTAATGTTCTTTATATGGACGCAGGCTCCTCGTGCATGGTAATAAGCAATTTCTTGTTGCAAATTGGATTTGTTTCAAGTTGAATTGGAACATGGTGTTATCTATTTGTTGGTGTATGTGGATGAATTTGGTTTACAACAAGAGTTTGCAATAAAAGATCACATCTTATTTTCCTTCCTCGGTTATTTCTCTCTCAACAACTCTTATTAGCTGAACTAATTCTTCCGACACTACCAAACAGGAAGTATCAGAAGCATGCCAATATATAAAGAATTTTACTACTAGCAAGATGTTTACTTGGGTGGTAATATTATTCTTGGAGTATTTAGAACTCAAATTTGAAATTATGTGGCATCTGCTCTTGTATGAAGCTTATAGTAGCAGATCAGGATTATAAACTTCTTGATGTCTCATTGGATGTTCACCAAACCACTATCCAAGATTTTTGACATTTCCTTTGAAGTACTGTTTTAATCATTTATAACTTGTGGTGTCAATATCAATTTTCAGTTTCAAGTTTACTATCTTTTGTTCTGTCCATTGTGTCATCTATCTTACCCTTTAGGCACACTCAGCTGAATCATTTTGTATTGTAGTTTGACGTTTCAGATCATGATCTATTGGATGTTTCATATAGATTTTTGTGAGATTTTTGTGGCAGAACAGTTTGCGTTTCATGTTGTCATGTTGTCTTCAGGAAATTATTTCCTGCTATTGGTAAGAGATTTGGGTCGAATACTAGCTTCATTGGATTTCCTTACCATGTTATTGGTGGATAATCTACAGCAGTAAAGATTTCTGAAGCATGTGATTCGCTGGTGTTTCTATGTGCTTTCGTGTTGCTCAGTACGATCCACGCAATACATTTTGATTTTACCCACAGCTGCATACCACAGAGGCAGTTCCCCGTGAATATAGTCTTGTCAGCTTGTTGACGTTGTTATACGCTTTGTCTGAAAATGCACAGTCCAGAGATGATGAGATTGATCTTGTGGAAGCAACCATTTTCTTTTAAATCAATTTGTAGTTATGATGTTTCTTTTTTCTCCCCTCCCCGAGCTTAACAGATTGCCTCGGTGTTACTTGCCACTTTTAACTTTCTGAGTTTGGATAGCGGCATTCAACTAGAGGGGTTGTCTGTCCCAAAAATCTAGAGTATATGGATGGTAAGCACCACCATCCATGTCAGACTTGCTTCTTGAAACCAAATTCCCAACATTGTTTTATAAAATTTGGACTGAAGATGCAGTTCTCATGATTTGAACTTAATTCTTGTTTTCTAAACACGTATCTTGTAATGTGTAGTCATATTAGAATTGTTAGTGTTTAACTAATCAATTCATGGCATGCCTTATCTTCTGTTTCACTCACATTACCTTCACCTATTCTACGTAGACTGCCTGTGTCATGCGTTTAACACCCTGGAACTGGTGGTTATAAATTAACCTTTCTCAACGGATCTTGTTAGCTTAAGTAAATGCCAAAAGCAAAATAAGTCTTGAATTGGGAACCTAAGTATACAAATTATGGATAGATGTGCGAGTGTCCCAGAATTCATAAGACATTTGAGAAAGCTAAATGCAAGAATTCCATGGAATTAAAAAGTGTTTGTTAACGAAGCAGGTGATTGCGGGCCGGGAACTTATTTTAAAATAAACTTTAATACGTGATTGATATAATAGCTATAAAGAAAGAAGGTTTTGATGCATGATTACAGCAACTTAATCAAGAAAGTCCTCGAATCTTGGACTAATTCTTAGAGATAGCACGGAAAATTGTGATGCCATTGAGACTTGGGATTTTTTTTTAAAATTGGACCTTATCCTTAGTTTCTTAATAACTGATACGAGTAGCTTTCTTGTCCAATCCCAGGGTTTTTGTTTAGCGATTTTATTGTTTTCTCTAGCTCTCTCCTTTTTTACTTTTGAACCATTCTGCCTAGGAAAAAAGAAAAGCAAATATCTCTTCGAATGTTATGGACTGAATAATTCCTAACATTGCAAGTGTTTGAAGTTTACTATGTTCAGCGAAAATAAAGAGACAAAGGTGTAAAATGAATGAGGATGCAAGAATGTATGGCTAAGTTCACTATGCTCAACGATAATTAAGAGGGAATGGTGTAAAATTCAAATGAGGACGCAAAATGGAGAGTGATAGGTACAAACTTATTAGATGAGTATCATGAGGAAGTTAGAAGAATAAATAGATGAAGGGGGAGATGAGGATCAAATAAGAGGAAGGATGAAATCACAGAACAGATTTAGGAAACCAGAGAGAAGCCATTGATCACAGAACAGATTTACACAATGGAATATAAACTACCCAGACCACCAATTATATATGTACATATCAGGGGACTAAGAGTAATACCACGCATTAGTGGAGTGACCCTTCAGATTTTATTAAGGTGGTGTTCGTGGGAATTGATAGTCGTCTCATCCTATTTTTGATTTCTTCCTATATTGTTATAAAGCATTTTGTAGTTCTTTTGATTTTTCTTTTTTGTCCACTCCCTGAGCCAAAGTGATTGCCACAGTGTTACCTGCCACTTTTGCTTTGGTGAGTATTTGGACCACATTTATGAGGGGTTGTCCGTCCCAAAATTCTAGAGCATGGATGGTGAATGCATCGCCATCCATGCATGTCAGACCTGCAGTGCTTCTCGAACATGAAATCCATTGTTTTAAAACGTTTGGGTTTGGCTTGTGGATCTCGAACTTGCATTCATTGAATTATTCCTCGACTGCAGATTTAGTATATCAGTACTTATAATTCGAACCTAAATTCTTGTTTTCTGATCAAGTATTTTGTTATGTGTAATCACATTAGAAATGTGTCTTTAAACCAATCAGTTCAGGGCATCATCTTCCGTCTCACTCATGTTACTTTTAACATTTTTTTTCCCCTAGAACTGTGGGGTTACATGTTCTTCCCGGAAAGAACTCTTTATAGACTGCATGTGTCATGCATTTAACACCTTGGACTGATGATAATAACCCTCACTGGCTCTTGTTGGCGTAAATAAACCCCAAAAACAAAAGACGTCTTGAACAAAGGAACACAAGTGCCAAATTAATGATTGATGTACGAGTATCTTGAGTTCATAAGACATTCGAGAAAACTAAAATACCTGAATTGAAAGGAAATTAAACTGTGGTTATTGATTAGAATAATTTTGTTATTAACACTAACAGATGAAAGGATGAGATAATAAGGGGACTCCATCCAATCCTTATTGCAAGTCTAAGGCTCTAAGCTACTTTGCAATTCTTTTATATAGAAGAAAGAAAAGTTTGTTATTGAATAGTCTCTACAGCAAGTTCAGGAGAAGTTAAATTCTCTAGACGGCGGATCACATACGTGCTGGAATCTCACTGCCAAATACTCCCTTCGTACCACGTATATAGGCGGAGGGACCAATTCTCTTATATTAAATTTTTTTTATTGATTTTATACATTTGTATGTTCTTTCCTGTTTTACCCTTAATTATATTTCCAATATTAAAAACATATATACTCAATTGTGATTATTCCCAAGCAAATAAATAGGGGTAATATAAGTAAAGACCACTTTGAAACTTGGACTCCGCCAATATAATTGTACAAGGAAAAATGAAAATTCCGCATATATAATAGGTAGGTACAGAGGGAGTAGATAAATGAGACACTCAAAAATAAGGATATTGTTTTTTTTTTTAATTATTATTACTATTTCTATTTTTTGTCCCATCTCTTCAGCACAATTTTTTAATAAAATAAGCATGAACCTTAAAGGAGCTCTGCGAATCGGGCGACAGCCGAGTCAACTCATCGCCCTCTTCCCAAATTCCTTAACATCTGCAACCCTAATTCTAGCATTTCAACCATGATTCTTTCAACTCCTCCTAGCTAAACCTTTATATCCACCGGTCCTTTCATGATGTAGTCCTTTAGTTATAGATGTGGACTGATTCGATGTTGGTGTTAATTTTAACCTAATCTATGTTGTTGCTGGTTTTTTTCCTTTCATGGTGCCAATGGATTCCTCCCTGATACTTCCTATCAATTGATTTCTGATTAGCAATATTCTGATTTATTGAATGGTATTGATCTGATGGCTTGATTATTTTATTCCCGGCTTCGTTTGGTCCACAAAACAATTCGCCTGCGCCTCCCTGAAGTTCTTCTTCATCACAAATTTTCAGTTTCACTGCATCTCTAAAACAAGCAGCGGGCCTTCAATACAAGTTCCAAGACTTCACTGTTCATCCTCTGATTGATTTTTTGTCGTCTCAGAACCAATTTTATATTCAATCTGAAGAAAAAATTTGAAGTGGCATAAGGAGAATGTTACAGGTAATCACTGAGCCTTTTTCTTGCTGTAACCCTTTCATCACTGCAATTACAACTCCATGTTTTATGCAAAACCAATTAATCAACCAAAAATACTGCCAATCTCATGATGTTTTTGTAACATTATTCTATTTGCTGTATTCACCTATAAATACTGCTCAATACCTCTATTTTACCTTCACCCTTCTCTACATCTCCTCCCTGGTTCTTTGCCTTTAGTTTGCTTGCTCTTTTCTAGTTCTGTGTTTTCTTATGTTGTATTCTCTATGTCTTTCCGTGGATATAGAGATGATCATTTCAATTTTAAGTTTGATCCTAATGCAAGGAATGCTAGGAGTTCTTATTATCCTGTTAGACAATGGCAACATCGTTTGGTTGGTTGTTTTTTAACAAAAATGAACAAAAACTCTTTTTATTTAAGAAATGCTTTAAGATATAGATGGGGGTTGTCTGGTGAACTCTCTGTTAGCAAACTTGGTAGAGGTTTCTACTTGATTAAGTTTGAATCTAGCTATGAAATGTTTGATGTTATAAGGCAAGGAACTAGGGTGATTTGTGGAGACACCTTCTTATTTCAAATTTGCAATTTCACTTCTCTCCCTGAAAACTTTGATATCTCTACTGAAGTTTTTGAGTTAACCCTCCACAAACTTTACCCTGAGCAAACTAGAATCTCTAATGTAATAAGTAACACTCTTGATTTTGGAGAACTCATAGCTTTTGACGACCCCATTCACTACTTCAATGGTTACAGCACCATCAGAATAAGGCTCAGAATAGATATCTCCCAACCTCTTCAATTTGGCACCTCTGCTCCTAATGATAGGCAAGGGGTCAACTGGATTGATTTTGTGTTTCAAGAACTTCCTAGGTTATTCTGCAGCTACTGCCATAGATTAGGACATGTTCAACAAGATTGCATTGAAGTATTCCTCCTCAACCATCAAGAATTGCTGCCTCAAGTTCCTCCTCAACCTGCTCTGCAAGCTCTGGGCCTCTTATAGAACCAGAATACGATGAGGACTATCATGAAGAGATGTTGCATAATGTGGACATTGATGCCCCTGATTCAGATTGGAGCGATTGGAATCTTCCCCTTTTTGGCTCCCCTATCTCATCCGATCAAAACAATTCTGCTGTTTCGTTCCATATTGGTGAAGGCTATCAACAAGATGGGTTTCATTCTGAATCCTCAGATTCTTCAAGAACCATCTCTGCAGCTTGGTTAGTAGAAGAAAACCGCATCTTTGAAGATTTCCTCTCAGAGCAAATATATGTGCCTCCACCGCAGCCTTCTGAAGAGCAGCCGCCATTCAGTCCTTCAATCTTCCTTGTATCTGACATTGAAGAATCGAACTATACTCGAGATCCTGACATGCCAAGTCCAGCCATCAAGAGACTCAATCCAGAGCAGCAAACTTACCTTCAAAATGCTGGAATTGGATCTTCATTGGTAACAAATAATGCAAGGAAAGTCACTTCCGAAGAATATGAACAATGGACCAGCGTCTATCAACCTGCTAAAAGATTCAAGCCTGACACTTCAGCTCAACCTAAATATGCTACATCTATCAACTCCATTGTGTGCTCCTGCAGCACTGCATACTTTGATGAAAATTCATCTCAACCAGCACCTCTTGCAACTCCTGCAGACTCCAAGTAATGACAACACCATCATCATCTAAATCTCAGCCACATTTACGCAACAAAGACTCATCTGAAGGGCCGGTGGATATATCTTTCATCCTACTTCTTTTTTGGTTTCACCCCTGTTAATAATCCTTCTAGCTATGTTTAATAATTTACTTAGTACCTCAGTTAATATCTAGGTTAAGCTGGTGTTTACCTCCTTTTTGCTTGCTCATTATGTGTGTAATATATATATATATATGTAGTAACCTGTATGCATCTATTAAGCCTGCTTTATAATGTTACATAATTTTTAATCTTTGCTCTTTCTTTAAGTTAAACTCTTTTTTGATCTTAATTTTCTTTGATTATCTTCAACTATGTTTGCTTTAGAATGGTTCTCGCTTTAGTTCGGTTTAGCTCTTTTCCTAAATTAGGTTGAAAACTCTAAACTTAGCCTTCATTGTTCACCTGTGGTTAACTCTTCTTTAGTTTGTTTTCCCTTAAGTCTTCTTAAATTCTCAGTTACTTACTTAGCATTATTTTCTCTTTAAGAGTAAAACTTTAATCTCTGCATATTCTAAGCCAATTTTGAACTGCTATTTTGCTCTTCTGATCAAATCAAGAAACAATCTGAACTGAGTTTTTCTTTTAGCACTACATTTTGTATTCTGTTATTTGTGAATTGATTGTTCCTGCTCTCCTGTTCTACACTAGTACTGTTTGTTTGTGCTTTCAGACCCTCCCTTCCTTTTCATTCCCTACAATCTATTTAAGTTGTTCTCATCTTCAGTAACTTCTATATTTTCCCTTAGCTACCTTCTTCACCTTATTTTAAAAAAATCCCTGAATTTGCTTTTCTTGACCTTGTTGAATTTCTAATCTTCTCGTTGTATCTTTAAAACCGTCACATTTTATTGATCACCAATTCTAAAATTTCTCATTATCCTTTGGTTCTCTTCTTTTCAAAACCATCTCTTCTTTGCTTGCTCTTTGCTTACTCTTCTTTTGTGGTTCATCTCAATATTTCCCTCTTTGTTGCATCCTCCTTTTCCTTCTTAGCTACAAAACCCTTCTTCTGTTTTTTCAGTTTTGCAGGCCTCTCGTCCTTAAAATAGCCCATTAAAACCTTTCCTCTTTTCCCTCTTAAAAACTTCCCCCCTTTTAATCACCTTAAACAAAGCCCACTTGAACCAAAATATCAATTCCCAAAATGACTATTCTAGCTTGGAATTGTCAAGGAATAAACCTACCGTATTCGATTCAACATTTAAAAGGATTGGTCTCTCTTCATAAACCTAACATATTATTTCTCTCTGAAACATTAGCTAATGACCAACACATAAGGAGATTATCACAAACCCTACAGTTCAATAATTATTTCTCGGTCCCAAAAGTTGGAAGGAGAGGCGGATTATGTATGATGTGGAAAGACAACCTAAATATCCAAATACTATTCTACTCTCAAAATTACATTCATACAAAAGTTACTCCTCCACCCCCAGAGCAACCATGGTTCTGCACAGGTATCTATGGGCCTCCGCATCCAGATACAAGGAAAACTCTGTGGCAGGAATTTCCAACAATCTTTAGCAACTTCAATTCTTCTATCCCTTGGCTATTGCTAGGAGACTTCAACGATGTCTTAGATCAATCAGAAAAAAAAAGGAGGAAGGCAGGTAACATTTGCTCAATCTCAACCTCTTCTCACTCTCATCGATCAAATGGGTTTTATAGATCTGGGATTCCGAGGAGATCCTTACACCTGGACAAACAACCAAATGGGGCAGGATAACATCCTCGAAAGATTAGACAGAGCTTTAGCAAACCATATCTGGCGAACGGCGAACCCACATGCGGCAATCACTCATCTTCCGAGAATAGCATCTGATCACGCTCCAATTCTATTGCAAAGGAAAGCGATAGATTGGCAAGGAACAAAAAACTACAAATTTGAACACCTATGGCTCTCTCATCCTCAACTCAAGCAAATAGTCGAAACGGCATGGGAGCAACAGCAAGATACTGAACCTACCCTAGACGTCCAACTAAAACTCATAACAACCGGACAAACCCTATTAGAATGGAACAAACAAACCTTTGGCCACCTACCAACTATGATCAAGAAATCAACAACCAAGATAAAACACGCACAACATCAATGTGCAACCCAATCGGGCTCTGACCTGGAACTCTGGATAAATCAAGAAAAACAACTAAGAATAGACCATGTAGAACTCTTACAATGCCATGCGACATACTGGCAACAAAGATCTAGAATTCAATGGTTACAATCTGGAGATCTCAACACGACCTTCTTCCATACTAAAGCTACCATCCACAGAGCCTGTAACAATATACAGCAATTACATGACCCACAAAACAACTGGATTAACAAAAAGGAAGATGTTGTTCAACTCATTCTAGATCACTATGCTCAACAATATACGGCCCCCCCTACAAGGATTGACGAAGACCTCTTCACAAATATCAGACCAAGATTAACTCCCATACAATCAGAGCTACTCACAAAAGAAGTAACTACGACGGAAATCAAACAAGCTCTCTTCTCCATTAATTCAGAAAGTGCTCCGGGTCCAGACGGCTATACAAGTAAGTTTTTCAAAAAATTTTGGGAAACAACTCATCACCAATTGATAGCAATGGTTCGAAGTTTTTTTAATAACCTAAATATTCATCCTCTAATGAATCACACAAACATAACACTAATACCTAAAATCGATCATCCATCAAAACCATCTCAGTTCAGACCCATAGCACTCTGTAACGTCACTTATAAAATCATATCAAAAATTCTAGTCAATCGTATTAGGCCACTTCTCCCTTTCTTAATAAGCCCCTACCAAAGTGCTTTTGTCCCACAAAGATCAATACATGATAACATAGCAATTGCTGGAGAACTCTTCCATCATATCAAAACCTCTAACCAAACCAAAGATCCAAAAATAGCTCTCAAACTTGATATCCAGAAATCCTATGATAGCTTAGATTGGGGATTCATCAAAAGGTCCTTTACAAAACTTGGATTTCCATCAACCTTTATAGAATACATAATGCTATGCGTTACAACAGTTACATACTCAATCAACATCAACGGTACACCCCATGGCTACATCACCCCAACTAGAGGTATCAGACAACGAGATCCGCTATCTTCTTATATTTTCATTATATGCGCTGAAATCCTATCTACAAATCTAGGAAACCTGCAAAACCGAAAGTCTGTTCAGGGACTCAACATATCCAAAAAAGCACCATCCATTATTCATTTAATGTATGCGGATAACTTACTAATCACATATAAATCTTCCTATCAGAGTAACCAAAACCTTAAAAACCTTCTGCACTCCTATAGCACATCTCTGCAGATGGATAATCAATACATCTAAATCAGTAATCATCCATCACCCAACACTAGATCCTACCAAAATAAACGAAATTCAACAATTCTTTAATATGCATGCTACTTCAAAACCTCCAATTTATCTAGGAGTCCAATTCAAACAAGGAAGGGCTTCCAACCAAACCTTTGCTCCCCTACTACAAAGATTATCCCGAAAAGCCAAAGGTTGGATGACAAAATGCTTAACTCCAGCCGGAAGACTCACTCTCATCAAAACCTCCCTAACTCCCACCTCAAACCACATTATGCAAACACAAAATCTACCCAGCAATATTCATAAACAAATTGATCGCATCACCAGGAATTTTTTCTGGGGACACGAATCATCCATTAAAAAACTTCACCCTATAGGATGGGATAGAATAACAAAACCAATTTCCGAAGGAGGATTAGGAATAAGAAAGAGCAGTGACCATAATAAGGCACTACTCATGAAGAGAATATGGAATCTACATGAACAACCTAACTCTATATGCGGAAGTCTCTTTAGTGCAAAATATCTCAATCAGCAACCAATCCTGCATGGCATTAACTCCATACCATCCTCCTCCAGTCCTCAATGGAGACAACTAGCAGCAATTGTCCCCACCATGCAGCAATTAATATTCCACCGTATTGGTAATGGTTTATCAACTCCGATAGAAGCCAATTGGATTCCACATTCAACAAACATAGATCAATCACAATACTACCCAATACGAATGGTAGCAGATATCATAGACCCAATTTCACATTCATGGAATCACGAAAAATTAAGCCTCCTTCCCAATACCATAACCCAAAAAATAATGAACATCCACCTACCCCAGGATGCCCCTCAAGACAAAATTATCTGGCCACATTCAAAATCTGGAAAATACACAACCTCATCGGGATACAAATGTCTAACCCATGATCAACCAACTCACATTCCTCTATCACCCACCAAATTCTTATGGACTTTACCATGTCCACCAAAAATACGGCTTTTCCTGTGGAAAGCAATCAATGAAGGATTACCAACCTTCTCTCTCTTACACCACATCCATCTGACCAACTCAGACATATGCCCTAGATGCAACACTAATCCAGAATCTTCCAGTCACCTCCTAATTCACTGCCCAATGGCAACCACATCTTGGAGCACCTTACTCACTCAACTATCAACTTCATCAAACACCAACCCCCACACCACTTTCACAATTACGCCTTAGACGACCATATCACAAATCCTGCAACAACCTACTTCAACTTCTGTAACCTCCTTTTTCTGTTTTCTATTTTGGACCTTATGGCTAGCTAGGAATAACCTAATATACCAACATAAGCAAACAACCTCAGAAGAAATCCTAGCTTGGGCACAAAAACTACATCAAGAATTCTACGGAGCAATACACTCTTCACCACCAATCATACCGGGAGATGCACCATTATTCAACCATCCTACGACACACAAAAGAATATCAACAATATCAATAGGATGGTCTATCCCACAAATCAATTGGATTAAGATTAATACAGATGGAGCAGCTAGAGGTCACCCGGGATTTGCAGGGGCAGGATTTATATGCAGAGATTCTGACGCACGAAGTATATTGGCTCTATCTCAACCACTAGGAATCATGACTGCCTTAACTGCAGAAACCTGGGCTCTGCTATTAGCTTCAAGAACAGCAATAGAAAGACAATGGCCAAGAGTTCTCTTTGAAACAGATTCAGAGAACCTTCTGGGATTCATCAACTCCTCTACTCCACAACCTTGGCACATATCAGGAATGATAGAGGAAATAAAGATCAAATTTCGACAAATCCCACATGCGACTATTCAACACAACTACAGGGAAGGAAATCAAGCAGCAGACGGGTTAGCCAACCATTCAGCAGATGGAAGTCAAACAGGAAATTTTTCAACTAAAATATGGGACCAGGAAATCCCATTTTTTATTAGTCAAATTCTATTTCATGATTCCGTGGGCAACACATACCCACGACAAATTGTAACCTAACCTCTGTTATTTATCTTCATGCTTCAAAAAAAAAATAAAAAAAAATAAATAAAATAAGCATATTTAATCACTTATTGAGAATCAGGAGCTTCGTCGATAGTATTTTCGGTCTTATTATTAAGTGATAATTTTATGTTCGTTTATTTATTTTCGATAAAACTAGTCTTATATTTCTGTAAGTTCTTTTTTGAGAAATCGTCACCGAAATCCCATCTTTTGCGTCAACCTACCGATCCAGCCAACTCTTCATTTTTCCCTAATAGAAGGACAAGCGATTCTGTCCGTTTCTGTATCTTAAGTTTTGATTTTTTTTTTTTGACTATCTTACCCTGCCAGCAGAGTTAATAACAAACCATAGTTAAGTATTTGGCTGATTTTGTTGGATTGTTGTTAGTTAATCTGTCTTCTTCTTGTCCTAGGTATTTTCTTCATCATTAATATTCATGGCGTATAGAAGAAAACAAGGGATAACTAGGGTTTCAATTTTTAAAGAAGAAATCTTATATCCAAAACAAATACCAATACCACCATCAGATGACAGAATAACTTCTTCTTGGTCTTTGAATTCTTTGGATGCTCAAGCAATCAGGGCTGCTTCTGCACATCGCGATTCTTCACTTTCTTCTGCTTATGAATGAGAAACTACCAAAACTACAACTACAAGGGCTAAATCCTTCCCCACTAGACAGGATCCAACATCCTATCAGTATACATCGATTGAAAGTATGTTTGAGCCAAAATATGGATTTTGGGGCGTTCTTGCTAAAAAAGCTAAATCGATACTTGAGGATGATAATGTATCCCAGCAATTTGACACGCCTACCAAAACCAAACTAGTTTATTGTTATTTCTCGGTAGTTAAAAAAGATGATTTACGTTATTTCTCAGTAGTTTCCTATTACCTAAAATGGAAATGATCAGTTTAGTCCACCGTATACATAGTGTTTGTCAACTACAATACTACATTCAAATAGGTGGATATATGAATGTTTGCAAGGTGTTTGGTCTTAGTAACAAGATATATTCAAATGGGTTCTAATTGTACGCAACATGTTTGTTGTTAGTTCTAATTAATGCTTGATTTGTAATTTGTTTCTCTTTCATGCAGGGGAGAACTCAACTAAACTTCGGTGCAGATGCTATGTCTCTATATTCTCCAACCACATCCTGATGTCCTTATACATCTTAACTGTGCAGTTTGCAGAGGAAAATTACCTTCATTGCCGGAACAGTTGCTGTCATGATGGTATCCTTCGGCGCGGTATTTACTATATTACTTGGACGCAAATATGCTTGGTTTTCCTTTATCGCCCCTTTGTTTTCTTGTGTACTATGAACCTTATTTGTAATGTTGCAATTTCCCTTACTTGTCTGAATGTGTCTCAAGATTTGTACAATAAACCTGGTAAGGAAAATAAATTGTATGCAACTCCGACCCGCAGCTACACATCAATTTGCATAACCATCACTTAGAAAGTCGTATAAAATAAATTGGGTACACTACTAATATAGTCGTATAAAATAAGTTAGGTACTCTAGTCCAATGGTCCTATATATTTAAATAGGTAACTGCTTCAGAGGTTGTACAAATTAAAATGTGTACCAGAGTATGGTCGGATATATATATATATAAGAAAAGGTTAATTCTTTTGTATGGAACATATTTTAGTTCGTTTTTTTTTAATAAACCGGAACATATTTTAGTATGACGTCTGGTATTAGAACTAATCCGTCCGAAATTTTGTACTATACGTCTGGAATTGAGATGACATAACTGTACTCCGATTTATCGGGTTTTCGGATTTTTTTTTCTTTTCTTTTCAATTTTTAGTATATATAAAAGTGAATGAGTGTATGTGGATGATGTAATTAGAAAGACAATGGCGGTTGAACGGTACTTTGGGTGGTGTTTGTTTCTGGTTGTTGCACTGCAGTGAGCCATTAAGTTTTTCCAGAACAATTTTGGATTACTGTTGACTATTGCAGGCTATTGCAAGCTTATGCAGGATAGTGCAGGCCACTGCAGGCTACTACAGGCTTATGCAAGCTTTAATTGCAGGGTATTGCAGGCTACTGCAGGCTTATGCAAGCTTCAATTGCAGCTCAATGCGGGCTGAGACTTCCTTGCTACAGTCTGTACATTTTTTCCTTCAACTGTATTCTTTGGTATCTATGTCAGAATCACGTGTACATGTACTAGCTCAAAATTGTATCCTGTTCGAGATTTGAAGTTAATGGGCAATTAAGCTTTTATGTCTCATTGTTATCTGATTAGACAAAGTCGTCCAGCGTCTTTTAAGAATTTGTATAACTGCTTAATTGCTCGTCATTTTTACAATATCGAAAAGATAAAAATTAGACAAATGTTATATAATGTACCACAAATCTAGAACTAGAAATAAATACCTATTCAATTGTTATACCTTGGAGTCTTTGATGATCTAGTTCTTTGTGATTGATGTGATGGGAACGATGAGTTAAGCGAAGATACTGGCTATGCTGATGAGGAGTGTACCGTAACTCGACGTTGGATAGGTGATCATTATTTTTACAATGAATCTACGAATCCAGATCCAAACGCCATTTTGAATATGTTTGTAAAGTTTGAAAATGATTTCGCTAAGAAGCTGGAAGAAACGTTGGAGGAAAATCCTTAATTTCTTATAGAAAAGGGCTTCACTTCACGTTTTCATTTTAATTATTTCCTAAATTACTACGTGGAAGTGTAGAAGCAGCAGCAGTAGGTTTCTGAAGTAAGTTTTTGAATCTTAACATCAAGTTCAGAGGAAATACTCATTGTGTCTGCAATTTGTGTAATCTTATGTAACTGCAGTTTGTTTCTGTCTACAGTTTTCATTTCATGTCTGTTTAAAGTCTGCAGTTTTTTGTCTGTAACCTTCTTTGTGTTTCTGCACAAGATTTTTTCTTAATATACCTTTTCCTTTCAAAAAGAAAAGAAAGACAATAAAGAATATAGTCTGTGTATATTAGGCATGACGGGATATGATCGTGGAGGGTATTAGTGATGCCAATCTAGTTTGGATGATTGATGTCCCTTGGTGATTCCTATGCTCATTTTTTTTCTTTCATTTATAGCCTAGATGCGGCTTCGTCGTAAAATATTGCAAGGAACTTAATTTCTTCACAAAATTTTCATTATGAAAGATCTTCTGGTTAATGATTTTGTTGTTGCTTTTGGTTTGTCAATTTACTAGTTCATGATTTTTTTATTGCTTTAAGTTTGTCAATTTTCTAGTTCATTAGCCTATTTTGTTGATGAGCTGAGAATAATTTTTGTATGCATATCGTAATTTTGCACTATAGCTCATAATAAAACATGGAAAAGCAAGACTGAATTTTGTATAGGAAAACAAACTTTGTTGCTAATCCTTTGTTGCTAATCATCTACTGCACTTCTCCTTACAGATGGAATTGTTAATTTCAGTCTGTTACAGTTTTCTTTGCTTTTCTTACTTAAAACTATTTGTACAAGAAATGGGAGTAAAGGAATGATTAATATATTCGATGTTAAGTAGGTACAAGTCAAGCCACAAAGCATTATCTGAAACTGAACGTTGGATATACAGGACCTGACACATAAGTTTTGTTCAAGTTTGAGAGTACTTGTATGATTTTTTTTCTTTAGTATAACTGAAGCAAACAATCAGACAACGTCCTGGTACATGATCTGATGAACTAAAGAACTCCACTTGGTAGTTTATCTTGCTGAAAACTTTCCTTCTCATTTTTCTTTCGTTTGTCCTCAAGATGCTTTTGAGTTTTAGAACCGTC
Organism: Papaver armeniacum; assembly: GCA_023531295.1. NCBI lineage: Eukaryota > Viridiplantae > Streptophyta > Magnoliopsida > Ranunculales > Papaveraceae > Papaver > Papaver armeniacum. The sequence continues at coordinate 209,630 of JAJJWW010016644.1, forward strand.
GGGGTAATCAAAATTTTCAAATTCAATTTCAGTTCTTTTCTAATCAGTCAAACCTTGCTCGTTAGTTCACTTGGATTTAAATTCCCATCTATTGCGCCCCAAACTCCCTGCTAGGTTTTTCACACAACGAAAAAAAAGAAGAAGAAATTATGCAGGAGAACGAAGAAGAAGAAAACTATTCAAACCCATAACACCTGTGGTTAAGTTAACCGCTTAAGGGGCTGCAACGTATTTTCCACACGATTCAGTGCCAACCAGGCTTGACCGGTTCGACTCTGTCCGTCAATGTTAGTTGACTCAAAAGTCATATGTCTATAAGGGAAAACGGAAACCATTGGATTTCCATGACGATTTCTCTTCTTTTTTGGCATATAGCTGGTTTAATTCCAAAGAATATGTAGAATCCTAGTTCTCTTTTGTTGGGTCCCTTTGGTGCTTATTGGGCTAGTTCTATAGGTTTCTCTTGGAATCTAGGCCCTAGTTAGCAATTCGGAATTCGGAAAACGTACTGAACGGAAAACGTACGAGTATTATACGGTTTTGTAAAATTCAGATTCGGTCCAAGATTCGTTCAACGGGACGTGATTCGTCAGTAATTCGGAACGGCATACGTACGTGTATAATTCAATTATAAATGTGAGTTCGGCTCTGAAAATTCGGTATATATATATACTAAATAATTTATATTTATAAGGTCATAGACCAATTTTTATGCATATGTGTGAGTTATTTAAAGAAAAAATAAAATTAATATGATGATATTAATAATATATACAACATTAGTCATCCAAGAGGACGTAGTATAGTGGTTTAGATGCTTGATCAGTGAGTTTGAGATCTCTCTCACCTTCACCTTCAAAATTTTTCAGTCATTTTTATTTTATAAAAATTACAACAACGTCTAATATTGGGTCGGGTATTCCCGGGAGGAAGTAAACCCCAAAAAGTGGGGCCTTTAAAAACGTAAAAGTTAAAGAATTTATGGCGAATTAAGCGGGCATATAATTCGGGACACGTAAAATTCTTGAACGATTCCCGAATAATCCGGGAATGCCACATAATACGCGACTTGGGTTCGGAGTTGCAAACGTACGCGAATAAAACGGAAAAATTCGCGATACGGAAAAATTCGCGAATCATTTACTAACTAGGATCTAGGCCCCACTTACAATAGATTTGGCGATGTTGAGCTGTCCATTATCTTCTCAGTAAAATCAGCATACCACATCTCTGTTGTTGAAGACTCTTCTGCTCCTACTTCTTTCCCTTCCAAGTTAATCTGGTCTAAGGCTTGGCCGCACAAAGTTTGCTTGTTGTTTTGCGGCAATGCACTTTAAACAGACTTCCCACATTGGATAACTTGCAAAAAAAGGAACTCTGCGCTTGTTGCTGCAAGTGGGAATTATTTGTTGAATACTTGTTGTCTTTGCAGGTCTGGTACCGAATCTAATGGTCACATTTTTCTGAATTATACTTTTTTGAAGAAAATCTGGGGTTATTTTGGAGATGCAGCCAACCAAGTTTTAAATCTATTTGGTTCAACTAAAGACTTCATTGAGAATTGGATAACACCTCGTTTTTCTGCTCGCAGTAAAGAATTCTGGAAACTCCTTTATGATGCTTCCTTGCTTCCTTGTGGGTTATTTGGATGGAACGTAAAATTGTACCTTCAACAAAAAAGAGCGCACAGTTGAAGATCAAATATAGGATATTAAGTTAACTTCATATAACTGGGCTTGTTACTCTCCTTGGATGGCTGGGTTATCCAGGGACGGAGGGAGATGGAGACAAATGGATCCGCCGACCCCACTTGATTTTACAACTTGACCAAATTAGGCTTGATATTTTTGTAAATTATGTGTCATGTGGGGGAAAATATGTAAAACAAAATTAAACTCTACTAAATGGGGGAATTATCGATAAAAATGTATTAAATACATAGATAAATATGAAAACAATGTAAATTTGTTTATTTAGTTTAATTAAAATATTTTATAGCTTAGATCTTTACTTAAAAACCGATACAAAATCAATTAGAATGTGGAAAAAAAAAATTGTGCGGTCTTCGGCCGCCTACTCACTGATATGGTTGAACATTACTATATGAGTTTGCCCTCACTTGAGATAATGTCTGGCTCCGTCACTGGGGTTATCTATTAATGATGTAATTTGTAACTGGAAGGAGTTGTTCTTTTAACTCTCCTTGACTGTCCACTTTCCTTTGTTTTGGTTTTTTCCAGTTGGCTTTGGACTCCTATTTCCTTTGTTCTTGTATTGGTGGTTGGTTGTTCTATCGACACTCCTTCCTTAAACTTTTCTTTACCGAGCAAAAAAAAAAAAAAAATTTTGTGGGCAGACATGTACCACCTTTTGTTCAACACCATCATTGAATGACATTGCAAGCCCGGGAAAAAATTGTATCGCAGGACTCCTACAGTGTGACATTTCCCTATAAATGGATGCTGTTGAACCAAGATGGAATACACAATCTTTAACACATCATTAGAATTTTCCCTATACTATTTTATTATATTCTTTCTATATGGTTACCGAATTCACCGTTGAGGAGGACGTTGCAGTTGTTGCAGCATGGATTGTCAGATTAGCGGCGCACAATTTCGGTGGTGAAGGTGTTGATAGACCCACCCGGAGCATTTGGCATCGTGTACATACAAAGTTTGTCGAAAGATTTGGAGATCCAATACGTAGATCAAGCCAAGCATTAAGATACCGGATTGGGAGTATAAAAAGAGACGTAAAATTGTATGTTGCCCCGCAAGGTAGACTAATGATATGCGTTCCACCTAGCAGTCCTTACGGAGGATATGGATATTGTAAGCAGTTTTCTTCATAAAATACCCAATTTTAACAAACATAATATAGCATATGATAATTTGAATGCTTCATGCAGGAAACGATGACCAAAGCATATTTCCTTGAAAGAAACGGACGTCCTTTCAGATATTACGAATGCTACTTACTTATGAAGGACGCCATGAACGAGTACAATCCGACGAGGTTATATAGGCTTGTACCATAATAGATCTCGTAATCGCAATAGTTAAACGAAGCTGAAGTCGAAGATGTCCCGTTGGGTAAACGCGTTTTATCGTTTGTTTTAGTTTGGTTAACAGATGTTTATGATGTTAACCATGGTATTACTTATTGTGTGTTTCATATTTCTTGCAATTAGGTCATGAACCTATATAAACTTCCTTATTGCCCGATCTTTGGTGAAATCAAATTCAGTCATTGCATATTAGGATCCAGTAGGGTAAAGGAAACCAATCCATTTTTAGGGTTTTCCATATTGCGGGGCCGACACAAAAATTTCTTCCAGGGAAATTAAAGTTCATAAACACCCTATACTGTTTGAAACACGCCTTGGATGATGGGAAATTACATGCCACCGACAAACCCTAGTAGAGAGACTAATCAAGTAAAAGACGAAAATTTTGAAAGTTGTGTGTATGACACAGAAGTACCATCATATTTAATATTCCTATTATTTTACCATGAATTAAGGGAAAATAACCAAAGTGTCTGACAGTTGGGTGTCTATTTCATCGCTACATGAAAGTACTGTTACAAGGTCCTCTATAAAATAACTTTTTCGGCCATCAAGATGAAGGTGAAAAACATAAGGTATTCAAATACATCTAGTTATAACTTCTCCTGTAACATTGTTTCATCTCGTCTCTTTTATCCAAAACCTACAACAATAGTATTATGGCTAGGTATACCGTCGAAGAGGATGTTGTTATCACTAATGCGTGGGCAAGTGTTGTTACCCTTCCCGAGGTGGACCATCACCGGGTTAAGCTAATACTGATTTGGAACAACGTATTTGAAAATTACACACAACTATTCCCAAATATTCATCAAAGAACAGCAGTTGCTGTAAAGGCTAGGCTTGGAGTAATTAAAAAAGGGGTGAGGGTTTACGTCCGATACCAGAAAGAAATTTATATGACACATAACCAATCTCCTCTACGGACAGTTCGAGGCTGGTAAGTAGTTTATCTTTTACTAATACCACTTTTTTTTTAATCTTTAACATGAACACTAAATGCGTTATGAACCATTTATCTAAAGGAGCGATATGCAAATTGGAAATACGCTCGTGATACAGGCAAAGATTTCATGTTTTACCAATGCTACTTAATCATGAAGGCTAACATCCGCCAACTAAACATGATACAACCGCCACCGAATCCTCCGCAACAATGGGACGAAGATTAACAAAACCGCATCAACACCATGATATTAATTTAATGGTTTTGTGGGCAAACCTCTTTGTAAACCCTCACGAGACAAAACTCGTCCATTATGGCCACATAACGGTTTAAATGCTAGATATCTTTGGTAAAAGTTAGCTAAGTTTACTTTTGAAAAATCTTTTAGCGATCTGTAACCATTCCATCAATGTATCAAAGATCAATTTATTACTAATGGTATTTGTTTATCAATTTATTCATAATGATATTTTTCGTAATAAATATCATCATGGGTACCCCTTGGTTTGGTTTCACCACACAAACTGCTTGCCAATCAGATAGTTGATACTTTGGGAAGACACGAATTTGGGTCGATGCAATGTAGGGGTTATCGATGAATAGTAATGGTCGCTATATAAACAGTAAGTGTCCCTTGGTAATAGTAAACGACTTTTGGATAAAGATTCGTGGGTGGTTAATAATTTGAGTATTGTCTTTATTAATATCGTTGGATTCATTTCCACCATGAATTGTCATATGTGTTGATGCATTATTTTGAGTGATCAAATCATGATTCGCAGTCTTCTTCTGTTTCCAACCCTATACTATGACAACATATGTACAAGTTGATTTAACCCCAACAAGGGTCATTGTACCATCTCTTCTTGCCCGAGATAGGTCTTTCCTTGTCCTCCAAAAGGTGTTTTAAACAGTAAAGGGCGTATGTGAACATCAAAAGTGTGTTTTAAATTGAAAAGGCTTGTCGGTGAAAAGCGACTAGTGCGTGCAAACAGTTTTTCATTTATTACGAGTGAATTGGATGTGTTTTAACAATTTCCACGCAAATTATTAATTTGGATCCTATAAATATCCAGGTTTACCCAAAGGTACTTCTCACCCACCGAGTACTTGGAAATCGGATTATCTTCCTCCAAACAACATAGACCTGGGAAATCTTCTCACGGCTTTCTACCCCTAAACTAACTCATTGTACATACACAACAATGGGATCGTTTGATTCGTTTGAAGATTTGCAAATCACAAAAACATGGTACAAAGAATCTCGAGTAGCGAGATCGCTCACAGTAAAGCTGCACTCAAACCTTTTGGGCAAAAATATACAACCAATATATACGAGAATATGGGAATCCAAACAGAAGAAGTCTTCAACAGATTCATGATAGGTACCAGATTATACAAAAAGCCATTTGCGATTTTATAGCTATTCAACAATGACTCACCAAACACGTCCGTATTAGAATGTCATCCCGACAATTTGTAAGTGTTGTTTAATTTATTCCGTCCATTGGTTAATTGATTGGTTCTAAATTTGCAGAGTATATTTTCACTGTGTTTTTGTAGCACGAATTGGTTAAAGCGGGGTATTTAGAGGAAAAAGGTGAGGCATTCACATTCGATGAATGCTATAATTTCATGGTATCCAAAATCCCAGAGTATGGATCACCGGGCAATTCATCGACTTCATCGAGTGAAGTCTAAAATTGGAATCTATGTTTGTAACTACTTTGTGGGTTAGTCTGTTATGAACCCTCACGAGACTAAACTCGTCCGTTAGGGTCACCTAAGGGTTTAAAGGCTTGTTACACGTGCTAAGTGTAACCGTGATTCCTACGAAAGTGAGTTAGGTTATTAATTACGTTGTTCTAATGTAATACGATGTTAAACATGAAAGTCGTTATTTAAAAAGTTGTCTGTTACGTCATTGCAATAAGTAAGAAAACACATTACATCATAAAAACCCAACAATTTCAAACGAACAATATTAACCACTCATAAACATCTCACGAGAACAACATTCAATTTTATATGCGACGGCCAAAAAAATAATTGGCCACGAAATGCCTGAAAGGCTTCCCTTCTGCCGCTTCATACATTGCCATCGCCTGAGCACGATTACCATTTGCAAGAACGCGATACTGCCTAAAACGACCACAAATCCTTTTCAGCATGCTAACACGGTGTTGGATGCGTATGGCGGAATACCTAACGCTTCCATTCCCAATTTGAATCAAAAAGTATTCCCTCACTCGAATCCAAACACAATACCCGTCGGAGGATTTTCTGTATCATGATCCATATCCGCAACCTTACAATAACTAATCACTAGAGCGGTATCTTCATGCATCGAAAAACGAGGCATCGTGATTGATTAATGTCGTGGAAATAAGATATGAAACTTTTATAATCGGGATTGAAAAACTTTATCTTTTGGTTGAGTTTACAGAGCATTACACCTTCGCGGATAATTGATTTGTGAGGCGTTTATCACAAATTTATACTAAAACTCTCGGATGGGTTTAAATGTAATTTTGAAATTCTTCAAAGGAATAAATTATAAATTTTGGCAACTTTGCTGCATGAGTACGTATCATTGGTCGGTCATTATTTTGCATGTCATCTTCTGTAGCGTGATATATTTTTTTAATCTGGGTAATGGTTAAATAGAAAATGACCTTTGAAAGAGGAGGCAGCATAAAAACTGTTGTACAATATTACTTATTAGACGTGTAATAGTAGTCTCTGACATCTACAATTATCACTCGTCACATTGTGTTTTCGTAACACGCCCCATTGAGTTGTCCACCACTTGTATGTCAGACTAAAGTGTAAAGATGGGCATTGAATTATGCAGCTTTCCCTTTTGATTTATTATCATCCACGTGGACTGGAATAAGGGGGTTTGGGATCTGGTGGTTGGGGAGATTACCGACTTAAGTTGAAATATTCACGAATGGGAGTTTGCCAGGAAGTTTGTCCCTAACTTGAGGTCCTAAAATAGTCATACATAAACAATCCCAAATAAACGTTAACATACATAAACAACATAAAAAATATACAATACATAAAACAAAAACATTACATCAGACCGCGCCTCATTGACCAGAATTAAACACGGGATTAAACATTACATCATAAACACATAACATAACACAACATATTAAAGAGCAACAGAAAATTTAATTATTCGGCCCATTCCACCAAATTACACCCAGGACATTGCCAGAATTGTTTAGGTGTTGTTATCTTTAGAACGATGTAGTTTCATAAAAAACCTACATCCGGGCACCGGGCATGACGCCCCCTTTTCATGTTCAACCTTAATCATACCTTTCTCTTTGAAGTTTTTGCAGAGTACGTTAATATTTTTATCATCTTTGGACTTGATTGCATCTTCTAACCATGGAGCTTCTTCACGGCAATTATCGAACTGGCATCGAAGGTACCTACTTTTTCCAGGTTCCGCTTCTAATAACAATTTTATTCCCGGACAACCTCTCTGCGGGCACTTGGAATACATCCAAGGGCATTGCATGGCTGAATGGTCTTCAAGGAAACAGAGCGGACAAATTTGGTTTGCTTCTACACACACAATTTGTTTTCCCTTGCGATTAGAATTCATTTTTATCCGGCTAAATTCGAAGAAGAGTTTTATGTTTGATGGTGTGTTTCTTTGAGTGTATTTATAGGAAAAAATTATTATTGTTTATAAATGAAATCCCCCTTAAAGAATCTTGTTGTTATAGTGTGTTGATAAGGATAACAAGATTTCTATCAGAAGTATCGTTATCCAAAACAATGTCTGGATGACTTAATGGCAACTGCATAAGCCGAGTAGTACGAGTGTTTTTATCTACATAACTGGGCTATGTTCAACCAGAGTTCTATTTGAGATAGTATACGAAAATTACTCGAATTTAACATTACCGTGTAAACCGGGTGTAGGAAAAAAAGGTCAAACAAATATTTAACATCCACGCAGTTTGTAACCGCGTTTAAAGAATATGCAGATTCAATATGCGTGCGACGCAGGTTCAAACTGCGTTCAGAAGAATATTTCGTGGATTTTTTTTTCATACGCAGTTTGTAACTGCGTTTTATGCTTTTTCCATACGCAGTTTGAAACTGCGTACCTTGAGTACTTCCAACTTGGATCCAAGCTGAACGCAACACTCGTTCTGGATGTGGGCGACTGTTCACAGAAAAAAGACACTTCTACAAGTGTCTTAAGTGGGATCTTGGATCCCGTGGGGTTAGCCTAACTCATAAACTTTTCTTTACCGAGAAAAAAAAAAAAAAAAATTGTGGGGTCACTTTACCACCAAATTCTGTGTAAACTGCATGTGTCATGCGTTCAACACCTTTGAACCGGTGATTATAAAATGCCAAAAACAAAAGAAGTCTTGAATAGGGGAACCATTATGGATAGATGTGCGAGTGTCTTTGAGATGACAAGGCATTTGAGGAAAATAAATACCTGAATTTATTGGAATTAGAAAGTCTTAGTAGGCTAGAATAGTTCTCTATAGGAAATAGGTACGTAACAGGTGAAAGGGATGATCTACTATAGGAAATTTATTTTAAATCAAACTTTGATGCTTGATTTGCAGAAGTTATTAAGCAAGAACCTCTGGAACTCTCGTAAATGGTGCAGATCCACTAATCTCTGGTACTTACTGAATGCAGATCCCCTAAAAGCGACTGCAGTGGTGCGAGTATAACCAAAGACCAAATTTTGGATTTAGTCTGGTGTGTGACGCTATGGGTGGAAGACTAAATTTGGTGGAGCGTGGATTATACGTTCGCCTAGTGTGGGGCGTGAAGTATACGTTCGCCTGGTGGTGGAGCGTGAAGTATACGTTCGCCTGGTGGGGCGTGAATTATACGTTCGCCTGGTGGGGGAGATTTCAAAAGTTAAAAAAAAAAAAGAAAAAGAAAAAAAAGAGCGGAGGTATAAACCACGCCCCATTCAAAATGCTTAAAAAAGATTCATGGGGCGGAGGTATTAACCACGCCCCATCCAAAATAAAAAAATAAATATATATATATGGGGCGGAGGTATAAAGCACGCCTGGGGTGGGGCGTGGACTTTATGTACGCCTGGTGTGGGGCGTAGATTATATACCCGCCTGGTGGTGGGGCGTGGACTATACGACCGCTCGACTATATTTGTGTTTAGTCTTTGGTCCCAGACCAAATATAGTCCGAAATTTGGGTTTAGTCTGGGATTTGATCAATGATCCGTCCCGCTACATCTGGTTCTTTTACCAAATAAATGGGTTTAGTCGCACACTGCAGTTGCTCTAACGAAATAGATGCAGAGGCCGAATCTATAACTTTCTAAGGATGGTCTACAGTTGAAGTTTTTTGATATCTATATTGCGAACTCGATTGCTAATGTGTATTGCAAATTTGGAACAAGCTCCGCCTCAATAAATTCAGTTACTAAGACTTGGGCTATTGGGATGTTGGGCTTTCTTTTATTTAGCAATCTTTCAACCCACTTATTTTCCAACACAGCAACCTGTTCTACTAATACTAGGTGGGACGCCCGTGCTCTGCACGGCCCGCGATATTTTGCAGAGAATAGATGTGTTTTGTTATGGGTGTAATTTTTGGGATACAAAATTGAAATTTGGAACAAAAAAAAAAGAGGAGGTAATTACAACAGCAAAATGCTAAAAATGATTATATTAAAAGAAGTTTGCTAAAATTACATCCAAAAATAATCAAATTTAGAAAGTTAAATCTAAAGTAACTGAAATAATGAACTCGGACACCAAAAGAAAATCAAATCTGACACCAAAAGAAAATGAAATATGACACCAAAAGAATTCATTGTAGCTCTTCAGGCCTCGTTGTCAGATAAGATGATTAAGACTTTGTGTTGTCTCGAAGCTGCTACACTTCCCCCACCCGTATCCCCCACTTCCATCCACCACTAGGTGGCGTTGATCTTAACCCTTGATCCCTGGATTGAGATTAGCAGGGGGGATTTTGTGTGGCATCACACCATGACACCTCATGGTGGACAACTTTGGGGAATATGAGTGGGGGATATCTAGCATTTTCGGTGTTGTCTCTCCTTTTTCCACTGGTATTGGGTCTAAACTTAGAAAGGGCTCAGATAGGCTATTCCTAAAATTAAAAATTACTAGCTCTGTACTGCTGGTAAGAAATGGGGAGCCAAATCCAGAACTGGGTACAATAGAACTTCAATAAATTAATCTTCGGTAAATTAATTACTTCGCTAAAATAATAAAATTCTTCGGTCCCAATTAAGCTTGTACAAACTAAATTTTAACTCGATAAATTAATAACTTCGCTAAAATAATAATTTTCTCCGGTCACAAGGCTATTAATTTATCGAAGTTCTACTATAAATAAGTCTGCGTTAAAAGTAAAAAGATGGTACGCCTTAAAACCAATGGAACCTTTTGGATGGAGCAATCTCCAACATAGTCGGCACCTTCAGCAAATCTGCGTACAATATATGCCAAACGTATCCCCGACCATAAAAAATTAAGTTCACATCAATTAAGGGTACGATTTGTTAAAAGAACAGAAAACCAACGGTTAAACTTTGTATAAGAGATAAACTTTCACTCTTTACATGCTCTACATGGTCAAGTCTCTCGTGGTCCAATGCCCGATCTTATGCAGTCACCGGTAGGTATGATGACTGAAGGTTGCCCACTCCTTGTTGATAAGCTAAGGGATTTGAAAGCAAATACATATAAAAAAAAAATCAGCTGTCATACGCATTTCTTTATTAATCGATCAAAAATCAAATTAAAACAAAATTTCTTAGAGTAATAATTGGTGTAGGAAAAATACCATTTTCCATGTGATTCAGGTAGGATACCATGCCACTTTGGAACTGCAGAACTTGTTCCAGTACCGTCCTAATTTCCTGTACATTTTTCTTTTCATTCCACTCAAAGCTCCAACGCCTTATGACCCCTATCTATACCTTCTCCCTTAAAGTAGTCCATGAACAATGTACTGTAACCTTGTATAGAGCTTTATCCTTATTTATGTCAATCAAATGTTAACAATATGCAGCCCTGTCTTATACAAATAAGTAGCAACATTTAGCAAAACCTATCTTTCCTCGTTTGATTGGGGCCAAAGATATTAATTGGGCCCTCCCACTAGAGGACAAAAAAGGTCACCCAAACCTAATTTGGGTCACCCCTTAGAAATTTTTTCTAAATACCTAAACTACCCCTGAATGATTATTATTAAAACTTAATAATTTGGTTAGTGTGGTTAGATTATGTTAGATTAAAATCAGATTTTAGATTTTTTTTTTTTTTTTTGAGAGAGAGAAGAAGAAGAGATTTTAGAGGAAAACTTGGGGTTTTTAGAAATGAGTAATTCAAGTAGGGGAAATGATATTGGAGAAGGTTCAAGTAACAAAGATGATTGTGTTGATGGTAAAATTATCTTAAATTCTCCCATTGATTGGATATATATCACAACACAGAGAAAGAGTCGTCAATGTCGAGGGATGCATACCCCAACGACTCTATAAAGTCGTTAATGTATTGACACCAAAAATGACAACTCAAACCTGCAACTTTTCCAGGTTATGAAAAATCGTCAGGGTAATATGATATACCCTGGTGACTCTTAGCTTGGGCCATAAAGAGTCATTATTTTGTTTGTCTATACCAAGGCGACTCTGAAATTTTTTGGGACAGAGAGGCTGTTTGTTTTTCACCTGGGGTCGTTGACCTTTAAAAAAGGGTCGTCCATGGAGGATCGTCATAGGTTTCTATATTATGTTAACGACTCTAATCTAGGGTAAAAAATATGAAAACCAGAAATATGGTCGTTATCTTGATCATCATATACCCTTACGATTTTTTATGTTCTCTACATGCATATGAAAAATTGTTAGGGTTTAGGCTTGTCGAATTGACGACCCTTTTACAATAACTGAAATTTTTCGGGTGATTTTTTTTTTTCTTGGAGTCATTAATGGAGGAGAAGAGAAGAGTCGAGAGGGTGATAAGGGAGGGAGTGATCTTTTTGTTTAGAACTGAAATGAATTGGGGCTTAAGATTAAGGGTAAATAGGTTTTTAAGATTTATTTTTAGTGAAAGGTAAAATAGTATTTTCACAATCGGTTTAATATGCCCCTAAAAAATTTGGGGTGCAAATAAAATGTCAAGGCCCCCAATTAAAATGTTTGGCCCCAATCAAACGAGGCTATCTTTCTATCACTAAACCAAAATAAAAACAAAAGCAAATTAACAAAAGTTCATAATAAGTTATGTTGCAAGAAAACAAATGAATCGTGATGGACCAAAAAGGAACTGAAGTTGATTGAGTTATACAAAAAAATTAATCTCTCTTCCCTGTAGAAGGGATGGAGTATAGGCTTAGTCCTATGGGCCAGGTATCTAGCTGCTAGATTGTCCATCCACGTCAGCTTGGGAAACCTCCTAAGTCATATGGGATAGATATCTAGCTTCTAGATTGGCCATCCACGTCATCTGTGAGCGCCGAACGGTTCAGCGTTTTTCTGAGCGCTGAACGGTTTAGCGTTTTGGTTACTTCGACGCTTAAATCTCAGCCGTTAGATTTTGTGATTTTTGTGAGCGCCGAATGGTTCGGCGTTTTGGTCACTTTTCGAGCGCCGCACTATTCAACGTTTCAATCTCGCTGATAGTGCGACTGCGAGCAAATGCTAGGAGAGAGAAGTAGCTAGAAAGAGTGTTAACTTTTTTCCCACACTTTTTTCATGATTTGCACCACTTTTTGGCCAATCTAGCATTCCAATCTAGCCCATAGGACTTAGCCTAAGCACTCAAGTTTCATCTAGTTTTTTTTTCCACAGAAAGAGTGTTAACTTTTACAGAATAAGTTAACCAGCTTACAACCAAGATCAACACTTTAAACACAACCGTTACAGATTTGATGCACACTCTCATTGAAACTTCAGACAATGAAACTGAATCCAGAGCTGATGTACTCGATGCATTGATGAAAAGAACGCAAACTTTATATAATGCAAGTTTGCGGACTATCTTAGATAATCATAAAAAAGAGATGGAAACTGTGATGCAATAGAACACGCAGAATATCAACACTATTGCTGCTAATATTACGTCGTGATGTGACATCCCTTCTCATGACGCGTTTTCCTCTCAATACACCTCCTGGATTTGGTGGTTTGGAAGGAAACAATGGTAATAATGGTCACAATGGTATGCCTAGCAGTAGTGGTTCAGGTGGCGGCAATGGAATATTAGGTTCTCCTATACCTAACAATTTAATGTTTCCTACTTTTGAAGGAACAGATCCAGCTGGTTGGATATTTCAAGCTGATCAATATTTTCGTCTTCATCATACAGCAGAAGGTTTAAAGATTGACATTGCTATTTCGTATTTCAAAGGAGAATCCAATTCTTGGTATAAATGGGTTCAGAACAAGCTCACTAATCCTACATGGATATATTTTTGTTCACTAGTTCGTGAACGTTTTTCTGATAAAAAGATTGCTAATCCACGTTTGGCACTGTCAACAACTTCTCAGTAAGGTTCGGTACGTGATCACATTAGAGAATTTGAGCAACTTCTTAACTTTGTTACTGATTTACCAGATGATTATATCATTGATCTCTTTATCCGATCTCCCAAGAAGGAAATTCGATCTTTTGTTGAGGTATTTGAACCACCAACGTTAGCTGCAGCTTTTAAAAAAGCTATAAAACAAGAAGATGTGTTACTTTCAAACTTTTCTTTTTACAAGTCTGTTGCACGGTCAAATCCATACAGACAATCATCTAATTCATCTGGAACTTCATCTGATCAAACTAATGCACCTTTTAAGAAGACTGCAATTCCATCTGGAGTCAAACGTCTATCTTTGGAAGAACAACATCATAGACGTGAGCAAGGTCTGTGTTTCAATTGTGATGAACAATATAAGGCTGGTCATATTTGTGCAAAACCATTGAACTATAGATTATTAATTCTAGATATGACTCCAGAAATTCATATTGAATGAGAAGAAGAGACAACAACATATGACACTGAAGAGATGATTAATCCTGCAGCTGCAAATCAGATGCATTATGAACCCACAATTTCATTTCATGCTCTTATTGGATCTTCATTCCCTAACACTATGCGTGTCACAGGTTACATTGCAGGTCAGCCACTTACTATTTTACTTGATTCTGGTTCGACTCATAATTTTTTACACCCTCTAATAGCTAAGAAATGTGGCATTCCAACTAAGTCAGTTACTGATAATATGAATGTCTTGGTTGGTAATGGAGGAATTCTTAAAACTCAAGGACTTTTGTTATGATATTTCTCTGAAATTGCAAGATTACTAGTTCACTACTGAGTTCTTTTTGTTGGAATTAAGTGGTTGTGAGGCAGTGCTTGGAGTGGAATGGTTAAGAACTTTGGGTAATATCTCTTGGGATTTTGAGAAATTACATATGAAGTTTACTTCCAATGGTCATGAACATACCTTGGTGGGTAACAAGTCAGCTTCCATTTTACTACTTGATAGTATTCCAATGCAGAAGGTTTTTCAACACACTCAACATGGATTTCTACTCCAACTGGTCACACACTCAACTGCTTCTGAAAATAACTCCCAGGTAATCATTGAAGTTTCAGATTTACTTTCACGTTTTTCTGATTTGTTTGCTTCACCAACTGAATTACCACCTCAGAGAAAGTATGATCATCGTATTCCTTTACTGCCTAACTCAGCACTAGTGAATGTTCTTCCATATAGATATCCTTATTTTCAGAAAGAGGAGATTGAGAAAATTGTTAAAGAACTCATCGATACAGGTTTGATTAGAACTAAATCTAGTCCTTTTTCATCTCATGTACTCTTAGTTCGCAAACAAGATGGTTCTTGGCGTATGTGTGTGGATTATAGAGCTCTTAATAAGGTTACTGTTAAGGATCGATTTCCAATTCCAATTGTGGATGAACTCCTTGATGAGTTGCATGGTGCAGCAATATTCTCTAAAATTGATATGCGTTCTGTTTATCATCAAATTCGTGTACATCCAGATGATATACATAAGACAGCTTTTCGCACACATGATGGTCATTACGAATTCCTGGTGATGCCATTTGGGTTGTCCAATGCTCCTGCAACTTTCCAGAGTTTGATGAATGAAATTCTTCATCCTTTTCTTCAAAAGTTTGTATTGGTATTTTTTGATGACATACTTATCTACAACAAGTCTGAATCTGAACATATTCAACATGTTAACTTGGTGTTTGAACCTTTACGTGCACATCAAATATTTCTCAAATAACAAAAGTGTGAATTTACTAAGGTGACAATCAGTTATTTAGGTTATATGGTTTCTTATGAAGGTGTATCTATTAACTCTGATAAGATTTCTTGCATCACAAACTGGCCTATTTCGACTACAGTGAAAGCTTTGAGAGGATTTTTGGGATTGGCTGGATATTATCGTAAGTTTGTTAAAGATTATGGTAAGATTAGTGCTCCACTTACCCAATTACTCAAGTTGGATGCCTTTGTATGGACTTCTGAAGCGACTACAGCTTTTAACAACCTCAAGAAAGCTTTAACTAGTACACCAGTTTTAGCACTTCCAGATTTCACAAAAGAATTCAGTTTGGAATGTGATGCATATGGTAATGGTCTTGGAGCGGTGTTACTACAGGAAAAGAGGCCTGTTGCTTACTACAACAAATCACTTTTAGGTAAGAATCTTAATCTTTCAATTTATGACAAGGAGATGTTGGCTATAGTTAATGCAGTCAATAAATGGCGACCTTACCTGCTTGGTCGACATTTTAATATTTACACTAATCATATGAGCCTCAAGTACTTCTTGGAGAAGCATATCTCTTCAATGGAAAAACAAAAATGGCTGTCCAAACTACTTGGTTATGATTATGAAATCATTTACCGGTCTGGAGCTTTAAATATGGGGGCTGATGCATTATCTCGTATTAATGATTGTCAACTAATGGAAATTACTATACCAATATTCTCTGGGATTGTTGACATTGTCCAAGAATGCCATAATGACACTAATTTGAGTATTATAATTGCAAAATTACGGGAGCAGCAAGATTGTCTGCCACATTACACTTATACGAATGGAGTTCTTCGCTATAAGAACAGAATTGTAGTAGCTTCTACATCTTCGTGGTGTTCTAAACTTTTGGCTGAATTTCATTCAACTCCAACTAGTGGGCATGTTGGGTATTTACGTACTTATAAGCGCCTTCAACAAAATTTTTATTGGTCAGGCATCAAGAAGACAGTTAAAGACTATATAGCTTCTTGTGATATTTGTCAACGCAACAAGGCTGAATCAATTTCTCCTCCAGGATTGCTGCATCCTTTATCCATACCTACTGATATTTGGTTGGATATATCTATGGATTTCATAGATGGTCTTCCACCATCTAATCGCAGAACATCTATTCTAGTTGTGGTGGATCGTTTGTCCAGATATGCACATTTTGTGGCTCTTACACATCCTTATTCAGCTGTTACTGTGGCTGAAGTTTTTGTTCGAGAAATAGTTCGCTTGCATGGAATGCCTAGTATCACTAGTGACGGGGATTCAATTTTCATGAGTCAATTTTGGGAAGCTTTCTTTTCACTTCAGCATACTCAACTTTGTAGAAGTTTTGCTTATCATCCTCAGTATGATGGCTTAACTGAAGTTACAAATAGAACTTTAGAGTGTTACTTACGCTGTTTTTTGGAGATTAAGCCTAGTGATTAGCTAAAATGGCTTCCATGGGCTGAGTGGTGTTATAATACTAGCTTTCATACCGCAATCAAAATGAGTCATGCCAGTTGTTTATAGTGAGGCTTCCTCCTACAGTTTCAACGTATATTTCTGACTCTACTACTGTCCATGCAGTGGATATAGTCTTGCAAGCTCGTGATCAAGTTTTGATGATTTTGAAGTCTAATTTACAATATGCTCAGTCAAGAATGAAAGTTTATGGTGATGCACATAGAACTGAAAGAAGTTTTTCAGTTGGGGATTTGGTTTTTCTAAGACTCCAACCATATCGTCAGACAACTGCAGCAACTTCATCTTTTTCAAAGCTTTCACCCAAATTTTATGGACCATTTAAGGTCTTAGAAAAGATTGGAACTATAGCTTATAGATTGGAGTTACCTTAAACCAGTATAATTCATCCAGTGTTTCATGTTTCACTCTTGAAACTCAAGCTTGGAGTATCTGACATTATATATACCTGTTACAGTCGACTATAAGAAGTGGGAACCTGAATCAATCTTGGATCGTAAGATGTATAAAAAAGGGCAATGTTGCTGGCACAAATGGCTCATCAAGTGGAAAGGTCGTGATAGTGCAGATGCAACATGGGAGGATGCTGATGAAATTTTGCTGTGTTTTCCAGAGTTTCAGACTTGAGGACAAGTCTTTATTTCAAGCACGGTGGGATGTTGTGATACCAACACCTCTTTACATTGTTTTCCTTATTTAGAGATTCCTTAATTAGTTATTTGTTAAGCTAGTTATTAAGTGCAACTAGAATTGTTGCACATACTTGCAAGCCAAGTAATTGGAAGCTATAAGTACGTACGTCTTGTTATTCTTCAATTTAGGCAAACATAATTATTCTTCAAGTCTTTTCTACAACTTCCTGTCTCCTCAATTATTCTCAAACTTCTCTTAACTCTTCCTTTTCTCGACTCATACCTTGTTCATCTGTTAGTTTTCGTTATTTTGATCATTGTTTAGGTATTGAACCATAACACTATCAAAACTGAACATTACTAAACATCTCATGCGCTCGTGAGATAAACCATTGAACAAAACCACCAATTCATGGCTAGGGCTTTTGTTTAGATTACTGTTTTGAGAGACCAACGGAATCATGGTTCGAGGTAAAAAACGTAAAAATCCTGCGGAAAAAAAAAGGTGGGGTCCAAAATACGCAAGATTGGTGGTGTGAAAAATTAAAAGATTCCTATTGGTCTAAATATTTTCGGTGGAGCCAGAAGCTCTATGAAGAGAGCTTGATTCAGCTTTTAACCATAGCAGAGGAAATTCACCTGAAATCATATTATTATTAGTAGTAGTATGATGTTGTAACTTAGCTTGTTAAGCTTGTCAGACTTGCAACTAGTTTCTTGTAATAATACTATTTATTAAAAAATAAATAAATAAATAACTTGTTTATATTTTATAGGAATAAATTTCTCTAAATAAAATTGAAAATAAAAATAAATAGATAAAAGACATACAGTTAAAAATTATTATAATCAATTTATTTTTTTAACAAAACTGAATCATTTTCCCTTTCCGTCAATATGCACCCCCAATTAACTCGGGGTGCACATTACTCTGCTCTCTATAGGTTGTCTGGTTAGCTATAGTTGTACATCGGAAATAGGAGAAAAACTTCTTAGGAAGAAAACTAAATATCATTAACTAATACAATAATACCTCTCTCCAGAGTTTTCTTATTTCTGTTTCTGTTCTACCCTTTTTCCTCTATACGTACCTTCACGACAATCTTAATACACCAAAACCAAATCAATCGGTGCATGATCTTGAACCAATCAATTTTCAAAAGAAACCAAGCGATCTTCGTTATATTTTTTTACTTTGAACTCATTCCCATGTGATTTCTCTATACAAAAAATTGTTTGTACCTCCAACGATTCTTATTTCTTTTCTTCCCTGAAGCTAACGTAATTTCTCTCTCTTTTTTTTTTTTTTAAATTTGTTTTCACTTGTCTTCAAAACCTTGTCATTCTTCCTCTTATCAGGAAAATGTCTCTTTTAACACAATTTACTGAATCATTTCAAGAAGATCAATAAAACCATTAATGATTTATGCATTACAACTTTTGCCTTTTGAGCTTCGAAAGAAAATGATCAAAATTAATTAACAATCAAGATATCAGATAATAAGAGTGTTACAGTTGTGTAAAAAGAAGAGATAAACATAAAAGATAGATTTAATTCGTAATGTTTTATTCCTACAAATTTTTCTAATTAGGGTTAACTAAGTAACCTATAATGAGGGGAGGAATGTGCACCCCGGGTTAAGAGGGGGTGCACACTCCATATTTCCTTAGCGAAAGATAAAAAAATGAATAATGAATTTCTAAGATAATATTTTATTTGGAAAAGATTATAATTTATTACAAAAATAATTATATGGAATTATATTTAATCATAAACCTATATTGAAAATCATATATACATTTTAACAAGGACAATAAAAAAAAGATAGTTATACGAGTAGGTTTTTCGGTCCAAGGCCATGTTTTTGTTTGTAGTGGGCTTCTATTATTTTTGTTTGATCGGAAGAGAGAAATTCCTTAATAGAAGAAGAATGTACAAATAGTACTACCATAGGTCGTAAAGAAAATAAAACAAAAAACTAGAATCCGTTATAAACCGTGCATGTAACATTTTAAATGAATTCTATTGCCAATGGAAGTATCCCCAGTGAGTACCAGGGACTTAGTACCACTGCTCAACTGTATATCCGTTTTATATTTGTTATATCTGTTTCAGGAAAGTCCACAAAATTCAAAAGACGTTCAAAATCAGGAATATGATCCTTAACAATAACTTTTTGTTTAATTGTGCTAATTTCCATCTTAGCATCAATAAACTTCTCCGGAGAGAATCGTTCACGCACTAGAGAACAAAATTGTGGCCATGTTGGATTGAAAATTGTAGTTCTCTTCCAACGAAAACCATGCATTAGCATCTCCTTTAAGATGAGGAGCAGCAAGTGATACCTTCATATTATTAGCAATAGTATGCCAAGAAAAATATTTCTCATCTCGAAATAACCAACCATCAGGGTCATCACCATCAAAGGAAGCAAATTTCAAATTAACTGGTGGTGTACGAACCGGAGTTTCAAGAAGACCATAACCATTAGTATTTGTGTTACAATATGTATGTTGTTGAGGAGTACCTTTTGTAGATTGAAGCCGAGGAAGAAATTCTTGAAATATATCACGTAAAGAAGTTTTTAATTCTGAGCTTATGGATTGTGTCAAGCTTGTTGTAAGATATTTTTCATGTTAAGCTAGATCAATTTTACAGTTAGCTCTATCATCTTCCCGAGCTAATTTTTCTTCTGTACGGAGTTTCTTAACTGCAGATTCATCCAACTCACGATCTTTGGTAATAGTGTCAACTAATTTTTCAAGCTTTTCAGTAATCCCCGTAAGACCATCGTTAACAAGTTTGAGATTATTAGTGTAAGACATTGTAAAAAAATAATTGGCCAAAAGTTGGGTAAAATCGAAACTGCTTTGTACCAGATGTAAGGTTACTTGTCCATAATATATGATGTAGTATAGCTTTAATAAGAGAAAAGTGTTAGACTTTATGTTGGTTTAGCAGTAAAATGTGCTTTGTGTTTTAATTAACCTGGATTAACATTAATACTAATCAGTGGGTAATGCTATGTATTGTTTATCTTGTTTTTAAGATAAGGAATTACATATTGGTTGATATCTTATATTGTAGGACTGTTTTTCAACTTATGATGGTAGGTTGATTGACACATGTTCTACTTAGCATGAGGCGTACTCCGCTCTAGATCTTGTTTAAAAGAAAACTTATTCCATCATTCAACAACAAGAAAAGATAGAAGTGGAAGTTTATCTAATTGCAGTAACACCTAAAGTTTACAAGCTTTCATGTTCTAGTGTTTTCCTATAAACTAAGGTATGTACTTAAACTTCCTATCTATTGACATGAAGATATAGAATATGTGATCCTAAAGCATATAAAGAACAGTCTATCAGCAGGAAGTGTTAACTATGTTTACAAACAACTTGTTTATAGCTAATAAGAAACTAGTAATGATGATTAAGGAACTGATTTCTAACATTGGTATCAGAGCCCTAGGTATAACATATTCTATATAACATGTTTTAGTAGTTGTTGTGACCATTATGAAATGAAAACAATTCACATATTAGCTTAAACATGAAACTCTTAAGATTCAAATCATCTAGTATATGTGTTTTGTTGTTGTTAAGGCTGATCTAAAGAATTATTTAAAGCCTTGTAGTAGTTTTGGTGTGAATTTTATCGTTTCTATGTGTCACCAAAGTGATACTTAGGGAGCTGATAAAAGCTACATATTTTCTTTATGAAAGGACTATGTAAAGTTGCATTTCAGATGTTGTTTGTATGACGATACCTAAAGGTTAATCATACTTGTAACATCTGTAATGGAACAAGATATTATATTTATACGTAGTAAATGATAGATCTTTTCGACCCAAAGGTTTAAAACTTCCATTGAATACTATGCATAGGCTGATTAGTCTTGTTTTTGTGTTTAAGAATTGGTATATTACAAGTTTACCCAAAGGTGAAGTTGTGATTGTACCAAGTATGAGATCAGAATATTGTTATCATGAAGTTTCAATAACAATAGTTAGTTCTGATTTATGCTATATGAAGTTTCATGTGTTGTTGTAAACAACTTGAAGTATTATAATGATTTCTCATGTTTAAGCACATATATATCATTTGTACATGCATCTTTTCAGTTACAACAATAAATCCTGCATAAATTCAATGTCTTGTGGCTGGTATTGAGCCTCTTAGTGGTACAAATTACCTGAAATGGAAGTCACATCTCGATATAGTTCTTGGTTATTTGGATTATGATATTGCTCTTAGAGAACCTAAACCAGACATGCTTGTCGACACCTACACTAGAAATGAAAAACTAGATTTCCAGAAATGGGAAAAGGCAAACAAAATGAGTATTACGATTATCCTTAGTGCGATTCCAGATGCCATTAGAGGTGGAATTCCATTGAAAGATACGGCTATAGAGCTAATAGAGGTTATTCAACCACAGTTTCAGAGTTCGACGAAGTCTATGATTGGTACTCATATGGGTCAGTTAACTTCTATGCGGTATAGTGGTGAAGCGAGTATTCGAGATCATATACTTCAAATGGCATATCTTATTTACAAGCTACGGGGGCTGGATATGAATCTTACAGATGATTTTCTTGTACAACATGCGATTAATTCACTTCCAAAACAGTTTGAGACTTTTAAAGTTAATTACAATACTAGCGACGGGAAATGGGATGTAAATGAGTTAATTGCTCGTTGTGTACAAGAAGAAGAAAGGCAGCGACGTGAAACAAAGGAATATGCACATTTTACTACTCTTGGTCCCAACAAGAAAACGTTCAAGAAATCAGGAAAGGGTAAGAAACCTCAAGAGCAGCAAAAGGAAACTCCTAAAGATGAATCTGAAACTAATAAGGATAACAAGAAGTTTCATTTTAAATGTCATTTCTGTAAGAAGACACGGCACATGAAGAAAGATTGCTTTAAGTATAAGCATTGGCTAAAAAAATGACAACAAGGTACTGATTTTCATATGATGTGTTTTGAGATTAATCTTGTTGATACTCCTTTGAACACTTGGTGGTTAGACACCTCAACAACCATTCATATTGCTAATTACTTGCAGGCATTCAAAAGCTAGAGGAAACTAAGTAAGGAAGAGCGGTGTCTATATATGCCAAATGCTCAAGGAGTGGAAGTTAAAGCCATTGGGAATGTGCGACTAACGCTGGATTCCGGAAATATTTTGGATCTTTTTGATGTATTTTACGTACCTACTGTAAGAAGATGTTTAATATCAGTTGGTAGGCTCGACTCTAAGGGATTTTCTTTTTCTATCGGTGGTGGTTGTTTCAGTATGTATCATAAATCTCAGCTGGTTAGTTTTGGGCCGAATGTGGATCATCTTTACAAGTTAAATGTTGATCTCAGTTATGTAAATTCAACGTTGTGTATGAATGTTAATACTTCTAAAGGCACCAAAAGAAGCTTAAATTCAGATAACTCTTCCATGTTGTGGCATCAACGTTTGGGGAATATATCTAAAGAACGAATGGAAAGACTTATAAGGGAAAGTATTCTTCCAAAGCTGGATTTTTCATATTTTAGCACTTGTATCGCTTGTATTAAAGGAAAACTTGTGAAAACTAAAAAGAAGATAGCAATACGAAGTCAAGATTTACTTGAAATCGTACATACAAACATATGTGGTCTCTTTTCTATTCCTGCTAGAGGTGGGCAATGATACTTCATTACATTTATAGACGATTATACTCGTTATGGGTATTTCTATCTCATTAAGGAAAGGTATGATGCTCTTGAAGCTTTTAAAACTTATAAGGCAGAAGTTGAAATCAAACTGACAAGAAGCTTAAAGTGCTCAGATGTGACAAGGGAGGTGAATACTATGGAAATGCAGACTCTTTTGGAGAATCTCATGGAAAATTACTGGATTTTCTTCGAGAGCATGGAATTGTGTCTCAATTCACCAACTCTGGATCACCGGAGCAAAATGGGGTAGCAGAACGGTGAAACAGAACCTACAAAGACATGGTTCGTAACATGGTATGCAATTCTACTATATCTGAGTCCTTTTGGGAAGAAGCCTTACGAATAGCATCATACATACTGAATCGTGTTCCTACTAAAGCAGTACCAAAGACTCCTTACGAACTGTGGATAGGTAGAAAGCCTAGTGTAAATCATTTTCATGTTTGGGGATGCGCAGCGGAAGCTAGGATATATAATCCGTTGGAAAAATCTCTTGATTCTCGCACTACAAGTTGTTTCTTTGTTGGTTACCCAAACAAATCAAAAGTATACAGGTTTTATTGTCCATCCAGAACTTTCAAAATTGCAGAAACTAGTAATGCTAAGTTTCTAGAGAATGATGAAATCAGTGGGAGTGAAACTCAACAAGTTGTGTTTGAAGAAGAATATTATCCTGCAGATTTTGAAACTTCATTTCGAAAGGAATCCACTATTGATGTTCCGGAATCATCTAAAGCTGCAGAAAAGGATGAAATAGTTCTTCGCAGGTCTGCTAGACCAAGAAAAACCGTCGTAAAACCCGGATTTAGTACTTTCATGGTAGAATCAGATGGCATTATTGATGATTTGGAAGAACCATTAACATATTCACAAGAAGTGAATGGAAAGAACTCGCTCTCTTGGCTTCCTGCCATAGATGAAGAATTAGAATCAATGGACAAGAATGGAGTATGGGATATAGTGGATCTGCCAGAAGGTGCAACAACAGTTGGATGTAAATGGATTTTTAAAATAAAACGTAATGCTGATGGGTGTATCGAAATATTCAAGGCGAGACTTGTTGCGAAGGGGTATACAGAAGCACCAGGTGTTGATTATGAAGAAACCTTTTCTCCTGTTTCCAAGAAAGATTCGTTTAGAGTTATTATGGCAATGGTAGATCATTTCGATCTGGAATTGTTTCAAATGGATGTGAAAACAACTTTTTTGAATGGTGACCTAGATTAGAAAATTTATATGGTACCACTGGAAGGTTTAAAATCTAAAGATCAAGAGGGAAAAGTCTGTTGCTTGAAGAAATCTATATATGGGCTGAAACAAGCCTCTAGGCAATTGTATATGAAGTTTGATCAAGTAATATCCTCATTTGGTTTTGTTGAAAATGTAGCAGATAGGTGCATTTACCTGAAAACTAGTGGGAGCAAGTTTATCTTTCTGATTCTCTATGTTGATGATATCTTCCTTGCTACTAATGATCTTCACATGCTGTATGATACTAGGAATTTTCTCTCAACTAACTTTCAGATGAAAGACTTAGGAGAAGCTTCTTACGTTCTAGGTATAAAGATAAACCGTGACAGAAACATGGGTTTGTTGGGTTTATCTCAATAAACGTACATCAATAAAGTTCTCAAGAGGTTTGAAATGCAGAATTGTGCAGCGGGTGAAGCACCTATTGTTAAAGGTGATGTTATTAACAAACTAAAGTGCCCAAAATCATATTTTGAGAGGACCCGTATAGATTCGAAGCGGTATGCATCAACAGTTGGTAGCTTAATGTACGCTATGATTTGCACTAGCCCAGATATATGCTTTGTGGTTGTTATGTTAGGACACTACCAGCACAATCCAGGAGAACCTTATTGGAAGGCAGTAAAGAAAGTGTTCCGATACTTGCAACGAACAAAACATTATCATCTTGTTTACCGAAGATCAAAAGAATTGGAAGTTGAGTGTTATTCTGATTTTCTAGGTTCGGATAGTCTGAAATCCACATCATGTTATGTTTTTTTGTTTTTTAATGGTGTTATATCATGGAGGAGTGTGAAGCAATCAATTCAGGCTCAATCTACTATGGAAGCAGAATATATTGCTTGTTATGAGGCAACCACTCAAGTTGTTTGGTTAAGAAAATTCATGAGAGGCCTTTTAGTTATAGATTCAATATCTAGACCTACTTCTACTGTGACAACCAAGCTGCAATAAGTTTTGCTAAAGAAAGTCAAGGAACGGGAAGAGTGAGACACATAGATGTTAAGTATTTCCTGGTTAAACGCAAAATCAAGGATCGAGAAATTGTTCTTTCTCACGTTCCATATGAACGCATGCTTGCAGATCCTGTGACCAAAGGTTTGAGCCTTAAAGTTTTTAAAGAGCATGTTACATCTATGGGTGTTGTTAATCTCTTTTATTATAAAACTGAAGTATGTATGTTTTTGGTTACATATATAATCAAATCAACTTCAGTTTACATATGAACATCTCTTGTTTAATTGTTGTTATTATTCTGTATTGTTGTAGTGTCTTAAGTAATGCATTGTCAGATCTCTATTAAGATCAAAAATATGCAGTAATCTTATGATGACATTGCAGATCTCTTTTGAGATCATAAGCATGCTATAGTCTCTTGAACGAGACATTGGCAAGACCTTTTGAAATCATAAAGAAGTCTGTTTTATGAGGCATAAAGAGATTTCTTTTGGGATACTAATCTTAATGTCCTTAGTATGCCAGTATAGATTAACTCGAGATTGATAATCCGCCTAGTTTTCTGATTATGGAAATGGTCTATGTATCTTTTAAATGGTATGTGGGTCTTCATTGTCGAAATCTAGCGTATTGTTGGTCTTGAGGATAAGGTTATACATGACAGTTTACTCATTGGTTAAAATTATTCTTTTCTAAATTTTGTGGCCGCCTACAGTTTTACAACTTGCTAATCCATGTCTGGTTTTGAAATGATTTTCTGAAAAACTAAAAGGTTTATTGCTAACCAAAGTGGGAGATGTTAGACTTTGTGTTGGTTTAGCAGTAAAACATGCTTTGTGTTTTAATTAATCTGGATTAACATTAATACTAATCAGTGGGTAATGCATGACTAAGGAGCTGATTTCTAAATATGTTTACAAACACTTGTTTATAGCTAATAAGAAACTAGTAAGCATGACTAAGGAGCTGATTTCTAACAAAAAGAACTAAGTAAAACCCTGTGAATGAATATATTGAAGAATAAGAAGATTTTAGGGGAAGAGAAATATTAGAAGAGATTAAACAGAGTTTTGTATATTAATTCTTCAGTGTTTACAAAACTTAGGAGTAATATTTATAACTCCAAATACTTGTGAAGCAAGTTATACTAACTATGGAATCCTAACTAGATACGGAAGTAAATACAAGCTAAAAATAGGAGTGCTTATTAAAGGAAACAAAGCTAACTTAGTGTTGGTACCACAACATTAGACTTGCAAGTGCTTCTTGAACCCAAGTTCCCAACACTGTTTTATAACATTTGTGTTGATAATCACGAATATTAAAAGCCGTTACAACCCATTTTAGTAACGGCTCAGTTCTATTACTAATCCCAGAATTTGGTGTAGTATAAGCCTGATTTAATTTTAACTAATCAATTTAGGGCATGCCTTATCTTCAGTCTCACTCACGTTACTTTTACCTTGTCGTTCTGCCCAAAACTGTGGGTGTTGCTGTACCACCCTATTTTGCATGAATTGTGTCTGTCATGCGTTTAAAACCTTGGAACCGGTGATTATAACCTTTCTCAACGGCTCTTGTTAGCTTAAGTAAATGCCGAAAACAAAGAAGTCTCGAACATGGGAACCTAAGTAAGTGCCAAATTATGGATAGATGTGCGAGTGTCTCAGAGTTCATAAGACATTTGAGAAAGCTAAATACGGGAATTCCATGGTATTAAAAGTGTATGTATGTCATATGTCAATTGGGTGATTGCCGGTGGGGAACTTATATTAAATAAACGTTGATGCGTGATTGATAGTTGTTATCAAGCAAAAAGGTCTTCATGCTTGATTTATAGCAGGTTAATCAAGAAGGTGTTGGAGTTTTGGACTAATTCTTAGAGATAGCACAGAAAATTGTGATGGAGCTGAAATTACATAGAGACGAGTAGGGCTGCCCATGGTTCGGTTTGGTTTGGTTTTCTGCCAAACCCAGGGACCAAACCAATATCACTTGTAAGAAACCAAAAACCAAACCAAACCATGTTCGGTTTAGAATATTAGAAACCAAAACCGTCCCACCGGTTTTTTTGGTTTTTCTGGGTTTTTCGATTTTTTTTTTAATAGACTTTCATTTTTAACTCGTAAATCAAAATTGTAAAGCAAATCATCAAAATAAGATATATTTTGATCTATAATTTCTTTATTTATGGATATAGTCATTAATATCATATATATTATACATAAATAATTCAATATTAGATACATTTTTAATAATATTTTATATATTTATAGATATACTCATTGAAGTGTAAATATATTATACTATGATGGAAAATTCGGTACATATTATTATGGTTTTTGTCGGTTTTTTCGGTTCTAAACTCTCGGTTTTTTCTTTAGTTTGGTTTTTTTGGATTTTTGGTTCTTTTGTGTCATCAAACCAAAACCAACCACCTAGAATCGGTTTTCTCGGTTTTTGGGTTTCTTGGTTTTTGGATTTTTCGGTCTCTGATTTTCTGGTTTTTTTTGTCGGTTTGGACCAGTTCGGTCCGGGTAGAAAACCGAACCATGGGCAGCCCTAGAGACGAGACTTGGACCAAGAGATTAGAATTTATTCAAAAATGGGCCTTAACTTTAGTTTCTTAATAAATCATACGAGTTTTTCTTGTCCAAGCCCAGGTTTTTGTTTGGTTTTAGCGATTTTATTGTTTCTCTCCTTTTTATTTTTGAACCATTCCCGCCAGGAAAAAGGAAAAAGCAAAGCTCTCTTCGAACGTTATGGACTGAATAATTCCCAACATTGCAAGTCTTTGAAGTTTACTATGTTAAACGAAAATAACGAGAAAAAGGTGTAAAATGATGTGGATGCAAGAATGTAACAAAAATAAATAGGAAAAGGTGTAAAATTCAAGCGAGAAGGCAATATGGGGAGTGATACGCGCAAACTTATCAAATGGATTCCTTAATAGCTTTGTAATCCAGGGCCAACTTGGCCTGACGTTTCAACGTGTACTTGCTCTTTAAGCTTGAATAAATAGTAGTTTGGTTTCAAGAAACAATTTTTGTTTATCAAATGAGTATCGTGAGGAAATTAGAAGAATAAATAGATGAAGGGGAGATGAGGATCAGATAAGAGGAAGGATGAAATCATAGAACAGATTTAAGAAATCAGAGAGAAGCCATTGATCTATAAATATAAGCATTTCACAAATGACTTCTAATTGTTATGGCATATACTATAATTAGCCAACCTTAGAACTTCCCATACAAACTACCCAAACTTATGTGTACATATCAGGGAACTAATAAGAGTAATAGCGCGCATTGTTGACAGACCCTTCAGATTTTATTAATTAAGGTGGTGCTAGTAGGATTTAATTAATAATTGCTCTAGTTCAGTTTAGAACACAGCCTCTGCTCTTGTATGAAGCATAGTAGCAAATCATGAGTAAAATTGGTTTTATTGGCTATTTCAGATAGATTTTTGACATTTCCTTTGAAGCACTGTTTCAGTCATTTATAATGGTGCTTTTCTCAAGAAAGCTTTGGCAGAAACTTTTTATATTGTAGTTTGACGTTTCAGCATGTAGGGTGAGATTTTTTTTGTACAGGCTCATGTTCACTTCAGGAAATAATCTCCTGCTATTGGTAAGAGATTTTAGTTGAGTAGGCTTCATTCAATTTCCTTACCAAGTTATTGGTGGATAATCATATAGCAGTAAAGATCTCTGTGGCGAATCGATATTGTGATCCGCTGGTGTTTCCACATGCTTTAGTGTTGCTTAGCAGAAACACACAAAATCATTTTGATTCCACCCACAGCTGCATATCATAGGGTAAGCTCATGGTGAATTTTACTGCCGTCAGCTTGTTGACGATGTCATAGGTACGCTTTGCCAGAAAATGCACAGGTGGGAGCAACCATCCCTGAGCGAAATTAATTGCCTCGGTGTTACTTGCCACTTTTAACTTTCTTAGTTTGGATGGCGGCATTCAACTCCAGGGGTTGTCTGTCCCAAAAATATAGAGTACGTGGATGCCAAGTGCTACCATCCATGTCAGACTTGCAAGTGCTTGTTGAAACCCAAGTTCTCAGCATTGTGTTATAACATTTGTCTCGATGATTACGAGTACTGATCAATCCCTGACTAAAGATGCAATATTCATGATTTGAACTTAATTCTTGTTTTCTAATCACGTATCTTGTAATGTTTACTCATAATATAATTGCCTGTTTTTCACTTATCAATTGAGGGCATGCCTTATCTTCAGTCTCACTCACATTACTTTCACCTTTCTTGTTTCCCTAAAACTGTGGGTGTTAATGTACCACCCAAGTCTGCATAAACTGCATGTGTCATGCGTTTAACACCTTGAAACTGGTGGTTATAACCTTTGTCAACGGCTCTTGTTAGTTCAAGTAAATGCCAGAAACAAATGCCTGTGTTGAAAAGGAGAACCTACGTAAGTGATAGATGTGCGAGTGTCTTTGAGTTCATAAAAAATTTGAGAAAACTAAATGCTCAAATTCAATGGAATTAAAAAGTGTTTGTAGACTTGAATAATTCTGTTCATAGTGCAAATACAGGTATGTATGTCATGGGCCAAGCAAATGGTTATTGGTAGAGTACTTATTCTAAAATAAACTTTGATGCGTGATTTATAGCGGCTATTAAAGATGGCGCATACAATTATGATTATGGAGCTGAATTCCAATCCACTTTGAAATTACTTAAAAGATTTGGGAGTAGAGTAGTCTTATTTTCTTGGTCCCAATAAATGATACTAGTGGTTTTCTTGTCTAGGCCCAAGTTCTTTCTTTTCATTTTTGAACCATTCGTGCCAGGAAAAGGGAAAAAGAAAATTTATCTTGGATTTTCGAATGTTATTATCAACTGATATTGAATTATTCCCAACATTGCAAGTGCTTGAAGTTCACTATGTTCAACGAAAATAAAGAGGAAAAGGTGTAAAATGAAAAAAGATGCAAGCAATTATGTCTAAGACACACTTGAAGTTCGCCATGCTCAACCAAAATAAAAAGAAAAAGGTTTGAAGTGATTCGATGAATAAGGATGCAAAATGGGTTACCAATGCGAATTGGTATAATGATCTTAAATTTAAAAAGATGAAAAAAGATGCAAGCATTATGTCTAAGACACACCAGATCTTAATAAAATTTAATTCTTATCAAGAAAAAAAAAATGTTCCACTTTCTCCGCTCTATGAGCAAAACTGATTTTGCCTCAGGTGTCACTTGCCACTTTTGACTTGGTGAGTTTTGATCACGGCAATCATTTGAGGGATTGTCCGTCCCAAAAATTTAGAGTATGGATGGTAAACGCATCAAACCCATGGTTTTATATCCGTTTTATAAATACATTCGGATCATTGAATTATTTCCTGACTGAAGATGCAGTATGCCAGTATTCATGATCTGAATCCAACTCTTCGGTCTTGTAACGTGAAGTCATATTAGAAGTGTCTCTTTTAAATAATCAATTCAGTGCATCATCTTCAGTCTCGCTCACGTTATTTTTACCTTTATAGTTCGACCCAAAAAGTATTCTGCATAAACTACATGCGTCATGCGTTTAAGGCCTTGGAAAACCAAAAACAAAAGATGTCTTTAAAAGAGGAACCTAAGTAAGTGCCATATCATGGATGGACGTACGAGTATATTCGAGTTGATGAGACATTTGAGAAAACTAAATGCCTGAATTGAGTGGAACTAAAAAGTCTTTTATTGATTGGAATAATTCTGTTAGTAGCACTAACACATTAGTGGATGATATTATCAACGTTGGAGACTTTATCCAATCCATAAGGCTGGTCTAAGCAGGTAGAAGCTACTCTTGAATTCTTTTGTAAAAAAAAATGTTCATTACGGAATTGTCTCGGCGACCATTCGAACAAGAGTTGATGAGAAGTTAAATTCTCCGAATTATGGATTAGATGGATGCTCGGCTGAGATATCATTGTCAAATGAAAACATAAAGCACGCTATTGGGCTTTTATATTAGTTTTCCATCTCTTATACACATAAAGTTATAGTTTCATGTTTGTTTATTTATTTTTGATAGTACTAGTCTTATACTGGTGTGAGTTCTTTTCTTGCGCATGGCTGGTTAATTCCCAAGAATATATGGAGAAAACTGTATGACAGTAATCTATTAACTGCGGTCTGCCTACCCGAAAAAGAAAGAAGAAGAAAAACACCCACTGCAAAGAGGTGCACCAAAAAACACAAGTCTCGTATATGGACCGATTGGGCACCAAAATAAAACAAATGACTGTGTTTTGGTGCGTCTCTAGTCGAGTCGGGGAAACAAGTACTATTTGCGTGATACAAACCTAACAGATGAATCAAAGGTATGCTCTAACATCAGTCTTTTTCGTCCTTCTTACGCTATTTTATTTTCATTTTTCATTTTCTTTGTTCCCTCAAGTAATTTTCATGTATCATGTGTTTAATTAACCTAGTGAATTTGGTGACTACACCCTTCCTCGGCACATTATTATTAGCTGAACTAATTAACACTACCAAACATGAAGTATTAGAAGCGCCAGTATATAAAGATAAAGAATTTACTACTAGCAAGATGCTTCAGTATTTAGAACTCTGCATCTGCTCTTGTATGAAGCATTGTAGCAAATCAGGATTAAAATTCGATCTATTGGCTGTTTCATATAGATTTTTGACATTTCCTTTGGAGTACAGTTTTAATCATTTATAACGGTGATTTTCTCAGAATGTCATGAAAGCTTTTTGGCAGAATCTTTTTGTATTGTAGTTTGACGTTTCAGCATGTAGGGTGAGATTTTTTGTACAGGCTCATGTTGTCTTCAGGAAATTATTTCCTGCTATTGGTAAGAGATTTAGGTTGAACATTAGCTTCATTGGATTTCCTTCCCATGTTATTGGTGGATAATCTACAGCAGTAAAGATTTCTGAAGTATGTGATTCGCTGGTGTTTCTATGTGCTTTCGTGTTGCTCAGTACGATCCACGCAATACATTTTGATTTTACCCACAGCTGTATACCACAGAGTCAGTTCTCCGTGAATATAGTCTTGTCAGCTTGTTGACGTTGTTATACGCTTTGTCTGAAAATGCACAGTCCAGAGATGATGAGATTGATCTTGTGGAAGCAGCCATCTTCTTTTAAAGCAATTTGTAGTTATGATGTTTCTTAATTTTTTCTCCCCTCCCTGAGCTTAACAGATTGCCTCGGTGTTACTTGCCACTTTTAACTTTCTGATCGAGTTGGATAGCGGCATTCAACTTGAAGGGTTGTCTGTCCCAAAAATCTAGAATATATGGATGGTAAGCACCACCATCCATGTCAGACTTGCAAGTTCTTCTTGAAACCAAGTTCCCAACATTGTTTTATAAAATTTGGCTTGATGACGAGGGATATTGAATCATGGGGATTTTAATAAAGTGCCACCCTTTCGATTTCATGTTTAAGAAAGTGCCACTGTTTTTTTCAAAATTTATTAAATGCCACACATTTGACCTTTTCCATCCAGTTTTTTCCAGACATCCATTAGTGCATAGGATGCAATTATCCATCTTAGTAAAAGACATTTATGCCCTCGAATCGTCTAACTATAGCTGAGTTAAATCAAATCCTCATAGTGAGTCATTACCGAGTTAAGTCATGAGTCAGAGCATCAACACTCATTCATATTCTGCAACACAACCTCTGGCAGTAACATAAGCCTCAACTCCACCTGCAACAACATAATAGCATCACCAACAAACACCAAAATCTCCAACATAACTGCAAGCTCATCAGCAACAAAACACAACTCTAACCATGTTCACGACCTCCTACCATATCTCTCTACACTCAGCAAGTACATCAGTTTTTCGGACACATTTCTGGCTGAATTGTCGGACTAGAACATTAGCCAAATCACCAACAAATTCAGATCAAAGTTCTGTGCTACTGTTAACTCTTAAACTCATCTTAATCTTCTTAAAAACAACCACCTGTTGATGGTGGTTTTTAAACAAGGGGTAAAATCGTAAAACCCCATGACCTAGTGTTACCCGCAACACATTAACTAAGAGCATTTAACTTAGGTATAAATAATTAATAGGGGTATTATTTCAAAATACCATATTAGGGTTTTTCAACACAGAACCCTAATTCCGAAACCAAGCCGCATACTGCGCACCATGGCAACAATGCCAAACCAAGCCGCACACTTCGCACCATGGCAACAATGCCAAGCCAAGCCGCACATCGCGCACCATGGCAAGAATGCTAAACCAAGCCGCACATCGCGCACCATGGCAAAGCAATGCCAAACCAAGCCGCACACTGCGCACCATGGCAAAGAATGCCAAACCAAGCCGCACACTCGCGCACCATGGCAAAGCAATGCCAAAACCAAGCCGCACATCGCGCACCATGGCGACAATGCCAAACCAAGCCGCACATCGCGCACCATGGCGCAATGCCAAGCCAAGCCGCACATCGCGCACCATGGCAAAGAATGCCAAACCAAGCCGCACATCGCGCACCATGGCAGCAATGCCAAACCAAGCCGCACATCGCGCACCATGGCGACAATGCCAAACCAAGCCGCACATCGCGCACCATGGCAAAGAATGCCAAACCAAGCCGCACACTCGCGCACCATGGCAACAACGCCAAAACCAAGCCGCACACCGCGCACCACGGCAGCCGACACCAAAACCAAACTACATATCGCACTCATTGGCAACCATGCCAAACTAAGCCGCTATGCCATTGGCACACGCCAAATATAGCGCCCTAGGCTTGCAAGACTTGCAACTAGGTCAACATGGCCGTACGTGCCATTGGCACATGCCAACACGTACCGCAAGCCATATTTCCAAGCCGCTATGCCATTGGCACATGCCAAATATAGCGCCCTAGGCTTGCAAGACTTGCAACTAGGTCAACATGGCCGTACGTGCCATTGGCACATGCCAACACGCACCGCAAGCCATATTTCCAAGCCGCTATGCCATTGGCACATGCCAAATATAGCGCCCTAGGCTTGCAAGACTTGCAACTAGGTCAACATGGCCGTACGTGCCATTGGCACATGCCAACACGTACCGCAAGCCATATTTCCAAGCCTCTATGCCATTGGCACGCGCCAAATATAGCGCCCTAGGATTGCAAGACTTGAAACTAGGTCAACATGGCCGTACGTGCCATTGGCACATGCCAACACGTACCGCAAGCCATATTTCCAAGCCGCTATGCCATTGGCACATGCCAAATATAGCGCCCTAGGCTTGCAAGACTTGCAACTAGGTCAACATGGCCGTACGTGCCATTGGCACATGCCAACACGTACCGCAAGCCATATTTCCAAGCCGCTATGCCATTGGCACATGCCAAATATAGCGCCCTAGGCTTGCAAGACTTGCAACTAGGTCAACATGGTGTACGTGCCATTGGCACATGCCAACACGTACCGCAAGCCATATTTCCAAGCCGCTATGCCATTGGCACATGCCAAATATAGCGCCCTAGGCTTGCAAGACTTGCAACTAGGTCAACATGGCCGTACGTGCCATTGGCACAAGCCAACACGTACCGCAAGCCATATTTCCAAGCCGCTATGCCATTTGGCACATGCCAAATATAGCGCCCTAGGCTTGCAAGACTTGCAACTAGGTCAACATGGCCGTACGTGCCATTGACACATGCCAACACGTACCGCAAGCCATATTTCCAAGCCGCTATGCCATTGGCACACGCCAAATATAGCGCCCTAGGCTTGCAAGACTTGCAACTAGGTCAACATGGCCGTACGTGCCATTGGCACATGCCAACACGTACCACAAGCCATATTTCCAAGTCGCTATGCCATTAGCACGCGCCAAATATAGCGCCCTAGGTTTGCAAGACTTGCAACTAGGTCAACATGGCCGTACGTGCCATTGGCACATGCCAAACACACACGCTGGTAGCCTAACTTGCAAAACCGTGCAACCTACCACCAAGGCCACGGCCCTAACGGCCACGCTTGCCATTGGCACATGCCAAACACACACGCTGGTAGCCTAACTTGCAAACCGTGCAACCTACCACCAAGGCGTTCCACACACGCCATTGGCACATGCCACACACGCCACTAGCAGCTCGGCATTGCCACTTGCGCCGAGGTGCAACTCGCAACAAAGGCATTCCGCACATGCCATTGGCACATGCCACATGCGCCCCTAGCAGCACCACTTGCACTCAAGATGCAACCAACACTCGAGACGTCAACACAAACCGGGGATGCTTTCTAGGGTTTTGGTTTGGCGGGTCACAAAGATGCGGCGTACACTACGCTCACATTAAGAAAGCGTGAAAAGGAATAAAGCGGTCAAATAAAAGAGGAAATAATGGTGAAAACGTTTTCACCCATTAACGCCATGCGGTTACCACCTCCTACCATTATTTCACCCTTTACTCTCTTCCTTCATGAGGCCAGGGTACGTTTCAATCTCGACTTGTATAAATAGGTCTTACCTATTCCCACCAGACAACAAGTCTCGGTCAGGAGAAAAACACTACACTCTCAGAAAGGCAACTTTGCAAGCTCTCCCAAAAGATTTCATCTCTTGCAAGCTTCCTAAGCTTTCACTTTCTCGATACAAGTCGAGATACTACTCTCCTGCACTATTCGGTCTCAACGCCTTTCTTTGCTTCCTCCCCAAATCAACCCTTCTCCTCCACTTTGTGACCGAAGCAAGTCTGGAACGGCCATTTCTTGGTTTAGGCCGGATTTGTACAGATTGATCTCTCGAATCTATAAAGTGCTCACGTGCATCACATTTGTTTAGGGTTTGAACCAGTTTCTCACTCACCTACCGAAATTACCGAAATCGGCAGAAACGATTTTTACCCATAAACACCACCAGAAACCATTATTCCAGCAGCACAAACCTTCTTTCATTCAACTGGTTGGCGTCTTCAAACTCCACCAATTCTGCCATCACCGACTCCAGCTCAATCCCTATCCTAATCTCCTCCATTAACATCATATAAACGACACAGAACATCACCAGTTCAAGCCATTACGACATCCATACAAATTCAGTTCATAACCTTGTAAAACAATCCATCAGCACCATGGAAACTAGCCACAAGAACCTGAGCAACATTACACTTCTGTGGACTGAATTCTAGCTCAAAATTCAACCAAAATTGGTCCCGGACTTAACCCAGTTCAGACCATTTCTCGAACAGTGTATGTGCCATTACCTAGTGGTGTTGGAGATGAGTATGCTGTGATGTTTTTAGCAGCTTCCATGCTTCAATCCTACTTGCAAATTCAAATCCAAAGCAAATCTACAAAACACAATCGATATTGTTCTTCTTTAAGATACTGAATATAAGAAAAACAAAATTCCTTAAAGAACTCTAATTAAGAAAGATACCCAAATTAAAAATCAAAAACTAAATTTATCAATTCAGAAACATTCATAAATTAAATTAATACAAAACCCTCTATCTCAAATTGGAGGAATTTTAAAGAAACAACTACGAATTTGATGAATCATTCATCAACCAATGAATATGAACAATCTAAGATTTTTTATAGTTCTAAGCAATTAATTGAAATAGAATATTTGAAATCTGATTGGAAATTTCAAGAACCGGCTGTTGGGTACACATTAATGGTGTTGATTAGAAATTTGGAGATCGAGTTTCTTCCGTGGTTTTTTCTCCTCATGATAGATTGGAACGATGTTCTAATGAAGACGAATATAGGCTCATGAAATTAGGAAGAACATAAATGTGTAAAATTTTTATGATGAGTACTGAAGTTGATAAAGACCTTTGAAAACCATATGAGCAGCAGCAGTAGAAGAGGGGAAGAGGAAGAGGAAGATGAAGGCGTGTTTTTCTGTTTACTGGTGCGAGTGATTATGATTTTTTGATAAGGTTTGCGAGGGCAAATATGTAAAGTGGACAGATTTTATTGACCAAGTCAACGAAAAATGACCAAATATTTGGGTCAGACGGAAAAGCTAACGGCAATGGCACTTAATTAATTTTGAAAAAACGGTGGCAGTTTCTTAAACCGGAAATTCAAAGTGTGGCACTTTGTTAAAATTCCCTTGAATGATCCCCTGACTGAAGATGCAGTTCTCATGATTTGAACCTTGTTTTCTAATCACGTATCTTGTAATGTGTAGTCATATTAGAATTGTCTGTGTTTAACTAATCAATTCATAGCATGCCTTATCTTCTGTTTCACTCACATTACCTTCACCTTTTCTTTCTGCCCCAAAATTGTAGGTGTTATTGTACCACCCTATTCTACGTAGACTGCCTGTGTCATTTGTTTAACACCCTGGAACTGGTGGTTATAAATTAACCTTTCTCAACGGATCTTGTTAGCATAAGTACATGCCAAAAGCAAAATAAGTCTTGAACATGGGAACCTAAGTATACAAATTATGGATAGATGTGCGAGTGTCCCAGAGTTTATAAGACATTTGAGAAAGCTAAATGCAAGAATTCCATGGAATTAAAAAGTGTTTGTTAACGAATCAGGTGATTGCAGGCGGGGAACTTATTTTAAAATAAACTTTAATACATGATTGATAATAGCTATAAAGAAAGAAGGTCCTCGAGTCTGTTCTACTAATATGATAGTAGTATGCCGTTGGAACTTAGCTTGTTAGGCTTGTCAGACTTGCAACTAGTTTCTTGTAATAATACTATTTATTAAAAAATAAATAAATAACTCGTTTATATTTTATAAAAATAAATTTTTGTAACTAAAATTGAAAATAAAAATAAATAGAGAAAAGACATACAATTTAAAAATTATTATAATCAATTTATTTTTTAACAAAATTGAATCATTTTCAATTTCCGTCTATGTGCACCCCCACTTAACTCGGGGTGCACATTACTCCGCTCTCTGTAGGTTGTATGGTTAACTCTAGTTGTACATCGAAAATAGGAGAACAACTTTTTAGGAAGAAAACTAAATATCATTAATTAATACGATAATACCTCTCTTTCTAGAGTTTTCTTATTTTTATTTCTCTCTTTCTAGAGTTTTCTTATTTTTATTTCTCTTCTACCCTTTTCCCTCTTTACGAACCTTCACGACACTCTTAATACACCAAAACCAAATCAATCAGTGCATGATCTTGAACCAATCAATTTTCAAAAGAAACCAAGTAGGCCTGTCAATATTTGTCCGATATCCGGAATCCGTTTCCGAATATTCGAGATCCTATAGGATTTTATCCGTTGTATCGGATATCGGATATCAGATCCGATATTTTATCGGATATTTCTTCCTTAACATATCGGAAACGGATTAGACCCCATCCGAAATGTTAATATCCGATATCCGATAGTATAGGAACTTATTTGTAATTTATCCTAATTTTGAGTCTAGTATCGGATATTATCGGATATTGTCGGATAAATATACGATAAGTGTCAATTATAAAAATGTTTTACAAGGGTTTTTAAGCTTTTTTTGGTATAACCGGATATTATCGGATATCCGACAGCTTAGCCTATCGGAATCGATATCTAATTTTGATATCCTATAGGATATTATCGGATATCGAATATCCGGTAGTGCTTAACCTGTCGGATATCGGATTTCTAAATATCCGTCGGATATTCTTCCATTGACAGGCCTAAAACCAAGCGATTTCGTTATATTTTTTTACTTTGAACTTAACATATAATTTTTATTTTTTTTTTTTTTGATAAGAAAATCGAATTCAATTAAAATTATTAAGTCGATACATAGTTTTTATCCTTATCAATTTTTCTTTCAAGAAATCTGGTGGATGAATGTATGATGTTCTACCAAAGATAATCTCTAGAGTGCTTTGCTAAACGATCACTACACTCGTTAGCATCTCTCTTAACCCGAGTACAAGACCAATTTGGATTGTTTTTCAAAATAGAAATACATTCTTCAACAAAGACTATTTGTTGTCCACTTTATTGATCCTAATTTACCATTGATGGCATTTACCACATTAACACAATCTCCTTCTAACTCCTAAATCGTATGTTTTCATCTTTAGCCCATTTCATAGCTTCTAGTGCAGCTATAGCCTCAGCTTGCTCTTCATCTACTGCTTTTCCATTCCCCCCTGCTGCTCTACAGAAAACACCTGCATGATTACGAAGTATTAGTCCAAAACCCATTGGCTGATTTAAAGATATAAAGGAAGCATCAAAATTTAGTTTCAGATAATGCTCAGTTGGAGCCTGCCATAAGCTTGTCACACTTTCTATATTAGACCTTGTGACTGGCAAAATAACATTTTCACAGTCATTAACAAAGTGTCTTACATAATGGATAAAGATGCTAATATTTAATTGCTTGTTATCAAAGACTATTTCACATCTTTGTTTCCAAATACACCAGAAAATACAACATATGTATCTGACCTTAGCCTGCATAGATGTCTCCCAAAAATTGTTAGCATTGAATAAATCTGTTAACCAGGAGCAAATGTTATTATTTAGAGGCAGAGGTACTAGAGTATGATCAAGAGCAAACCAGATTCTTTGAGAGACAGGACAATCCATTAGCAGGTGTTGGCAAGATTCCTCAACAGTCTTACACAGAGGACATATAGGCTCAATATTACTAACTACTTTATGAAGCTTATCCCTTGTAGAGACACAGTTCTGAATAATTCTCCATACAAAGTGAAGAACTTTAGGAGGAAGTTGTACTTTCCATAACTTTTCCCAGGGAAAGTTAATAATAGGAGTGTTAAGAGCTACTTGAGATTCCTGCAACAAGATGTTATAAGCAGATTTAACAGTAAAATTCCCATTTCTAGTACCCAACCATCTTAATTGATCTTTACCTAACATAGGTATTCTAATCCTCAGAATCTGCTCAACTATATCATTAGAAAATAAGGCATTTAACAGATGAAGATTCCAATTCTTGGTATCATTATCTATTAAATGAGAAACCTTAGTCATATGACTAGAATATCTATCACTAGGCACCTGTTTTTTTAGGATGGGCACCCAAACATCTTTCCAAATGTGAATATCATTACCATTAGCAATTTCCCAACAAGAGTTTTGTTTAACAATCTCAAGACCATGACAGATCCCTCTCCAAATCCATGACCCATAGTTGCTGATGGCATCAGACAAAGGATTGAAATCAGGGAAGTACTTGTGGGCCAGAATCTGCACCCATAAAGCATCATGTTCATTAACTAATCTCCAAGCAAGTTTAGTAAGAAGGGCCTTGTTAAATTCTGCAGCTTTCCTAATGTTTAGACCACCTAAATGTTTTGGGCTAGCCACTACATTCCAAGATTTAGGGAACCATTTCCTTCCATTGTTGTCCTTGTTCCAGAAAAATTTCCATTGGATACTATCTATTCTATCTGTGACTTTTTTTGGCATGGGGAAGACAGCCATTTGATGAGTTGCTATAGATCCAAGAACAGTTTGTGAAAGGACAGTCCTACCAGGTTGATTAAAATGTTTAGATTTCCATAAAGATAATCTACCATCAAATTTAGATAACATACCTAAAAAAGACTCACTTTTATTCTGCTACAGCAATAGAGGAACACCTAAGTACTTATCTTGTAAAGCCATGTTTTTAATGTTCAGAATCCCAGTAATTTCCTGCTTCACCTGGTTATCAGTTTTTTTACTAAAATCCATAGATGACTTATCAAAATTGATGGCCTGACCAGAAGCTTTACTGAAGTTATCAAGAATAGTGTTTAGGTTTCTTACCTCTTTTACATAGCTTTCATAAAAATTAAGCAATCATCTGCAAAAAATAAATGTGAGATAGCAAGGGAAGATTGAGACACTTTAATACCTTTAATATTGTTTTTGGCTTCAGCATCAATGAGATTTTTGGATAAAACATCCATACACAAAATGAAAAGGTAAGGAGACAGGGGATCACCCTGTCTCAACCCTCTAGAAGGCCAAAATTGATCACCAGGCACTCCATTAAGCATAACAGAGGAAGACACATTAGAGACACATTGGTTTACTAAATGGCACCAATCATCACAAAATCCTAGAGCTTTCAAACAATCTCCAAGGAAGGACCACTCTATCCTATCAAAGGCCTTAGACATGTCTAATTTCAGGGCCATAAGACCCTTTTTAGATTTATGCTTCTTCATAGTATCAACCAACTCATGAGCAATAACAATGTTATCAGTCATGAGCCTTCCTTAAACAAAAGCAGCTTGATAAGGAGTAATGATTTTAGGAAGTAGGGGCTTTAACCTATTAGCTAAGATCTTAGATATAATTTTATAAGAAGTGTTACATAAGCTAATGGGTCAAAAGTCACCAGCAATACTAGGACAATCTACTTTAGGGATAAGAGAAATAAAATTATGGTTATTTTCTTTTAAAAGAAACTTACCTTGAAAAAAGCAGTGAACCATCCTCACAGTATCTTCTCCTACAAATTCCCACATATGCTGGTAAAATCCTGGTGGAAAGCCATCAGGGCCTGGTGAAGTCCATGGCTTCATACTAAAAACAACCTCTTTGATTTCCTCTTTAGAAGGTAATCTCATCAAACTTACATTATAAACATCAGTAACACAGGCATTAACACAATCAAAAAGTCTAGGATTATGAGTAGGACTACTAGTTCTACTAATTGAGGAAAAATGATTTTTAAGATTGCTAGCAATCTCATGTCTATCAGTTAACTAAATACCAGTATTATCCTTAATAGATTCAATATTAGTTTTTTTCCTTCTAAAATTAGCTCTAGAGTGAAAATAACTAGTATTTCTATCATCAAATTTGAATAAATCATCTTTAGCTCTTTGTTTCCAATAGTCATCTTCAACATTCTGCCAATAATTCAATTGATTAATGAGATTGGTAAGAACAGGGTTATTAGTATCAACTAAACCTTGAGAATATAATTTTTCAATTTGATCTTTGGTGTCCTTAAGGTTAAATTGAATATTTCCAAAACACCTGTAATTCCAGTCCCTTCCTTAAACCAAACCTGACTTGCTTTAGGGAGGATTTGTGCTTAAAAGCAGCAGATCCATTATTGG
Organism: Papaver armeniacum; assembly: GCA_023531295.1. NCBI lineage: Eukaryota > Viridiplantae > Streptophyta > Magnoliopsida > Ranunculales > Papaveraceae > Papaver > Papaver armeniacum. The sequence goes on from JAJJWW010016644.1 coordinate 252,047, forward strand.
TGGTTTTCCAGTTATCACTAACAACCTCCTTACAAGAAGAATTCCTAAGCCAAAAATCAGGAAAAGATTATCATGTATGGGAAAATTTATCAGTCTCTCGTTCATTGTTACGCACCTAACAAAACTTAAAAACAGAAAAACCAAATACCATTGACATCCCAAAAATTCTCTATGCAAATTAATTAAAATTCTCATTCCCATGAGATTTCTCTATACAAAAAATTGTTTGTACCTCCACGGTAAGAAAAAGTATGTGGCCCTTCTTTAAATGATGACACGTCGTATAAAGTAAGAAAAAGTTTGGAAAACAATTGTATGATTTAACCGTTTTTCTTTTCCTTTCTATAACTTCCTACTTTTTCTCAAAAAGTGAAATAGTTACGGAAACTTGGAGGGGTAGGTTTTTTAGTTAAATAGGTGTCAAAAAATGAAGAGGGGCCACAAACAAAATGGATGTGGCCCGACCACATCGTAGCCTGGGCTTTACCTCCAACGATTCTTATTCCTTTTCTTCCCTGAAGATAACGTAATTTCTCTCTCTCTTTTTTTTTAGATTTGTTTTCACATGTCTTCAACACCTTGTCATTCTTCCTCTTATCAGACAAATGCCTCTTTTAACAGAATTTACTGAATCATTTCAAGAAGATCAATAAAACCATTAGAGAAATAAAATTATGGTTATTTGATTTATGCACCGTTCATGATTTATGCATTACAGCTTTTGCCTTTTGAACTTCGGAAGAAAATGATCAAAATTAATTAACAATCAAGATATCAGATAATAAGAGTGTTACAGTTGTGTAAAAAGAAGAGAGAAACATAAATGATAGATTAAGATTGATTTAATTCGTAACGTTTTATTCCTACAAATTTATCTAATTAGGGTTAACTAAGCAACCTATAATGAGGGGAGGACTGTGCACCCCGGGTTAAGAGGGGTGCGCATAGTCGCTCTTATTCCCTTATTGGTCAATTAACCCAATAACGATAATTTATGGGTGAGAAAGATATGTAAAATTTAATACTGTTTAAATGGACGAGAATGTAAAAACAACCAGGATGTAAACAATTTCATCTTACCCATTTTCAAATACTTTTTCTTATTTTTAATTTACATCAGGATGCATCCAGTTTCGCCCTCGCTATTTTTTAAGATTAAGCCAGGATGAATCCAGATTCATTATTGCTATTTTTTTGGTATCTATTTCACCCATACTAATTTTTACTCGTCCATTAAAATCATGTTTTAAAAATATTTGGCAATTGACCTAATTTCTCATTTTCTTATTTTTATTTTTATTAATAAAATTTGCTCCTTGCGAGTTTGGATGAAAAAAGAAAAATGCAAACCTTCATGAGTAAGACCTCTTCTTTTTTTTCTTTTGGTCTGGTGTAAAATGAATGAAAGAAAACATGTAGATTGGAAGTGATCATTTACTTGGTTCTCTTATAAAAAATTATCAGCGGCAGGCATGCCTTGTTTCTCTTGTGTTAACCGTCAAAGTTCACTCTTCTTTTACTTCGCATGCTAATTAATGGCTTTAAAAAAGACGCTATTAAGAATTTGTCTTCAACAAGGCCCTCTTTTCAAATATCTGGCTACGTATATGAGACATTAGGGAAAACTAAGTGATTAAAATAAGAACTTTTGAAACTCCGAATGAGTTAGTTTGTTCACCAAGTTCACTTCGCTGATGCAAGCATTAACCATTTTTGTCTTCATTGAAGCTTGGTGTATGCTTTGAATGAATTGATGCTCATAGCTGCAAATTAAAGATGCCCTCCACATTTCCCGAACTAAGGTTTGAAAGTAAAGATTTAAGATATCCGGCTATACTTTTGAAGGAAACGAAGATTGTGTTAAGATTAAAATTATAGCAGTGAATCAGTGGAGGTGTATTAAGTGCAGTAGATATTTTTCTCCACAAAAAATATTGTTGGAATTTTGGGACAAAAATTAGTATGAGAGTGAAAATTGTTTTCAAGATTTAAACTCCAAGAGATGTGTTTGGGTTATGCCTTTTCACCATAAGACACCTAGTCATGAATAGGTGTTATGGAGATGTCATTGGTCATGGTGAGTCACCTATTGGTGAAAAGACACCTTGTATAGTCACCATTGACTCTATATAAAGCCATAATTTTCAAGTCTAGTGACTTTGAGTTTGACATACACTCCGCAAACTCTAATGTACGTCGATGATTTTAGCAAGTGATACTGCAGATGTCGACGTTGGTACACGGATCAGTTCCCTTGTGCAAAGAATACAATTTTGTTCTACTTAAATAAGGATAATGTGTTCCTTTTAGAAAGTGATGTAGGACATCCTACTCACTGGTTCTTTATTTCCTATTATAGTTCTTATTAGAATTTCCTTTTTACTAGTTCAAGGTTATTTCTTTATTTAGGATTTCTTTCCTAGTTTCTATGATTTCCTTTCCTAGTCCTAATTATATTTAGAATCCTTGAAGCCTGTATAAGAAGGCCTAGGCATAGTTGAGATACTATTCTATAGAGGTGTAAATTGGGCTGTGCCAAAGATTAGCACTGACCAAAGACAACACGCTAAAATTTGAGCACATTCAGCCAAAGACGTAATTTATCCCAGCACGGCACATCACGTTAGTTAAATGGGACGTGCTGGGTTTGACTAATTGGCACAGTAGCACAGCACAGCACGCGGCACGGATAAGCACGTGGCCCAGCCCAGCACAGCACGTTAAGAGAGCACGTCATAACGTGTACAAATACACCATATAACAAGGCATAATACATCATATTTTTTGTATATTTCACAAAAGAGTCACTATTCTAGCTAGTTTTTAACATTTTATGTTGGCTTATTTATAACAACACATATAATACCTTAATATTTGGAAAATATATTTCAATATCGTTGTTATAATGTCGTCACCTATATTTAACTAGAACATTAATTTACATGACAGTAATCCAATTTTATATTTGATGGGCTATTTGTTTTTATTGAATAAACTTGTTAATTTTACTTGAAATAATTTCAAATGATATGTTGTCTAATTAAATTCTTGTGATAATGTCCGACTTAAAAGTGATTTCAAATTGTTCATAACACGTGTGCCAGCACAGCACAACACGACATGTTTATTCGTGTGCTGTGCCCGTGGGCTGTGTTGTGCCTAGCTTTTGACTAGTAAAGCACGGCACAGCACGTTTAAATCGTTGGCACAGCACAGCACGACACATGGCATGTGAAGCACATGACTTCGTGCAAAGGGTCATCTTGGCCAAGCACGTTTTACACCTATACTATTCTACAACCAATATTATTATTTGATTAATATCAAACTTATCTTTTATTTTTACTATCTTTATTTTATCATCACTTTTGTGAATCTATTGATCTCACACTAGTTTTATCTTTTATCCGATCTTTGATCCAAAATCATACGCTTCCGCTACGTCAAGTGGCATCAGAGCCACGGTTGAGATTCTCTATTTTTGAGTTTTTTGGCTTTGTTTCTATCCACGGTTAAGAGCCTCTATTGAGTGCCTTAATTTTCAAGTTCTTAGTTATGGAAAAGGAATTTCGTACTACTTTCATAGTAGATGGAATGATCACTGACTTTATTCTTGATCCATCAAGTCCGAAAAACTATATATCTATTGGAGCAGCAAATTAATTCAGGAAAAGGAATTGCGGCGAATGGGATTTATTCGGCGGTTTTATTGAATTTAGCTTCAACGAAGGTAAGTAAAACAATTTTGCTTGTTGTGAATTATGTTTTAGGAACGATTTTCATGTGATATTAGGCGAGCCTTGGCTTTCAAGTTTAGGTGCTGTTTATAATGAAAGCATGCATAGTTTTGATTTTCGTCAAGGCAACAGATTGCATCGTTTAATGGGATTACATAAACAAACACCACTACAACATAGCATTGAGAAAAAAGAGTCAGATTTTTGGAAAGAATTCGATGAGATTATTGCTCTTTTTAAAGATAAACTTTTGGAAGACATTAGAACAACATTCGATGAGATTATTTCACAAGGGCATACCTTAGCAGAAGAAGAAAAAAATAAGGGTGGCGAAGAGAATTCTACTATTGCTGAGATTAATCATCCACAATCCACTTTTTCGCCTGTTTCCGACATAGCTACTGTTCCTAAGGATGTGCATACTCATGAAATACTCACCGTCAAGAATCCACCTCAGTGTTTTCAGATTGTTGATGTCTCTACTACTCCCATTGATTTTGTTATGCCAAGGTCAAGCTTCAATAACCTCAGTTTTTATGTGAAATTTCTGAATTTTCCTGCTTATTGGCCTAAACAATTCAAGTCACAGAAGGAGTCAAAGTACATCGTTCGTTGGCATGGACGCTCGCCGTACTTACTAGATTTGAAGGTGAGTCCTTCAAAATATGGTGGGCGTGTTCCTTCTTATAAATCACTTGAACTGATTCCAAAGAAACAGTCTATCTCAAGATGGATTTCGCAGGATACCATAGTTGACGACTTAGAGATGTACAAGAGAAAAGAGAATTCTTGTTTTCTGTGTTCGGTACTTGGGATTTCTAAGGATGGTGACCTGATCAGTTATGAAGTGTATTGGATTGGCTCAGCTAATAAGTTTCAAATAGCCGATGATAAGGGATTCAGTAATCGTGCTCATCCGACAAGGGATTTCGGTGTTCTGGAGAAGTATGTTTCTTCTTATGCTTGTAAGGGTTCAATATTTTTCTGGTTCTATGAACAATCTTATACAAGTAAAACCCCTCGAAGATGGATACTTGCACTCGGTTACTGATTTAAAAGCTAGTTCTTGTTTGAACTCTTCAAACTGGACGAATGGTTATGAAGCTTCATCTAAGACGTCTGAAATTTCAAAAGTATGTCAGGAAGTTTATCCGAGTCTTCAGGGTGTTCTCAGCCAATATTTTGATATCCCACAAAACCCTCCGTGGCTTGTGCCATGTAAAATCTTAAGGAAAAGAAAAATAAGAGAGGATACAACTACCAAGTCTAATCCATTCTCGGTGGCACAATCTTGGTAAAAGTCTTATGTCAAAAGGAAGAGCAAAGGCCTGTTGTGACGACTTTACTGATTAACCTGTTAGTTCAGTGTAATGCAAACCTTCCGATAGTTGTCGACTCAATCTCAGGTGCTCCAGTTGGTGTTTGTTATCACCCCAAAAGCAATGAAGCTTGCAATGTGTCTTGTTGCCTCTCCGGGACTAGCGTCTTTCAACAACTTACAACTGTGAAAACTCTAGATGCATCTGAAGTTAAGGTTAAAAATGAAGATATTGTGACGGAATCGCAATCAACATTGAACTTAACTGGATATTCTACACTAAGTCCTATTCTTAGGGTTCTTCTGAATTCTGGTTTGAAAATTCAAGGTTTGGCTGCACGCTGTTTGTCCTTTGACCCAGGTGGAACAGTTACTACTGGATTAAATTGTGATGTCTTGTTTTGCGTCAGAAAGAGTTTCAGGATTTTTAGAGCGATGTTGACAGTACATGAAATGCCTATGGACGTTTTTATTTGTTGGGTTCTGGTTTATAATAAAGCTAAGGTAGCTGATATAGAAATAAATTTAGAGATGAAACTCGATACACATGTGAAACCCAATAAGCCTATTGTTAACTGTAGAACTGAAATAACTGTGATCGCTGCTAAGGATTTGGCAGGAGTTACTTGTTTGTTGGCAGATATACAGAATTCAATGAAGAAGCTAGTGTCGTAGGGGGCTATGTTAATTGATCAGTCATAATTTAAATTATGATATGCGTATACTGGTATTGGATCATAAAAGGGTTATCGACATACCGTTTGTTCTTACGGATGGATGTACCTACGGAATTACTCGCCGAAAAAAGAATGTGATTATCCATGACCTCAGGGGAAAAAGAGTTTCTAAAGCTTCAGATTTTCTTGTAAAACATAGAGACTGTTTTGTAGCTGTACTAAAGGTACGTAATCCAAGTAATCTAATGATCGTTATATTGAATTGGTCGAAGTATTTTTGTGATATCATGGTAGTGAAAGAAATTCATCGTGGTGTTCCTAACCAAGATTATGAGATTCCACGAAAACCTCCTTGGTTTGTTCGTGTTGGCTGTCGTAAGCTAAATCAAAATCTTGCAGGAGTTCTAAGATTTAATCGTTTATCAATTATGGCAGATTCCTGGAATGAGGTATCCTTGTATAACACCATTGATATCCCGTTGTATTGTATGGTCAAATGGGTTTCTAAGATCTGGATGAAGAGATATTACAAAGAGGAGCTTGGCAAGACATTTGCAACCTTCATTAATACATCAATGTCGAGCACTGCACCAGAATGGTTTGGTGAGAGGAAAATGTATGTCAAAGCAACCTTTTTGCTTACGAATAAAATTGCACCCTATGTCCTACTTATGGAAGAGATTTTTGAATTCTCAACTCACGTAGCCTTCCTTAGGGAACTGGTTAATTCTGATGTGAGAACTAATATTGTTAACGAACAGTTGGGCGACTTTTCTGAACAACAACAAGCTCTTGCGTCTAATCAAAGGGAAGTGACATTAAATGAAGATATAAAGAAAAGGAATGAAAAATATTTCTGGAAATCCGAATCAAGTTTAAGCAAGAAATATTTTCCTACGTTTATCTACAGCAAGACTAAGTATAGGAAGGTTAATGACGTTCCTGATGCTGACGTGAAACCCCTAGAAAACTTGTTATCCATTTGCAAGGATGATCGAATCACTGGAGATGAAGATGTGAATACAGTATTTTCATGCTTGGTAACTGCTGAGGTGATCTGTGACTTTAAATATGACTCTGGTGATGGAGACATCTTATGCTTTATTTCCATTAAGTTCGATACAAGAGAGGAAAGTGAACAAGTTTATTTCAAGATGGACAATGTTTTGATTGATGACCAGAGTATACAAGTGGACTTTATTCAGAGTTTGTTATTTAAGCTATGGTCTGAATACAAGCATAAAGATCATCAAACTAGTACAGGGAAAGGTTGTTTTAAGTTTGGTACCCTTAATCACATTAACAAATATTGCACTGTGGACCTGATATGTAAAGCACATGGCAGTAAAGACTCGAAAAATGATGAAAGTAGGCATGAAGATCTTCGTCATAATTTTCAACCTTATGACTCTGGAGGCGATGGCGTTTATTTTGTTATACCGAATTCAAAGTATTTGATAGCTAATGATCTTCGTCGACGATTTCGACCTTATGATCCTAGCGTCGACGGTGTTTTCCTTTTCATACTGAACCTGAGGAATTTGATCGATGACAATCTTCGCGGCGTTTCCGACCCTATGATCCTGGCAAGGACATTTTGTCTCTCTATACTGAACTCGAGGTCGAGTTCTTTTCAAGAAGGGGGGCCTGATGTAGGACATCCTAATCATTGGTTCTCTATTTCCTATTATAGTTCTTATTAGAATTTCCTTTTTACTAGTTCTAGGTTATTTCTTTATTTAAGATTTCTTTCCTAGTTTCTATGATTTCCTTTCCTAGTCCTAATTATATTTAGAATCCTTGAAGCCTATATAAGAAGGCCTAGGCATTGTTGAGATACTATTCTACAACCAATATTATTATTTGATTAATATCAAACTTATCTTTTATTTTTACTATCTTTATTTTATCATCACTTTTGTGAATCTATTGATCTCACACTAGTTTTATCTTTTATCGGATCCAAAATCATACGCTTCCGACGTCAGAAAGTAATAACTGAAATGAGGACACAATACACATGCTTTTCTAATTATCATTGTTTTATCATCATATTTCTCTGGATGTTGAATATTATGTTTGTTATTGTATTCATCATTTTTTTTTTTTTCTGAATTGTAAATGACCTTCATTTTTATAAAAGTATGATATGACACACATTAACTAGGATGCAACGGTTTTATCCTGTATATCCTGGAAAAAAAAATAGATTTGTGGAAGGATAAATTAGCATACTCTTACCAAAAAAATAATAATATAGATTTATCATGTTATACTCTGACAAAAACATTTTTTAACTTGGACGAGACGGGTTTCTTCCTTAATTTATATTCCGAAAAAGAAAAATTTGCATATCAGGACAATAAACGGATTCATTCTACATATTCTAACATAAAACTTTTTTGGCTTGGATGTAACTACTTTCATCCTGCATATTCTAACAAAGAGATTTTTCTCCGTTAGGATGTAATTGGTTTCGTCCTCACTATTTTGACAATATTATCTCAAATGACCTGTAATTAAGATGTACATGTAAACAAATACAGATTAACAATTTAGTATTTTACAACAAGAAAACTTTATAAATACATCAATGGATTTGTAGCGACATATTGGTAAACCTAGTGAAAACCTAGCGACATACATCAATAAACAATTGTGTTGTTTTTGGTTCACAATTTTTGTCACATTTAATGAACTGAGACTGATGAGGGTTGAGAGACCCGATTTATATTGCACACAAATTAGACTTGGGCTGCCTTGGGAGGCCGAAACAATTAAACGATGTGTAACACAATTAGTCGTAGATTTATCTTAGGAGGAAATAAATCTGGATTATCACTTACATAGACTAAATTAGCCAAGATTTATTTTGTATTATAGATAAAATAATTTATAATTTGCTTCTTTACATTTTTGATCGGTGCATATGTTAATTTGATACTGCATAATCCTTTGGATATCTTGTACTATATCACAAGCGAACATTCCTAGCATTGAATGTCATTCATATGGTAGAATTCTTCCTCAACCATTATACGGATTTTTTTTTGAAAAGGACGAAAGCATTTATTAAGAGAAGCAGAGGGAGGATATACAAGTCTACCAGGGGTAGAAACAGAAAAGAAAATCAAAAAAATGTAGAAAAGAAAAGGTTACAAGAAAAGAGATCCCCAATCCAAAACAGTAGCAGCAAAATTTATATGCAATTGTATGTTTGCAGCTGCAGCCCAACTCAGTATAAGAGATTTGATGTCTATGCTTAGGTCTTCTTCTGTCTTGAATCTGTGATTGTCTCTGAATTTTCGGTTATTTCTTTCGTTCCAAATAGACCATGTGACAGCGGCAGGGATGAATTGCCACACAATCTTTCCGGTAGATGATAAACCCTTTGAAGACCAACATTTTGATAAATCCGACATTGTCTTCGGAAATACCCACGACCAGTTCTTTCTAGGGAGAATACTAAACCATACCTTGTAGGCAAAATAACAATGAAGTAATAAGTGATCGATGGATTCTTCTTCTGAGCACATGACACACCTATTTGTGATATCAACCCCCTTCTTGATTAACATATCAGCAGTATTGAGTTTACTTAGGACGGCACACCAAATGAAGAAGCACACTTTAGGGGGACTTTTGGATTCCATATGAAAGCAGTGGCGAAAGATGATGAGTGCGAGGTATTGGCAGTGAGACTATCATATAAAGATTTTACAGAAAAAATACCTGTACTATGTAGATTCCATCTTCACACATCTGGTTGGCCATTTAAAGCTGGTGGAGAAGTAGCGATGATGGCTAAGAGAGCAGTGAACTGGTGTATCTCATGATCCCTTAAATTTCTTTTAAAATCAAAGGACCAACTAAGAGTACCTTCATCAAGAATATGATCAGCTACAGTGGCCTGCTTGTTTCTTGCTAATCTAAAGAGATCAGGTGCACTTGACTTCAGAGGAAGGTTACCTATCCATATATCCGACCAAAAAAGAGTATTGGTGCCAGAATGGATAGTTATGGTGGAGTTCTTTGCAATCCACCGGTAGTTTTCGACAATCGTTCTCCAGCAAGATTTACCATGTGTAGTTTTGACTTCATTAGGCAGTCGTTGGATCCAAACTTTTCAGTGACAATTTTATACCAGAGTTTGATTTTTTTCAATCCCATATTTCCAACACCACTTACTGAGTAATGCAACATTCATCTCCTTCAAGCTCTTTACACCAACTCCACCATCTTCTTTTGATTTAGATACAATAATCCAATTTACCAAATGAGAGATTTGGGATTCAGTTCCATTTTCCCATAAGAAATCTTTCATTTTCTTCTCCAAAGTTGTTACCACAGAAGCCGGAGATTTAAAAATTGAGAAGAAATACATTGATAAAGAAGAAACTGTGTTCTTTATTAAAGCAATTTTACCTCCCTCGGATAATGAGATCCTCTTCCAACCTGCAAGATAGTGATCAAACCTATCAATGATAGGGTCCCAGATGGATTTGGATCTGACATTGGCACCAATTGGCATCCCCAAGTATGTGAATGGAAGCTTGTCTACTGAACACCCTAACCTCACTGCCCAACTTTCTAATTCTGGCACCTCCCCAATAGGAATTAATCTGGTTTTGAGAGTGTTGATTCTTAGTCCTAATACCGTTTCAAAACACTTCAACAAGCTAAACAAATCAAACAATTCTTCCCCCTTACTGTAAACAAAAAGTATAGTATCATCCGCATAATGCAAATAACCATTATACGGATCTTCACTTAATATTTTTTAGTTTTCTCCGATATCTTATTTGTTCTCTTATGGATAAATAATTTTAGCTTTGATATATTTTTCATTTTTCTTTTCCTGTTCTCCGGGAAATTCACGGCGAACTAAATTCAAGATCACAACTAGGAGACATATGATATTTTAGACAAATGCTAAATTTCATAAATGATTAACCAATCATGAAAAATAAAGGTATCACTTGCATCATAGTTATAGTGAGGCTTTTTTACTTGGCATAAAAGATATGTGAATCACTGAATTGTTAATATTTGTGGAAGTTGGTAATTCGTTGGATCTAAGGTGTAATCATATTAACAAAAGAAACTATTTGATATCTTTGTTTATTTTAGTCATCCAAAAATAAAAGAAGCTGATTTTCTAGGGATGAAAGTCATGCAGTAATTGTAAGTCAATTTCAAGAATACATGCGGCTTTGGAAGTATTTTAACACCGAGTACTCCCTGCAGTAGTAATTTGCCATGTAAGTTCGATTTGAGTGACACTTTAAATCTCCACATTCTAACCTGTGTAATTAAAGAGTTAACAAGAACTCGCGTTGCTAGTTTCAAAATAAAATACAATGATATGGCGCAAATGAATGACTGAAGATGTGCCCTCATTGTTTTTTGTTGGAAACTGCACAAAAAATCAAAAACGAATCACAAACAGTTGAGTCGCGGACTAGGTCGCTATCTTTAAGGTGTTTCATGACTACGCCACTTAATTGTGCTAGCAGTCAAAAATTTGTCGAAAACCCTATGGGATAAAACAGCTGATAGTCTCTTGCTCGATTTCTCTGCACCTTGAGAAATCGAACCAACTATCACTCTTTCTAACACTTGCTCGAATCACACTAAAAAAAGCAGTTATCTTCTCTTTCGAAAACCAAGCCTTATAATGGCTTAAGAGAATCAATTAAGTTTTAATGGAAATAAATTCTGATTAATTACCCAAAATTAATCTTCCGTAACAGTCAGAAAACGGCAGAATATAATACCAAAATTAATGAAAATTAATTAGAGAATGCTGGTTTCTAAAGTTGCTGCGTTCTCTGTCGGAAAAGACATGGCTTCTTACTTAGGCGACTATCAATTTGGTGTTGGTGTGCCTGCTGGTGGGGAAGGGATTCTTCATGCTGTTAACTGCTTATTGGAGATGAAAGGGCAATTTGATAAAATGTCAATGCTGCTTATTGACTTTTCTAATGCCTTTAACATGGTTAGTAGAACTAAGTTTATCAAGGAGGTTCGCCTACATTGCCTAGGTATTTCTCGCTGGGTTGAATTTTGTTACTTGCGTCCGGCTAAGTTATATTATGATCAGTACATTCTATCGTCTGCACTTGGAGTTCAACAAGGGGACCCCCTTGGTCCCTTATTGTTTGCGTTGACACTTCACCCCTAGTGAAGTCCATTGCTTCTCGATGCACACTTGATTTACACGCTTGGTACCTTGATGATGGCACCATTATTGGTGACACTTTGGAGGTGGCTAAGGCTTTGAACATAATAGAGACTAAAGGGCCAAGTAGGGGGCTGCATCTTAATGTGAAGAAGACAGAAGTTTTCTGGCCTTCTATTGATACCAGGAGTACGGCTGATGGTGTTTTTCCTCCTGATATTGGTAGACCCTCGAATGGGGTTAAAGTTTTGGTGGTACGGTGAGTTTAGACTTGAACTTTATTAGTGACATGATGTTGACTAGGGTGAATAAAATTGTTCAACTAATGGCAGCAATCAAAAAACTCAAGGACCCACAAAGCGAGATGCTTTTACTTCGTAACTGTACTGGTGCTTCTCGTTTATATTTTGCAATGCGTACTACCAACCCAGCTGCCTTGCAACCAGCCACGAATCTCTTTGATGACCATTTACTTAATTATTTACGATTACTCATCACTGGAGATGGTGCTGGTTTTGGTCCTCTGCAGCAGAGATTAGCCACCTTGCCTATCAAGGAAGGTGGCCTTGGCATTTACATCATGGCTGACACTCGTGCTTACTGTTACCTTGCTTCTCAAAGTCAGACTGCTTCAGTACAGAAGATTATTCCTGGTGATTTAATCCCAGCAAACAAAGGTTCTACCTTTCAGTTGGCTCTTCCAAACTTTATCCAGGTATGTGGATTGTCCCCTTCTTATTGTGTCGATGAAACTGCCCCCCTTCCATGCACTCCCTGGCAGTCACTTATTTTGATGTAGTCAAGAAGCGAATCCCAGACCAATTTCCCATGTCTGCAAGAGACTCCATTTTATGGCAGTGTAACCGTGTCAAGCATGCTCAGGATTATTTATTAGCGGTGCCTATTAGTAGGCTTAATCAGTGTATTGGACCTAGGCAGTTTCGGGATGTGCTCTGTTATAGACTTGGTATTCCTTTGTTTGTTGAGAATGGCTTATGCTCAAGTTGCAACCGATCTATGGACATTTTTGGAGACCATGTGCTTCACCGTGCTAAAGATATTGGGAGAAAGTTTCTCCATAACCTTGTTCGTGATGTTGCATTTGACATTTGCTGCAAGGCTAACGTACCGGCGCGTAAGGAAGTATCTCTTGGCATCCAGTCAGATGATGATAAGGATTTGAGGCATGCAGATATTCTTGTTCTCAATTGGGAAAATGGTCAAGATGTTTGTATGGATGTCACTGTTGTTTCTCCCTTCACTGGTGATGGTGTTCGATCTTTTGTCCCAGGGAAGGCTATCTCTAATGTAGTTTCAAGGAAGCGCACTAAATATTTGGACAAGTGTTCTCGCTTTGGGTTTTGGTTTGGGCGTTTTGGCCTTCTCTACTTTAGGGGAGCTTGGCGATGACACTTTGCGTTTCTTTAAGCGTCTGAAGAATTGCCCAGTTAATAATGATGGTAGTAGTGGTTTTGGTAGTTTCATTTTTCATAGATTAGGAATTACTATTCAGAGAGGAGTTGGAGCTCATCTTGTTGCTCGGTCACCGACCAAAAGCTGTGTTTGATCAGAAATTGGCTTTTATCTTAATATTTACAACCAATTAGAGAATAATTTCCAAAAAACGTTTTTGAAAACCAAAAGTCAAATTTGCAAAAAATTATTTTTCAAATCACAAGACTTCCCAAGACCCCAAGGCCCCGCTCTCCTGGACTTTTGATAAATAATACTCCCTCTGTTCCAATTTACTTGCATTTTTAGGGTTTTTCTTGTGTTCCAAATTAGATGATAGTTTTAGTATTTTTCCCCAATTCTCACTAATTTACCCCTGCTTTGGAATCACACCAGAGAATTAATACTCATCATAATCAACACAAAAAATTACTTTGATTTTTAAATATACCCCATGGAGGATATATATACTCAATCTTGGAATGTTTGGTAGTACATCCCAAGTAAATTGTTACGGGATTGATAACTTTCCCAGAATCTAGAAACACAAAACTAGGCTATTTAACTTTTTAAGTAGGAATTAATATGGATATTGGAAAGATTTTACTCTCTCTGATATTTCTTAATCTCCGTGACAAACTCAACACCGTCAAGTAAATCGGAACGGAGGGAGTATAGATATATATATAATATACCTACACAAATGTATGGGTGAGACTTGAACCCAAGTCTATAGTGTGTGAGCCCAAAATAATACCACCACACTATTTCTCTAAGTTTGATATAATATTACAAAACTGTGTTTTTAAATATATATATACAAGGTCTTTTCATCCCGTGCAAATGCACGGGATAGGGTCATAAAATTGCTCGATATTCGTTGGAATGGCCCGTTATGCGTGGTAATTAATGAATCTGAAACTTAAATTTTGTGATTAAGGTAATTACGGCATAATTTGATTTCTTGAATTTTTGGTGTTACAACACGTTAACTACGGCGTGCCGGTTCACGTTAGAGACTAAAATGTTTCTTTAGAGAGCAGTTCATAATGTTATAGCAATTGGCTTTTTATCATGAAAATACGACCAAGATTCGAATGGGTAAACCCGACTCAAGTCGGATATGAAAGACCTTAAGATTCTAAACGCATATGGATTATAATATTTCTCAACTACATTATATGAAATGTCTCGTAAGAATCTCTCTGAGTGATATGTTTCTATGGGTCTACCATTCATGGTAAACTATGGGACGGGTGTCTTAATTAGCAACACCCATACATCAAAAAGTGGACCTTGTAATTCATATTCGGGATTTAGATATAATGAAGATGGAGTCAGCCAATTTAGTGGCTCAACTTGTCTTGTGCTGGATTAGTTGTTATGCTAATCTTCATAATTGCCTCTTATATGGAGCCACGAGCCTCAATCCCTCCAACCTGTTTGGTTGTAAAAATCAAACAATTTGTGGTATTCTTCTACAGCATCATCTCAAAGTGGTCTGCCTGAAGACCATCAATCATTATATAACATTTGAACATTTATGGGCGATTGTTGTACAACCATGGTTGAAGTAGTTTGACGACTCTTACACATGCATTCTTGAAAGTCTCACAGTGTATGATACTTCTACTGTTTTAAAATGACTCGACTAAGACTTAGATGGTGCTAACTTAGCGGTGCCAACACATGTTCTGAACGATATTATAACAGAAGTATATCCCGTCACTGCATTTTTTCTTTGGAATGTTGTTGATCTCTTTCGCCTTGCTATTTGTAGATCTCAAAACATAAATTGTACTCAACGTAAACATGGAGAATCAATGAATTTGGATGTGTAAAAAATTAATTAGTAAGGACTGTTGTAAACCAAAAAGTTCATTACGGTACTGTGAATTAAAATCCGAGAAGATGATCTTTTGGCATGCAATATCTCCTTTCTTTGTGATCCTTTTTTTGTTTGATTCTCTTTCTGTCAGACATATTGGTCGATGTAATCAATCAATAGAGATATTAACAACATTAGAAATATTATCTTGTAAGTTGGTGTAGGATTTATAATACTTCACCTGTCATTTTGGAATCAAATTTCGTAGCTCGAATTGTATTCGAAATTCGAATAGATTGGGCTCAAAGTTGGCATTGTCATTTGCACTCTCAAACACCACTTCTATTTCTTCAGATTTCATTGTAAATATAATTCATTTCTTGAATACCATCTCCGGTCACTGCCAACAATAATGATCATCGTCATACCATCTCCTACGAAGACATCAATCTAAATTTAGAGCTATTGTCAAAACTATTCCTAAAATATTGGTTAAACGAATTCATCGTACAACAAAATGTACAGCTCATACCACGGAACATTTGGGTAAGTACGTATGAGCTTTAGTGAAAACAACTTGTTCCCTTTTATCGCTTCAACAACAGATTTAATGATTTGTTTGCCACACACAGTTTTTCTCCATCAAAGCATTGTTACAGTAAATCCATCCAAATCTTACATGATCACCGGCATCATTATAATCTCCAATATCAAAAACAGAAACAGATCCAATTCTAAAATCCCATAACAATTAGTATTTTACCTTAAAACATCCTTACTGACCCCTTGTTCCGATCCATATCAGTGGATACAATCATCTGTTAAAAATAAAAAGAAAATGAAGAAAAAGGAAAAAGACCTAAACTTGTTTGGCAGTGTTGGGATTTGCTTGACGAAATCCTCAATATTTCTTCACTTGTGTTTGCAAGGAAAACAACTCATCATTAAAGTACATTTTCTCAACTGATCAAAAGTTAATGGAAACCATGGATGGAAGAACAGAATTGTTACCACTATGAGCAAGTTATGGGAAGATACTTTAACCTGCACATCAATCTTTTCATTTCCATTTAACCATTTTTAAAATCTCTTACCCTCAACAGGAAGACAGAAGAGTATCCGAGTTTCGACACTTTACCATTGTGCATACATAATTTTGTCGAATAAAAAAAGAGTAAAACAGTCATAAGAAAAGAAAAAAGAGGAAAAATTAGAAATGATTGTATTAGAAGATCAATTTGATCAGCGTTGTGCGTTTGACGTACATTATATATGCAACGGAATTGAAGAGTCACGTCTGAAGCCCAAAGGCGTGAACGGGAAAGGCTGTCTTCTCGTATGGTCTGAGACGTTTATTTTAGGTAGCGTCTTTTAGCGAAAAGACGCATCAATTTTCTTAAATAAAACTGATGTGCTCACGTGGCACTCTATATAAGCAGAAAATCTGAAATTGTATGTGGTTGCGACATGTCAGCAAAAACATCCTCCTTTAATATAAAAGAAAAGAATTGATATATATCTCCCAACATTTTTCCAAGGATTATGTGTAGGACACATATATGAATTAATCAAAAAGAACATATATTTTGGATGCAGTCATACATATCTCCGAGGTCTCTTATAAAAGATCAATCCAAAGGCAGGTCATGTCTCACTTGTATTACCATGTCAAGTTTCACTCAACATTTTCTACGTCCATGGTACAGTAAAACCTATGTTTCAGAATATTATTGGGACCATATAAAATTATTCTTATATGGAGTTTATTTTTATGTAGAGATAAATTTTATAAAAATTATTGGGACCAGAATTTTTTATTCATTTATGGAATTTATTTTGTTTTAGAATTTAGAGTATTCTTTTATGGAGGTTTTCTTGTAATTGGAGGAAGAATCAAAATTTGCACTCAACACGGTCACACTCTTTTCGGGCTGGTTTATGATGCACATGACATGGCTAATTGTACGAGACATTTGAGGAAACTAATTGGTTTAAATGTTCTCTAACAAGTTGCTTTCGTCGATCTTCTTTCTCTACGAAGACATTCCTTTCTTCTTTATTCAAATTTCAAATTATGATGTCTGGAATTAACGCCAAGTTCCGTGCACTTTCTCAAGATCCTAATAAGAAGCACAAAAAGGATACTCTGGAGATTATGAATATTGGAGTGTATTAGATGCCTTTGAGAAAGCAAATTTCGTAGACTTGTTTTACATAAACTTTTGGATCACAAATGTCGTTGCAACATGCTTTGGTTCTGGTCTTTTGAAGAAGTGGTTCATGTGAACACGGAAATCAGGTATGGTCCGCGTGATCACAAACAATCTCAACATGAATTGAATACATGCATTAAAATGCGAGTAAAGTATAACACGCCTAGGTAGATGATGATTCATGGATTCCAAACCCCGCGGATTTGTCATGATCTCCTCATCATCCCCAAAGTGATAGATCTAAGACATAAACATATGAGTGAAATTATATGAGTGCTAAAGGTAAAGGAGACGATGATTTACGTGGTTCAGCACTAAGGCCTACGTCCACGGATTCGGAGATAATCACTATAAAGTAAACGGTTACAAAAGTAATCACAAGATCTTTGATGTTCATCAACCTTATGGGTTGATACTCATACTTACTTCTCACTATACTCTCTCCTATTCCTTAGTTCTCTCTCTCCACCCCCTTTTCTGTGGAAGGGGTGTTCATATATATAGCCAAATCAAGTGGGTCCACTGATAAAGAGCTGTTGAGACCTTATCTTCTTGTGCTCTGTGCATAGTCCGCGGACTTCCCTGTCACTCCGCGGCTTCTATAATACCCACGCTTGTTACGCTGGCCTATCCTTGCTTTCTTCGTGGGTCGTCTGACACGTGCCCTCTGAGCAACATTAAATGCGAGTGGTTGGGGCTATCCAGTCCGTGCCAGGATGTCAGTCCTCCCTTGTCACGTCTGTGTCAGTTGGACTATCCCCAACCGTTGATTACATCTTACCTCGTGATGGGGTAGAGTAACTCATTGGTGTTGCGTGGGATTATCTACCTTGGATGCTCCCTCATCTTCGACCATTGGTCTTGACAGATGGCGCGTTGTCTAGACGCCATGGATGCCCCTACGTGTCATCCCTCTTTATGACATGGCCTCCACGTGGGCTTCGGTTAGTACACGTGGCGATGGAGATAAATAAGTGTACTTAAAATTTGCCCCTCTTCTTGTGACTGGGCGTTTAGCTTTAGTTGGAAGAAGAATCGTGTGGTACGTTTTTATCTCCATCCTCATAACTTCTCCTAAAAAGGTGCTACCGCATTTATTGTGCACGTTTCCCATATCCAAGCCATAAGCGTGCTTTGGGTAGTGGACGGTTTCTCTTGGTCTTATAAAAAGAGAAGAATGAGAGAATGTGAATTAAATTCACATTCCCTGTTTATTCTTTGTTCTTTTGTCTTCTTCATCTTCTTAACTTCCTCTGACACCATTGTTGTTGCTGCTGCTGCTACTGCTGTCGCTGCTGCCATCTCTGCCCCCTTTGTTGCTGCTGCTGCTTTACTCTTTGAGGTTCAGGTATGATTTTTTTTATTCCGTTTAATCGCCATGCCTAACCCTGTTGAGTTCTTTGATTCTCTGGTGATGCATTGATGATGAATTTAATCTTATGTATATCCTGGGATTTGAGAGTTGACGCCACTGAGCCACATGTTTCATCGGTCATGCTTTAATCTTATTTTTCTTCTTTTGAATTGGAATAATAGTTTGAGAGTTTAAGTAGTTGTAGATGAAATCTAGGGTTTTCTTCGCGTTTGCTGTTGTTCTTGAAATTTTCTTGTTTTTCGATCTTCCTTGCCCTCGACTTGCACTTTTATTCGTGTTTGTGCCCATGAGACATGTCCGACCGTCCGCGGGTTCCTTACCAAACTCCTCCGTCAAGTCCTCACGGATCTCCTCGGAGTGATTCCAATATTAGGGGTGGAGCCCCACCTTCACTTACCCGGGATAATCCTCGGGATGGACGAACATCCTCGTCCCTTGGTCGAGATCTTCGCTTAAAAGGGGTGATCCACCGCGAGGGTCTAGATATGCCGTGAATCGCCCTAGAGGTGAGTCTGTGAGCGACGAGAATCCATGTGTTGAGCCTTTAAATGTGCAGCCTCTCCGCTCCAAGCCTCCACCGCGGACTAATCCACCTGTGCCTAGTTCGAGTAAGTCAACTAAGACTCTGTCTTCGAAGAGAAAGGCTGCGGAAATAGAATCTTCGGGAGATATAGTTCTTCCTAATAAGAAAGTGCGGGTTCGGAAGATACTACGGGAGGTGCTTTCGAGGAAGACTCTGCACATTACTTTTCGTCAGTTACCTTTGGGTAACAAGAAGTTTACTTTCCGACATATTGATCTCGAGGCCTTCAAGTTGAAGCACGGTCTTCAGCACTTCCACGTTCGTTTTTATGCCTCTTTGTATAAAGCCGGTGATGATTTCTACTACCGGGTCTTGTCTAGCCGCGATAGTGCCAAGAAGAGTCATAATCGCGGGGTGCAACAGTTGTGAGGAACTATCTTCGTAGTAAGGGGCAAACGATGATGACTGCTATGCCCTAAATTAGAAAAGGAGAAAGGGTGGTACACTCCTGAAAATTTTAACAAATCCTTTGGAGATTATGTTAACGGGAATACTCGTAAGCCGTGGTGCCGTGTGAGTCTGCGGAACATTACTCTGTTAAGGGGAAGTTCGACTTTTGAGCGAGGTAAGTGATTCCAAGATGGCGAGGGTTCTGGTGCCGAAGGTCTTCCCATTCCGTGATGAGAGGATTAAGCGTGATCATGACTATGAATGGTCTGCCACTTGTTCTTGAAATCGTTGGTCCGTGGGCCTATGGTTGGGTCCCTGGACCCCATGGTTGGCGGCCTCTTGTTGATGAGTCCTCATCGCGAAGCTTCTCCGCTCGTTATGCCCATTACTGCCCTTGGCGAATGAGCTTTGTAGGCATGGATTTTGCTTATAATCGTGATGTTGACGACGCGGAAGACGAAGATATCCCTGATGCTAATCTTCTTTCGCAGAATACTAATGTTGCTAAGGTGTGTTGTTCGTTTTCTACGTATATATGCCCCTTCGTTTTCTTGAATAATATTGATTATGCTAAGGAAAGGAGATGCCGATGGCTCTTATCATTATGTGTTGTAGGTGCGTAGGAACAAGAGGATTAATCCGAAGCAATCGTCGAATTCTCCCACCGAGGGTTCTACACACTTCGAGGATGTGAACAGTCCGTGGATGGTAATGAGGATGTTTCCAGAGCGGGAAGAGCGAATTGAGACTTCTCTGCCCGTTCAAGAAGTAGATGGTATTGCTTCGGTGGGAGTGTTGGTGGAGGTGGTGGTGGTCAGGCCACTGGTGGTGGTGGTAATAATCAGGCCACTGGTGGTGGTGGTGGTGATCAGGCCGCTGGTAGTAGTGGTGATGATCCGGCCACTGGTGGTGGTGGTGATGATCCGGCCACTGGTGGTGGTGGTGATGATCCGTCCACTGGTGGTGGTGATGATCCGGCCACTGGTGGTGGTGATGATCCGGCCTCTGGTGGTGGTGGTGATGCTCAGGCTGATGGGGCTACCAAGGATGTTGTGGATAAGGGTAAGAAAATTGCTCTTGATAGTGATGGCAAGGATGGGGATGCTTACTGCGAGTTTTCCTTTGGTAAGGTTTTATCCGGGGAACAATCCTTTGACATGGCCACAGTTATGGGGCTTGTCTCGGACTTCAATCTGCTTCGGATGGTGATGACTGGAATGTCCTTAAGGATAGGCTGCGGGGTGACCCCACACGCGGATCGATCTTTGGGGTTTTGGCGGTGCATCCCGAGGTTTGTGTCGGCACCTCCTCCACTGCCGGTGGGGTTTTGGCGCTTAGTAATACTGGTGCCTCGCTCGGTGGGACGTCCTTAGACTCTCCCTCAGATGACTTCACGCTGTCCTTGATCACGGATGGTGATGATCTTTGTTTTGGCGTGGCTGCAAAAGAAAAACTTGCTTGTCGTGCCTCGTCCGCCTTTTGTCATTGAGGGGAAAAGAGTTCGGACTCTTTTACTCGCCGGCATATGGAGCTAACCCGGAGGAGGTGGTAGATCGAGGGTGGGGCGAGAATCTTGTGGCCAGCGGGATTGATCTCGTGGTGGATCCTCCTCCTACGGTTGCTGGCATGATGGCCATTGCTGATGGGTACCAGTACAATTATCCCCAACAACGTTTATTGGAGGTTTGTCCTGCTCTTTCTACCCCTGATTTTGCTTAAATGTGTTGTGAACTAATTTCCCTTTTTAATTGATAGATGATGCGGAGTGAGTATTGTAACCATCATCTTTACCGGCTCTTCAAGGCTAAGTCTCTCAAGCTAGAAGGGAAGCTCCGGCATTGTGAAGAGACGCTTTCGGGCGTTGAAGCAGCGGTCTCCGCTAAAGATGAGGAAATAGCGAGTGAAGAGTGCAGCAAGCGTAAGGAGCAGCGGGACGCGGAAGAGGCAAAGGCTGCGTTCGAGGTGGCCTCGGTTAAGGCCAAGTTGGCGGTTCTTTGAGAAGAACTCTTCGTCTATTTGGTCTGTGTCTCCCCTTCTTTGATAGTTACCTGCTCTTTATATGTTCTGAGTTTTCTCCTTCTTCCCTCCTCCCGCTGTACTGTCTTCAGTGGGTGGAGTCCCCGAGTTGTTGTGGCTTAGGAATGAGAGAACTTCGTCAAAAAGGTCGCACATCGAGTTAGTTGAAAAACTTAAGAGTGAATCGGCGAAATGGAATGCCCGCGCGGACATTCATAACGCTATGGCCGAGGATGGCGTAAGAAAAGCTTTGCTTGGTAGATCTGCAAAATCGAAACAACCATGACCGTCATTTGTTCAACGGGGCTCTTTTATGGACGCGGGATAATCTCGAGAAAGCCCGCGGTCAGATTTCCTCTTTAGAAACTAAGCTTAATGTTATGGAAGACGAGGCTGCGAGAGCGCGGTCTTCTCATCCCTCGGATGTGCGGGCTTATATGCGGCGTCTTGCTAAGGAAAGAGACGATGCTAGGGCAGAATCTGGTGCTCTCAGTAGTGCTTTATCCGCATCTCGAGCTGATGTTGCCCGTCAGGTTGAGCGTGAGAAAAACTTAGAAGTGACTATGTATCGTCTTAACAAGGGGTTAGAATCGAAGAACGATGAGGTTAATCGATATCGTCATTCGGACTCGATGCTTCGAGATGACCTAAGCGCGAAGTCGGTATGCTCATAATCTTCTGCGGGTAGATTATGATAGGTTATCAAATGAATATGACTATGCCGCAGAAGCAAGGGATTCCGCGGTTATTCATTGTGAAGGTATACGTTTTTGTCATCGAGTGTGCTTTGTATTGTATTTGTTATAACTAGTTCTCTTTCTATTATCCGCAGAGCTCCAGGGAAAGCTTCGAGCTTCGGATGGCAAATTTGCCGAAGCTCAAGCTAAGGTAGTTCAATTGGAGGGCCAAGTCAATTACCATCGTGGTCAGGCCTCGTCTCGGGAGGAAACGCTGAAGCATGCCAATCAAAAGGTGGACCTTCTTTCCACTTCCCCGAGTCAGGCCGAGATGAAGAGTATAGCCATAGGCTTCGTGGCTCGTAAGCAGTTGGCAGAGGAGATTAATAGAACTCTTGGTGAGATTGAGTTGGATCTCAGGAAAAACCATGGGTTAAACAAGAATTACACTCGGCGTCCTGTACCCGCGCTCCCTTCAGGCTCTTGGGCCCTCCTGCGGTGGTAGTGTTCCTTCCTCATTTGAAGGACAAACCGCGGATAACGCTCCTTCCCGATGAGGTCACATCTAGTATGCTAGGGATTGATCTCAGTTGCTTATCCTTTTTGGCGTTTTTGCTACTCTTCTTGCTAGGCTTGTAATCAACTGCCATGTACTAGATCAAACTTTGGTGTTTAAATCTGAATTTGAATTTTGTTGAATTTTTATCTATCGGCTTTACAAATTAAGTTAACGTAATGAGTAATTCCGTAGTGTTTACTATCCAAGGATGTTGATCTTTGAATTTGAGAAAGTGTATTGTTTGCGAAATTCCGTAGGTTGATATCCCCGGAATTGTCTTGTGACCTTGCACCCCGTCCAGCTAATTCCTGGGCCAGAGGATTTCTGAACGGTGGGGGTCTAGCCGACGTTCAAGGATATATTCCATTGAGTTTGCGGCTTGTAATATTGCTCGGGTATCTCGTTCTGTGGGAAGTCGCCCCCAGGTCATACACTTATAGACGCTTACGGGGGAATTCCAAGAGATTGCATGTGTAT
The DNA here is from genome assembly GCA_023531295.1 of Papaver armeniacum. Classification (NCBI taxonomy): domain Eukaryota; kingdom Viridiplantae; phylum Streptophyta; class Magnoliopsida; order Ranunculales; family Papaveraceae; genus Papaver; species Papaver armeniacum. Next base: position 275,530 of record JAJJWW010016644.1, read on the forward strand.
GCTCCGATATATTGCATGCGTGTGCTTTGTATGGGATATTGCCCGGTATATTGCAGTGGGTATGATCCACGCTTTGTGCGGGACATCCCTCTCACTAAGTATAATGTCAATTCTTAATAGTAGTATACGCGAGTGATTTACGTGGTTCGGCCTTAAGGCCTACATCCACGGGGTAACGATAGTATCGATATTTTATTAAGATGTGATATGGTTTTCAATGTACATTGTGTGAGTAGTATATACATGTGTCTCATGTGGTATAAGTTGTGGGTTTTGAATAAATTGAAGTGCGCGTGGGTAATGAATAGAATATGATACTTGAAAATGAAAGCTTGGATTGATTGAAAAGTTAAGGTGCGTTACTCCTTTGTCGAGAGATAGAAACATGTGGACTTGCAAGTCCGTTTTCTTTTCGAAATGCATACGCAGGTGGTTGGTTATGGGTAGTATGGCTTGAGATATTTGGCATTCGACGGATGCATGAGGATTTCCCCTTTCGGTTGCGCGAGATAGTAAGAGCCATTTCTGCGATGTCGTGTATTACGTAGGGTCCTCCCCAAGTTGGTGCTAATTTTCCCCACTTCTTTTCTCGCTGGTATTGGGAATGGTCCTCAACACATCTTGCCCTTCTACAAAATTCCTAAGTTTCACTTTTTGTTATATTCTCGGCTAGCCTGCGTTGGTAGTTTTCCATTCTTTGCAGTGCCGCTTCTCTCCTTTCTTCGAGGTCGTCAAGCTTTTCCAACATCATGTCCGTGGTGAGGTTCTTTTCCCATGCTTCCGTCTTTGTTGTTGGGAGTAGAATTTCCGTAGGGATTATTGCTTCTGCTCCGTACGTGAGTAAAAACGGTGACTCCCCGGTAGCTGATCTTCGAGTCGTCCTATATGCCCATAGGACGTTATGTAACTGTTCACACCACCGCCCCTTGTACTCATCTAGTTGTTTTTAAGGATAAGTGCCAAAGTTTTGTTTGTGGCTTCGCTTGTCCATTGCTTTGCGGGTATATGGGGGTGGATTTGTTTTTGAATTTTGAAGGTGTCGAACGACAAGTCAATATTCTTTCCTTGTAGTTTGTTTACCGTTGTCGGAAACTATCTCTGCTGGGGATGCCAAACTGCAGATGATATTTTGAAAAATAAAAGTAAAGACGTCGAATCCCGAATTCTTGCGGTGCCTTTGCTTCTACCCACTTCTTTGAAGTAATCCGTTGCCACTATTAGGAATCTTCTTTTTCCTGTCCCTGATACGAGTGGACCTACTATGTCGATCCCCCATTTCCCAAAGGGCCACGGACTGTCCACAGAGTTCAACTTTGTGGCTGGGGCGTGGATTCGTTTGCCAAATCTTTGACATTCTTCGCACCTTTGCGCCATTCTAGCCGCGTCTTGGATCATGGTTGGCCAGTAGTAGCCCCGCGTCTTCGCCTTATCTCGCAAGGGACCTCATTCCCTTTGTGATTCCCCGCGTCCCCTCTATGGATGTCTTTCAAGATGATATGTCCCTACGATCGAGACAGGCGACGACAAGTGGCAGGAATGATTTTACGTATAAGGTTTCGTCTCTTAGCTCGTACATCCACGCTTTCTGGATTGTACTTTCCTGCTTTGTTTGGTATCTGGGGAGTTTCCCCTCTTTTAGGAAAGAGTGGATTTCGGTTCTCCAATCGCTTCCGATTGTAATCGTCGTCCTCATCGACTTGTCGCGTGATGTCATCGTTACGGAAGTCGTCGAAGATGTGCTCTCCGACATCATCATCAGAGATATATTCCTCCTTAGACTTGCGTTGGTTAGCCGCACATGTTTCTCGGGAATTGATGGATGGTTCGTACACTCTTGTTATCTTGATTGCTTCGACATCCTCATTTTTAAGCATGGCTGATATATATGCCAGGGCATCTGCGTGTCTGAGCTCCTTCCTACGCAGATGTCGAAATTTGATTTTTGGTATTTGGGAGACCAACGTTTGTACAGAGCCATGTATGCCATCGGTGTCTCGTCATACACATTGTATTCGTAGCCTATCCGTAGTATGATTAGTTGTGAGTCACTTGTCAACCGTACTTCTTGTATCCCTAATTCAATTATCAAGCGGAGGGCATGGACCACTCCTTCGTACTCTACGATGTTATTTGTATGGCCTTCAAATTCCAATCGAATGCATGCACGATCCTATCCCCGTGGGTGTGGTGATGACGATGCCTGTCCCCGCGCCCTCTCTATTTTTGGAGCCGTCGACAAAGACCTCCCATTGTCGTGGGTTCATTGGTTCAAGAATGTTATTTGGCTCCTTTTGTTTTTCTATTTCAGGGGCACCCGCGACCCTCCATCCTTGTATGCGCACCTCTTCTTCGTTGTCCAAAGGTAGGTCTGCTAGAAAGTCCGCTAACACTTGCGATTTCTGAGAGTGTTGAAGCTCATAGTGGATATTGAATTGGTCGAGGTATGTGCTCCATTTCGCTATGCGTCCTACCTTTCTTGCCCCTTTGAGGATGGCTTCTAAGGGCGCTCGGCATGGGATACGTATGTCATGCGTAAGAAGTACGTCCTCAGTTTTAATGTAGACCATACGATGGCTAAGATGAGTTGTTCGATTCTTGTGTAGTTTCTTTCTGCGGAATTCATAGTCTTGCTGACATAATAGATCGGCTGCTCCTCCTTTGTGTGGGTCCTAACAAGTACTGCGCTTAATGCATCGTCTGTTGCTGCAATGTATAGTGCCAAAACTTCGTCAGGGTCTAGTTTCTGAAGGATAGGGATCTCTGCTAGGTACTGTTTGACGCCTAGGAAAGCTTCTTCGCATTCTGCCGTCCACTCAAATTTCTTCCTCTTTTTTAGTATGTTAAAAAAGAGTTTGCACCTATCCGAGGATCTTGAGATGAATCTTCCCAGGGCTGCTAGGGATCCATTGAGCTTTCGTACTTCCTTTAGGTTCTTTGGGGATGACATGTCTACTATGGCTCGGATTTTTGCGGGATCTACTTCAATGCCCCTTTTTGTCACCAGGTACCCAAGGAATTTTCCTGATGTTACTCCGAACGTGCATTTTTCCGGGTTGACCTTCATATTGTGTTCTCTCATAGCTTCGAAGATGTCCCTCAGGTCCTGGTGGTGGTTCTTCCTCAATCTGCTTTTTACGAGCATGTCGTCAACATAGACCTCTAGGGTCCTGCCAATCCACGGCTTGAAAATAGCATCGACCATTCTTTGGTACGTTGCTCCGCATTCCGAGTCCGAAAGGCATCCTTACATAGCAATAGAGTCCGTGGGGTGTGTAAAATGTTGTATGTTGCTGATCTTCTTACGCTAAAAATAATTGGTTATACCCGGAGTATCCAGTCCATGAATGATAACTCTTCGTATCCTTCTACTGCGTCGACTAGCCGATCAATCTTTGGGTAACGGATAACTATCCTTGGGGCATGCTTTGTTCAAGTTGGTGAAGTCGATGCGATTCGACCCCTCCATTCTTCTTTGGTACTATTACCATGTTAGAGATCCAAGTAGGATATTTGACTTCTTTTATAAAACCGGCCTCCAACGGCTTTCGTGATTCGTTTCTCTTGCTTTGTGATACTCTGTAGCCACCTTTCGTATCTTTTGTCGTATGAGGTGTGCCGGGTTTAATGCGCGGCTCATGTTGCTTTGTCTTCGGGTCTATTCCAGGCATATCAGATAGTTTCCATGCGAAGATGTCCGCGTATTCCTTTAATAGTTTGATTAGTGAAGCTTCGCGTTCTCCGCCCATTAGAGTTCCTATCTTGATCTTTCTTGGGTCCTGCTCCGTCCCTATGTTAACTTCCTTCTTGCCTCCAAGGATGTAAACGTGGTCTTCGGTTCCCAAGGTGGGGGACTTTCTTTAATTGCTATTTGGTAGGCTCAGATTCTTTGTTTGCGAGGGCGCCCTGGTTAGCATTTGATGTTGATGCCTCCGTGTTCCCTACGGAGTTCCCCTTAGACAAGTTTTTTTTTGAGATCTCTTCCAAGTATTCGTCGATGGCTTTGTCCTTGGATATTGCTTTGTTAGGGCCCTGCGGGTTCTTCTTTCTCATCTTCCTCATTGTTGAGCCGTATTTGCATTGCACGGCATTCCTTTGCGGAAACTTGATCACCCTTGATTTCCATTACCCCTAAAGGAGTAGGAAACCTAAGGTATTGATGGTAGGTGGATGCGACTCCCTTAAGTTTGTGGACCCATTTTCGTCCAATAATGGCATTGTAGGGTGAAGGCGTGTTCACCACCTTTGAAGCGGGCGTTAACTTTCATGGGACTGCGTCTACTTGCAAAATAATATCCACGATAGGCTTCGTAGCCGTGCCATTGAACCCGTAGATGGTGTAGTGCGAGTTCAAGAGCTGCTCGTCATTAAGCTCCATACGCTTGAAGGTATCATGAAACAGGACGTTTACGGAGCTCCCTCCATCTATGAGTATTTTCTTTATGTTGCATCCTGCGATTGGCAGAGTGAGGATCAAAGGGTCGTTGTGATCTTCCATGTCATCCTCAATGTCCTCGGCCTCGAAGGTTAGGGGTGCGTTCATCCATTCTTCGTGCTCTTCCACTTCTTTTCCGTCTAAGTTGTAGAGCTCACAATAGTCTTCAAATTGCTTCCTCAGTCTTTTCCCTATCACGTGCGGTTAGGGTTGGTTCTTTGTTTTCCAAGCGAGGATATAGTGTTCGGTGTACGGTTACCCTCCGGCAATTGGACTGTTTCTGCGTTTGGTTCCGTCCTCCGTTCCAGCCTTTTCTATATACTTTTTGAGATCCCCGCATCAATCGGCTTTTGTATCGCTATCTTAAGATTTTTGCACTTCTCGGTTGGGTGCCGTAGAAGCGGTGGAAATCGCAATACTCTTTGGATTCTCGCAGAGGCGGTGGTTGTTTCCACTTAGACCAAGGCCAGTCTAAGTCTTCACGATCCTTGATCTCCTTTAAAATGCGTGAGTAGCTGGCATTGAGCTTTGTGTAGACTCGGTCTTCAAATTTTCTTCCACCCCTTTTGTGGTCATCTTTAGATCCTTTTGGCGTTCGCTTGATCTCGTTCGCTAGTTCCGCGGAATTGGTCCGTGGGGGTCGTTGAGCCTGTGCTCTCGGGTTCTCTCTTTGAATTTCTTCCAACCTTGCATGTTTTTCGATGATTATCCTCAAATCTCCCTCTGTGGTTGGAGAGGTACCGTGGATTTCAACAAACAAAGGGCTCATCCTATCAAGTCCCCATTTGTAACAATTAATACTCACCACGGGATCCACATGTCTTATGGCTTGACATATCTTGTGCCACCTATCCGTGTATTCTCGAATAGACTCCTTGTATTTGGTTGCAAGTGAGAAGAGCTTGTCCATCCCTGTGTTTACAACCTTGTTGTACATGTAGGTAGCCAAGAATTTTTCCGTGAGTTGATCATACGAATTGATGCATCCAGGCTTGAGGTTATCAAACCAAGATAGCGCGGATCCTTTCAGGCTTGAAGGGAAGTATCTGCAAAGTATAGCTTCGTCGTGGTCCCATCTGGCCATTACCCTGTTGTAATATCGTAGGTGAGCAGCGGGATCGGTGGATCCGTCGTAACACTCAAAGGATGGGACCGGGTACTTCTGCGGTATGATAGCGGTGGCCAACTGTTGTGCAAGTGGGGTGGTGTTGGCTTCCTTCATAACTTGTTCTAGTCTTCCACCTCCCTGCCTGGTTTTGATTTGATTGATCTCTGCTAACATCTCTGCACGGAGACTCTCCATTGCCAAACAGTGTTCTTCTTGAATGGAAGACCGTGCCTTCCTTGTAGGTTGTGACGTCGTGGCCTCCTCCTCATCATAATAGTCTGACGTGTCCGGGTGATAGTCCGGGTCGGGCCTTCTATTATTCCGCGCACCTCTTTGGGGTATTCCTCTTTGGTTGACTATCGCAGGTATGTTCTCGAGGATCATCCTCCGGTCTCTATTCTGTCTGTTTGAGTTAGCCTCGTCCTGCTGATTCTCTATCTCCGCACTTTGGAGGATCTTCTCTCTTAATTGCTGGTTCTCTTGGGCTAGTAAGGCCACCGCGTCCGCGTATGTCTGCTGATTCCATTTTAGTTCTTCTAATTGCGCTTAAAGCTGCATGGACTGGTTTGATGCTTGATTTGTTCCTATCTGATCCTGAGCTTGTCCCTCGGGGGCCGCGGTGTTGATTTCCACTGCTATCTGTCTACCCGGCTCTATCATTTCGTAGGATCCTGCGCGCAGTTGTTCGTTTTGCTCGTTAGTCTGCGGCAGCCCATAGGGGGGTTACGGATTACCGATTCCACTCTTGCTTCTCGAGGCTCCGTAGGCCTGGTTGTAGCTGTCACTTTGGAGGCGACCACTTGAGAAGTTCCTTCGGTAGGTGTGGCGGCTTTTGCCGCCGCGGCCTTCCTTGCTTCCATTGCAATGATGCCCACATCTGAAAGGAATGTGCTTTCCGCTCCATTCTGCGTCTTATCCCCGGCTGTGAGTCCCATGCCCTTTTGCTTGCTCCTTGTTATTACTGGCGTAGTCCTATGTGCCTCTTTTGAAGGTACCTTTGTCTTTCCGGCATCTTTGTTCCTTTCCATTGCAATATTTTTTGCACAGAGGACATGGAGGTAAACCGAGACAAAGAGTCCACGGGTTAGCTGTTAGTTTAAACTTGATTTCATAAGCTCGATTTCTAGTGGCAATGAGTGTACTCAAGCTGTTAGTTTGGCGATCAATACGAAAAACATAGATGGATGCGGATTTAACCGAGATAAGATCCATGGGTTGTTGTTTGCGAAAAGTCTAAATCTATTGGTGGAAATTATGTTAGAAATATCAGTTAAAACACAGATCTGTTGGTTTAAAGGTTACACAATGCCCAAATTTGTTGTGTAGAAGATACAATAGACGTAAATATGTGCGACAAAATAGCCCCAAACTCAGATCTGCTAGTAAAAAGTTCGTAAAAGACCCAGATCAGCTGTTAGGTAGCACCAAGAATACGGATACGTGCGAAAAGTGAATTTAAACAGAGATCTGCCTACGTTCTAAACAAAATTTTTGAGTTACTATAAAATCACAGGGAAAGATAAATCTTTTTACCGGGACAAGGTCCCTGTTTCTAGCGCCATATTGTGAACACAGAAATCAGGTATGGTCCGCGTGATCACAAATAATCTCAACATGAATTGAATACATGCATTAAAGTGCGAGTAAAGTATAACACGCCTAGGTAGATGATGATTCATGGATTCCAAACCCCGCGAATTTGTCATGATCTCCTCATCAAAGTGATAGATCTAAGACATAAACATATGAGTGAAATTATATGAGTGCTAAAGGTAAATAAACATGATTTACGTGGTGAAACTTATATTGAGATAATCACTAAAGGTTACAAAGTGATAGATCTAAGACATAAACGATGAAATTTAGTGCTAAAGGTAAAGGAGACGATGATTTCGTGGTTCAGCACTAAGGCCTACGTCCACGGATTCGGAGATAATCACTATAAAGTAAACGGTTACAAAAGTAATCACAAGATCTTTGATGTTCATCAACCTTATGGGTTGATACTCATACTTACTTCTCACTATACTCTCTCCTATTCCTTATTTCTCTCTCTCCACCCCCTTTTCTGTGGAAGGGGTGTTCATATATATAGCCAAATCAAGTGGGTCCACTGATAAAGAGCTGTTGAGACCTTATCTTTTTGTGCTCTGTGCATAGTCCGCGGACTTCCCTGTCACTCCGCGGCTTCTATAATACCCACGCTTGTTACGCTAGCCTATCCTTGCTTTCTTCGTGGGTCGTCTGACATGTGCCCTCTGAGCAACATTAAATGCGAGTGGTTGGGGCTATCCGGTCCAGGTGCCGGGCGGTGTCGGTCCTCCCTTGTCACGTACGTGTCGGTTGGACTATCCCCAACCGTTGATTACATCTTACCTCGTGATGGGGTAGAGTAACTCATTGGTGTTGCGTGGGATTATCTACCTTGGATGCTCCCTCATCTTCGACCGTTGGTCTTGACAGATGGCGCGTTGTCTAGACGCCATGGATGCCCCTACGTGTCATCCCTCTTTATGACATGGCCTCCAAGTGGGCTTCGGTTAGTACACGTGGCGATGGAGATAAATAAGTGTACTTACAGTTCAAAAGCTTTATTCTGGCTGCTTACTTCGACTGTGGTTCAGCACATCAAAAATGGTAGGCGAGGGTTAATAATTTTACAGGTGGCTGTATAGTGTACTAGGTTCAAATTTAAATCACCATGGACTATTTCTTTCGGTTGTAAATGTCCACCACACTACCGCAGTAAAGAAAATAAAAATATATTATCAGCTATTGTTGTATCGGAGGAGTTGTGTCATAAATGGAAACATGGCATGCCCTATTATGAGACCAACTCACACTACTTACATTCCTCTTTGCCAAAAAGGGCTAAAATGTGAAGTCGTACCTGTACCACCCAAAAAGATGTTCTACAAGTACACGCGTCCAGTGATTATAAATTAATAAAAAATCCTGGAATTGTCTTCATCAGCCTAAGCAAAACTCAAAAACAATAGATGCCATGCCATATATCTTTCCTGCAGAAAACAGGTAGGAATTATAAATGGATGTATATTCAGGTGTCCGCAGTTCTTAAGACATTAGAGAAAATTAAACAGATGAATTTAACTAAATTAAAATTTAGTTCGACTTTGATTCGAAAATGATCCTCCCTCTGGGAAGCATTTCAAAGAAGAGTCGATTAGAAGTTATAGTCTTTAGATCATGCATCACATGATGACCGATGTCGGATAAACCTCGAATGATAATTTATCCAACATTCAATAACAGCCAATTAAATACAGATTTGTTTTCCATATTAAAAATTTAGATTTCAAACTTTTTTATGGTATTTCGTTAGGAAAATTGGTTACGGTTCGTGCAAGTTGGGTAGGAGTATCACAGTTTTAGATGATTAGTATGTGTCGATCTCATTGGCTAATGTTGCTTGTAGACCACTTGAAATTGAAACTCCCTAAGATACGCGCGTGTTTGTGGCCGGACATACATTTCTACAAAAGTTTGGTTCTTTCAACTGTAATTTTCAACATGGTACTCAATTTCGAACCTTTCGACTATCTTTCTTGACTGTTGACTTCTTAATATTTTAGTCGACTTGTTTATGGTATGAAAAATGATGCTTTCCCTTCTCACGGAATTTACAAATTCCCTCCCCCATCATTTTTTTTTTTGGGGGGAAAATTGGGAATATGTCCCGTTTTCACTAATTGGTTCCATAACGGAAAATATTAAGGAATATGTCCCGGTGAGAGAAAATAACTGTTAAATGGTTAACCTCCACGTGTGTGTGTGTTTACACGTGTGCCCAATTTTACATTTTTATCCCTATCCTTCTCGGTAGAGAATCAAGAGAAACCTTCAGAGGGAAATGGAGTCAGAATTAAAGTGTAATGGTGCATTCATAAAAAAAGATCACTTTCTCACTTCTTGCTTTCCTTGAAACTAGAGCTGTAAAATCAGCTCAAAATCTTTACTCTGACGATCCAGTACTCGATACATAATATAATTGATCAAATTATAGTTTCTGTCTTTCGGGTTTGATTTTTAAAATGAATTCTTCATCTGATCGATCGGGATAGACAAAGAACTATACCTTTTCCCCCTTTTAGTTTCTCTGGATCTGTTTCTCTACTGAGAAGAATCTACGCCTTTACTTTGTTCAAACTGGAGGTAGAATACACCTCTTCACACTATGAACAATCATCCAGTTTACAAACTTTACCTCGAAAATTAATTTTTGTCGCTCAAAAAAACTGCTCGTCCATTTTAGATATTAGTATAAAACGGGTTCAAGAAGGGGTGGTGATTGTCAGTCATTATCAACAAAGGAGGATTATGAAGACACTTTTGTTATGAGAAGCTTAACCTTTCTGTGTTCCTTCAGACAAGGACAACGCATAAGTAAGAAAAACAAGGAGCATCACTATGGAAAGCTATATAATCATGTTTTATAAAATATCTGGGCTGGAACTATCAAATTAAAAAACATATAAGACCTAACCTAAAGAAAAAGAAGGAGAACAAGAGGATCGAGGAAGAGCGTTGCTATGCATAAAAGTGTCATTCAGTCAAACCTCTTCTAATACTTGAGGCATTTTGTACTGTTCACATATAAAAACGCAATGCACCACAACATCCAAGACTGCCAACAACAGTTATCAAAAAAGAAAAAAAAAAGCAGAGTCACACTTAACAACAAAAAAGCAGTCACACAGCTTGAGTTCACAGAAACATATGGTGACGTTTGGCAGTGATATTCCCATTTAAATGATAAAGGGCAAAAGTGTCAAAGTGGGCAGATGTGTAAACTCACACATGTGGAGGTTAATCATTTAACAATCATTTTCTCTCACGGGGACATATTCCTTAATATTTTCCGTTATGTGATAGATCCCCAAACCAATTATTAAAAAAAGGACATATTCCCAATTTTCTCTTTTTTTTTTTTTTTTGTAACACGCCTATGTTTTTCTTTTCTTTCCTTTGGATTTGGAAGTGCCAGACTAATGACGAATTTTCAACCCAATTGAAACAATTACGAGCTTAACAAGCATGATCTATCACTCCTCCATCCAAACATTTTTACTCCCTCGGTTTCAAAAAAATAAACTGTTTTCACATGATACCAAACTATTATTTGGAACGGAGAGAGTTAGTTGCTATGAAATGCATCGGATTGGCAATCATCCGTTTACTACTAGAAAAACACAAATGCTTACAAAATCAAAGCTGAAGCGGACCATTTTGTGTGATGGAAAATGAAAATCAGTGAAACGAAACATGTATTTTATAAGTAGTCTCATACCACTGAGAGCATCCACATCGTACGACTAAAACTAAAAAATTTGTCCAGAAACCAGACGCAGTCGAACGGACTAAAAAACAAAAACTAGACTAAAACCAAAAACCAAACCATATTTGGTCTTTAGTTTGGTTTTGGTCGAGCGTAATTTAAAACTACGCCTGTCGTGAGACGCAAATAATAGTTGCGTTTGGTGTGGGGCGGAGTTATTATTTTCGTTTGGTAGTGAGGCGCAAATACAAGTTGCGCCTGTGTGAAGCGTAATTTTAAAGTACGCCTGACGGGACGGTATTTTAATTTGCGTCTGTCACCAGACGAGAACATTTGAGCCTCGTCCAGGCACAATTTATAGTCCCGTCCCACCGGGCGATATTTTAAACATCGTCCAATGAACGGGCGCAAGTGTAAATTATGCCAGTTACTTACTCAGGCGCAAATGTAAATTACGCCACACATTTAGTCAGACGCAAATTCAAGTTTAAATTACGCCTCACTTCCTAATGAGTAGGTATAAGCTTGTGAATGTGGCACCATACTTCCTAATGAGTTCAACATAGATTCGAACTGAGACACTATTTCCGGTTACCACAAACAATACGACAAACAGTCCATTCAAGATTCTCTAGTGCTTGAGAGAATGTTCATGAACCCATATTAGTCCACTCAAACCTAAGAGCATACTTTTGACATTTCCTTGTTTTACCATGCGTGTGTATTTGTGTTTGATGGAAGCAATCAAGCAAATGATGAAAACTTAATCAGAACAAAGACTTTAACAAATTCTACAAGTCAAAATAAGGCGTGACTTAACATTGCGCCCCATCAGGCGTGATTTCACATGGCGCCCCATCATGCGTTATTTTACGTTGCGCCACATCAGGCGTTATTTAATATTACGTCCCATCATGCGTTATTTTAAAATGCGCCCCATCAGGCGTAATTTCTGATTCCGTTTGTCGATCAGGTGGTTGTATATATTCCGCTCCGCATCAAACGCAACTTTAAATTGCGCCCGACATCAGGCGTTAATTAAACTTACGTCCCATCCAAACGCATTTTATACCTACGCCCCATGTCAGACGAACCCTTATACATCCGCTCCACCAAATTTACTCCTACACCGTAACGTCTCACCACGGACTAAACCCATTTTTTTTAGTTTTTTTTGGTTTTTCTGATTGAGGTCTTTTATAATTAAAATGTCAATTCAAGGCATTTTCGTGTTTCTCTTGTGTCATCCGTCAAGTTCCGCTCTTTGTATTCTTTGTCCATTAAACCAACTTATAGAAATAAAATTTTGTGTCCAACAAGTTCGGAAACATTTCCATCCTATCATGTCAAAAAAGTTCGGAAATTTTTCGTACATATGGTTTGGTTTTAAGAGTGCAACTTTGTGCACCCGCAGGTGCACATTCCTCCCCTTGTCATTTTCTAATTTTTAACGGAGGTTTTTATTGTTTTAGAGTTTTTTTTTCCTTCTTAATTTAAGTTAATAAATGAAAAACGCAAGTTCCAAAACTACATTTTCTCTTTCTTCTGTTTGCTTCTTCTTCCATACTGCTTCAAAAAAAAAAAAACAAATTCTTCATCCATACATTTGTTTTGTTTTGCTATCCCATGATCTTCTTCACTGATATGATGGGAAGATTATCATTCTTTTCGTCACATTTCTACATTTTTTTCAAGTAAATATAACAATTTCAATTACTAAAATGTAATCACCAATAATCATAGATAATTTGGAAAAGAGCAACAACACCTTATTCTCTATTTAAGCATTCAAAAACCTCGTTTTGATGTTCAGTAAATATTATTCATGACCCATTACTCAATATAACTCCATGTTTCTAAAAACCCATAAATTTTTGTCATTCAATAGAAAATTGATTTACTTAAAGATGAAAATAGATGCCATTAACAAAAATAAAATAATCCTAATCACCCTTCAGAGAAGCAAAGACGGCGAAAAAATTGAAGAATAGAATGAATAGAATCGTGTTGATCAAAAATCAATTTGTTGGTGGATCTCTGATTGATGGATATGTTATTCGTTGATTTGACAAATGATGCAGTGTTCGCTTCTAATTGATTGAAAAATTTACAATCATGGAAAACTGATTAATTATGCTCTTGCATGTATTAAGAAAAGGAGAGGGTTAAGAAGAGATTGAAAACCAGTTACTTACATAAAGAAGACGACTTTGGGGAAGAATATATTGTAATTTTGATATTATAGATCATTAGTATTACATGAAACTAGTTGGAAGCCTAACAAGCTAAGCTCCAACGACATACTACTACATTAATTGAACAGGTTGATGTGCTAGTCTACCAGCGGGCCTCATGGGAAACCTTGCCAAGGGGAGCCGAAACGGCGGGAGGGGGCGAGATTGTGTCACAAGGGGGCAAATTAACACTACCTTCCATGTTAATTCCTGCAATATTACGCCATTGGGGACTCGAACCTGGGACCTCCTGGAGCGCATTAAACTTTGGGGAACGGGGATGACCAGCTGAGCTAGGGGCCCGTTCTTAAAAAGTAATAAATAAAAAAAAATAAAGAAGTACATATCTTCCGTCAATTAGGATCCAGTAAAGAAATGAGGAATGTCCACCCCGGTTAAGCCGGGGTGCACAAAGTCGGACTCTGGTTTTAACGAAGGAACACCATGTGACCAAGTATGTCAGACATTTGAGGAAACTAAGTAGCTCAAGAAATATGAAGGGAAGAATTGGTCTGGTTGCCAACTTGCTGCACGAATAGTATGAGCAGCTAAATATCCTGGCTAAATTGGGGCTTATAGCTACATGACAAAACAGTTTGAAAATACTAAATTACCCTCTACACTAATCTTAATAATTCTAATTTTAAATATCTAAAACAAAAACAAAAACTCAAATAATTTCTATTAACATCAAAAAAATCAAACTTTTTTTTTTTTTCAATTTTCATGATGATCAAAAACTAAAATCTAATCTCAAACAACAATTCAATTTATTTTTGATCACAAACAATTAGAGTGATTGAGTTAAATCCATTCAATCCATCCCTTTAATCAATAAGTTAAGTATAAAAACTTTGAAATTTCCATGTCAATTTTTTCTGAAAATCAACTAGAATCGGTTTATATGTGCACTAACATATACCGATTGTTGTTGATGTTCATCAAACACGAAGAAGATTCCCATAATCGGTCAATGCGATACATATTCATTAACCGATTCTGATTGGTGTTCTTTGTGTTTAATCAACATCAATCAGAATCAGAATATATAAAGGACCATGTATGCCGATTCTGGTTTTGGTACATCATTTTCATTGAACACTAAACCTAGAATCGGTATATATTAAAGTGTATATAATCCGATTATGACATAAAATGTATACAGAAGATTCTTCGGGTAGAATCGGTGCATATGCCGCACCACGTAAATCGATTCTAATTTTCGTTTCATTGTTCTCCATTAATTGTTCTTCAACCTCACATTGAATTTTGAGAAGCCAAAATTTCTCTATCTCTATAGTCAACATTCAACACTGAATGGAATTATGGAAGTGATTGTTGCTACGTGGAAAGAGTGAATGTTTGATTTACAATATTCTCCATTAATTATCATTTTGAGTCCGTGATTACGTGTGCCTGACAAAGTACATTGAAGTGTAAACTTTCCCATGTCTAAGACTCTAAATCAGAGTCTCCTCTCTCTCCTCTCTCTTCTCTCGTCTTCTTCCCGGTCTTTGTTATCTTTTTTGCTCGGAAAACAAATGCTAGGCTGAAATCAGTCCGTCTTGTTACCGTTTTATTCCCGTTACACTCAAACGACAACTTTTGATCGGATTTGAACCGAATTTTTGAGAAAAAGCCAGTGAAGACTGTTTTGTTACCAAGATACTGAAGACCGTTTTGTTACCAAGATACTGAAGACCGTTTTGTTACCAAGATACTGAAGACCCATTTGTTTTCCAAAATTACAAGTTAAATACTAAGATCTAATACACTAAGACTCGTTTTCACTACCGGCTACAGAAGACTCCATATTTGTTTCAAAGATTCTAAGACACAAAGATACAAAGCCACTTTTTAAATCTAGATCTTAATTTTTTTTCTGATAAATTTGGAATTTTTTCTCCTAAATTCAATATTAGTCTAACCCCAATTTATTTCCTTTAATCCTCCTTTCTTCTTAATTCTTTTTGGTCCCATTTTATTAAGTTAATTTTCTATCGTCTCCGCTAATGTTTTGTTTCTCTTTACAGAATTTGAATTCCTTACCATCTCTGGAGAAGTAGGAGTCGACCTTTTAAACCTGAGAAGGATAATTTAATTTGATTCTCTGGAATAGATTAAAATCAAATCTTTGCTCCTGGCTCTTCAGCATCGGCAGGATAACATTGAATCCTCCATCCCTTCTAAAATTTCTTTAACTTTGATTGTTTGATATTGATTTCTATTTCTAATTTGGTTTGTTTTTCATTTCTGAACCCTATATTCTTAAATTCTTATTTTTATCTAGCTAATTTTAATTGATTGATTCATATCTAATTCCCTTGCTTCTTTTTAATCTTCTTAGAAGATCTATGAAATTCATTAAATTTTGCAAAAAAAAATTAAAATCTCTCTCAAGACTAATGCATACTCAAATGATCCCAGGTACCACTTGCTACAATTGGAAAAAGAGGAAATTACTGAGAAAACCAGGATTTCAAGGAAATACAAATATCATTTTGCTGACCATTGGCAAGAAAGATGGCTTCTTAGTTTCATTTGAGGTCACAGAGACAGATGAGGTAAATCAACCCATAGAAAAAGCGTTGAATGAGACAGAAAATATAATTGCTCATAGCTCAGCAGTGGAGGAGGTAAGCCTGAAACTTAATGATTATAGCTCAGCAGTGGAGGAGGTAAGCCTAAAACCTAATGCTATCAATAATGGCTCGTTGATTGAATTTCGACTGATTTTTCTGACACACAACCACAAACATGAAAAATATGAAATCACTATACATGAATTCATCCTAGGAATACACTTTGAATTACCCTTATGTATTGTGCTTGCTAAATTTTGCTATCCTGTGCTTTCTTACTTTTGGCAATTTATAAATATGATAGCATGGAACTGTCAGGGTCTTGGAAAACTAGATGCTAGAAATAGTCTTTTAGACACATTAAACAAAGAAAATGCAGATACTATCTTTATCTGAAACAAAGCAACAAAATAATGAAATGCATACCATTCTAAAACAAGTAAATGTTTACAATTATCATCTAGTTCCACCAAGAGGTAGTGCTGGTGGCCTTTGCTTAATCTGGAAGAACAACGTAAACATTCAGATAATTGATTTTGCTCATAACCACATAAATGCTATAGTTAGTAACCACTTAAATGACAGTAGATGGATTCTAACTTGTTTTTACGGCAGTCCTTATAGACACTTAAAATTGTACTCATGGAATATCATTAAAGAAATGGCAAAAACGATAGATAAACCATGGATTATCATAGGGGACAATGTTGTTCTACACGAGGAGGAAAAGAAAAGAAGATTTCCTTTCAAGAGGAATGAAGCTAACAAATTCAACAATCTCATAAACAAATGTGAACTTATGGACCTAGGTTTCACAGGGTACACTTACACTTGGAATAATCATAGAGATGACAGTAATAATATTGAACAACGCCTTGATAGGGCTAATGAGGTTTCTAATTTGTTCGTTGTAGTAGTAAAAGGGTTGTCGTTCACTCGGATGTTGTTGAGATTAAATTTAAAGGTTCAACGAAAATAATAAAAGAGAGAGTTACTGCCTTATTAAAACCTTGACAAGGAAAACCCAGTGGGACAAAACCTTGACGAAGGGAAAATAGTACAATGTGATAAGTCCACGGAAGATTACTTCATTGAAATTCACTTCTCTTGTTTCCTCAGAACTCTGAAAAACCCCGTGTTAAAAAAAAAAAAGAATAACCTTGGAAAATCAGATTACATGTGTTTGTTGTTGTCTCATTAGAAACCTTACCGAGTAACAACACCCTATGGGAAAAAGTAATCTTGGTGAGGAAAAAAAAAAGTTCAACACACTGTTAGATGCTCCCCATGATGCCAGATGATTTCTTTAGTCTTATGCATTCGTACTCAGAAAATTTCTTTAGTCCTGCGCAATCAACAGAGTTCGAACAATTTCCTTAGTCTTATACTTTTTACATGTGTACTTGGTTAATAAGTCTGCCATATTTTCATTAAACTTTACTTTGCTGACATGAAATGTCTTGGAGACATTGTTGTTGTTGTTGATTGTATTGTAACGCTTGACAGACTTTAGCATTGCTCCGAGGAAGGTATTTTCCCGTTTAACATTGCTCGACCTTAACAGGGAGTAAAACTACTCAGTAGTCATGTGATTCTAGACCTTCAATCTGCAGTGACATTGTGAAATATAGAGTAGACAAAACTGCTCAGTTGATGACTGCCATAAAAAAACTACAAGATCCCCAGAGTGAGTTACTCCTCTTGCGCAATTGTTTAAGCATCTCTCGACTTTATTTATCTATGCGTACCACAAACCTTCAAGCACTTCCGCAAGCTAAAAAATTGCTTGATAAACAGCCGGCTCAATATTTGAGACACATTTTAACCGGTGATGGGGCAGGTTTTTGACCACTCCAACTGCGTATTGTTACATTACCTATAAGATACCCCTGAAAAAACGAGGACCTAGAAATTTTATTAAAGCGTTATATATTGGTTTTCTTTCTCACTCTTGATAGTTTAGAGAAATTAAGAATAAAATAAAAAAAAACAAATCAACTCCGCTACAAAAAATAATCGATTAATTTAAAAAACATTTTCTTTTCTATTTATGAAAAAATGTTTTTTTTTCAATAATGATAAAAGTAAACGGTTATTATAAATTTTAATGAACACCCGTATAATGGATTATAATAATGGTTACCAATTTAGATTATATTTTCTTGACACTTTTTGTTTATAATCATAATTTTGGAAATCGAAAAGATACTGACAATAAATTGTATTAAGTAAATTTGTATTAAAACTTGTTTTCTTATCTATTTTATTGAAATCGTATTAAGTGAAATATTTACGAACATATCTTTTCCAAATAAATTTTACTAAGGATGTTTTGTTAATTTTTTTAATGGCATGTTAAGAATCTAGTCTATTAAAGCATCTCTCGACTCTATTTATCTATGCGCACCACAAACCTTCAAGCACTTACGCAAGCTACACAATTGCTTGATAAACAGCCGACTCAATATTTGAGACACATTTTAACCGGTGATGGGGCGGGTTTTGGACCACTCCAAATGCGTATTGGTACATTAACTATAAGATACCCCTGATGCAGATGATTTCTTTAGTCTTATGCATTCATACTCAGACAATTTTTTTAGTCGGTCATGCGCAATCAACAGAGTTCGGACAATTTCCTTAGTCTTTTACTTTTTACATGTGTACTTGGTGAATAAGTCATTCATATCTTTATCAAACTTTACTTTGCTGACATGAAATGTTTTGAAGACGTTGTTGTTGTTGTTGATTGTATTATATTGCTTAACATACTGTAACATTGCTCCGAGGAAGGTGTTTTCCTTGTTAACATTGCTCACACTCAACCGGGAGTAAAACTGCATGGGAGTCATGTGATTCTTGACCTTTAATACCGCAGTGACATTGTGAAATATATAGTAAACAAAACTGCTCAGTTGATGATTGCCATAAAAAAAGTACAAGATCCCCAGAGTGAGTTACTCCTCTTGCGCAATTGTACAAGCGTCTCTCGACTCTATTTCTCTATGCGCACCACAAACCCTCAGGCACTTCCTTAAGCTACACATTGTTTGTTCCACAGCCGGCTCAATATTTGATACACATTTTTACTGGTGATGGGGCAGGTTTTGGACCACTCCAACTATGCATTGTTATATTACCTATCAAAGACGGTGATTAGGGGGTATATACAATGGCTGATACTAGTCATTACTGTTATATCGCTTCATATATACAAACTGCTCAGTTATAAGGGAATATTCTTGCAAATTTATGTACTTCAGATGCAGACCATGTTTACCAGCAGGAAAACACACCTTCTTGCAGACTTGTGGTTTATTGTTTGTATGGTAAAATTACTTCTACCCCAAACACGAATTTGATGATGATTTTGTTGAAGATCGATCCGCTGCTTTAATCTCCAATATAAAAGTGTAGGGGGGTACCTGCAAAAAACCCTCCGATGCTTAAGTTAGCTTAGGTTTTTCACAAGAATATTGAAGTGGGGAAGATTTCCTACCTTTTGGGGTTGTGAACCCTTCTATTTATATGGTGCGAATTTCAGTTTTATTTCTTTGATTTAATGGTAGACATCAATTGCCATAACTGGCCCCTGCATGCCTCTTGTAATTACTGGCCCTGCATGCCTTCCTGTCATTACTGACCCTGCATGCCTCCCTGTCATAACTTGCATTGACTGGTCCTTCATGCTTCCAGAATTTTTCTTCATGGGTTATGGAATTGGCTATCCAAGAAGATGCATGATGAGTGCCAAATATTGCATATTTCTACACCTTTTTATTGGCATTTAACTCATCTTTTGTGCTTAGAAATCAGATATTATCCCAAATTCTGTATTTTCTCTGTTTTCAAGAATAAATACTTGTACTAATTAATTTTGTGTTTTTAGGTGCTAAATAAAGCTTGGATGAATTGAGGAGCCAAAAGAGCAGAAAAGTGGAGACTAGCGACTATGGAAGAGAAGTAGCAACCCACCTACAAAGATATGGGCTTGAGCTATCCAAGATCCTACCAATGACCCGAGTCCAAGCCCGCTCCATCCTGAGCCGTTAAGATTTGATCCATCAGCTGCATCCAACGGCTTCTTCGCCCAAGACATCAACATCGATGCTCCCGCTTCACATCATATCCACCTACCACCTTCACCTAACCAAGCTGTAGCCAAACACTCCCCACCTTCATTTCTTCTTTCTTTTTCCCTACAAAAACCAGAGCTCCCATCTCCTCCCCCGACTAGTTGCAGAACCAGTACCACCTCCTTTTCCCGACAACAACCACCAGCACAGCCTCCTTCGCCACCTCCTAGTTTCTCTCTATCTCCTTCATAGCTTCTTCAACCCTAGAAGCTAGGTTTGAGATAGATAGAGTTAGGGTTTCTTCAACAGTGGGGGAAACACCTATTTAATGGAGTTGCAGAGCCGAATTAACAGAGGGAACAACCAATTCAGGCTGTTTTGGTGAGTGGGTCTTCATCTAATCTTTGAATTGAAGTAGAATTGGGAGATTTTTGAATAAATAGAGAAGAGGCGGCGTTTGTAAAACTTATGCCCGGATTATCTGGTGCACCAAGCTATAGTTTAATTTGTGTTTTAATCATCTTCAGCATGTTCTAATTCCATTTGCTAGGGTGTAGATGAAATCCTTAATTTGATGTTAAGCTAATCAATTTCTTGTTGTTGTTCTTGGTGTGTTGTATTGCTTAGGATTGGTAGTTAACTGTATGATCAAACTAACTTTGTGATCAATTGTCTTTGTAAGAAGGCAGTTGATACTAGGGGTGAGTGAGGAGAGTTGGTTAATAAAACATCCACACGAGACCTTCAAGGAAGGTACAAGAACACAATGAGAGTTTGTATTGCCTTAGTGTAGGATTAGGAGGTGGATTAAACCACCCTAGTACTCCTCAGCAAATTGTTACAATCTGTTTTTGCATCTTTACTTTATAATCTGCTTTATTGTTTGTTCACTACAAATCATCTTGTCGTATCGATACCCAAAACAACCCCTTTGTGTTACTCTTCTTGAAAATCAGTTTAGAAGACCATAAGCATCAACGTTACACCCTCCAAATCTCTGTGGATCGACCTGTACTTGTCATGTGTTGCTAGTCGACACTGTGCACTTGCAGTTACAATTGTAGGTATCTTTTCCTAGCCTACCAAGTTTTTGGCGCCGTTGCCGGGGATTTTTTAGTGGTGTAGTGTCTATATTGTTAACTTTACTGGTTTCAGTTAATATTGTATATATGTGTTAGATTTTCTTTTGTTTTCCTGCCATTATAGTTGTAACCTTTTCTATTGCATATTAGTTGTTGTAGTTTTTCTTTTAACTTCAATTATTCGATCTACCTGCATTCTCGTACCAGCATCATTGTATTAGTTAGTCCATTTGCACATATATCTTGCATCACTTAAAACTGCATGCATTTGTGTTGTTGTGGCTTGTCAGTTTTCTGTGCTTCTGTAATTTTTTTTTCCATTTGATGTTTTGTAGTCATAACTTAGCAGGTTAACTCCATCCCATCTGTAGTCTGTCGCATCCAGTATCTGCTTAGCAAAATTTCCAATTCTTTTCCTTTACTTTCTTAGCTTACAGTAGTTAAACGCATCTGTGTATATAATCTTCACCTCTTATCTTTAGTATTCTCTGTAGCTACTAATTTTGCTTCATTTAAATTACCTACATCATCATATATCACGCATAGTTAACAGCATTCTGTCAGTATACTTACTGTAACTCTTAGTTTGTTGTAACCTTGTACATTTTTACTTTACTGATTTTAAGTTTAGTCATGTACATATTTGTTTAAATTCTATTTGTTCTTTAGTCACCGTTGTCTGCTGTAACTTTGTGTTCTATGTAGCATATTGAGTTATCTGCTGTTTTTCTCCATTTAATAGTTTACAAACATCTGTATTTTTACTGTTGTATCATCTGTGGTAACATTAGTCGTAATCACTCCATTGCCAATGGCATGACTGCATCTCAGTTAGGACATCTAAATCATTGTCTCTTACCATATTTGTCTAACTAAAGTTCTCTGCATTTGTAGGTTGTATATATGCTTCCTTAGATTTTAATTTTTACTGTTATAATATAACTTAGATGTAGCCCTTCATTCATCTGCATTCTTTTAGTTCTTTTTGTTTCAAATTCCAACTGCATCTTAGCATAATCAACATCATAGCCCTGTAGCAGTAATATAGTTTGTCAGTTTTATAGGATTCTGTGAATACTTTGAATTTTCTTTCTTTTTACCTTTGTTAATTACATCTCCATTAGTATAGATCAATTGTTTAGATAACTTTGTATCCATTTAAGCGTAAGCTTTAAGCTTCAATCATTTCATTCGCATAAAGCGCATCTTTGTTGAAACTTATATCTAGTCTGAAATTAGACTGCATCTGCAATTAGACTCATTTTGCATATTTTGTTTGAAATTATGTAGCTCAGTTGTGTTTGTAGGGGTCCTTTGTTTCGAAATTTTAAGCATATTACCATCTGTGGATATCCATCATTAAGTTTAGTCATATAGGAGTTTGCAGCTGCTGTGAAGTGTTTTAGCTATGTGTTGTCACCATCTGTACGCATGACTTGAGTTGAAGTATCCTAAGATTGCTGAAACTTCCTGAAGGTGTTTCTCAGTTGTTGTGTTATGTTAGCATAGCTTAGAGTTAGTTCAGAATAATCTACAATTCAACACATGATTCAGTAACTTCACATTTCATTCTGAAGCGTAGTCTGTATATTGGTCGAAACTCTTGGTGTTGTAGCTTTCAATCTGTTGTGATTCTGAAACCTATGTAACTGCAATCTGTTGTGCACCTAATTTCCTTTTGCAGTTCATTTGCCCAATCCTGTAGAAATCCATATTTTTGTTCCAGATATGTTACGTTTCGTCTATGTCTCTTTTGACTTTGCCAATAGCATCTTGGGTTGAAATCATTTTGATCTGTTTCATCTCGTTTGTCAATCAAAGTCACCGACATATTGTAGATTCCCCTCACAGTTTGTCATGCGAGTGCCTATCTTGTCTTTCCCTTGCTATATCTTGTCCATTTTTTAGAACCGAAATTCCTCTCGAGCTAGCAGGTACCTTAAACTTCTGTTGTGTAAGACAAAAAGAAGAAAGGAATGACAAGGAACGGAACAAAGCTGTGATAGTGCCTAAACCCGGTTTCATACCGGCGGTATTGTTTTTCAAACCTTGTTTTACTTGATGAATGTGTGAATGATATAGCATGCTTGTCATTTGGCCCGTTTGCTTCTTTGAAGTATTTATGCTTATAGCATCACCCAACCCCCGCAATATTTGGAATTTGTGCACGAGTGCAGTGACGCTTAGTAGAATCTCAGCTAGCTGAAATTCTGTTTTTCTGCACTAAATTTGAATCTGTATGCAAAACAGTTTGAGTTACACATTAGTTGTGAGTGCTATGTCGATGTGCTAAGATTGTATGGTTGTGAATCCCTGAATCTTGTTGTCATTCCTATAAGCCTTACTGTCCTGGTTGGCGCATCACTGCTTGTCTGAAGTGCAGCATCACAAATATGTGTACACAAATTCTAGGGCCATACTTTCAATTCTCATGAGCATTGTCTTCCTATATTGCACAAAATCGAGTGTCATTTTCATAAGCATTAGTTCTACGAGTTGTGCATTTGTGTCTGGCCGATCAGTACTACATCCTTGAATTTGTGTGCAAAGGCATAATCATGTGATATTTGAGTTATACATTGGTTAATGAATCTGTTGTTGTTAGTTGTGCTACACTTGAATGATCGTAAATCTCTGAATCGCACTGTCTATTCTCTAAGCTTCATCGTGGCCTGGTTGGTGCACTTGTTGCTCATTTTGGGTGTGTATAGTATATGGCATGTATGTTAGGCTAATATTGTTTTGTTTTGTGACCAAATTGATTGCTGGCATGTCAGGATTTTGGACTGGCCTTAGGGATGAAAAATCATCACATAAGTCAATTAGAGAACTTGCTTACGGGCATGCTTCACATTATGAACCCCCCACATACCATGATGTTAATAATTTTAGGGATTATTATGAACCTTCTCAGGGTCCTGAGCCTGAATACACATACCCTAGTTATTATTCGCACATGTATCATCCACCGCCAGGGGAGGTTGAACAATTTTGTAATCCAATGAACTTTTGTATGCAATCTGTGATGGAAAATATTAAACTCATTGAAGAAAATAATGCCAAATTTGAATTACAAGCATTGCATGATCATTCATATATCAACACATCTGTATTTCCCTTCGATAGTGAACCTCATGCACAACCATATACTGAATACCCTGAAATGAGGACACCCACTATTGAAGACTCCCATTCAATTGAACAACTTAATATGATATTAAGGATGAATCTGATTCATTTACAAAATGTAGAAAGAGAGGAATTTCAAGATGAATTGTTTGTTAGTCCCAATGAATTAAATTTTGAAAATAGTGCATCTTGATTTCTACTCGTGCAAATAATATTGAATATGAACACGATATAGAGGTACATGAATGGAGTAGAGACACTATGGTTTTGAATGGGGCATTGCATCCTTGTTACGATGATGATGATGATAATGATTTAATGTTAGAAGAGCATGTTTACTCTGAAAATGTTGTTGTGGAATCTTTTGTTACTGTAACCTCATACTCCTTTGTTGCGACTCCGAAAAATGATGTTTGTTCTGATTTTCTCATCCGTAACTCTGAAATTTTGGATGATATTGATATGGATTTTGGGATTGAACAATTGTTTTGTGGAAGTGTGCATGATACACAACTTGCATCTGACCTAGGGATATTTGAATTGTATGTTAACACGAGATGATTCAATGCATGAAAATATAATTGATGTGTCGATTCTCGGCCTAGGTCACGGTGTGAAGTTTCTTGTGATATCCCTATGCATGGCGAAGTTTTAGATGATGATGATTATGAACTGGGGCTTGTTGAAATATTTTATGAACATGAGCATGATGTTGTACTTGTTTCTGACTTAGGGAGAGATGAATCATGTAATGATACAAATGAAAATAACTTAGACAAATCGATTCCACAGCTTAAGTCACAACATGATTGTCTTAATGTCGGTAGAGAGGTTGTCAAACCCACTTTGTGGACAGCTCCAAGCTTTGGATTAGAACGTGTGCCTCCCAAGTCCTCTTGGACTATTTTGCAACTAAGTACAATACCTTTGAAGAGCCACGGTTGGAATGTGTATCTCTACCCGTTCCTAAAAGTGTCCACTTTGAACTAGACCTTGTGCATGATCTACCTCTAAAATTAAAAGATTTTGTGCTCAAAAACACATATGTTGCCAACTTTTGGTTTAGGGGTAACTCGTTCACATATGCAGTCTTACTTGCATTCTCATGTTATATGTGTGTAAAGTTTGTTGATGTTTACGCATATCTTCTTTTGGGTTGACCCTCAACTTTTGATTGTTGATGTATGGTGAATTTTTCCCTGTATATAATCCAGTAGGTATTGTCACATCTTCTATCTTGAATCAGTTGAGTCGTCTTATGTATATATTATGCTAATCCAATGTGACATCAACTGAGTTAATGTTGGATTCTAGCCTTGACTAATGAAGCTCTAATCTTGCTTTTACCGACATACCGGTAATCTCTTCCCTTTTCTCTTATCAGCATAGTTCTCATGGTATGTTTCTGTTTAAATTCTTATCATCTGTTGAAACATTGAGGACAATGTTTGATTTAGGTTTGGGGGTGTGTTTCGCATATAGAGTTTTTAGTCTTTTGTTTTATTAAAAAAAAAAAAAAAAAAAAAAAATTCTTCAAAACTCTTTGTAAATACTTGCATAAAACCTCCAACTTTTAGAGATCTTAGAGTCACTAGCATGCTTCTAGCTATGTTTACATAGAGAGTCTGACCGAAATAACTGAACTTGGAAGTACTGGAGAACACAATCGGGTTTCTTAGTTGATTAGAGCGTTAAAGTTGGATTTAACCATCTTGGGAGGGCGAATTAGGTCTTTGCAAAGATATTCGGTAGTAGAATTGTGATCACCCATAGTGGAGACTACCCATTTTTACATCAAGCGAGGCACCGACCTTCAATTTTGTGACTTTCTAAAAATCTGTTAGAGTGTGTGTCACCGTACGTCAATTCCCGGGTAGGAATGGTGAGCTACCCAACTTCACACCACTTTCATCACTATTTTTGATCTCTTGAGTGCTAATTTTTTCAATCATGAGGGTGACATTTAAAGATGAAAACTCCTTCTTGTAGTTTGATTTGCAGTTAGCATCACTCTATCTCTCTCAACAACATCAACAGATCCATAAAAACACATCATCGTCAGCGAGCAGAGAAACGTCAGAATATTTGAAGAAAAGTTGAAATAGTCCAAGGTTAACATGCAACAATTCAAAGAAAAGAAAATAAGAAGAGAATTAGTGAAGTTTATGAAATCAAGACAATACAAGTTATGGAAAATTGAGTGATAAAGTCCTTCATCCATGGAGTTAGTAGTTTCATTGTTTTTATTGTTATTTTCAAGTTAATATATATATATATATATATATATATATATGTATATAATATTGTAGTTTGTTTCTTAGTTTTGATACCACCATGGTAAAGAAGAAGAATTCAAGAAGAAAATTCCAAATAACAAGGAAATTGAAGAGAAAAGTTATTAATTGTCAAGTTTTGTGAAGTTCATCATCAACAATTGAAGACTGAAGACCGAAGATTGAAGACATTTCTATGGATGCTGTGAGAGTGATGTTAATTGCCGATCGGATTTGAAGGTAAGTGAGTACTCCCATCCTTGCTAATGGTTGATTTCCTTTCTTAGAGATCATCAGAAAAGATTCTTTTTGTCCACAATTTTGTGGAGTCTCCAGAAATTATTTCGGAAGGTTATTCTTCTCACCTTCAACGTGTGCGGGATTTTCTCTTTATTCTGCTCGCACACATGAGAGACTAAAAAAGCGGTCTTTTTGAGTGCAATTATCATAAAACCCTATTGGTGAGGCGAAGTCGAGGCTTGTGATCACTCTCGAACCCGAATTCTTTCATATGGTATGGTTATTTCTCGCTCAACTCTTAAGGATGAGAATGCGTTCTTTGATAGTTCTAACTTCGTGTTACTAGCATGCAGAAACTCTATATCCTCATAGCTCCTTGGATGCTTGAGAATCTTTTACGCTTTGAAGTTGGAGAAGGTTTTGTGGGTACACCTTTGGTAAACCCTCACGAGACTACAACTCGTCCACTAGGGACACCTAGGGGTTTGAAGGCTTAGTGCATACGCTAAATGCATTCGAGAGACCAGCGAAAGTGGTATAGTTAGGATTTCTTAATTTCTGTTTCACTTGAGGATAAGTAAAATTCAGGTTTGGGGGTATTTGATGAGTGCCAAATATTTCATATTTCTACACCTTTTTATTGGCATTTAACTCATCTTTTGTGCTTAGAAATTAGATATTATCCCAAATTCTGTATTTTCTCTGTTTTCAATAATAAATACTTGTACTAATTAATTTTGTGTTTTTAGGTGCTAAATAAAGCTTGGATGAATTGAGGAGCCAAAAGAGCAGAAAAGTGGAGACTAGCGACAATGGAAGAGAAGTAGCAACCCACCTACAAAGATATGGGCTTGAGCTATCCAAGATCCTACCAATGACCGAGTCCAAGAACGCTCCATCCTGAGCCGTTAAGATTTGATCCATCAGCTGCATCCAACGGCTTCTTCGCCCAAGACATCAACGTCGCTGCTCCCGCTTCACATCATATCCACCTACCACCTTCACCTAACCAAGCTGTAGCCAACCACTCCCCACCTTCATTTCTTCTTTCTTCTTCCCGACAAAAACCAGAGCTCCCATCTCCTCCCAAGACAAGTTGCAGAACCAGTACCACCTCCTTCTCCCGACAACAACCACCAGCACAGCCTCCTTCGCCACCTCCTAGTTTCTCTCTATCTCCTTCATAGCTTCTTCAACCCTAGAAGCTAGGTTTGAGATAGATAGAGTTAGGGTTTCTTCAATTTAATGGAGTTGCAGAGCCGAATTAACAGAGGGAACAACCAATTCAGGTTGTTTGGTGAGTGGGTCTTCATCTAATCTTTGAACTGAAGTGGAATTCGGAGATTTTTGTATAAATAGAGAAGAGGCAGCGTTTGTAAAACTTATGCCCGGATTAGCCGGTGCACCAAGCTATAGTTTAATTTGTGTTTTAATCATCTTCAGCATGTTCTAATTCCATTTGCTAGGGTGTAGATGAAATCCCTAATTTGATGTTAAGCTAATCAATTTCTTGTTGTTGTTCTTGGTGTGTTGTATTTCTTAGGATTGGTAGTTAACTGTATGATCAAACTAACCTGTGATGAATTGTACTGTAAGAAGACAGTTGATACTAGGGGTGAGTGAGGAGAGTTGGTTAATAAAACATCCACCTGAGACCTTCAAGGGAAGGTACAAGAACACAATGAGAGTTTGTATTGCCTTAGTGTAGGATTAGGAGGTGGATTCAACCACCCTAGTACTCCTCAGCAAATTGTTACAATCTGTTTTTGCATCTTTACTTTACAATCTGTTTTATTGTTTGTTCACTAAAAATCATCTTGTCGTATCGACACCCAAAACAACCCATTTGTGTTACTCTTCTTGAAAATCAGCTTAGAAGACCATAAGCATCAACGTTACACCCTCCAAATCTCTGTGGATCGACCAGTACTTGCCCTGTGTTGCTAGTCGACACTGTCCACTTGCAATTACAATTGTAGGTATCTTTTCCTAGCCTACCAATGCACAAGGGTTGGCCCAACAAATGAGTGATAAATGACAAGCCCATGAATACTAAACTTGCTCAAGCCTACAGGGGCGTATAAATCCGCAAGGGAAGTTGAATGGAGCGCAAATATCATGTGCCCATGACCAGACTCAGCTAGCTAACGATTTAATTCAGCCAATTCGGTGAGTCAACACGGTGGGGTGCCAAAAATCCGCAAGAGTTCAGTTGTGGGGTGGAAATATCCAGACGCATAAAAATTTGATGCACCACGAAGCATGGGAACGCTGTCGTACGAAGACTAGTCTGGCCGCCGGGCAAGACCGCCATACATGGCCGCCGACCACCTGCTACTGCACCGGCGACGGAGGAACGACGCTACCTGAGAAGATGAAGTAACGTCACACTGACGTCACCTATGTTGATGTCACGCTGACATCATTTTTTGATGGCTTTGTCGCTGACGTCATGCTTATACCATGCTGACGTCACCTGGTGACATGGCAATGACTTGTGCAGATTGAAACGTGTGGCAGCTTTGTGTTAGTGTTCCTTTTGACTGGGAAATGCTGACGTGGTTAGGTCCTCCTTGCTTTGATTTGGACCTTCTTTCTTGGGCTTGCTTGAATAATTCTTATGAGGCCTAGTTAGCCATTTTTGGTTTGTTGCTGATGGGATTGTACATAGAGTGCTTTTAGGACCCAATTTGTATATATTGGGCTAACATGAGGAGCAAATCAGACCTAAGTTAGCCCATCTTTGGTGCAGAATATTAGGGGTACAAACATCGCCCCCTCTTAATACATAACCTATTATGGGTTAAGAAGTTCGGGTTCCCCTCTGAATTTGTATTTCTCTGGAGTGTTACGTAACTCGCCCCCAAGCGCGTTGTTCAGAGTGTTATGCAACTGGCCCCCAGGGATGTAATGATTGTGCTGGAGTGTTATTATATACCTCGCCCCCAAATGGTTGAGGTGATATATAACTCTCCCCTAGAATGCTTTGTGTCATGTTGCTTAATGCTCGCGCAAGGGTGCACTTCCTTGCTGCATTTTGCTCGCGCATGGGATGTAAAGTTGAGTTTTTCTGCTATCTTGAATTCGCGTAGGGGGCCAATCCTACTATTCAAGATGCGCGCAAATTCGAGATGTGTACATTTTCACATGGATGGACAAGTGAAAATATTCGCCATATTTGTTGATGTACCATATGATGGGGATACAATTGGGATAGGGTAAAAATGCTCGAACTGTGCATTCACCCTATCTGTGAGGTGTCAGAGACGTTGCTGACAGTAGACTTGGGTTGTACTGTTTTGCCATTTAGGACTGACTGCGGATTTGAACGTCCGCAGCAGCTTATAATTAAACACGAACAATTTTGATAAAGTGTGGAATATCAAAATAATGTTGAATTAAATTCAGGAATAGAAATAACAAGATAAATACCTACTGCTCGACATCAGCTGCCTCGTGAAAACCTTTGCGTGGAAAACCCAGTGGGATAAAACCATTATAAAGGAAAAAGAGTGCAGCACAGCAGGATTTGAAACTACTCCTAATGATAAAACTTCTTCAAGTGGAACGAATTCCATGGTTTTCATGGTTTTGAATCCTTAGTTCCATCGAGGTTCCTTAAGTAGTAGGAGCCACGAGATGCTAGCTTGTCCACTATGTATGGACCTTCCCAGTTTGCTCCGAGCTTCCCACAGTTTGGTACCATTGTGTCAGCTCGGGTTTTCTTCAGGACATATTCTCCTGGTTTGAATGACCGTTCTCTGACTTTACGATCATAGCTCAGCTTGATTGCCTGCTGATATCGAACCAACTTCTGTAAGGATGTTTCTCTTTGTTCTTCTAGCAACTCTTTATCCAAAGCCAGTATGCTGTTATTTTTCCCAGATTTGACAGCACGAGTTTTGGTAGTCTTGAGATGTACCTCAGTGGGTATGACTGCCTATGTTCCATAAGCCAATGTAAATGGTAAAAATCCAGTGGATCTTTTTGGGCTTGTTCGATAGGACCATAAGACTCCAGGGAATTCTTCTGTCCATTTTCCCTTCGCCTTCTCCAGCCTTTTCTTGAGATTGTCCATAATAACGCGATTGGTCGCTTTTGCCTGCCCGTTGCTCTGAGCATAGTAAGGAGATGAGAAATTGTGGCGAATATTCAGGTTCTTGCAAAAGTCTTTGATCACCTCAGAATCGAACTGCTTCCCATTGTCTGACAGTATCGCGTCTAGGATTCCAAATCTGCAGACGATATTCTCCCATATGAACCTTTTCACATCATGTCTGGTAACGTGTACCAGTGTTACTGCTTCGACCCATTTGGTGAAATAATCAGTACCGGCTAGTACGAATTTAATGCCTCCAGGATCTTTGGGAAGTGGTCCGACGATATCTAGTCCCCACATAGAGAATGGCCAGGGACTAAAAACTGGATGAAGTTCGTTGGCGGGCCTTTTAGGAACTGAAGCGCGCTCTTGGCATGACACGCATTTCTCTGCGTATTCTTTAGCATCTTTCTGCATGTATGCCCAGTATCTCTGGGCAAGTATCATGTGCGCGAGACTGCGCCCTCCAGAATGGTTGCCACATATTCCTTCAATATATGTTGCCCTTCTTCTGCTGATATGCACCGCAAAAATGGCTCCAAAGCTACAGGTTTGCGGTACAGCTGTCCCTCGATCATTGAATACCTCCAATAATTATTCTTCACTTTTGAAGCGAGATGCTCATCTTGGTATCTCCCTGTGCTGATGTAGTTTCCCTCTCGCCCCCCACTAGCGTGTTCGAGAGCCAGAACAAAGTGGCTGTCGGAGATGCTAGGTAACTCTTGGAAATCCACTACAATGAAACGGGTGGTATCAGTTTCGACTGAGGAAGAAATATATGCTAAAGCATCTGCGTGCCTGTTTTCCAACCGTGGTTGCTGCCCAATAGAGAATTGGTCGAACTCATATGCCAGCTCTTTCATACGATCCAAATATAAGGCCATCCTTTCTTCCTTGGCTCTGTAGGTCCCCAGAAACTGGTTAACTACTAGCATGGAATCAGTTACCAGCTTCACTTTCTTCGCATCTAACTGTTTGACAGCCTTTAAACCGATAATTTCTTTGCTTCATATTCACTTCATTGTTAGATGCTTGAAAACCCAATCTGGTCGCTTTCTCGATCCTCGAACCTTCGGGAGTAAGGATGACACATCCAACTC
This sequence comes from Papaver armeniacum, assembly GCA_023531295.1. Classification (NCBI taxonomy): domain Eukaryota; kingdom Viridiplantae; phylum Streptophyta; class Magnoliopsida; order Ranunculales; family Papaveraceae; genus Papaver; species Papaver armeniacum. Next base: position 307,181 of record JAJJWW010016644.1, read on the forward strand.
TAGCTCCACCAATATTTGATGACCCATCAGTAAATACAATCCATAATGGTTCAGGTGTATCGACCTCCATTGCGGACTCACCCCCAGTCTGATCAGCGACTGACTTTATGGTTTTGAACAACTCCCCTTGTTTTCCAGCGACCGTTTCTATATCGTCCACGGGAAAATCTGCTAGCACTGCCGCCAGGGCGTGTCCCTTCTCTGCAGTTCTGGTTTCGTATTTGATTTCATACGCCCCCAGAAAATTTGACCATATGGCTAGTCGGCTGGAATCATCAGCACGTTCCAGGATTCTATTCCGCGGGTATTCCGAGTAGACTACGATCTGCCTCCCTTGGAAATAAGGTTTGAGGCGACGAGATGCATGGAACAGTGCAAGCGCTATTTTCTCAATTTTCTTGTACCGTGTTTCCGCCCCCATAAGAGATTTCTTGTGAAGTAAACAGGCTTTATATGTGGATCCTTAACAAACAGCACTGCACTTACCGCGTTCTCTGTTGCCGCCAAATAAACTCCGTTAGGTTGTCCAGTTTTTGGACTCGCCAAAACTGGAGGAGTTGACAAATACTGTTGTAAGGACCCTCAAGCTCGTCAACGCTATTGGACCGGTCAAGTGTCGAATTAGCCGATAATAACTCGATTAGTCTAGCACGAACGTTAATTAATAGTAATTAATCTAACAACGACCTAGAGACGAAATTAGTACCACTGGATAGATCTCGAAAAATTACGCGGAATAGACTATTCGAACGTGTCGTTCGGATACCGAAACGAAGAAGTAACCATCAGATTCGTTTGAAGCCCTGGCTGCCCTTATCTTTTGGTCGGGTGCCTTTAACAACCCAGGACGGCATTATCTCTACTTGTATCGAGAAGAATTCATTTCTTTTCTTTTCTTATTCGTTCTCCTTTCTTTTTCTCTTTTCTTCTTCTCTTGCTCTGTTCGATTTCTGTTGAGTCTCTGTGAGTTACCTATCGAAGTAAATCGGATGTTGAGGTTGTATTTTTGATGATGGAGAAGATGGTATGGTCGTTATTTATGGAGCAGAACCATTAGAATTTGAATCACAGGGAATTTGAGAAATTAGGGTTTATAGATTTGTTTGATGTTCTGTAGATTAAGAAGATGATATATAGAGCTACCGTTGGATGATGAAGCATGGGTAGATGTTTAATTGAAGTTTTGAAGATTGATTCAGAGAAGAATAAAAGAATTAGGTTTTCTCATTTATTTGTTAGAAATTCGATTAGTAATGGATAAGATGAAATTAAAGATGGGTTTGAAGATTATAATCTGAAGATGAAGATAGCCATGCCGATTTAGAGGATGATTCCAAAGAAGAGTTTAATTCGAGAAATCATTGAAGTTAGGATTAGGGGCAAATCAGAATAAGAGTTTGAGGATGAAATTGAGAATTTAAGGGGAAGATTTGAGATGGGTATGATTGATATGGAAGTTATGGTTACGTCTTAAATTCGAATTAGAAAAATAGAAGATTGGGAATTTGTTAGGGTTTTCATATAAGAATTGATGGCGTTGAAGATTATTGAATTACTGATGAGCTATGATGAGTTGTTGAATTGAATCCAGGTGAAGAAGAGATTGAATACAGTTGCCAGAGTATCACCGAATCGGGGTAAGTGTTCTTATCAGCAATTTAGTTTAGTTATTCATTTTAGTTTTGAGCTCTTGATGTTATGGGTGATATAAGAATTGAGAAAGTGTTTACTGTGGATGTGAAATTATAGATCATTGTTGGTGATGATGTTGAAAAAGTAGAAAGATTGTTAAGTTACAGGGAGGAGCTGAGCTGGTGGTGGATATGAGAGTCTCAAGTAAATAGGTTTGTTGGTGAACTGGAGATTGATGTATGATTTGTAGTTGAACTGGTAGAGGCAGGGAATAGTTGGAAATGTTACAGGATATGGAAAGTGACTAGTAGTGTAGATGTGTATGTGAATGGTGTTGTTTCATGGAATTGAGATGTTGTTCATATAATGTCAGTGGGGTGTGGTAGTGTAGTGATGCAGTTGAGTGTTACTCAGTTAATAGTGGTGATAAGCTTTATGTGTTGCTATTGGAGTGCTTGAATTGGTTTTCTTGTGGCTGTGATGTTAAGGATTACAAGTTGAGATGATCTAGAATGAGTAGAATTAGAGCTACAAGGAGTTATTGCATGTGGTTTTGCTTAACTGAGTCGTTGAGTTATGCTGTTGGAATTGCAATTAAGTTTAGAGGATTTGAGATGAGCGATATTGCTTGAGAAGTTGTGTTGAATGTCTGACTATGGGAATGATCGCAGGTGCAAGAGAATGGATGTGGAGTTGTGATGGTAGTTTGAGTTATTGTTTGTTAGAGTTTGAGTTGAGCTGATCTGAGTTCGTCTTAGAGCCGCAATTGCAGGTAAACTTGGTGTATATTTGTAAATGAAGTTTCTAGTTTATTTAAGATTGAATTGAATGATTTGATGATGTAGTGTTAAATAAGAAGTTGAGAATATAAGAAATAAAGTTGAAGTTTAGTTACTGAAGTAGTATGCCTATAAGTCAGCCCAGTCAGCTTAGCTGACTCAGTGTATCTATTTGAGTTGGATCGGCTCGACTCAGAATCGGCTCAGTGAGCCAAGACCCGACCCGACCTTGACCTGAGTTAAATCGGTTTGACTCAGATTTGACTATTTGACCTTGACCTTGACCATTGACCTGACTTTAGACGTTGACCGTCAGTTGACTCAGTGGACTGTTAGTGACCATTAGTTAGACTTGTATGAGCCTTGTATAAGCCTTTTGGCTAATCTCTTAGAGTACTTGTGTGATTAACAGTTAGTTATTAACTACGATCGAATCAAAGGATGAACCAGTGGATCGTGGATCTCGAGGTAGGCGAGGCTTGTCATCAAAAGAGGTGGGAATCGATAACGAACTCTCTTGTATTCATTATTATTTTACAAATCAATCTTTGTGTTGTGAAATTCATGCATATCTTTGTGTGCTTTGTGTGGTATGAGATGTGTGCCGACACAATATCAGTATTACATGGCTAGGGCGATACACCGCAATATTACATGGCTAGGGCGATACACCGCAATATTATTCTTCCTTTATATATATATATATATCAGTATTCTATGGCTAGGGCGATGCACCGCAGTATTACCTATTCGGTGTGGAATTGGCATCAATATTACTCTTCCCTTATGTGCAGCAACACACATCTCATATATGGATGTTTACTGTTATTTATGATTGTCTGTGAAGAAGTTTCTACATTATGTTTTATTTTTTTTCCTTGTATTATCGAATTTCAATTAAACCTGCATTGTATTCGAATCATATTAATGTTTACTTGAAAGCTAGTTGTTATTCCTACGGGGCACCCCTTTTAGGGATGATATGCTCACCCTTTCCCACTTTCAGTTTCAGAGACAGATTAGAGTTGCGCAGCGGAAGCTTTGTGGCGTTGAGTCTTCTGTTATGTTTATTACGTTGTATATTGTATTCGCAAACCAAATGACTATTGTATATGTATCATACGAGAGAAGTTCTTGTATATATATTTCTGAGCGGGGCTAGTTTTTGGGTTAAATTTTGTAACAGATTTCTTAATTGAATGCTTAAGTATATGATTTAGAATCTTAGTGCCTCTTTATTTAGTTAATCTCTTGGATTAGTCAGCTGTTAGCTTAGGGGGCGCTACAAGTTGGTATCAGAGCTCACTATTAGATCTTACATGGGAAACAATAGGATTAGCCAGTGACAGATAGTGAACTAGATTAGTTTAGAACTGGGTTGGGTTGTGAGATAAATCTTAATCACTAAAAGCTATCAATAATTAAAAGATTTATTTGATTGATTGTTTGTATATGTATTGAAGTAAAAATTGTAGGGTACACCAATAACTTTAGCTAATAAGGATTTGAGAATAATTAATCTAAAAAGTATGAACCCGTACACAATTCAATACTAAAAATAGTGAGATTAATACAATTGATAAATTGTGGAAGACACATAGAAATTTATGGAGTACCTTGACTTATACATAGAAATCAATAATTTATAATCACATAAATGTTAATAATATTCTTGGAATTTAATAATAATTGAAAGAGTCGGAAATAATAGTTCAACCATCAATGTTAATAATAAAAATATTATAATAGTAATCATAAATCATAATAAAAGTGATAATGTTGATAAGTAATGTTAGCATTTCTTAATTAGTATCATATTGAACTTAAACTTAACTAAAATCTCACTAAAGATATATGACGATAAAAATAATAATTATGATTAAATAACTATGAAAAATTATTTACGCTTATCTACAATTAAGTTTTGTAAATTAAACTAATTACAATTTATCTTTAATCTAACAAATGATTTAGTGGATCTCTAAAATGAAACAAATATACATGAAATAGTAATAATAGCATTCAGATGTTTAGTGTAATATTGAAATTAGAAGAAAATAATTCATATATTAATAGGATACTTTACATTAATAGCAAAATCTAAAGACTATCAAGACATATTAAAAAAAAAAAATATTATGCAGACTCAAAATTTAAATCGTATTAAATTACCAACGCCAATAATTAACAGGAGATAGTATATAGATTCAATCTGAATAAATAAAATCTGTTATAACAATCTTTACGTAAAAATAGAATCATATTTACTAGATTCAGGCTTAATAAAATTAAACTAAGAATCCTTACTAAGTAATTATTTTGGTCATATTTTAGTTACGCTAATAATCAAATAGGAAAATTGATAATACAATAATGAAAGTGATAATCTAATTAAGAAAATAACTTTTGATAAGATAAGCAAAGGATTACTTTATAATGCTAACTACTATGAAATTTAGAGTCATTGTAAATATATTTTGGATAATAATTATTGGATAGTAATAGCAAAATGTAATTTTTATTAATAGTACAACTTAAGGATTATTTAACAATAATATAAATTTAAGGAAATAAAGTTAGATCAAATCAAATCTAGTATTAATAATCAATTTAAACTTGACATTATGATTAACTACGATTAACTTTTATCGGCCTAAGAAATAAGAAATATATGTTATAATAATAATAAAATACTAATACCAAACAACTATGAAAAAAAATTGTTAGTGGTTATTTACTTATATCAAGTCACATAATTAAATCAACAAACAAGTACATTGAAAATAGTATGTAAAAATAAAATAAAATGATATAGTACATGAATTTAAAATTATTTAATTATAATAATATAGTTTCATTTGGAATTAAAATTTGATTTCATTAAAATAAAATAATAATATCGATAAATGAAAATAAAATAAAATTTTAAGATTAAATTGCTTTAAATGATGTAAACTATTTATATATTTTACAAAGTAAATTTATCAAATTACACAGATTAAGATAGACTAATTAATCTTAATAAATTAATAATTAGTTAATCTAGCACGGAGAATAGTGAAGGTTGTGTTTTCTCTGTTCGTAGGAAGGCATTGTTGGGCGTGGCCAACCTTGACAGGCAACTTTGCATTGAGAGATGACTTGATCATAGAAGCTTGATATAATTCATTAGTGGTGATAGATCCTAAATTTTACTTAGAGACTTTATTGTAGAGTATGTTCTCCTGTAATTAGAACCGGTGACTTATTGAAATAGAAATTAGTCTAGTGAACCTAGAGCCACAAATTGTAATTGTAGAAAGCCATATAGGTTTGTGCTTTGTTTCATGTTGTTTTTGCTTAGTTGGGAGATAGTAGTTCTCTATAAGGTGGGGAGTTTTTGAAGACCGAGGAAAGGTTGTTCGATTTTCGAGGACGAAAATTTATAAGGTGAGGAGAATGTAAGGACCCTCAAGCTCGTCAACGCTATTGGGCCAGGCCAAGTGTCGAATTAGCCGATAATAACTCGATTAGTCTAGCACGAACGTTAATTAATAGGAATTAATCTAACAACGACCTAGAGACGAAATTAGTACCACTTTGGATAGATCTCGAAAAATTACGGTTGAATAGACTATCCGAACGTGTCGTTCGGATCAGAAACGAAGAAGTAACCATCGAGATTCGTTTGAAGCCCTGGTTGCCCTTATCTTTTGGTCAGTGCCTTTAACAACCCGGGACGGCATTATCTCTACTGTATCGAGAAGAATTCATTTCTTTTCTTTTCTTCTTCGTTCTCCTTTCTTTTTCTCTTTTCTTATTCTCTTGCTGTTCGATTTGTTGAGTCTCTGTGAGTTACCTATCGAAGTAAATCGGATGTTGAGGTTGTATTTTTGATGATAGAGAAGATGGCATGGTCCTTATTTATGGAGCGAGAACCATTAGAATTTGAATCACGGGGAATTTGAGAAATTAGGGTTTATAGATTTGTTTGATGTTACGTAGATTAAGAAGATGATATATAGAGCCACTTAGTTGGATGATGAAGCATGGGTAGATGTTTAATTGAAGTTTTGAAGATTGATTCAGAGAAGAATAAAAGAATTAGGTTTTCTCATTTATTTGTTAGAAATTCGATTAGTAATGGATAAGATGAAATTAAAGATGGGTTTGAAGATTATAATCGAAGATGAAGATAGCCATGCGATTTAGAGGATGATTCCAAAGAAGAGTTTAATTCGAGAAATCATTGAAGTTAGGATTAGGGGTAAATTAGAATAAGAGTTTGAGGATGAAATTGAGAATTTAAGGGGAAGATTTGAGATGGGTATGATTGATATGGAAGTTATGGTTACGCCTTAAATTCGAATTAGAAAAATAGAAGATTGGGAATTTGTTAGGGTTTTCATATAAGAATTGATGGCGTTGAAGATTATTGAATTATTGACGAGCTATGATGAGTTGTTGAATTGAATCCAGGTGAAGAAGAGATTGAATACGATTGCGAGTATCTTGAATCGGGGTAAGTGTTCTTATCAGCAATTTAGTTTAGTTATTCATTTTAGTTTTTAGCTCTTGATGTTGTGGGTGATATAAGAATTGAGAAAGTGTTTACCGTGGATGTGGAATTATGATGCGTGTCGTAGGTGCAATCAAATTAATCAATATTTCCACTCAATTAAAAATAATATAATGGAAGTCAAGTTCGTTCCCACGAGGAGCAAGAGATTCTAGTTGTAAAAATTGTCACGAAAGGGGGGTGTAAAAAGCAAAAGAAAATAAACAAAGCAATTAAAATCGAAAGTTGAAAGCAATAAGAGAGACAAGATCAAGGAATCCTTCTTCGTTGCAAAACAATGATTAAAGTTATGTTCTTTTCTACTTGTTATTAGTCAGATTATCACCAACCGTAGGATAGCAGTCCGCTTAGCTAGCCCCAAAATCCCTAATTTCACCGAGTAACAGTCCGCTTAGTTATCGATTCTATTCAAAAGAACCACCACGAGGTTCGCTTACAAGATGTAATTCCCTGAATGCATTAAGATCTATGAATTTAGGTTTAGTACTAGTAGTTAAACTCGGTTCGCTTGGTCCACTTTCTAGCGTTGTTTTTACACACAATCGCTCCACGGAATCCCTCCGCAAGGTCTCGTGTTTTCTACTTGTGTAAAGTGTCGAGAACGATTACGTATTCCCTAACTTATACTAGATATAGATCAATTAACAAATCAATTTAGCGTGCACTCCAAACAATCTATCAATCAATCATGAATGAATAAACATTCCTATTAGTAAAAACAATCGATAATCATGTAAAAAATCTCAAGATAGAATTGAAAACAAAAACTTAAATCATATATTAAGAACTAGGAATTCATCCTCAATCAATAATAAAATTAGCTACTCATGTTTTTGAAATTCACACAAATAATAATTAAAAGAAAAGTGTTTTCAAGTTCACACAAATAGTTAAAAAGAAGAATCTTAGAAAAACAAGCAAAAACACAAGTGATGTGTGTGTAGAGAGGTGTGTAAAAGATGTAGAAAACTTCTCTATTTATAGGCTTCAATATTCTCCAAATCTTCCAAGGAATAGAACCCTTTTCCTTTTGCAATTCAATTTCCAAATTCAAGTCTTTCTCTTCTTCCATCTTCTCTTTCCAAATTTGAGTCCAATTCTCCATCCAATTCCTAGCCCAAGTCTTCACACCCATGAGAGAAGTCCATAGAAAATTCTGGAATTTTTTTTTGGTTCATGGGAAAAGCGATATTGTGGCGGAATCCGCCGGGAATAGTCCGGAAAGTGTCTCGGGTGGCCAAGCAAAGTCCGCCGGTCCCAGGTCAGCGGATTCGAAACGGTCGAGTCAACTCGGGTCAAAACGGGTCGGGACTCGGTCAATCAGAGTCGGTATGTGAGTTGTCGGACCTAGTCGAGCAGTCGGGCCAGAGTCGGGTCTAGTTAGGCGAGTCGGTCCGAGTCAATTATGTCATAGTCGAAACAAGTCGAATCGACTAAGCTGAGTTGTTTTGGCAGTTTGCACAGGCCAGAACTAAGTGTTGCACCAGGATGGTGCATCACTGTGCTCTTCCAGCCATAATGGCTATTCCTCACTAAAGCCATCTTCCCTACACTTCCTCAGATCATTCTCATGTTGTTCTCTCGATTTGAAACCTTGAAGTTTATTGCATCCATCTCTATAATATAGCCTCGAGACCACCTTCAAACACCACCAACAACACCGAGACCACTGCACTGACCTCCACCTGCCAATCCTTTTTATTCAAACCACCAACACTTCCATCTAATTGCAGTGACACTCACAGCACCATCTTCCTTGCCTCATTCTGACCGGCATAACCAATTAAACCTTTTGCGGCTTCAAAATCTCGGTTCAGGTGCGGCTTCTTCCAAGTGCTCACAAATTGAAAGCATTAATGCATTCATCGCAAACAACACGACTCACTTTTAAGCACAAACTGCACCTACATCTCTTCCTTATCCTGCCATCTTCCATGGATCAATTCCACAAACCTCGGCCCTATCGCAATGACTCAATCTCCATTCGTTGAGACCATCAGCACAATCCTTGTTCTTGCACCAGGCCTGTGCTAAGCATCATCACAGAACCACCCTCACATTATCCACAGACTGCACCACCATTAGCTCCACCTGCACATCTCAAGACCAAATCCCCAATGTATCCTGCAATTCATTCATCTCAGGCCTAGCACCACAGTACCATGAGCCTCTGCCACTTCTCAGCCAAATTCAGGCTTCTTTTCTTCACCTGTAACAAGCCTAGACATACATCTAATATAATTCAGCAGCATCAAACCACTTCATTCAGCAACAGAGCTTCAAATCAATCCGATTCCTCCCTGAACTGCTCTTGACTCGGCTGCACCACCAACACAGATAGTTACAACATCATCTATTCTTCTTCTATCCACGAACCCTGATTGAATTCATCTTAGATTTGTTTTCCAGCGAACCCCATTCTCAGAACCTGAGTCTTAACCAAAGACCCATTTCCTCTCTGTGTTGTTAGCAGCACCACCAGAACTCCATTACCGATTCGCTCATTCTCTGATAATTCATTCCCTGATTTCTTCTTAATCTTTTGGTTCGATTCAAACCCAGCTGCCAAAACCCATCTCTGTTGCATCTGTCTTCATCTCCATTAACATCTCCTCTGTCCCTGAAATCTTCTCTGAACTTCAACTCTATTGATTTTGCTCTCGAGTCTCGACTGCGTCTTCTTGATTGCTTGACAGCATCTAGTTCATACATCGCAAACCCTTCTCAGTGAAACTCAAACCCATTCGATCTCTACAATCCATCACAACAACAGCCATCAATATCACCTCCAGATCGAACCCATAACAGACCATTAATTTCTCCGATTCGATCCCCATCTCCCTGAATCTTCATTTCAACTCAAACCCCCAATTCATCCTCTTAGCACCACAGCAGGAACTCAATCACAACAACATCTTGTTCTTCAGTAGCAACCGTTGCATCTTCCTCCTCCTTCTCGATTAATCGAACCCAGAACATCCACCACCTCTGCCAGTAGCGTCATCGCCATTGCTGCTTCTTTTCTTCATTTCAGGGACAAGGTGAAATGATTTGGGAGAATAAAACTTCTCTCGAATTTAGGTTTAGGGATATAAATTGGGTTCGGACTCGGGCATGGATCCGGGTCGGGTCAGATGGATCAGGCTTCGGTTAGGGTATGGGTGGATGGGCTTAGGTTAGGGTATGGGTGGATGGGCTTAGGTTAGGGTATGGGTGGATGGGCTTAGGTTAGGGTATGGGTGGATTCAAACACCTACCATAAGTACACCCCAATTGTGCTATTCTCACTCCCTTCTTTTGGATAAGGGACACCTCTTTGACCTCCCCTTAACCTTGGCTGGGCTCCATATAGCATTCCCTCCTTGGTGAAATGACAATTTTACCCTTTTGCTAAAATATGGTGATTTCTTCTCCTTTTCCTCCGTGTGACTCCATAGTAGCTATAAAACTCAAAACAAGCGTAAAATACATAATTTACAAGAAAAATAGCAAAGAAAGCATAAACAATAGATAGTAAATAAGATGTATTCTACACCCTATCAAATTCCCCCACACTTAGACTTTGCTAGTCCTCGAGCAAATCAAACTAAAAACTCACAACTTCAAAGCGTTCAAGCGTCACAAGCATCCAAAGAGTTATGAGGACATAGAGTTTCTGCATGCTAGTAATAAGAAGTTAGAAATACTAAAGAACATATTCTCATTCTCAAATGTTGAGTGAGAAATAACCACACCATAATGAGAGAACGCGTGTTTGAGAAACGATCAATAAGCATTTCGCCTCGACTTCTGCCTCACCAAAAAGGATTTTATGATAATTGCACTCAAAAAGACGGCTTTTTTTTTATGGTTCTCACATGTGTGCAGGTAGGAATAAAGAGAGAAATTCACGCAACACGTTGAATGGTGGGAAGGACAACTTAGAAATATTTTTAAAAAACCCACATCTTTTAATATTTTGAAAAACCATTTTTCTAACGATCTCTACGAAAGGAAATCAACCATTATTATCGAGGATGGGATTACTTACTCACCTTCACATCCGATCGCCAATTATGATAGCACCACTCTCACGGCATCCAATAGAAACGTCTTCCGCTCCTCGTCTTGATCTCCTTGGTCTTCGTCTTCGGTTTCAACTATTAATGAAAAACTCTCGAATTTCATAAATCCTTGACAATTTGTAACTCTTTTTTCCTTAAATCCTTGTCGCTTGAAACTTCCTTATAAATTTTCCTTCCCCACGGCTTATTAACAAAAATAAGAACAAATATTTCTCTTGTTTTTCTCTTTTTTTTTTTTTTTTGAAACAAGAGAAATTAAATACAAAATAAACCATGGCCGTGGAAGAAGTATTTTACCACTTGATTCTTCACAACTTGTATCGTCTTGAAATCATAAACTTTCAAAAATTCTCACCTTTTAATTTTCTTCGCTTTTATGAATAAGTCTTCATACTTGGATATAAAATTACCTCATTGTATTGTAAGTCCTCAACACATATGTAAAAAATCTGCTCTTGTATGTTGCTTTTACTTGTATTTGAAATTTGCTCTTTTTCTTGTTCCGTTGCTTATAAACCTTAAACTTTTCCAACTTTCCTTGTAGATTTTGATGTCGCTCCTTGTTGATGATGAATGTGTTTCTATGGATCCGTTGTTGTCGAGAGAGAGAATGGTGCTAACTGCAAATCGAACTACAAGAAGGAAGCTTTCATCCATGGACGTCACCCTCATGATTGACAAAATTAGCACTCAAGAGATCAAGAGTAGTGCTTCTATTGGTGGGAGGTTGGGTAGCTCACCATTCTACCCGGAATTAACGTACGGTGACACACACTCAAAAGAAGCTCTTTAGTAGATGGAAGATTTCTGGTCGGTGCCTCACATGATATGAATACGGGTAGTCTCCACTAATGATTGATCAAAGCAACTCTAATAATGCACTTCTCCCGCACCAAATTCGCATCATAGGCATGATTAAATCCATTATTTAACACTCAAACAAGCAAGAAATCCGAATGTAGTTCTCTAACATTTCCAAGTTCAATTATGTCGGTCAAAATCTCTATGTAAACATACCTAGAAGTATGCTAGTGACTCTAAAATCTTTAAAAGTTGGAGTTTTTATGTAAAACTTTTTTTTTTTTAAAAATTTTTAAATTTTTTTGTAATTTTTGTTTTAAAAACATGCTTAACCACTCCCCCACACTTAAACCTTACATTGTCCTCAATGTAATTGAATCCTCCTAGTAAAGGCAAGGTGGGAAATTTTAACATGATAAGAAACAAGAAAAAGAAAGAACAAAAAGCAAAAAGATAAGAAATACAAAACCTATGGGTTGCCTCCCATTAAGCGCTTGTTTTAAAGTCGACGGCCCGACTTAGCTCTTGCGGCTCATTACTCCTCCAGAGGGAGTGCATCTCGAAGTCCAATCACGTCCACATGCTCCGTTGGAAAGTTTTCATAATATGGCTTTAACCTATGGCCGTTGACTTTCAAATGTTGTCCGGTTTTGTTGCTAACAATTTCAACTGCACCATGAGCATAAACATTAGTAACAAAAAATGGTCCCACCCAACGGGACTTAAGCTTTCCCGGAAATAAACGTAAACGAGTATTAAATAAAAGAACTTTTTGCCCCACAACAAAACTTTTCCGCGAAATCATCTTGTCATGAAAAAGCTTAGTCTTTTCCTTGTAAATCCGGGCACTCTCGTAAGCATCATTACGTATCTCCTCTAGCTCATTTAGTTGTAACTTCCTTTGTTTCCCCGCTTCATCATATTCCATGTTGAATTTCTTTATCGCCCAATAAGCTTTGTGTTCAAGTTCAACCGGAAGATGACAAGCCTTACCATAAACCAACCTATATGGAGACATACCAATCGGTGTCTTATACGCCGTCCTATACGCCCAAAGTGCATCATTGAGCTTAAAGCTCCAATCTTTCCTCGTGGTATTCACCGTTTTCTCAAGAATGGACTTGATCTCACGATTTGAAATTTCCGCTTGTCCACTAGTTTGTGGATGATAAGGCGTACCAATTTTGTGTGTTATGTTGTACTTCTTGAGGAGAGTGTGGAAAGCCTTCTTGAAATGTGAGCCTCCATCGCTTATCACCACTCTTGGTGTACCATGCCTATTGAATATGTTTTCCCTTACAAAATCACAAACAACTTGAGAGTCATTAGTTTTGGTGGCTCTAGCCTCCACCCATTTCGAAACATAATCAACGGCAAGAAGTATATAAAAGTTTCCATTCGAATTGACAAAAGGGCCCATAAAATCAATACCCCACACATCAAAAATCTCAACGGCAAGAATTGGTGTGAGTGGCATTTGATTTCGAGCACCTAGATTGCCCGTTCGTTGACATCTATCACACGATTTACAAAAAACATATGAATCTTCAAACAAGGTGGGCCAATAGAATCCACTCTCGAGAACTTTGAGAGCGGTACGTTTCGAACCAAAGTGACCACCACATGCAAAAGTGTGGCAAAAGGAGAGGATGGATTGAAATTCGGAGTTAGGTACGCACCTTCGCATTATTTGATCAACGCCATATTTCCATAAGTATGGTTCATCCCACACATATTGCTTAGCTACCTTCTTAAGTTTCATCTTTTGGAAATTAGACATTGTACTAGGTACCTTCCTTGTCACCAAGTAATTCACTATATCCGCATACCAAGGTGTTGATTCTTCCATGGAGAAAAGTTGTTCGTCAGGAAGCGGTCATGTAATGGAAGTTCCTCTTGAGACATAACAAGTCTACTAAGATGATCCGCAACGGTATTCTCCACACCCCTCTTATCACGAATTTCTATGTCGAACTCTTGTAACAATAGGATCCACCGGATTAATCTTGGCTTAGCTTCTTTCTTCTTTATTAAGTGTCTTAGTGCGGCATGATCGGAATACACAATAACCTTTGTACCCACCAAGTATGAACGAAATTTTTCCAAAGCAAAAACTATAGCCAATAACTCCTTTTCCGTGGTAGAATAATTGATTTGTGCATCATTAAGGGTCGTAGATGCATAATAGATAACATGGGACAACTTGTCCACCCTTTGACCCAAAACGGCTCCAACCGCATAATCACTAGCATCACACATTAATTCAAATGGAAGATTCCAATCCGGTGATTTGATAATCGGCGCACTTGTCAACATATCCTTTAATTTGTCAAAAGCATCCTTGCATTCCTTGTTGAAGTCGAAAGGTAACTCCTTTTGTAATAACTTGCACATCGGCATGGATATTTTGGAGAAATCCTTGATAAACCGCCTATAGAAACCTGCATGACCAAGAAAAGAACGGATCTCCCTCACCGAAGTGGGATATTGTAAGTTTCTTATTAAATCTATCTTTGACTTGTCCACTTCGAGCCCTCGAGAGGACACAATGTGACCAAGTACTATGCCGTGGTTTACCATAAAGTGACATTTCTCCCAATTAAGGACAAGGTTTGTGTCTATGCATCGTTTAAGAACTAGTTCAAGGTTGTTTAAACATCCATCAAAAGAATTGCCATAAACACTAAAGTCATCCATAAATACCTCGATGATGCGCTCCACATAATCCGAGAATATACTCACCATGCATCTTTGAAAAGTAGTAAAGGGCGCATTGCAAAGGCCAAACGGCATCCGTCTATATGCAAACGTTCCAAGCAGGACAAGTGAAAATGGTCTTCTCTTGGTCCTCCGGTGCAATAACAATTTGATTGTATCCGAATAACCATCCAAGAAACAATAATAAGAATGCCCCGCTGCTTGGCTCCAACATTTGATCAATGAAAGGTAAAGGAAAGTGATCCTTTCGGGTTGCGGAATTAAGCTTTCTATAATCAATGCACACTCTCCAACCGGTTTGAACTCTTGTAGGAACAAGTTCATCGTCTTGATTACGAACAACCGTAACTCCGGATTTCTTTGGTACCACTTGAACCGGACTAACCCACTTGCTATCGGAAATTGGGTAGATTACCCCCACACTTAGCAATTTGAGTATCTCTTTCTTCACAACCTCCATCATGGGAGGATTAAGCCTACGTTGAGCATCACGTCACCGGCTTCACGTTCTCTTCCATTAGAATCCGATGCATGCACATGGATGGACTAATGCCCTTGATATCCGCAATTGTCCACCCAATAGCCGTTTTGTGCTCTCTCAAGACTCTAAGCAAACGGTCTTCTTGTACCAGGTGTGAGGTTCTTTGCAATAATCACCGGAAGCTCATCTCCATCCCCCAAGAAAGCATACTTCAAATGGTCCGGAAGTGGCTTCAATTCTAGCTTGGCGCCTTCACAATAGATGGTACAAGTATTTCATCATTCACGGGTAAAGAAATATATGAAACATTACCCTTTTTAGCTTCTTGCAATGTCGCCAAAGCACCACACATCTCCACCAATTCCTTGGAGATTTCAACATCCAAGTTAGACAAGCCATGGACGTCCAATTCAATGCTCTTTTGCAACACCACATCAAGTTCATCCTCTTGGTTCAATTCCACCATTTGTTGCGCTAATGAATCAACCACATCAATGGAATAAACGGAATGCACATCACTTGGGTAGTGCATGGCTTCAAATATGTTAAAGTGTATTATCTCCTTGTCAAATTCCATAGTGAGTGTACCCTTATCAACATCAATCTTCGTCTTTGCGGTTTTCATGAATGGCCTCCCAAGAAGTAAAAAAGTAGATGCTCGGTTCTCATTGTTGTCCATATCCACCACGAAGAAATCCACCGGAAAAATAAGCTCATTTACTTGCACTAGCACATCTTCCACAAGTCCCTTTGGATATATTTTCGACTTGTTGGCTAATTGGATAATAACTCTCGTCTCTTTCAAAGTTCCAAGATTCAAGGAGTCATATATATCGGCCGACATCACACTAATGGAAGCACCCAAGTCAAGTAAAGCATGTTCAAACCTTTGCTTACCAATAGTAATTGGCACCGTGAAACCACCGGGGTCCGGGTACTTTGTAGGCATCTTCTTCAATAGCATAGCCGACGCGCTCTCACCAACTTTAGTAATTTCATTATCAAGCAACCTATCCTTCTTTGTGCATAATTCCTTCATGAACTTTGCGTACCGTGGCATTGTCTTGATGGCCTCAATGAATGGGATGTTGATTTCAATCTTCTTGAAAATATCCATAAGTGCCTTGTCTTGAGCTTCTTTCTTGGATTTAGCAAAACGACTAGGAAAAGGAGGTGGAGTAGTGAAAGTAGGAACCGGTTCCTTGGATTGGTCGTTTGGTGTGGAGTTATCCTTTGGTGCGGTTTCCTCCTTATCTTTGACTACCTCTTCAATAGCTTCTTCATGATGACTTGGACCATCCACTTGTCTTCCACTTCTTAAAGTAACCGCATTGACATTCTCTCTTAGATTCACAAATGGTTGCGAAGGAAGTTTTGTGGATGCTTGAGATTTTAATAGGTTCACATCGGTCGCCAATTGTCCCATTTGAGTTTGTAAATCCTTGATGGCCGAATCGGTCTTTTGTTGATTTTGTTGAAACAATGACGTAATACCTTGCATCATGACATTAATCTTATCATCAATTGAAGAATCACGTTCCTTGATTTGTTGTGGTTGAAATTGTTGAGAACCACCTTGTTGTGGAGGTTGGAAACGTGATTGTTGAAAACCACCTTGTTGCGCATATGGATTAGGAGCCGCCGCTTGCTTGTTTGCATAACTAAAGTTGGGATGATCCTTCCAACCGGGATTATAGGTATTGGAGTATGGATCGTACCTTGGCCTTTGATTTGGATATAAAGCATTCACTTGTTCGGTCTCTCCATCCGGAATAATTACCGCGGCAATCCTTTGCATCATTATCTCCATGTTACTCATCCTTTGATCAAGATGTGATGAAGAATCACTAACTTCATGCACTCGCCTAACCATTGGTTCATCCCTTGTGTAGAATTGTTGCGAGTTTGCCGCCATACTTTCAATCAACTCTCTAGCTTCGGTCAAAGTCTTGTTCATTAGTGCACCACCACCCGCGGCGTCAAGAAGAGACCTATCACTTGGGTGAAGAGCTTCAGTAGAAGTATTGGAGTATCATAACGTCACTAAATTGATGGTGTGGACAACTTGCCACCAACCTCTTGTATCGCTCCCAACATTCATACAATGATTCTCCCACTTGTTGTTTCAATCCACAAATCTCCTTGCGAATTTGAGTAGCTTTGGATGCGGGAAAATATCTCTCGAGGAAAAGTTTCTTCATCCCATTCCATGTTGTGATACTTAGGAAGGCAAATAATATAACCATTCCTTAGCATTGCCCGCCAAAGAAAACGGGAAAGCTTTCAACATTGCTCCATCCGCATTAGTTTCCGGTGGAAGCATGGCCATAACTATGGCATAGAAGTCCATAAGATGTTTGTTTGGGTCCTCATTCACCATGCCATGGAACTTTGGTAACTCTCTAATCAACTCCGGCTTGATCTCGAAGGTTTACTAGATTCAGGCTTAATAAAATTAAACTAAGAATCCTTACTAAGTAATTATTTTGGTCATATTTTAGTTACGCTAATAATCAAATAGGAAAATTGATAATACAATAATGAAAGTGATAATCTAATTAAGAAAATAACTTTTGATAAGATAAGCAAAGGATTACTTTATAATGCTAACTACTATGAAATTTAGAGTCATTGTAAATATATTTTGGATAATAATTATTGGATAGTAATAGCAAAATGTAATTTTTATTAATAGTACAACTTAAGGATTATTTAACAATAATATAAATTTAAGGAAATAAAGTTAGATCAAATCAAATCTAGTATTAATAATCAATTTAAACTTGACATTATGATTAACTACGATTAACTTTTATCGGCCTAAGAAATAAGAAATATATGTTATAATAATAATAAAATACTAATACCAAACAACTATGAAAAAAAATTGTTAGTGGTTATTTACTTATATCAAGTCACATAATTAAATCAACAAACAAGTACATTGAAAATAGTATGTAAAAATAAAATAAAATGATATAGTACATGAATTTAAAATTATTTAATTATAATAATATAGTTTCATTTGGAATTAAAATTTGATTTCATTAAAATAAAATAATAATATCGATAAATGAAAATAAAATAAAATTTTAAGATTAAATTGCTTTAAATGATGTAAACTATTTATATATTTTACAAAGTAAATTTATCAGAATTACACCAGTTAAGATAGACTAATTAATCTTAATAAATTAATAATTAGTTAATCTAGCACAGGAGAATAGTGAAGGTTGTGTTTTCTCTGTTCGTAGGAAGGCATTGTTGGGCGTGGCCAACCTTGACAGGGCAACTGCATTCAGAGATGACTGATCATAGAAGCTTGATATAATTCATTAGTGAACTGATAGATCCTAAATTTTACTTAGAGACTTTATTGTAGAGTATGTTCTCCTGTAATTAGAACCAGTGACTTATTGAAATAGAAATTAGTCTAGTGAACCTAGAGCCACAAATTGTAATTGTAGAAAGCCATATAGGTTTGTGCTTTGTTTCATGTTGTTTTTGCTTAGTTGGGAGATAGTAGTTCTCTATAAGGTGGGGAGTTTTTGAAGACCAGAAGGTTGTTCGATTTTCGAGGACGAAAATTTATAAGGTGAGGAGAATGTAAGGACCCTCAAGCTCGTCAACGCTATTGGACCGGCCAAGTGTCGAATTAGCCGATAATAACTCGATTAGTCTAGCACGAACGTTAATTAATAGGAATTAATCTAACAACGACCTAGAGACGAAATTAGTACCACTGGATAGATCTCGAAAAATTACGCTGAATAGACTATCCGAACGTGTCGTTCGGATACCGAAACGAAGAAGTAACCATCAGATTCGTTTGAAGCCCTGGTTGCCCTTATCTTTTGGTCAGGTGCCTTTAACAACCCAGGACGGCATTATCTCTACCTGTATCGAGAAGAATTCATTTCTTTTCTTTTCTTCTTCGTTCTCCTTTCTTTTTCTCTTTTCTTATTCTCTTGCTCTGTTCGATTTCTGTTGAGTCTCTGTGAGTTACCTATCGAAGTAAATCAGATGTTGAGGTTGTATTTTTGATGATAGAGAAGATGGCATGGTCCTTATTTATGGAGCAGAACCATTAGAATTTGAATCACAGGGAATTTGAGAAATTAGGGTTTATAGATTTGTTTGATGTTCTGTAGATTAAGAAGATGATATATAGAGCCACCGTTGGATGATGAAGCATGGGTAGATGTTTAATTGAAGTTTTGAAGATTGATTCAGAGAAGAATAAAAGAATTAGGTTTTCTCATTTATTTGTTAGAAATTCGATTAGTAATGGATAAGATGAAATTAAAGATGGGTTTGAAGATTATAATCTGAAGATGAAGATAGCCATGCCGATTTAGAGGATGATTCCAAAGAAGAGTTTAAT
Organism: Papaver armeniacum; assembly: GCA_023531295.1. Classification (NCBI taxonomy): domain Eukaryota; kingdom Viridiplantae; phylum Streptophyta; class Magnoliopsida; order Ranunculales; family Papaveraceae; genus Papaver; species Papaver armeniacum. The sequence goes on from JAJJWW010016644.1 coordinate 326,598, forward strand.
TCGAGAAATCATTGAAGTTAGGATTAGGGGTAAATTAGAATAAGAGTTTGAGGATGAAATTGAGAATTTAAGGGGAAGATTTGAGATGGGTATGATTGATATGGAAGTTATGGTTACGCCTTAAATTCGAATTAGAAAAATAGAAGATTGGGAATTTGTTAGGGTTTTCATATAAGAATTGATGGCGTTGAAGATTATTGAATTATTGACGAGCTATGATGAGTTGTTGAATTGAATCCAGGTGAAGAAGAGATTGAATACAGTTGCCAGAGTATCACTGAATCGGGGTAAGTGTTCTTATCAGCAATTTAGTTTAGTTATTCATTTTAGTTTTTAGCTCTTGATGTTGTGGGTGATATAAGAATTGAGAAAGTGTTTACCGTGGATGTGGAATTATGATGCGTGTCGTAGGTGCAATCAAATTAATCAATATTTCCACTCAATTAAAAATAATATAATGGAAGTCAAGTTCGTTCCCACGAGGAGCAAGAGATTCTAGTTGTAAAAATTGTCACGAAAAGGGGGGTGTAAAAAGCAAAAGAAAATAAACAAAGCAATTAAAATCGAAAGTTGAAAGCAATAAGAGAGACAAGATCAAGGAATCCTTCTTCGTTGCAAAACAATGATTAAAGTTATGTTCTTTTCTACTTGTTATTAGTCACAGATTATCACCAACCGTAGGATAGCAGGTCCGCTTAGCTAGCCCCAAAATCCCTAATTTCACTGAGTAACAGTCCGCTTAGTTATCGATTCTATTCAAAAGAACCACCACGAGGTTCGCTTACAAGATGTAATTCCCCGAATGCATTAAGATCTATGAATTTAGGTTTAGTACTAGTAGTTAAACTCGGTTCGCTTGGTCCACTTTCTAGCGTTGTTTTTACACACAATCGCTCCACGGAATCCCTCCGCAAGGTCTCGTGTTTTCTACTTGTGTAAAGTGTCGAGAACGATTACGTATTCCCTAACTTATACTAGATATAGATCAATTAACAAATCAATTTAGCGTGCACTCCAAACAATCTATCAATCAATCATGAATGAATAAACATTCCTATTAGTAAAAACAATCGATAATCATGTAAAAAATCTCAAGATAGAATTGAAAACAAAAACTTAAATCATATATTAAGAACTAGGAATTCATCCTCAATCAATAATAAAATTAGCTACTCATGTTTTTGAAATTCACACAAATAATAATTAAAAGAAAAGTGTTTTCAAGTTCACACAAATAGTTAAAAAGAAGAATCTTAGAAAAACAAGCAAAAACACAAGTGATGTGTGTGTAGAGAGGTGTGTAAAAGATGTAGAAAACTTCTCTATTTATATGCTTCAATATTCTCCAAATCTTCCAAAGAATAGAACCCTTTTCCTTTTGCAATTCAATTTCCAAATTCAAGTCTTTCTCTTCTTCCATCTTCTCTTTCCAAATTTGAGTCCAATTCTCCATCCAATTCCTAGCCCAAGTCTTCACACCCATGAGAGAAGTCCATAGAAAATTCTGGATTTTTTTGGCTCGTAGGAAAAGCGGTATTGTGGCGGAATCCGGTCGGAATAGTCGCGGAGGAAAGTGTCTCGGGTGGCCAGGCAAAGTCCGCCGGTCCACTTAGGTCAACGGTTGAAACGGTCGAGTCAAAACGGGTCAGGACTCGGTCAATCACCGAGTCAGTATGTGAGTTGTCAGACCTAGTCAGAACAGAGTCAGACCGAGTCAGGTCTAGTTAGACGAGTCAGGTCTGAGTCAATTATGTCATAGTCAGAAACAAGTCAGAATCTGACTAAGCTGAGTTGTTTTGGCAGTTTGCACAGGCCAGAACTAAGTGTTGCACCAGGATGGTGCATCACTGTGCTCTTCCAGCCATAATGGCTATTCCTCACTAAAGCCATCTTCCCTACACTTCCTCAGATCATTCTCATGTTGTTCTCTGATTTGAAACCTTGAAGTTTATTGCATCCATCTCTATAATATAGCCTCAGACCACCTTCAAACACCACCAACAACACCAGACCACCCGCTGTCTGACCTCCACCTGCCAATCCTTTTTATTCAAACCACCAACACTTCCATCTAATTGCAGTGACACTCACAGCACCATCTTCCTTGCCTCAGTCTGGCCGGCATAACCAATTAAACCTTTTGCAGCTTCAAAATCTCAGTTCAGCTGCAGCTTCTTCCAAGTGCTCACAAATTGCAGCATTAATGCATTCATAGCAGCAACACCTGACTCACTTTTAAGCACAGCTGCACCTACATCTCTTCCTTATCCTGCCATCTTCCATGGATCAATTCCACAAACCTCAGCTACTGCAACAGCTCAATCTCCATTCTGTCAGCAGACCATCAGCACAATCCTTGTTCTTGCACCAGGCCTGTGCTAAGCATCATCACAGAACCACCCTCACATTATCCACAGACTGCACCACCATTAGCTCCACCTGCACATCTCAAGACCAAATCCCCAATGTATCCTGCAATTCATTCATCTCAGGCCTAGCACCACAGTACCATGAGCCTCTGCCACTTCTCAGCCAAATTCAGGCTTCTTTTCTTCACCTGTAACAAGCCTAGACATACATCTAATATAATTCAGCAGCATCAAACCACTTCATTCAGCAACAGAGCTTCAAATCAATCCGATTCCTCCCTGAACTGCTCTTGACTCGGCTGCACCACCAACACAGATGGTTACAACATCATCTATTCTTCTTCTATCCACGAACCCTGATTGAATTCATCTTAGATTTGTTTTCCAGCGAACCCCATTCTCAGAACCTGAGTCTTAACCAAAGACCCATTTCCTCTCTGTGTTGTTAGCAGCACCACCAGAACTCCATTACCGATTCGCTCATTCTCTGATAATTCATTCCCTGATTTCTTCTTAATCTTTTGGTTCGATTCAAACCCAGCTGCCAAAACCCATCTCTGTTGCATCTGTCTTCATCTCCATTAACATCTCCTCTGTCCCTGAAATCTTCTCTGAACTTCAACTCTATTGATTTTGCTCTCGAGTCTCGACTGCGTCTTCTTGATTGCTTGACAGCATCTAGTTCATCCATCGCAAACCCTTCTCAGTGAAACTCAAACCCATTCGATCTCTACAATCCATCACAACAACAGCCATCAATATCACCTCCAGATCGAACCCATAACAGACCATTAATTTCTCCGATTCGATCCCCATCTCCCTGAATCTTCATTTCAACTCAAACCCCCAATTCATCCTCTTAGCACCACAGCAGGAACTCAATCACAACAACATCTTGTTCTTCAGTAGCAACCGTTGCATCTTCCTCCTCCTTCTCGATTAATCGAACCCAGAACATCCACCACCTCTGCCAGTAGCGTCATCGCCATTGCTGCTTCTTTTCTTCATTTCAGGGACAAGGTGAAATGATTTGGGAGAATAAAACTTCTCTCGAATTTAGGTTTAGGGATATAAATTGGGTTCGGACTCGGGCATGGATCCGGGTCGGGTCAGATGGATCGGGCTTCGGTTAGGGTATGGGTGGATGGGCTTAGGTTAGGGTATGGGTGGATGGGCTTAGGTTAGGGTATGGGTGGATGGGCTTAGGTTAGGGTATGGGTGGATTCAAACACCTACCATAAGTACACCCCAATTGTGCTATTCTCACTCCCTTCTTTTGGATAAGGGACACCTCTTTGACCTCCCCTTAACCTTGGCTGGGCTCCATATAGCATTCCCTCCTTGGTGAAATGACAATTTTACCCTTTTGCTAAAATATGGTGATTTCTTCTCCTTTTCCTCCGTGTGACTCCATAGTAGCTATAAAACTCAAAACAAGCGTAAAATACATAATTTACAAGAAAAATAGCAAAGAAAGCATAAACAATAGATAGTAAATAAGATGTATTCTACACCCTATCAAATTATAGATCATTGTTGGTGATGATGTTGAACAAGTAGAAAGATTTTTAAGTTACGGGGAGGAGCCGAGTGAGTGGTGGATATGAGAGTCTCAAGTAAATAGGTTTGTTGGTGAACTGGAGATTGATGTATGATTTGTAGTTGAACTGGTGGAGGCAGGGAATAGTTGGAAATGTTACAGGATATGGAAAGTGACTAGTAGTGTAGATGTGTATGTGAATGGTGTTGTTTCATGGAATTGAGATGTTGTTGATATAATGTCAGTGGGGTGTGGTAGTGTAGTGATGCAGTTGAGTGTTACTCAGTTAATAGTGGTGATAAGCTTTATGTGTTGCTATTGGAGTGCTTGAATTGGTTTTCTTGTGGCTGTGATGTTAAGATTACAAGTTGAGATGATCTGGAATGAGTAGAATTAGAGCTACAAGGAGTTATTGCAGGTAGTTGTGCTTAACTGAGTCGTTGAGTTATCTTTGTTGGAATTGAAATTAAGTTTAGAGGATTTGAGATGAGCGATATTGCTTGAGAAGTTATGTTGAATGTCTGACTATGGGAATGATCGCAGGTGCAAGAGAATGGATGTGGAGTTGTGATGGTAGTTTGAGTTATTGTTTGTTAGAGTTTAAGTTGAGCTGATCTGAGTTCGTCTTAGAGACGCAATTACAGGTAAACTTGGTGTATATTTGTAAATGAAGTATCTAGTTTATTTAAGATTGAATTGAATGATTTGATGATGTAGTGTTAAATAAGAAGTTGAGAATATAAGAAATAAAGTTGAAGTTTGGTTGTTGAAGTAGTATGCCTATAAGTCGACCAAGTCGGCTTAGCGACTCGGTGTATCTATTTGAGTTGGATCGGCTCGACTCGGGAATCGGCTCGGTGAGCCAAGACCCGACTGGACCTTGACCCGAGTTGAATCGGTTTGACTCGAGACTTGACAATTTGACCTTGACCTTGACCATTGACCCGACTTTAGACGTTGACCATCGGTTGACTCGGTGGATTTGTTAGTGACCAATAGTTAGAATTGTATGAGCCTTGTATGAGCCTTTTGGCTAATATCTTAGAGTACTTGTGTGATTAATAGTTAGTTATTAACTACGATCGAATCAAAGGATGAACCAGTGGATCGTGGATCTCGAGGTAGGCGAGGCTTGTCATCAAAAGAGGTGGGAATCGATAACGAACTCTCTTGTATTCATTATTGTTTTACAAATCAATCTTTGTGTTGTGAAATTCATGCATATCTTTGTGTGCTTTGTGTGGTATGAGATGTGTGCCGACACAATATCAATATTCTATGGCTAGGGCGATACACCACAATATTGCATGGCTAGGGCGATACACCGCAATATTATTCTTCCTTTATATATATATATATCAGTATTCTATGGCTAAGGCGATACACCGCAGTATTACCTATTCGGTGTGGAATTGGCATCAACATTACTCTTCCCTTATGTGCGGCAACACATATCTCATATATGGATGTTTACTGTTATTTATGATTGTCTGTGAAGAAGTTTCTACATTATGTTTTATTTTCTTTCCTTGTATTATCGACTTTCAATTAAACTCGCATTGTCTTGAATCATATTAATGTTTACTTGAAAGCTAGTTGTTATTCCTACGGGCACCCCTTTTAGGGATGATGTGCTCACCCTTTCCCACTTTCGATTTCGAGAGACAGATTAGAGTTGCAAATGAAGCTTTGTGGCGTTGAGTCTTCTGTTATGTTTATTACGTTGTATATTGTATTCGCAAACCAAATGACTATTGTATATGTATCATCTGAGAGAAGTTCTTTTACATATATTTCTGAGCGGGGCTAGTTTTTGGGTTAAATTTTGTAACAGATTTCTTAATTGAATGCTTAAGTATATGATTTAGAATCTTAGTGCCTCTGTATTTAGTTAATCTCTTGGATTAGTCAGCTGTTAGCTTAGGGGGCGCTACAACTGTTTGATCTCATCGAAAGCTTTTTCGCACTCATCCGTCCAACCAAAATTCATTTCTTTTTTCAACACATCAAAGAATGGTTTGAATCGATCCGAAGAGCGTGAAATGAAACGATTTAAAGCTGCTAATCGTCCCGCTAGCTTCTGGACCTCCTTCTTCATTCTTGGGGATGACATCTCTCTGATGGCTCTGATTTGGTCCGGATTCACCTCGATTCCTCTGTGTGTCATCAAGTATCCAAGGAACTTTCCCGACGACAGCCCGAATGAAAACTTTGCTGGATTGAGCTTCATACGATATTGCCTCAAGATATCGAATGTCTTCTGTGGATCAAGAAAATGCGTCTCCTTTTGTTCAGATTTCACCACCATATCATCGATATACACTTCCTTCGACTTCCCAATAAGATCCTTGAACATATGGTCTACCAAATGCTGGTAGGTTTCCCCTGCGTTCTTTAGCCCGAACAACATTACAGTATAGCAATAAACTCCTTTGTCAGTCACGAACGCAGTATTCTCTTGATCTTCCTCGAACAAAGGTATTTGGTTATACCCTGAAAAACCGTCCATGAATGACAGTCTCCCATACCCTGAGGTTGCATCCACCAAATCTCTTATCCATGGCAGCGAGTACGGATCACTCGAACATGCTTTATTCAAATCAGTAAAATCGATACAAACACGAATTTTACCATTCTTCTTTGGAACGGGTACGACATTTGACAGCCAGCGAGGATATTGCACTGGCCGAATAAAGCCTGCTTCCAACAGCTTTTCGACTTCTGCAGTAACTCCATCTTTTTTGCTTTGCGCCATATTCCTGGTTTTCTGATGAACTGGATGGAACTTCTCATCGATATTTAGCCCATGGCAGACTACATTCGGATCTATCCCAGGCATCTCAGCGAAAATCCATGCGAAAAATTTGGCGTTTTCCCTTAGCAATGTAATCAAACCATCACGTTCATGTGCAGGAAGATCTCTGCCCCTACGAACGTTGTTTTGTTCTCTTCATCTCCAATATGGACCTCGATCAGTTTCTCAACTGTTGGAAGTTCAGCTGCGTCCTCTCCCATATATGATTCTGGAGGGAGAGGATTCTGTAGTTGCTATTTCTGCTCGACTCGCGTGATCTGGTTCCCGCTAACTTCTGACTTCTTGTACTCGTTCATTGCACTCTCGTGACACTTGTGGGCGGCCATTTGGTCGCTTCTAACTTTCACGACTCCTTCAATGGTAATAAACTTCAGGCATTGATTATATGAGGATGTGACTGCACCGATCTCATACATCCAGTCTCGTCCAACGATCGCATTGTAGGGTGCTTGGCAATCCAGCAACAAGAAAGTGCCCAAAACGGACTTGTCAACCACTGTTATGGGTATCTTTACTTTTCCAATCGCCTTTGTAACTTCGCCGCTGAAACCGATAATTGGATTTTCATCCTCCTCGATCAAGTCGTGTGGGAAATTCATAGAGGAATAATTTCCTGACAACAGCATGCTCACTGAGCTTCCTGTATCCACTAGAATCCGGTGTACACGAAACATGCCAATCCAAGCAGTTATAACAATAGCATCATTATGTGGAGCATATACACCTATCATGTCTGCTGCAGAGAACTCGATCTTTTTGCACCCAAGCTCCCGAATTTCTGCTCCATTGCCACTGACAAAATCGATGTGATTCGTCAAGTACTATTCTTTTAACTGCCTAAGCTTTCTCCTGGTCTCATCTTCCGATGCCCGCCTGGTCATTGAATGGATCATGTCGTGACTGACATTAATCACATGTGCGTTAATCACATGTGTTGTGCCAAACTGTCCAGGACCTTTCCCAAAATCCCTTTTCACGTACTCTTGTAGTTTTCCAGCGTCTATCATTCGCTGGACCTCGATCTGTAAAGCGCGGCAATTATCAGTCTTGTGACCATGGTCTTTATGGAACTTGCAGTATTTGGTCCTATCATGTTTATCACGTGTCTCTGCTGGCAAAGGACGAGGGGGGCTCAAATCTTTGCTGATTTTCTCATACAACTTTGCAAGTTGTATATTCAACGGTGTCAGCTTCATATCATGATATTTATGGAATCCAGTTTCTATTCGTTCACCTTGGTTATTATCTCGGACTTTACCTCGATCATTGTGCTGGCCGCTCGAACGGTTCTTCGACTTGTCTTTCCTCCCATCATTTGGATTATTGGATGATCTATGAACATATCTCGTCTCTCGAGATTTGGAATCATCCTCCACTCGAGCATATTCTTCCTCTCGATCATACAGTCCTTCCAGAGTCTTTGGTGGTCTCTTGACCAAGGAACCGTACACACCTCTTTGATCGTACTGGTACGCTTGCTTGTAAGCTTCGATGACGGTTTGATTGTTGGCACCATCTACATCTGCTAACTCTTGCTTGAAGCGTCAAGTAAACTGTCTGATGCTTTCCTCCTTCCGAATTTCTAGAAGGAACAAATCGTGGCATCCCTTCCGATCACGTATGTTGTACTTGTAGTGGGAGCAGAATTCTCCAACCAATTCATGGAAAGTACCGATTGACTGTGCGGGGAGTTTATTGAACCATTGTATTGCTCCTCCAGCCAGTGACTGTGGAAACATTTTGCACATCAATTCATCAATGTGCTGCCACAGAGTCATGGCAGTTTCATAGTGTAAAACATGCTGATCACGGATCACCTATTTTCTCGTCGAACTCGCGGTTTGAACTTGAAAATTCATTGGCAGTCGGAATTCTATGATATTCAGCTTGAAAGGGGCTCATACAGATTGATGCAACCGGTCTATCTTTTCTTCTCTGGACTGCTTTTTCGACATTACTTTCTCGATCATCTTGCAAAGGCGAGCTTCTGTTATTTTGCCCACATCGCCATCTGAGGAACTGTTTTGCTGCTCATAATCTTGATCCTCTGGAATATGAGATGTAGGTCTCATTTTTTTCCTTCGGGGGCCAGTGGGGTCTCGTCCATTTTTGCCTTGCTCCGAACGAGCATAGTAATCGTGCGAAAATTATCTCTCATCGTGTCGATCTCGAAGCTCATCTTCATCATTCCTGAGACATTTTGAACCGGTGAAAGTTCTGGCCGCACTCTGCTGAGTTGCAGCTGGCCGGGTCCCTGCTCGCCGGGGTCGTACAGGCCTTCGTTTAGGTAGATCTCCAGTGACCAACAGATTTTTCTCTGGCCGATCAAGATCGATCACTTCTCTGTTTTGGTCTGCAGCTAATGGGATAACTCGACTTCCAAGGCGCTGCCATACAGAACTATCTCTCAGGTTGTTCAGATTACAGGGCCTAGGTCGAGGCTGGTTTTCACGATCTAATCTCAGGAGAGTGTTCTCCTTCTCAAACTCGTTCAGTCGATTGAGTAACAGTTCTTCCTCTGTACTAGGAGTCGCAGTTCGTCCGTCTCTTATGTCCCATCGATCGTCATTCCTCTTTGATGGGCTGTCGAATACACGCCCTCTGTCTGCTCGAACTTTTGGGTTTTCTCCGTCAGATATGGAGTCCACATCCATTCCTTCTTCTTCGATCATTTGTTGTTTTTCGCTTCTCCGATTGTTCGGATCTGTGGTTCTGTTATGAACACGATCTCGATCTCGACCACGATTTGGGGTTCTATCACGAACACGGTCCCAATCTAGACCACGATCTGAGGTTCTGTCACGAACTCGATCCTGACTCTGTCGGTTTCCAGTGGGTACTGCGGGTGCAGACTGAACCTCAATTTCATTCCTTTCAGCTTCGTCTCTCATGTGTTGTTGGGAATCGTTGTCAGAATCGGCCTTTCGTGCAGTCTGTCTGATTACTGCCATAACTCAATTTGGTAAAACACGATTATCTTTTCTCGAAAACCTCAGTCGACGCCAATGATTGTATGATAAAATTACTTCTACCCCAAACACGAATTTGATGATGATTTTGTTGAAGATCGATCCGCTGCTTTAATATCCAATAGAAAAGTGTAGGGGGGTACCTGCAAAAAACCCTCCGATGCTTAAGTTAGCTTAGGTTTTTCACAGGAATATTGAAGTGGGGAAGATTGCCTACCTTTTGGGGTTGTGAACCCCTCTATTTATATGGTGCGAATTTCAGTTTTATTTCTTTGATTTAATGGTAGACATCAATTGCCATAACTGGCCCCTGCATGCCTCCTGTAATAACTGGCCCTGCATGCCTCCCTGTCATTATTGGCCCTGCATGCCTCCCTGTCATAACTTGCGTTGACTGGTCCTTCATGCTTCTAGAATCTTCCTCGTGGGTTATGGAATTGTCTATCCAAGAAGATGCACAAGGGTTGGCCCAACAAATGAGTGATAAATGACAAGCCCATGAAGAATAAACTTGCTCAAGCCTACATGGGCGTATAAATCCGCAAGGAAAGTTGAATGGAGCGCAAATATCATGTGCCCATGACCTGACTCAGCTAGCTAACGATTTAATTCAGCAGTTCAGTGAGTCAACACGGTGGGGTGCCAAAAATCCGCAAGAGTTCAGTTGTGCAGTGGAAATATCCAGACGCATTAAAATTTGATGCACCGCGAAGCATGGGAACGCTGTCGGACGAAGACTGGTCTGGCCGCCGTGCATGGCCGCCAGCCACCTGCTACTGCACCGGCGACAGAGGAACGACGCTGCCTGAGAAGATGAAGTAACGTCACGCTGACATCATTTTTTGCTGGCTTTGTCCGTGACGTCACGCTGACGTCACTGATGATGACGTCATGCTTATGCCGTGCTGACGTCACCTATTGGCATGGCAATGACTTTTGCAGATTGAAACGTGTGGCAGTTTTTTGTTGGTGGTTCCTTTTGACTGGGCAATGCTGACGTGGTTGGGTCCTCCTTGCTTTGATTTGGACCTTCTCTCTTAAGCTTGCATGAACAATGCTTATGAGGCCTAGTTAGCCATTTTTGGTTTGTTGTTGATGGGCTTGCACATAGAGTGCTTTTAGGACTCAATTTGTATATATTGGGCTAACATGAGGATCGGAGCAAATCAGACCTAAGTTAGCCCATCTTTGGTGGAGAATATTAGGGGTACAAACATTTACGGGATTATACTTGGAGTTGTCAATGCTGCCCCACTAGGGGTGAGCATGGGCCGGTATGGACCGCTTTTCGCCTCATCCGTATCCAATCCACTGCACTCCGGATTTCAAACTTGGCATCCGCATCCAATCCATATCCAACGGATTTGCATCCAATGGATACACGGATGGGCCGGATTGGATGCGGATAATCCAATGGATTTGTTTTAGTTCAAATTTATTGTAAAGAAAATAAAGCTAACACAAATGACTCCTTATAAAACGTACATATCCTATATATGTATACAAACATAAAAATGTCATGTACAACACCCCAAGCAAACATCTTAAAAATTCCTAAATGATCCATAGTATTTTCTAGAACTATATAAATGACCTTAATTTAACAGATATGGATGTCCAACGGATTTTCAAGGTTACATCCGGCCCCGATCCGTTATCCGTTGGATTTCAAAAATTCCATCCGCATCCAACCCATTAACGAACGGTCTGGGCATCCATCCGCAAATGAACGGTTGGTCCCGGTAAATCCGCGGATTACGGGCCAAATGCTCACCCCTAGCCCCACATACTATGCACACATTTGCGGCATTATACTTCGACTCTGTCAAGAAGAATCTACCACCAACTTTGTTCAGTCATCACGTGATTAATTTCTTTGGAAAAGTAATAAACTTGACCATACACAGGATTACCTTAAGGCAGTTCCCATTAATGGTCTAAAAGTCAAACCATTGTGCCATAGTCATAACCGAGATAGGGATAGAACCATCATTTGGGGCATACATGAAAATTTTGGGAAATTGAATAAGACAAAACAGAGTTGAAAATAGTATTTTTAGGGTGCCCTTTATCTAGCCATTTTTCATAATAGCAAAAATGCCCTTATTATTTATATTTTTTTAATTATTTTTAAATTAAAATAAAAAAATATTTTGTTTAAAAAAATTAATTTTTTAATTTAAAAAAAAATGTATTTTACGAATCTAAGTTCGGCGGGCAAGTGATATGCCGAACCTAAACATACGTAGATTCGGCTGATAATATGTCAGCCGAACTTGTGTTTTGTGAAAACATACCTAGGTTCGGCAGATTCGATAAAAAAATAGGACATCCGAATTTAATATTATTCTTGACAAAGTGAAGTTCGGTTAACATCTTCGTGTTTAATTATCAGCCGAACTGTTCATTGACACTTTCAGGATGAAAAATAAAAAGAAGTTCGGTTATAATTTTGATTTTATTATTAGTCGAACTTTGCTCTGTAATTGTCGTAAAAAAAAATTCCATGCAATAAGAAAAAAAAAATTAAAAATTTTCAAAAAAAATATATATATATTAAACAAAAGGTATAAAATTAAAATTAAAAATTAAAAATTAAAAATTATAAAAAAAATAAACTAAGAAAATTAATATTAAAAATTAATTAATTAATCAAGGGTATTTAAGTAACTTAACCACTCATTAGACACCCTTTATCATGAATAATTAATTGGGGGATATGGGAATTAATTGAGGGATATGAATTACTTCCCCCAACCCATGATTTCGGCTAAGGGGTGACCATTGGTTATGATAATACTAAAATACCCTTCCCACAAAATTAAAATCAAAAACTTAAAATCAAAAAACAAAATCATATCCCCCATTTCCATCTCCACTTCTTATTAATCTTATTTAGGGGTGGAGCTTTGAAACCCAAATATTTCCCATTCCCTTTCAAATTCTAAACTCTCCCCACTCTATATCAAATTCTCTTCTCCTCACTTTGGAAACCAATTTTTTTTTATTCGGAAGTGATGAAGATCATGCTGAAAGTGATGATGACCATGCCGGAATTGATGAAGACCATGCCGGTACCATGTTCCGGCATATGGTCTTCATCAATTCCAACATGGTCATCATCACTTCCGTTTTGAATTTTTCTGGTTTTAATCAGTCCACTGCCGGCATGGACAGTTGATATGAAGACCATGCCGGTATTGTTTTCCGGCATAGAAAATAAAACAACATGCTATGCCGGAAAACAATACCGGCATGGTCTTCATATCAACTGACCATGCCGGCAGTGGACTGATTAATACCAGAAAAAATTCAAAACGGAAGTGATGAAGACCATGCCGGAATTGATGAAGACCATATGCCGGAACATGATACCGGCATGCTCGAGAATTTCCTATCAATGCCGGTAGTCAAGTGAAAAAAAAATCAACATTCTGGATACTTTTCATCCTGTTCCGGCATAGAAATTTAAGCAAAATACTATGCCGGAACATGTACCGGCATGCTCGAAAACTAGATTACCATGCCGGTACCTGTTCAAAACCAGAAAAAAAATCAACATTATGAAGATCAAAATTGCAGTTTGTTTGTCAAGATTGCTGCCTCTTTCACTTGTATTTGGCTCCTGCATGATTGAGCAACATGTTTTAACTTGGTTTTGTTTCTGTCGCTGTTAATTAAGGCACTTGCTGATGAAATTGTGATTCCATTCCTGGAAACAAGTGCAAAAAAATGCCACTAACGTCGAACAAGCTTTCATGGCCATGGCTTCTGAAATCAAAAACAGGTATATCCTACAATTGTTCCCATGCTATTGAATATATTACCAGTACTACGTGTTCTTGTAATTTAAGCAATTCCCCGTCCATTCATTTCTAAACGTCTATTTGTTGAATAATTTTTCAGGATGGCAAGCCAACCAGCAGTGAACAATGCGAGACCCCCAACAGCCCCCCGGATAGTGGCAAACAATTTATGAACATTTCCAACAATTGCCCGCATGGGTTTTTGGTTGAATACCATGCCGGCACCAAGCTTTTTCAGCTGCAACAATGGTGGATTCAAAGAAAAAAAATCAATTTTTCAACCTCTTATTAGCGGTAATTCTCTCATCACAATCATCTTCCATTTTCAAAAAAAAAAATTCCTCTCAAATATTTTTTTCCCTCCTTCTACTCTCACCCAAACACAAATAAAATACACACTAATCTATCCCCAAATACTTAAGATTTTTACTAATTATTATTAACCACTAAACCTAATTAGTGAGGGGTAAATTAGGAATTAAAAAAATAATTACATAAGGGGTGACCCAGAATTGCTATTGAGACTCCTACTTTGTCTTGTAGCTATATCCCCCAATTAGTTTTCATATCCCCCAATTAATCATTCTTTATCATCCCACACTAGTTACGGTCATCCATATGTATGCCCCAAAATTTCTATGTATACCCCAAATGAGGGTTCAATGGATATGTTTGGAGATCATGATATCCATTGTGCAAGCAATGTTGGTCTCGAATTTCGACACCACCTTGCCCGAGATATATTGGCGTGTTTCAAAGCTGGCGTCACATATAGGAAAGAATTTGCGTCAGGTTACTAATCGCAAAATGATAATGCTTTACTTCCATGGACATGATGTATATTTTGACGTCACGTGTGTTTCACCCTTGAAAATGGATAGAGGCGGACATGCAATCCCCAGTACAATCACCCACAAACACATTAAATATCTTGATAGGTACATCCCTCGTGGCTACGGTTTTGGTATATCGGCCTTTTCCACCTTAGGCGAAGTTGGGATCACCTTAGGCGAAGTTGGGATGATATGGTGATGTTCTTGAAAAGATTGAAGAATTGTATATCTAGCCATGACGCCCGTCGTAAAGTGCGCGGTTCTTGGTTTCATAAAAGTTCTTGCGATTCAAAAAGGGTTAGAGCATAGCTTGTAGCTAGACTCCCAACCAACTTCTTATTTATTATTATTATTTTTATTTATTCTCTTTTAATCTATTCTTTTCTTAATAAAAGCCTCAAATTGCCTAAAAAAATAAATAATAATAAAAAATTAAACTCCTTAAAAATTAAACCTAAAAGCTGAAACACTAGACCCGAATATTAAACCCAAAACCTTATCCGAAGGATTTATGTACTTAATTTGGACATTTGTGATCCCACACATTTGACTTAACTTCAGTGGATGGAAAAGGTAATTGAATAGGGCATCCACCGACCAATTATCGTGTATTTCTCCAATCCGCCTTGGATTTTGGGGAATTTTTCCCATTTTCACATATGGAAATTCTACAATGGTGTGTATCACGTGCCTATCAGTTGGATTAAATAGCTAGCCTTATTGTTTCGTGAGGCCCAGCAGCGCATGCAGCCGTCTAACTGCGTTGGTGACTTGGTGGGAGTTGAGTTGGCGAGATAGACTTCCTTTAAAGACTTCCACTCTCCCGGATTTTTAGACTTCCTTTCGCATCTTTTACTTCTAGGTTTTCCCCTCTAATTTCTTCGCATCTAATTTGGGGGTTTAGGGTTGTGAATTCTGCTCAGACTCGGAGATTGATTCATTTAAGAGTGAAGCCAATCCAGCAGGGAATATGTATGGCTTTCCATCTGGTTGATTGATCAGAGAATCTAAGAGAAGTTATAACAACAAGAAAGACATCATCATCATCTTCTGGTAATAACTCGGCTCAGGTCAGGCTTCAAGAGCTACTCGTCAGGTATTTCTTTTTTCATCTTTCACTTCTGGGATTTTAACTACACATACTAATGGTCAGCGAAATTGGAGTTTAATTAGGGTTTTTTTTTTCTGCTCAGAGTGGTTGAATTCAAATTGGAGATTAGGGTTTGAACAACAAATTTTTGGGGTTTTCGAAGTTCATTCAGGTTTACTGTTTAGTTTATGTTAACAATGGATGAACCATACTTTAATCGGGAGGATAGAATCAGTAGGTTACAAGATGAACTAATTCACTACATCCTGTCTTTCATCGATACAAAATATGCAGTTCAAACTAGTGTTTTGTCAAAAAGATGGACTGATATTTGGAAATCCCTACCTTTTCTGAACTTCAACAGGAGTTCATATCCTGAGGGCAAGCAAGATAGTTTCATATTGTTTGTAGACATGGTATTATTTTTTCGCAAAAACTTTGACATTCAGAGATTTTCGGTGGATTGGAGGAACATAGCATATGATCATACTGCCATGGTGAATGTTAACAGATGGACTAGCCTTGGTGCTGTTAAATACAATGTTCAAGAAATAAGTATATTAATCACTCAATGTCCGGCATATGAAATTCCTCACCGTCTCCTTAATAGTAAATCTCTAAGAAAATTGGTAATAAATGTGCTTGGTAATGCCGGATATGTAGATGTTATTCTACCAAGTTCAGTGAGTTTACCCAAGCTTAATGAACTAAATTTACATGGATTATCAATATCCGACGTAGAATCATCTAAAAGGCTTTTATCAAATTGTCCAGTTCTTCAAAGTTTATGTATAGGGGATTGCAACATAAAAACTAACAATCAAAGGAAGTTGATTGTTGATTCTCCCAGCCTTAAGAATTTCAACTATGCTGATTTTTATTACTGTGGAGATGTTTTGCCGCAAAATGATACTATGGCTAACATTATCAAGTTATGTGCTCCAAATGTGGAAGTCTTATCTTGCAAATCTTTCTTGACACAAGATTATTCTCTAGAAATCAGTTCTCCATTATTAGTGGTTTATTTTTTCATGACACTCAACTCAAAGAAAGAAGATGAGAATGCAGAAACATATGAAAAACTACCTTCAAAGGAAAAAACTGTGTATGCTAAACGTATGATGAAATTTCTAGGAGCAGTTTATATGGTGCAAGGACTTAGACTATCACCCGGATTCCTTGAGGTATGGGTTTTTCCTCCTTTCCATGAGCTGATATCTTAGCATATTTTTGGAAATGGTTCTTGTATGTTTTACAGCAGAGTCAATTTTATGAGAAAGGCAAGGGTGTTGCTGCTTGAGCAACCCGACTTTTATTACTTATTAGAGGTTCTAAGTTATCAAGATGATTCCTTTTTGTGTTTCTTTTCAAGTTTAGAATGTTTCTTTTTCAAGTTTAGAATAAGGAGGACGAGTTATCATCTTTGTTATTATAATCTTGTATGAGATCATTTGTTTAATTTCAATAGTATTCCATTCAAAAATAAAATAGAAATTCCTCCTCTCTTGAGAAGTCTTGATTTTAGCTGCTGCATTAGATGAATAATTTTTTATTTTTTTTTCTCAAGGTTCTACCACAAGCTCCCGACTTATTAGACAGTCAGCCACCTCTTCTACATAGTCTACTATTTTTGGTGCTGGAAATGTGGCCTACAAGTGGTTGCTTGCGGGCTATGGCATACTTACTCAAGGTTTCTCCCAATATAGCTCGTTTGGTTCTTGTATCGAAGGAGGTAATATTTAACCAATGTCTTTGTTTTTGATTTAGCCTGAAATTTCGTTCCAACAGTTCGATTACAACATCTATGTTTTCAACTTATCTCAGTGGGAACCTTTATTTTTGTGCAACACTCTTGGACAGCTCTTGGAACAGCAGTTTCTTATTTTGTACCATTATTCTTTGCCAGTAAGTAACCTATCTGATGTTGTGACTTTTTGGATATAGTCGCAATTAGCACAAGTTGGAGATGGCTGGGAAGCAGGATTGTCGCCGCCAGGAATGTTTTCTCACCTCAAATTTGTCCGGATTGAAGAAGCGGAAGGATGTGATGCTGAGCTCAAAATCCTAAGTTTTTTGTTGAGAAACGCAAAATTTTTGGAGGAAGTTGTTCTGAAATTTCGTTCCAATATTGGCTCGCCAGAGGTAGCGAGACAATTTCAGGATAAGCTAAGATTAGTTCCTACAGCTTCTTCAAGTATCCAAATGGTGTTTAAAACTTAGCAGATGATATTTTAAGCTTAACTAGAACCTGCAACCAAAGAAGTCAGAAAATCACATGTCACAAACTAACAACCGATACTTCTATGCTCGGTTATGAAAAAAGAAAATACCTTGGAAGCCTAAACATTGAGTATTTTGATGTTTGATATTTCTGTATTGCATCTGTTGTTGGTGATATGTCTTCTTCTGTGAAAAGAGTAATTGAAATGTCTATTAGGTTCTTCAGAGCTGATGATTAACTGAAGCATCCTGTCGGACCTGTCCTCTAGCTAAATATTTTTGTGTGCTTTAACTTTTTTTCTTAAAGCTGATTCCTCCTTTTTTTTTTTTCACTCTTATTGGTTCTACTATGTCTGCTGTATGTACGTTTCTGTCTCATAAACATTTCTCTGATGCCGCAAATTCTCTTATAAAGATCCTGGGAAATATTTTGCATTTTATAATTTTCCTATAAAATCTTTTACAGTCAAAAAATTATTACCAAAGAATTTTATTATGACTATGTAGAGTTACCAAGTGCTTAACCAATTCAACCATTAAACACCTGAAGTTCACCATGTTCAACTAAAATAAAGAGGAAGGGTGTAAAATGCATGAGGATGCAAGCATTCATAAATTGCTTATCATGTATCATGTGTAATAATTGTAAAATAGGATATGTATTTTGTAAGTGATCATTTCACTAAGTTCTCTTTTATATATATATATATATATATATATATATATATATATAAAAGGCATGCCTTCTCTCTCTGGACATTAGAGAAAACTAAGCGATCAAAATATGAACTGATGGAGTTTATGGAGAGAAAGCTTAGCAGGTACACTAAGAGTCTCTAGCATGTTAGAATGACTTGGTGTTCTGCTGGAAAGAAAAGGTTTTCTGTCAAGCTCTTAGTGAGCCTTAGTCAGTGGTGCTTTTTAATTTTCTTTAAGAGTCTCTAGCATTTGCAGCTTGGAAACTCTATTATATATCAATTTCTTTGTAATGCAACTGTTTCTTTTGTGCCTCCTCGGCACCTTATCAATCTATGTTAACCTTTATCATAAAAAAATAAAAAATAAAAAGCTGGTTCACTAATGGTTTGATAATGCAAATATTAACCATCTTTTTCTTCATTTAAGCTTCCTGTTTAGAATAAATTCATGCCAAAATTCTTAAAAAACGGTTTTTGAATTCATTATTTAAAGTAAAATTTAAATTTGGGTGTGAAAACAATAAAATCTTTTTGGTAAATATGGAAACTCTTTCCAAATTGCTCACAACATCAAAGAAACCAATTTCACTTGGCTTGAAGTTTTCCACCCTTCTTCAAACTTTGTGGTGCAGATTCTATAAGCAGACATATTAGAATGTAGCATTAGTATTTGAAGCATTTTACTGCTAGCAAGATGCAATAGTATTTGAAGCATTTTACTGCTAGCAAGATGCAATAGTATTTGAGTTATAAATGATTAACCATTTTAGAAATCTGCCGCCGCTCTTATATGAAGGCATGAAGCATATTAGCATATCATCAGAATTGAGTAAAATTTGTTATTTGACATTTCCTTTGAAATAGTAATTTCAATCATGGATAATGGTGCTTTTCTCAAGAATTGTAGTTTGACGTTTCAGCATGTGTGGTGAGAATATTTGTTACAAGCTCATGTTGTTGGCACTTCAGGATACTTTTTTCTTTTCTTTTTGAACTCTTTTCAAGAAATTATCTCTTGGTAGCTAGGATAATTTGGTTGGGTAGGTTTTACTGGATTTCCTACCAGGTTACAGTGGATAATCTTACTGCAGCGAAGATCTCTGTGACAAATCTTATTGGCTGGCGTTTCTACATGTTTTTGTGTTGCTTAGCAAAGCCACACAATTCACTTTGATTCCACCCACAACTCAGTAACAACTGCATACCACAGGGTTAGCTCACCGTGATTTTCGATCCTGTCAACTTGTTGACGAAGTTATATGCTTTGTCTGGAAATGCACAGGCCTTCCCAGGGTTATACGATTGTTGTTGTGGGAGCAACTTTCTCTTGATAAAGCATTTCATAGTTCTTTTGATGTTTCCTTTTCCTTCACTCCCTGAGCAAAAATGATTGCATCGGTGTTACTTGCCACTTTCGAGCCGGTGAGTCAGGATCACTGATCACAGCACTCAACTCGAGGGATTGTAAGCCCAAAATTCTAAAATATGTGGATGGTGGATGCATGGTCTTCCATGTAGACTTGCAAGTGCTCCCAAGCTCCCAACATCGTTTTTCACATTTCGCTTAATAATCATGAATCAGGCCTAATGTTGATTGTGCAATATGCTCAGTGAATGAGAAGCATTAATTTAACAATTCCTTGACTGAAGATGCGTTATTCATGATTTGAACCGAATTCTTGTTTTCTGCACGCATGTTGTAATGCATAGTCATACTGGAATGGTCTTTTTGAACAAATCAATTCAGGGCATGCCTTATCTCCAGTCTCATTCACTCAAGATTACTTTCACCCTTGTATTCAGACAGGGTAGACTGCATTCGTCATGCGTTTAACACCTTGGAACTGGCGACATAACTTTCCTCAACGTCTCTTATAATTTTTTTATAGTGTAGTATATCTCTTGAAAAGGGAAAATTGTGTTAAGGTGAAATTATGGTTGCATTAAATATATCATGATGGAGACGTTCGAATTGTTCCTCAGATTTATAAGACAATAGAGAAAACTAATTAGCTTAAGTCAATAGCAGTAGTAATTGTTTTTTTTTACCAAACAAATAGATAAGATGGTATGAAGTTTCATTCATGGGGATTCTGAATCACAAAATATCACAGCCAAATCATTACGTCAGGGGCTTAGTATCTATACGCCTGAAATCAGTATTAGAATTGGATCTTAAATTGATAATTTCGTAGCCTTTTTTTTTTTTTTTTTTTTTTTTTTTATTATCAGTCTATGAGTTCAAAATTACATACTCTGTAATAATTTCATCATGGTAGCCTTAATTTCTCTTCGATTTGTTCTCGCTCTTGGACAAACCATTGAACCTGTTTAAACAGGCCATCTTCCAAGCTCTTTATAACATTAGGACCATTGAAAGAAAACATGCAACCTCTCGAAAGAAAATTAAAATTTTTCCATTACCTGCCAGTGCCAGCAAGGAAAGACAAATGTTTGCAGGTTACTATTTGCAAGACGTGTTGGTACAAAGCTAAGGAGATAAATTCACGGTATTTCCAGATCAGTCTCTCTCGGCCAGTCACATTAAATTAGTTGGTCTCTCTTTCTCTCACACCAAATGAGATGTGAGGTACTACTTGTACAGTTGAATACACTTGCATTATTTTTCATGTTTTGTACTCCTTCTGTTACTTTTTAATAGGCCAGTTTTGTTTTTTGAGAAATTTAAGAAAATTAAGAGAACTAATTATTGAAAGTGGTCCTCTAGACACTTGTCAATAAAAGAAGTGAAGTGAGATGGTCCCCATGACACTTGTCAGCCAAAGAAGTAATTGAAATGGTCCACATAACACTTGTCATCAAAAGAAGTTAAAAGAAAAGTGGTCCCAGAAAATTAAAGTAACATTTGACTTTCCCAATTAGGAAACCAACCTATTTTTTTGAAATATTTATTTATAGAAACTGGCATATTAAAAAGTAACGGAGGGAGTATGTTTCATAACATTATGAATTTAGTCACTACAACCTTCCTCGACACCCTCTTATAAGCCAAACTAACTAGACCTGCAAAATAACAAGTATTTGACTGAGAAAATATATCATTCAACTCTTTCCATAATGTGCAGGTGTTATATGAGACATTAGAGGAAACCAAATTCACTTGTCCATAGAAATTCAAGTTTCCCACCATTCACATTAGAAATTCCCTCCAAACACAGTTTCTAACTGTTATAAGTTTTGTAAGATTTAGAAATTAAGTTTATAATTACGACTTGATAGTTTACAATCTCTTCTTCAAAATTTAAAATTATTTTACATAACCCATACTCTCATCCTTCTCCAAACCCCATCACTTTCTCTGTCTTTTTTTCACTTACCACTACAACCACCATCTAAACCACCTTCTCAATTTCTGGTTTCCAGCTAAACTCAAACCACCATTCACGATCTCTGGATTTGTATTTATCCTTGCCCTCCGCATATTTACTAAAAGTAAGTAGTCGTCTATAAGACTTTCTTTTTCTTCTGGATCTAACTTCCCACAATAATGCAACCCTACCACCATCAATAAATTAGACCCGTAATTCAACTTATCAATTTTTGATTCGACAAATTTCACCCTTTGTGGAGTTCCTATCTCAGAAGATCTTGATGGGAGTATGAGAAATTCGATGAATCAAAAATTAAGAATGGTGTTTTTCTTTTTCACTTGGATATTCACGAAACAGAAACATGTATCATGGAAGCTTAAGAGTTAAGTCGCTTCCTTAGCATAACTGATTTTTTTATATGGATTGGATTAAATGTTGATTGAATCAAAATTGGGGGTTTTGATTTAGGGTTTATTTTTCATCTGTAGATTTAGAAGTTGGGTTTATACGATGGAATGAATAGAAGAAAATTTCTTAAATCGTGTCATTCATGAAATTGGGTTCCGGTGGATGCTGTCTCATTATGTTTGATTGCGTGTAATTGAACTGAAATACTGAAATTGAGGTTAATTTATGGTATTGATCTAAAACTTTCTTAATTGCTTATGGAAGGTTGATAATCTAGTTTTGATTACAATTTTTGCTTGAATCGAACTTCGCGGTTCTTGGTTTTGGAATTTGCAGATCTTGATATGATTTACTAAAGAAAAAGATAATAACAGCAGCAGTTGTGTCGTGTTTTTCTCCATCATTGGGGTTTCAATTTTAACATCTTGATATATTCGAACTCTTCATCAGGACTGTAGCTAAACTGTTTCATTATAATCGTTGGATGTTAGACCCACTTCAGGTGTATACTTGTAAAATAAGTGTAATTCATATTATAAAATTAATTAAATTTGGTCATAAACAGTCAACGTTGGTCAACGTCATTTCCAAATACCAAACACTAAGTTGGACAAAAATTAGACCAAATGCTAAAGTTGGACAAAATGTGTAGAGGTGTAAATTCAGGTACAAGACGCCACGAGCAAACCCACCAAGAGACGGCACATCACGTTAGTTAAATGGGACGTCTTTGGGTTTGACTAATTGGCACAATAGCACAAAGACAAAGACGCGACACGGATAAGCACGTGGCCCAGCCCAGCACAACACGTTAAGAGAGCACGTCATAACATGTACAAATACACCATATAACAAGGCATAGTACACACATTTTTTGTATATTTCACAAAAGAGTCACTATTCTAGCTAGTTTTCAACATGTTATGTTGGCTTATTTATAACAACACATATAATAACTTAATATTTGGAAAATATATTTCAATATCGTTGTTATAATGTCGTCACCTATATTTAACTAGAACATTAATGTACATGACAATAATCCAATTTTATATTTGATGGGTTATTTCTTTTTATTGAATAAACTTGTTAATTTTACTTGAAATAATTTCAAATGATATGTTGTCTAATTAAATTCTTGTGATAATATCTGACTTAATGTATACATTAAGTGATTTCAAATTGTTTATAACACGTGTGCAAAGACGGCACAAAGACAAGCACGTTTATTCGTGTGTTGTGCCCATGGGGTACATCTTTGTGCCTAGCTTTTGACTAGTAAAGCACAAAGACGGCACAAAGACGTTTAAATCGTTGGCACAACACAGCACGGCACATGGCACGTGAAGCACGCGACCGTGGAGAACATCTTGGCGGCACGTTTTACACCTCTAAAAATGTGAGTATCAAACTCCAAATATCCCCCCCAAAAAAAAAAGTGGTTCACAAGCTTTATTCTCTTTGCGGACTTCAAAAGTGGTTCAAACAAATCAATATTACCTTGGAATACTTCTTTCCGTTGTACATGCCCACCACAAAATAAGAAGCATTATACTATATTAGTATCAGTTATTCTTGCTCAGTATTCTATCTCCAACATATCAAATTGTGGTCTATGTACATCATTATTAAGATTTTGGTCGTCAGAAGTGGTTCACAAGATTTTGGTAGTCAGAAATGCTTAATTAATATATTCAATCTTCTTATCAAATAAAAGAAAAAAAAAATAAAAAAAAATAACAACGAAAGGAAATTATTCACAGTTTATTATGAAGGCGCAATTGGGGATACCTCCACAAATTGGGGATACTCAAAACTAAAATGGGTTGAATTTTGGCTAAGTGGTCTTTTTTTTAGGTTTAAAAAAACCATAGTATCCTTCATAATAAAATTAAAAAGAAAAACCAAAAACCTATTTTTTTTTAGAACACGCAATTGGGGGATATATAAACTAATTGGGGGATATGAATTACTTCCCCCAACCCATGGTGTGTGCTAAGGGGTGACTTTTGGGGGAGAAAATACTAAATTACCCTTCCCACAAAATAAAAATCAAAAACTTAAAATCAAAAAACAAAATCATATCCCCCATTTCCATCTCCACTTCTTATTAATCTTATTTAGGGGTGGATCTTTGAAACCCAAATATTTCCCATTCCCTTTCAAATTCTAAACTCTCCCCACTCTATATCAAATTCTCTTCTCCTCACTTTGGAAACCAATTTTTTTTTATTCGGAAGTGATGAAGATCATGCTGAAAGTGATGATGACCTTTCAAATTCTAAACTCTCCCCACTCTATATCAAATTCTCTTCTCCTCACTTTGGAAACCAATTTTTTTTATTCGGAAGTGATGAAGATCATGCTGAAAGTGATGAAGATCATGCTGAAAGTGATGATGACCATGCCGGAATTGATGAAGACCATGCCGGTATCATCTTCCAACAATTTATGAACATTTCCAACAATTGCCCGCATGGGTTTTTGGTTGAATACCATGCCGGCACAAAGCTTTTTCAGCTGCAACAATGGTGGATTCAAAGAAGAAAAATCAATTTTTCAACCTCTTATTAGCAGTAATTCTCTCATCACAATCATCTTCCATTTTCAAAAAAAAAAATCCACTCAATTGTGAGTTGTTATCATTAATCGAAGATTGAAGATATGATTGTTGTTGTAATTGAGTTAAAGATTCAGCAGCTGCAAGTCTCTCATCACAATCATCTTCCATTTTCAAAAAAAAAAAAAAATTCTACTCAAAATTTTTTTCCCTCATTCTACTCTCAACTAACCCACACAAATTCAAATAAACATAAATACACAAATTATATCCCCCAAATCATTAATATTTTACTAATCAGGATTAATTACTAATTATGATTAGGGAGGGTTAGATTAGGAATTAATAATTTAATTATATAAGGGGTAACCCAGCTAGGATATTTGGATCCCTATTTTGTCATTTAGCTATATCCCCCAATTAGATTATATATCCCCCAATTACTCGTTCTTTTTTTAGTATCCCTCTTCACTTTTCTTCTCCATCAAAAAAATCAGACAAATCATGATGAATGATTTTTGATTCAGGTTATCAAAAAAATCATTTTGAGTAGCGACGCAAATTATGATAATCAAAATGATTTGAATATAAACCATCTAGGTTATCAAATAAAAAAAAATGTCGAAATTGTATTTAAATAAAAGTAATCGAATTTGAATTTCGGTAGCAGGTTAACATTCAGTATTGTATTGTTGGATGAATACAATACCCAAAGTACTTTCTCGTATTGTTTTGTCGGATGAATAAAATACCGACAAGTACTTTCGTATTATTATTTTGTCCGATGAATACAATACCGAAAGTACTTTCGGTATCGTTTTTCGGATGAACACAATACCGAAAGCTGCACTTGTAAATGCAAAATTTGATTGAATTAGTGTTTGAATTGGGATTTGGTTTGGGGTTTTTTCATAGATGAAAGTTTGATTATCTACAAAAGGTTGCAATTAGGAGTCATTAAAATTAATTTCAACACCTTCTCATATCACACAAATTTTTCAGAGTCCTTCTTTTTCATCTAATCAAAATATATGATTTGAACCAAACACACTTGGATAAGGGATACTTCAATTACTTCATAATGTTTTTTTTTTTTGAGGTATCCCCAATTGTGCCTTCTTTATTATTGCAAGAAGTGTTGGTACAAATTTAAGAGATTAAGGCTGACTTTGGTAATGCTTTTATTTTCCAAAAGCACTTTCAAAACCTATATATGTCAATAATTTTTGAAATTGCTTTTGGTAAAAAAAATTAAAGTGCTTTTTACCCAAAGCACTTCCCAAATTCCTCAATTTTCAAAAGCTGGGGAGGAGGAGCTTTTAAAAGCTACAAAAGCATAAGCTTTGGTCCCACCTGAATTTAATGTTTGATTTATCTTTTTGTCCCTATTTTATTTTATATACAATCTATTTTTTATTTTTTATATTTTAGTCTTTAAATATTATTATGTTTTATTTTCAAACTATTTCATTTCATTTTTCAATAATAAAAATAATAAAAATATTAAATAATAATTTAATTAATTTTAATAATAATACGAATGTCAAAAAAAATCATACAAAGCTATTGGTTGGCAACCTAGCAATAAGCTGGGCACCAACCCCCTCTGAATAGCGATGCATATATAAATATATTTTAGTCTTTAATTAATTTTATTTTTTTTTTTTTTTTTTTTTTTTTCAGAGTCAATATTTTATTATTATTTGAGTTATAATATTAAAATTATTTATATTGAAAATTACATATTAATCAAACAGAGCTTGTGGTTGGTAACCTAGCTACAAGCTGGGCCCCAACACCTCTTTGAATTTTTGTTTGAAAATTATATATATATATATATATATTAAAAAGTGTTAAGTAAAATAATTTTGATTTTTGTTAGAGGGAGAAAAAATGCGATCCGAGGAGTGCAAAATTCGTAATTGACTCACTGATTAAGACTGATTTAAAATGTTTACATGACTCAGACTAAAATGACCTTAACAATACACGGGTATTTCTTACGCTCACCAAATATCCTAAACTCTCGATAGATTTTGATGTTCGTTGTTGCAACACTAACATCCAGCAAGACCACCACCACCATGGCCATGTTGCCACCACTATCGGCCACCCCGTTTCCACCCCCATTGAAGAACCAGTGGCTTAATTTAAGATAACATACAAGAAGAGTATCAGAAACTCTCAGGCGAAATAGTTAGCTGCTAACTAATTCATTATTTTCCAACGGGATAAGAAATCCAGTTAGAAACAACTTTGACGATTGAATTTGTAGTATCGAGAGAATGATTCATGTACTTGGCGATTTGAAGATGATATTAACACCCATCAACGATTCAAGTTTTGAAACTAATATAATTGCTTTGGAAAGAGCCCGTAGATAAGTTAGTTCAATTAGTAAATCAAATGCAATTACAAATACAACGAAATAAACTATAAAAATAAATATATAATCTTCCTAGATGCTCATGTCTCATCATTAACGATTGAGATTGAGATTAGACAAAGCTTTTAGGTTTTTCGTTCGGAACAGTATGAAGAAGGGTGTGAAGAAAGAGGTATAGTGGTGGTGCGGCAGTAGAATAAACAAAAATGTCTGAATTAGGTTAATTTTTTTTCTTCTAGATTGGAAGTATGCGTAAAGTCTGTGTATTATTAAGGTTATTATAGTCCGAGTCATGTAAACATTTTAAATCAGTCATAATCGGTGAGGCAAATACGGTTTTTGCACTCCTCAGATCGCATTTTGCTCTCCCTCTAACAAAAATCATAGTTTTTTTAGCAATCATAATGATAGTAACAATTAGTAAATTATAAATATTTATATTGAATAGTAAAAAAAATTAATGATTTTTAAACCTAATAAAATCGAATAAAACTGTTTTCAAAGATATGTCTGTTTTTGTCATTTGCTATAACAACAACAGTTGAATTTGATATTTTACAAAACACACTTTGACTGCTTTTTTAATTAGCTTTAACTTTAGTTAATATTTTACCAAACGTCAAACTGCTTTTTTTTCATAGCACAACACAGCAACGCACAGCAGAAAAGAGCTTTTACAAAAGCTGCAACAATACCAAACTAAGCCTAATTCAGGGTATGCCAGGCTTGCCAGCCGGCCCTAATTAAATTAACATGTCGTAATTCATCACTTACGTATAGAACTATATAAAAAACTGGTAAGTATAATAAACTAATTTCATAAGAAGAAAAGGGATACACCAAAATCATGGGAAATATGTCATACAATTACTTTTTATCTTATATAAATCAATTACAATCAAAATGTTTATCATCTACCGTGTCTATGTACAATTACAATTACCTGGTTTTTAACCAAATCAACAATCAGACACTACCAATTCATCCACAACTCAACGAAAATAAAGAGGAAAATGCGTAAACGACTTAAGATGCAACCTCATTGTTTTTCGATGAATCATGTGTAGCATATATATGAATGAAAAAGAACATGTAATTTACTTGTTTTTCGGTTTCCCCCTAAAATGTGGGATGTTAGTGTACTCCCCCAAAAGTATACTTCGTGTCGTGTGTTTAACCCCTTGGAAGTTGGGAACTGGTCATTATTAGTTAAGTTAAAAGTGAAGTTCACAGCCTTCCTCAGAATCTCATAGTGAAAGTACTCAAAAGAAGAAAAGACATCACCTTCAAATAACAAGGTGGAAATATGGATGGTTTTCTAGAGTGTTATCTCGTAAGCTATTGGTGAAAACTAAACACTAGATTCGAAAGGCTTGAAAAGGTACTGGGAATTAAATTGGTCAGCAGTATCATTTTAGATGACGGCTCTGTTATGCCTGGTAATGTTGTAGTTAATTTCTAGTTAGAATATGTTTGTATACATTGCTTTAATCGGTCTAAAGCTGATCCATCAACTACATATTGTAAACGATTGTAATTGGAGAAGTAGAGGGACCTAAGTCCTCACCTTCTTCTTGATGTAACAACTTTAAATAATACTCCTTCTTTGAACCTAATTAAGTTTATTCTTTGAATGAAATAGCTAGGCTCCGTTCTTTAGAAATTCTTTGAGATTCTTGAATGACAAACTCTGTTACGTCTAGAAGTATTCGGTATCAATAAAGTGGATTTTGTTCCTCAACTAAAAAATCAAAATTTCTTTAAGGTTATCTTCGGTTAGAGAAGGAGAATGGGTTTGGGGAAAAAATAGCGACTCGTTTTTGAAGACGACTGATAAAAAGGAAAATTGGTTATACTTTTTTGGGTTATGAAATTTGTTATGTTTAATGAAATCAAAACTCTCTTTTTTTTTATCGGTCTAGAAAGGAATTAATGTATCGATAAAAAAAAAAGGTATAAAAGATTTATACCACCCAGTCCAAGAACAAAAAAAGGAGGAAAAAAAAAACAAGAACAACAAAGTTATAATTCTCATCAAACAAAACCTTGATGCTATAGAGTTGTGACATGGATACATTCAAGTTTATGGATAGTGGCCAAATCTTACACAACTGGGAACTTTGTATTCATATGTAATTCTGGGTGGGGATGTCGATGTAGGCTGGATCTCTTTCAGCTTCTCTTGTATTTGTTGATTTTTTTTTAATATAAACTTTTCTCTTCGAGAAAAAATAAAAAAAAACGAAGGAATAGAAAGGTCCACAGACAGACCCATCCTAAAGAAAACTATGGCAACTCAAAGAAAACAGTGTGTCAGTTTTTCATTACATCCCCTCGAGAAATATCCCGAAACTCTTTCTCGACTAAACACCAAGAATACATGACGATAAATTATTTTGTTGACTACTACAGTTTCATTGCAAACTTTATCAGTGAAGACCCTTGAGTTCCTTTTAAGAGACGATCTGCTGGAACATCAATACCCTTTCTTCTAAGAGTTTCTCTTGTAGGTAGCTTTCCATGACCATGACCATGATTAAACACAGTCAATACAGTCATCCAAGAATTTTTATTATGAGAACACTCAAAATGGTCTGGAAATGCACCGTTAATGATTCTTGTTCCTTTATCACGTACCTTGTGATTCTTGGAATGACAAATTAGCAGTCATACCGGAGTTGTGTCATACAAATCAAATCATGGCATGCCCTATTATCAGTCCACTCACATTACTTCCATTTCTTTTTGCCCAAAAGGGCTAAAATGTGAGGTCTTAGTACTCGTACCACCCAAAAATGTGTTCTACAAGTCATACGATCAACGGAATCCAGTGATTATAAATTAATCACATAACTCTCCCCAAATTCTCTTCATTAGCCTAAGCAAAACTCAAAACAATCGATTCCATGCCTGCCATTCTTCTTACAGAAAACAAGGTGGAATTATAAATGGACGGATGTGTAGGCGTCCGCATTTCTTAAGAAATTAGGGAAAACTAAAAACATGAAGTTAATGAAATTGAAAATTATTTCGACTTAGATCCGAAAATTATCATCACTCTAGAAAGCATTTCGAGGAATAATGGAGACGTCTCACTCCTTAGATTATGAATCACGTGATAACAGATGTCAGGTAAACTTGGTTTTAACATCATGTATTCGGCATTCAAGAACCAAGTCAGATTTGTTTTAGTATTTTGATCTCATTGGCTAGTGTTGCTTCTGAAGTCAACTAGAACTCGCCAAGTTCATTAGGTCTCTGTGACCGGATATATATTTTGTCGTGTACCTCAGTGTTTGGACTACCAATCCTGCTAAGGGCACCCAAGTGCTGGATGTATTATCAATTAATTAGGGTTAGAGGTTTAATTAATTAGTCAGTTAATTAGTTAGTTAATTAATAAACTATGATTAGCAATTATGGTCATGTTCCACGTTTCCTTGCTTGTTTTAGGGTTTAGCTTTCTGTTTTGTTGCCTAAACTTGTAAGAGAAGGACTATGAAGAAAATTGAATAAGAAATAGATTGTATCAGTGTATACAAGTGGGTTTTCGTTTATCTCTTGTGTTGAGAACAATACAATTGGTATCAGGAGAAGGTTACGATAACATGAGCAACAGTGAAAAATGTAGACGCAACAACCAAAGATTTAAAACAGAAAAGCAGGGAGTTGAGTGAGACCTTTGATAAAATGACGCATGAAAATAATAATCTTCTTCAACAACTCGTACGTTCTTCTGAAGAAAGTAAAGCAGTGGCTGAGAAAACTCATACTTTATTATTATTACAAAGTAACGAGGCTTTGACTCATTTATTGAAGTTTCTTGTTGTAAGAGAAAACCCTGAAAATCCTATCATGGAGTTATGTGAAAAATAGCAAGAGAGGTCTTCTCAAGTATCGATCTACACTCACACGGACTCAGAAATTATTTGGAAGTGGAAGAGCTTCAACATCAGCGCTTCGAGAGCTTCAATGGTACTTCCAAATCTACAACATAGATGACACTCAGAAAGTAAGTAATGCATCCTTATATCTTGATAGAAAATTTGATTCATGGTTTTTAGATTATCATACTGGTAAAGGGTATATTAGTTGGAGAGGGTAAATAGAAGCACTTTGTCTGAGGTTTGAGGATCTTGCGAATGAAAACTATGTTGGGTGTTTCAACAAACTGTTTCAAATCACCACAGTTAAAGAATATTACACTGAGTTTGAAACACTGAAGGCCTTAATGTTTGGTAAAAATCAGTATATGACTGAGGATTACTTCATTTTAAGCTTCATTAGTGGGCTAAAAACTGAGATTAAAAGTGTTGTTCAAATGTTCAAACCTACTACACATTCACAAGCCTTTTACTTAGATAGAATGCAAGAACTCACAATGGGTACTGGTCAAAAAACTACTAAACCACCACTCAGAGTCATTCCCACAACATCTCCTTCCAGATCTGGTACACCTCAAAACTCCACATCACCAAGGGTACCTACACCAAATTTCAACACCCCAAGACCCACTTACACTGCTAAATCAAATCCCTCAACATCCGGTTTTAGAAATCCTAATCTCATACCAATAGAAAGACTTACTTCAGAACAAATGGACCAGAGGTGTGCAAAGGGACGTTGCTACAATTGTAATGAACCATATAAGACTGGTCATAGGTGAAAATCTCGGAAACTATTTATGCTAATATATGAATATATGGAAGATAGAGAAGCTGAGGAGGGGCAGTCAATGGAAGAAGACAACCCAAGTCCTATGGATTAGGATATGGAGATATCCCTTCATGCTCTAACTGGTGGAACAAATGGTGAGACAATCAAGATCTCTGGGTTCCTGAAGAAGCAATCCATAACAGTCCTCATTGATACTGGGAATACTAATAGTTTCATTGACACTGATTTAGCTCAAAAGATGTCTTGCAGAGTGCAACCCACATCTCATCTCTTGGTGACAGTAGATAATGGGGAAAGAACTACAAGTACAGGGGTGTGTAACAAATTGAAATGGGAAATGCATGGACATAATTTTATGGAAGACTTGAGGTTACTTCCTCTCGAAGGGTGTGATATGGTGCTAGGAGCTGATTGGCTCAGGAAATTGTGGAATGTGATGTTTAACTTTGCTAAACTCAGTAATCACTTTTAAGAACAAGGGGAGGAAAATCACTTTAACAGGGAGCTTAGAAATGACTACCTAGAAGCAGATGAGCTCTAGTGCAGTGAAGAATTTCTTTATAAATGATACTCATGGGTTGGTGGGACACTTATTTTGTATTACTACTACACATCCACACCCTACTGCCATACCCACCAACATTCAAACATGTTAACTTCCTATGCTGATTTGTCCGAGGAACTAACTCATCTACCTCCCACCAGAATCTTAGATCACCAAATACCTCTCAAGCCCAATTATCAACCCACCAACCAGAGACCATATAAATTCCCTTACATTCAGAAATCTGTGGTGGAGAAGATAGTACAAGAAATGCTGGAAAATGGTATTATAGAACTAAGTCACAACCCTTTTTCTTCGCCAATACTATAAGTAAAGAACAAGGATGGTTCATGGAGGTTTTGTGTGGATTATAAGAAGCTTAATGATCTCACGATCAAAGATAAATATCATATTCCAGTGATAGATGAACTACTTGATGAATTACATGGAGCTAAAGTGTTCACCAAGATTGATCCGAGATCAGGATATCACCAGATAAGGGTATATGAGCATGACATACCCAAAACTGCTTTCAGTACACATCAAGGACACTATGAGTTCAAGGTTATGCATTTGGACTCACGAATGCACCAGCCATCTTCCAAGCCATGATGAATGAGGTATTAAAACCTTACTTAAGTCAGTTTGTATTAGTCTTCTTTGATGATATTTAGGTAGTCAATTAATTAACTATGATTAGCAATTATGGTCGTGGTTGTTCCACATGTCCTTTCTTGTTTTAGGGTTTAGTTTTCTCTTTTATTGCCTGAAATTGCAAGAGAAAGACTATGAAGAAAATTGAATAATAAATAGACTGTATTAGTGTATACAAGACGGTTTTCGTTGATCTCTTGTGCTGAGAACAATACATATTTGTATGAAAGTATGACTCTTTCAACTGTAACTGTCGACGTGGTACTCCCTCCTTCACTATTTTCCTTGACTTCCTACTATTTTTTGTGACTTATTTATGGTATGTTTATGGTATGAAATTGATCTTATGCCCTCTCATCATCACAATATTACATTTATTATGAACCCTGGTTGATCTTTATTCCTGAAAGACCATCAGACTTCAAGATCCCCACATATTGATCTGATGACAAACCTGTTATTCTGATAGTTCCAAGATGGCAGTCGACCACTTGGATTTTATTTTTTTTGAAATCAGTAATTTGTTTCTCTTTCAGTTCAAATTTTTCCATTGATAACCACTCAAACTGATTAGCCACATTGAAATCCCTATCTTATTTGAATTATAATTGAAGTTTTTCTGTTCATATCATCATTCCATTCATTGTATCTCAGATCTTGGTTCATGATGTGTTGGGATACAAAAATTCTTTACATCAGATGTTTGCTCGGACAATCGGATCCAACTACCATTTCTTGTTTTAACACTAAACACAGACAAAAGTTGACAGTTTATATATAACATAGGGATACACATAATCCAGCGCGAAAGGCCTAGAGACCTCACCTCTGTACTATTTTGATGTCACTAACAGGCCAAAGCCATACATATATAAGCGAAAATATTGTTTGTCGGCATGAAGTATGGATAAAAAAGTGGAATGTTATGAAAGTTAGAAGTAACTGAGTTGCTGGTCTCAAATACAAAAAATTCGAATGTTATGAAAGTTAGAAGTAACTTTGCTCTGGAAATTGAAGATAAGATCTTAGCATTATAATATTCACTGATATTAATGGTTCCCTGAAGCATGATATATAGATTAAGATGGCTTCTTACAAATGACAGGAATTTTATTGTTAAGTCAATGTACAAAAATCTTAAACATTGGTTGATTGACAACATTAATTCTGATATTACTGCCTTTTGGAAAGATTTTTGGAAATTGAATGTTTCCTAAATAATCAAAATTTTCTTGTGAAAATGTATTCATAATGCTCTTCCTGTTAGGAAAAAACTAGGTGAATACAGGCATCATATTGAATGAAATGCATTTATTGCGAATATGAATGTGAATCACTAAAGCATTTGTTTTTCGAGTGTTCATGTGCTAAATCAGTTGCCTTATTACCTCCAGTGGTAGGTATAAATGCTAGGAACGACTTAGAATTTTCCTTTGCTCAACTGTATACTAATTGGATAGCATGGGCGTATGACACTGCTGATATAGAAATCATGGTCACTAAATGTTGGTTGATTTGGAAGGAAAGATGTCTAAGAATCTTCCAATCCAAATCAACCACATGCATTGAACTATCTCTTCCGTACGAGACATCTGGCTTTTTGGTCTCCATTGAGACAACTAAAACAGGGAGTAACTTCTAACTCTTTTTATGTTTTAAGTAACCAATCAAATACTCATACTAATGGATGGTCAAAACCACAGAAAAATCAACTCAAAGTTAATTTTGATGGATCATGGATTGATTCTATATCTCCTGGATATGGTATAATATCGAGATGTGATACAGGTAATGCAACACAAGCTACAACTGGGACTTTCAGGGCTTCCACGGCAGAAGAAGCAGAGGCTATGAGCATGCTAGAGGCAGCAACTTTGGCAAAGACCATGAAGTTAAAAAATATGGGTTGAACGTGATTTCCGAAGGATAATATATTATGCTCAATACACGCAAAGCAGTATTTTTTCAAGGAACAAAGGCATAGTCTCAGAAGCAGTGAAAATTTTGAAGACCTGTGACAACTTTTTGGGCTTTATGTTTTCAAACAGACAGGGAAATTAAGTGGCAGACATTTTGGCTAAGGAAGCACGAAAATAGGAAATTCACAAACAACATTGGTTGTTGATGCCTCTCTTTTTAAACTAGGTCTTGTTGTCGGATTTAAACTTTTCTTTTTCGGTTGATATGTTTGGTTTACAATCTAGGGATAATCTCATGTTGGTAGACACCAATATCTCAAATCAGTTTGAAGAGATAAGGGTAACCAATATCATAGATTATCCCTTGTAATCTTTCTCCTATCAATTTAAGTAATTTTCAAAAAAAAAGAAAACTAAAAAAAAAAAAAAAAAAAAGGATAAAAATCTTATTGTGTAGAAGCAGCCAATGAGTTTGGTGTAGAATTCAACTAGTTAGTTGAAGATGTTATGGAAAAAAGACATGCATGCCAATTAGCTTTCATCTCGTCGGTATGCATAAAAATACATAGGCCAACTAACTTCATGAGATTAGTTATCAAAACCTTCCTCAGCATACTCATTACCTGACTAATTAACACTACAAAACAAGAATTTTCTGAAAGCAAAAGAAAAAACATTGTCATTGAAATCTTTCCAATTTTTCCGAAGTGCACTCTGTCCATCAAGTTCATCAGACATTAGAGGAAACTAAGTTCATGTATTCTTTGAAACTCAAAGTTCTTAATAATCAAATCGGATTAGCAATTTGGGAGATTGACAATATCATTAATTTTATTATAATTATCGGCTTCTCAAGGATTGAAAATTGATAAAGTTTCCATACCATAATGACAGAATGAGAGAAAAAATAAAAGGGTAAAAAGTTTCATGGTGTTTATATCTGCATCGATATCCAAATACCAACAAAGTCTGATTGATCAGTTGGCTTAGGAGTTCACTGATATTTTCCCTCCGTTAATCTATTTTGAATATTGAGTACTGGTTGCAAACTATTTACCTCATTTTTGACATTTTTTTAAAGCAATTTTGACATAAATTTATGAACTACCTTAGCAAATATTACTGATCAGTTGTCATAAAATTATGAACTACCTTAGCAATTTTTGACATAAAATTATGAACTAACTTTTTTATTTTATTTTTTTTGGTTCTACTATGTCCGCTGTATGTACGTTTCTGTCTCATAAAACATTTCTCTGATGCCGCAAATTCTCTTATAAAGATCCTTGGAAATATTTTGCATTTTATAATTTTCCTATAAAATCTTTTACAGTCAAAAATTTATTACCAAAGAATTTTATGACTATGTAGAACTACCAAGTGCTTAACCAATTCAACCATTAAACACCTGATGTTCACCATGTTCAACGAAAATAAAGAGGAAAATGTGTAAAATTCTTGAGGATGCAAGCATTCATAAATTGTTTGTCATGTATCACGTGTAATTGTAAAATAGGACATGCATTTTGTAAGTGATCATTTCACTAAGTTCTCTTATATAAAAAAAACAAAACAATTCAAAGGCATGCCTTGTCTCTCCGGTGTTAACGATATGGGACATTAGAGAAAACTAAGCGATTAATATGAACTGATGGAGTTCATGGAGATTAGAATGGCTTAGCAGGTACACTAAGAGTCTCTAGCATGTTAGAATGACTTGGTGTTCCGCTGGAAAGAAAAGGTTTACTGTCAAGCTCTTAGTGAGCCTTAGTCAGTGGTGCTTTTTAATTTTCTTTAAGAGTCTTTAGTTTTTGCAGCTTGGAAACTCTATTATCTACCAATTTCTTTGTAATGCAACTGTTTCCTTTGTGCCTCCTCCGGCACCTTATCAATCTATGTTAGCCTTTATCATAAAAAAAAAGCTAGTTCACTATTGGTTTGATAATGCAAATATAAACCATCTTTTTCTTCATTTAAGCTTCCTGTTCAGAATAAATTCATGCCAAAATTCTTAACGTTCGGTTTTTGAATTCATTATTTAAAGTAAAATTTAAGTTTTGGTTTGAAAACAATAAAAACTTTTAGGTAAATATGGAAACTCTTTCCAAATTGCTCACAACATCAAAGAAACCAATTTCACTTGGCTTATAGTTTCCCACCCTTCTTCAAACTTTGTGGTGCAGATTATATAAGCAGACATATTAGAATGTAGCATTAGCATTTGAAGCATTTTACTTCTAGAAAGATGCAATAGTATTTGAGTTATAAATGATTAACCATTTTAGAAATCTGCCGCCGCTCTTATATGTAGGCATGAAGCAATAGGACGGAGGGATGTAGGGACAAATGGGGTCCGCCGAGCCCACTTGTTTTTGAAATCCCATTAATATAGGCTTATAATTTTTGTAATTTACATGTGTTGTTGGGCAAATATGCTTAATAAAATTGAAATTTTATTTTTAATGGGTCAAAATTGTAAAATTCATGTAAAATTAATACAAATGCATCGGATGTATGATGTAAAAACAAAAAGACGATCTAAATTACAATATCTAATTTAAATCCAAATTTTTTATGATTTGATTTTCACTTAGTTAATACTAAAAAGTCAATAAAATGTCCAAAAAAAATCGGGCAGCCTTCGGCCGCATACTAGCTAGCATATACACACGTTTACCATATGAATTTACCCCCACTTGGAAAAAAGTATGGCTCCGTCACTCTGAATCATATTAGCATATCATCAGAATTGAGTAAAATTTGTTATTTAATATTTCCTTTGAAATAGTAATTTCAATCATGGATAATGGTGCTTTTCTCAAAAATTGCAGTTTGACGTTTCAGCATGTGTGGTGAGAATATTTGTTACAAGCTCATGTTGTTGGCACTTCAGGATACTTTTTTCTTTTCTTTTTGAACTCTTTTTAGGAAATTATCTCTTGGTATCTAGGATAATTTGGTTGAGTAGGTTTTACTGGATTTCCTACCAGGTTATAGTGGATAATCTTACTGCAACGAAGATCTCTGTGACAAATCTTGTTGGCTGGCATTTCTACATGTTAACTCACCGTAACAACTGCATACCACAGGGTTAACTCACCGTGATTTTCGATCCCGTCATCTTGTTGACGAAGTTATATGCTTTGTCTGGAAATGCACAGGCCTTCCAAGGGTTATACGATTGATGTTGTGGGAGCAACTTTCTCTTGATAAAGCATTTCATAGTTCTTTTGATGTTTCCTTTTTCTTCACTCCTTGAGCAAAAATGATTGCATCGGTGTTACTTGCCACTTTTGACCCGGCGAGTCAGGATCACTGGATGGTGGATGCATGGTCTTCCATGTCAGACTTGCAACGCAAGTGCTCCCAAGCTCCCAACATTGTTTTTCACATTTCGCTTAATAATCATGAATCAGGCCTAATGTGGATTGTGCAATATGCTCAGTGAATGAGAAATTAATTTAACAATTCCTTGACTGAAGATGCCTTATTCATGATTTGAACCGAATTCTTGTTTTCTGCACGCATGTTGTAATGCATAGTCATACTGGAATGGTCTCTTTGAACAAATCAATTCAGGGCATGCCTTATCTTCAGTCTCATTCACTCAAGATTACTTTCACCCTTGTATTCAGACAGGGTAGACTGCATTCGTCATGTGTTTAACACCTTGGATGTGGCGATATAACTTTCCTCAACGTCTCTTATAATTTTTTTATAGCGTAATATATGAACAAAAGATCTCTTGAAAAGGGAAAATCGTGTTAAGGTGAAATTATGGTTGCATTAAAAATATCAAGATGGAGACGTTCGAATTGTTCCTCAGATTTATAAGACAATAGAGAAAACTAATTAGCTTAAGTCAATAGCAGTAGTAATTGTTTTTTTTACCAAACAAATAGATAAGATGGTATGAAGTTTCATTCATGGGGATTCTGAATCACAAAATATCACAGCCAAATCATTACGTCAGGGCTTAGTATCTAAATGCCTGAAATCAGTATTAAAATTGGATCTTAAATTGATAATTTCGTAGCCTAAATTTTTTGATTATCAGTCTATGAGTTCAAAATTACATACTCTGTAAAATAATTTCATCATGGTAGCCTTAATTTCTCTCCGATTTGTTCTTGCTCTTGGACAAACCATTGAACCTGTTTAAACAGGCCACCTTCCAAGCTCTTTATATCATTAGGACCATTGAAAGAAAACATGCAACCTCTCGAAAGAAAATGAAAATTTTTCCATTGCCTGCCGCTGCCAGCAAGGAAAGACAAATGTTTGCAGGTTACTATTTGCAAGACGTGTTGGTACAAAGCTAACGAGTTAAATTCAGGGTATTGCCAGATCAGTCTCTCTCGGCCCAGTCACAGTAAATTAGTTGGTTCACTTTCTCTCACACAAAATGAGATGTGAGGTACTACTTGTACATTTGAATCAATCTTGGTAAAGGGGCGGTAGGAATCGTTAGAGGGGTGGCAAGTGAATAAGACAAAAAAGGTCATTACAAGTAAATTCAAGTGCCCCTTATCAATGAAAAATATGGAAATGACTAATTAGCCCTTATTGTTAATAATCAAGATTAGTAATGATAATCAAGATTAGTGTTGATAATTAATTTTTACTTATTATAACTCCAAAATCAGATTTTTAGAGTTAACAAAAAAAAAAAAAAAAAAAAAAATAGAGGAGAAGAAAAAGAAAACTTATGTGATATTTGTGAAACCCTAGATTTTGATTCACTCAACCAAAATGAGTGATTCCAGTGACCCGATATACTTCTAAATTAGTTCCAATTAGCTTTTTCTCGCTCAAAATTATCTAAACTACATAACAAAATCAAAATTTGTGAATTTTCAGAAGAACTTACGGTTGCAATTTTGCTCGTGACCAACCGTAACTCTTAGTTACGGTTCGTAAGTTATCGAATACCAACCGTAACTGGTTAAATTTGGGGAAGATCCAATCATAAAACCAGTTATGGTTGGTAACTAATGAATCGAGACCATCCGTAATTACCCTACGGTTGG
The DNA here is from genome assembly GCA_023531295.1 of Papaver armeniacum. NCBI lineage: Eukaryota > Viridiplantae > Streptophyta > Magnoliopsida > Ranunculales > Papaveraceae > Papaver > Papaver armeniacum. Next base: position 366,448 of record JAJJWW010016644.1, read on the forward strand.
TATGTCAACTTAACTTTTGAACCGTAAATCATTATTTAATAAATTCTTAAGACACAAGAATATTTACGGTTGGTATGGTTGTTTGAGTAACAAACCGTAACTCAATTACGGTTGATAAATATGATGCAAATAAAAACCGTAACTGAGCATATTCTCAAAACTAAGAACATACGGTTGGTAATTGAACTATTACCAACCGTATGTTCTTCAAAATCTCCAGTTACGGTTCGTAATTGAGTTGTTACCAACCGTAACTCGCATAAACCCAGAAATTTCAATTTCAATTTTCATACAAAACCCTAATTTTTGATACAAAATTAAATTAAATCCAACACGATAAACAAAACCCTAACTGGGTTTTTCCAAACATTTTTCAAATCGCCGATTAATCGAAGACGATGAAGTTTTCGGTTTTAATGGAGGTTAAGATTGATGGAGGAGAAGAGAAGATGAAAGAAGAAGATGAAAAAAAAACTAATTTGATTTTTTCTGATTCATTAAGTTTAAAAAAAATTGATTTGATTTTGGTTAATTTAAGGTGAAAAGGATAATCTAGTCAATCTACACCCCTATAGGACACCCCCTAACCAATAAGAGGGACATTGCTATCACACTTGCCGCCCCTCTACCAATTCATGCCGCCCTTTTACCAAGCTTGATTTGAATACACTTGCAGTATTTTTCATGTTTTGTATGTTTCATAACATTATGAATTTGGTCACTACAACCTTCCTCGTCACCCTCTTATAAACCAAACTAACTAGACCGCAAAATAACAAGTATTTGAAAGCAGAAGTGAGAAAATATATCATTCAATTCTTTCCACAATGTGCAGGTGTTATATGAGACATTAGAGGAAACCAAATCCACTTGTCCATAAAAATTCCAGATTTCCACCATACACGTTAAAATTCCCTCCATACACAGTTTCTCCGAATCTTATGAGTTTTGTTAGATTTAGAAATTTAGTTTATAATTACGACTTCACAGTTTACAATCCCTTCTTCAAAATTGAAAATTATGTTTGTGTGTTATGCGATTCTACCATGTACTTTTCGTATAAGTTATTACAACAAGCTTATTATTATGATTTTGGTCGTCAGAAGTGGTTCACAAGCTTTATTCTCTTTGCAGACTTCAAAAGTGGTTCAACAAATCAATATTACCCTAGAATACTTCTTTCAGTTGTACATGCCCATCACAAAAGAAGAAGCATTATAGTATATTAGTATCGGTTATTGTTGCTCACTATTCTATCTCCACCATATCAAATTGTGGCCTGTGTACAACATTTTATTTTTACCAGCTATGAATCGCGAATTCTCTTTATTTTATTTTTTTTGTACATATAGTCACCACACAATTTTTATAAACACAAAGATGAAAACTCAAGTGATAAACCATGCCTAATGAGTAGGGAGTTCCAGCCTGTATTGAATCTTTGGAATCAAGATTATGCTGTTTGGGCGACTGTCAAATTCAAACTCAGCAGCAAATAGCTAACCACAAGTGTAAGCAAGCATATTGAAACACTAGACCAAAGTGCCAAATTTGTTGATAAGTTTGGCAATTGGCATCAAAGATACTCAAGGTAGTCTTGATGTGCTTAGTGGACAAAATTCGGTTGTCCTCGTCCCATCATCGGTGCCACAACCAGATTCCAAACAAGGTGCCGGTGCGTCCTTAGAAAACTAACCGTACCTTACATTTTTATTTTTTTTTACTAAATTTTCCTAATTCAGTGGCTTATTAGTTAATCTTTTAATACCTGTTTTGTCTGTCTATGTTTTCACCTTGGAACCCAAGTTCCCTAAAAAAAATTTACATTTGGCTTGATGATCATGAATCAGGCAGGTCTAATGGGCATTGTTCTCCGCGGATGAGATGCATTAATTGAATTATCTAAAGATGCACCATTCATCATTTGAACCTGTGTACTTCTTCTTTTCTGGTCACATACGTATCTTCTTCATTTAATAATGCAGCGCATCAGCTAACTAAGCATGCGATAAACATAAGTAGTAGGTCTAGTTGGTTTAATGATTGTCCCTTTTGGATGGCTGAATACATTGAACAAGATTTGAACAATATGTCAATTTGATATATTAAGAGCAAGTCTTATGGTGGAATCCAAGCTATTCCAAGTTTGGAAAATCCATGGAATGTCAAGTCTAATGGCTTCCAAGTTGGGGTCTTCCACAGAAAATCCAAGCAACCTTCCATGGTTTCGTGGAAGGGTTCGTGGAATCCATCAAAAACGCTAATAACAATAGCGCTGAACGCCAATAAGAATGGCGCAGTAGAGGACAAGAAACGCTAATAAGAATAGCGTAAAACGCTATTAAGATTGGAGCTTAGCTCCATTAAGATTGGCGTTTTTTTTATCCGTAGATTTAAACTGAGTTGTTGAGAATCTAACGGCTAAGAAAAAAACGCTAATAAGATTGGAGCTTAGCTCCATTAAGATTGGCGTTTTTTTTTATCCGTAGATTTAAACTGAGTTGTTGAGAATCTAACGGCTAAGAAAAAAAACGCTAATAAAATTGGAGCTTAGCTCCATTAAGATTGGCGTTTTTTTAGCGCTATTAAGAATGGAGCTTAGCTCCATTAAGATTAAGCGTTTCTACTATTCCACCATTAGACTTGCGCTTCCATCCACAGTTCCAAGTGCTGAGGTGGCGTGGAAGATGAAAGATGGATGGATTCCACCATAAGACTTGCTCTAAATGAAATAAACTATCTTTCTTATTAAAAAAAATAAAAAAAATGTATAGTCATATTGGAACGATTCTTTTAAAAAATCAATTCAGGGCACAAACATTTATTGCCGACCAAATCCACAGTCCAGTTCATTGTGTGGCATACAGCCCTTGGTATTTAACCCTTGGCGGCACATGGCTTTCGTGCGTACTGTGTACCCACCATATTGTTGGTACAATTGGATCACTCTGATACCAATTGTTGGGGTTCAGAGCTATCTACATGCTAATACTGTGGAAACATATTAGCTAACAAGAAACACTTGATCTCTTGGATTTCTCCATGAACCTCACTACGATCTAGGATAAGAAGAAGAGAAAGAGAACCAAACAGATGCAAGCCATATATCAAAGCAACAAGAATAAAGTACTCACGGATTTAACGTGGTTCAACAATATACACAATGTGTGTAATATTGTCTACATCCACCAAACGGCTACGACCTCTTTATTCATTATAGAATCACCACTGAGAATTACACAACTGATTGACTAATCAACCCATTGACTCACCATAATGTGACCGAACACAAGAACTCTCACAAGCACCCTATAAGATCCAAAGTAGCGTCTTCACCCATACGAGATAACGTTTACCACATTATCTACCACAACAAGATGATCTTCTCTCGCACACCCCGATATAGATTACCATGGACGCCTTTAGCTCAACACCAATAATCTAATCCAAAGCACCACCAAGATGATCTTCTCTTCAACAAGATGTCTTACCAACATCTCCATATGAATACTCCATAACGACATATCTTCCAACATCGATAAGTATCCCATAAGCACCATAATGGTGTACTCCTTCCACCATTAGGTCTCTCACATAACCACCTCAATAGGTGGGATGAATCCCTCACATCTCTACGAGATTTACATTGAGGATTCCATAACTAAAACACTTAGCCTAGACCTCCTTATATAGGAGTCAAAAACTTGGTTCCCAAGGAAACCATGGTCAATTAGGAAACCCATCTTATATATGGAAGTTGTCCTAAACCATCTACGTTTCCCAAACGGAGCCTTTCCGGAACCTCCTAGAATTTAGCCGTCTTCTTTGACCTAAACTAGGAAACTCACGTTTCCTTACACATATTTCAAATGAACTCTGCAATCAACATAGACTGCATGTGTCATGCGTTTATCACCTTGGAACTGGTGATATTAATCTTCCTCTACGTCTCTTACAGTTGTCGGCCTAAGTATAATTGATAAACAAAATAATGTTCTTAACGCGGAAAAGCTCGCTGTATACGTAAATCAAGGTGGAATTTTGGACGAATACTCGAAGTGTACTCAAGTTTATAAGACATTAGAGAAAACTAAAGTGTTTGTTATCAGCCGGTGCCACTGTAGTACAGTGGTAAAGTCACTAGGTGATGATTCCAGTGATCTGAGTTCGAAACTCGCTAGCATCAAAAATTCTTTACCGATCAAAAAAAAAAAAAAGTGTTTGTTATCAAGCGAATAATTCTTTATCCGTAATCAAATTAAAGATTATATGAAGTTATATCATCCGGATGATAGATTTGCGGAAGATATCACCGTCTGGATTACTCTTAATTGCATTTTTCAACTACTGCATTCATACACTTTATTTTAGAGGATTGAGTTGTTTATGGTGCTTTCAGATAATATTGCAATCCAAGCGTTCTGTTTGTCGGTCTGCGAGGTCAATACTTTGCTGTATAACATTTCAAGCTGTTTTTCACTGTACCGGATTTGTTACCGCTCTCCAACAACTCCTAAGGCCCATTTTTTTTTAATTACAAACTTTAAAAAATTAGACCACGGAATGAAAGAAAGAAAGCAAAATAATTTTGAAATAAACAAAAAACAAATCCATAATGGAAATGACATGGATTAAATGAGGGTAAGTCCTGTATAAGAAAATTCAAATTTGTCAATTCCCTGCCAGTTAATACTCAAATGGAGGAAGAAAGGCAATGACGGACGAAACACTTTGTAATCTATATCTAAAACCCATCACATTTCAAATGCATTTCAAGTAAAATGGTTCGTAGAGAGAATTTTAGAGTTTGGTCAAAATTTGGGAGTATCAATCAAAACCATGGAAAAATAATTGGATGAATCATAATAATAATTGCGCGGGTTTACTGATCTTGTTACAAAAATTATTTTGCAAATAATTTTATTTTCCTGATTTACTTTTTTTTGAAGCATTTTGCTGATTGATTAAGAAGAAATATATCGATTATTCAACAATTATTTTTAATTATTTTTTCTATTCAATATCTAGATTTCCTTTTCTTAAGAAAGCTTGGCCAGATATATACAAAATTGTTTCAGAATCTACGATGAGGACTACGGTACAGACTCATACTTTTGTCTCATGAGTAGGTTTTACTAGACATCCTTTTTGAGAGATTTACTGATGTCTCTACATGTTTTTGCGTTGCTTAGCAAAATGATTCCACCCACAGATGCATATCAAAAGTTCGACTCAACAAGTCACCAAGAATTTAGTCCCATCAGCTTCTTCACGATGTCATATGCTTTGTTTGGAAATGCATCGGAAAAGTGATGAAATTGACCATCTTGCTTTAAATCATGTTATAGGCCTTGCACGCAACTTGCCACATTTTAATGTGGTAGACCATGGACCGGTCATGATATTCATTCCAAGGTAGGGGTGTACAGAATGCCCGGAAGCCTGCGGCCTGCCATGTACCGCCTGGATCCGAAGGAGCCCATGGGCGCCCGACAGCCTGTCATGGGCTAGCCCGGCCTGCCCGATAATTATAAGTGGGCGGACCCGGGTTTTTGTTCAAATATTGGAGTCCGGCTGTTAGCCCGCATTAGAGCTCTGTTTAGTTACGGCATGCCCGATCGCCAATAAGTTTTCTACTAGTGTGATGGATTTCTCAAGAACTTAAATTTCATATGTGGACAATTTATTGGGTTAGAGAAAATTCTGAATTACATTTCACAGTAATGAATATGAATTGCTTGAACTATCATTTGAACGAGTTACAGATATATCATCATTCATCAATCCAAAAAAAACAAACATATATACTTTAAAATTTTGAATTATCTCTTGGGCCCGAGGCCTGCCCGACCCGACCTGGCCTGGCCTGTATTGTTTCACGGGTATGGACGGGCCATGGGCATTAAATTTTTGTTATTGCCCGGCCCGGTCTGGCCTGTTAAACTTAATGGGTAGTAAGGACTACAAGCCCGTCCGGCCCGGCCTGTGCTATAATCGGGCTTGGACTGGCCTGCCCGGCCCGATGTACACCCCTATTCCAAGGAGTTGTCTGTCCCGAAAAGATGAACGGTATACACTTCACTATCCATGTGAAACTCGCAAGTCCCTACTTGAATCGCAACACTCTTGTCTTGATCTCTAATCACGTATCTTGCAACGTTTAGTTTATAAGGAATTGTCACTTTTCACAATTCAATTCATAGCATTCTTCATCTGCAGTCACAGTATGTCACTCACGCAACTTTTGTTTATTGTGGGTTGTTAATTACTTGTACTACCTAAAAGGTATTCTGCATGTTTCATTTTTTTTTTTTTTTTTTGCTCGGTATTCTGCATGCGTTTACCACCACCGGTGATTATAAATTTATAAGTTCTACTTACCTTACTCAACTTCACTTGTTGGTTTAAGTAAACATATGTCTTGCACAGGAAACGGGGAAAGCCTTGTTTTAATTTCTTGAATAATGAATACACGTACGAGTGTTCTCGATTTATAAGACATTCGAGAAAACTAAATATCCGGGTTTAGTGAAATTAGAGAGTTTGTGATTTCAAATTAACTTTGGATTGCTGAGATTTCTTTAGTAAAGTCCGCTTGTGCACATCCATTTCACAAGGATTAGGTTAAATTAAGGTTTAAGCCATAGATGCTAACAACCTGACAGTGATATGCCACACATATTACCTTAACTTATACTACATTAAAGTGTCGTGCTTAATACTACGGTGTTTAATACAGTATTAAAGTGAGGTGTTTTTATCCAACTTTATTTTCTATTGAAGTTACATTAGTTGGCAACTTGGCATAATAAAATTCGCATCATTTTGACATTTGACTTTTTCTTTTTCCTATTAGCAGAGAAGGATTTGCAAGATGTTTTATCTACGTGTCTTGTTTTATCTGTGTATTTGTTTCATTGGTCATATGCTATTGATACATCTTGTACTCACATTTCCCTTTTATTGATTCTGTAATCTTTCCTCTGACGTTAATGAAATGGGAAAATTGGGAATATGCCCCGTTTTCACTAATTCGTTTGGGGATCTATCCTATAACGGAAATTATTAAGAAATTTATCCCGGAGAGAGAAAATAACTGTTAAATGGTTAATATCTCACATGTGTGGGATTATATGTGCGCATCGGTGACATTTCACCTCAACGCTCAAATAAGCGACATTGCGTATCAACCCTGAACAATACAGTTGACGACTGACGAGCAAACATGAAGAGGAGGAGAGAAGAAACCTGTTGGTCTATAGTAAATGGAATCAGGTGATGATAGCGAACAGATCTACTTCTTTCTTTTTCCCCACCATCAAAGTGATGTCTCTCTAAGGCATTTTTTCAAACATTTTAGAAGCATTTCACACATAAGAAGAGACAACCCATACATTTAAGATCAATTCCAGACTTGTACGAGTACATAATTACAGCAAAGCAATTCTACGTACGCTAATAACCAAATATATTTTAAGCTCAAAAATTAACTTTCAATTCATCCTCCTTAATAACGGAACCTTCAATTTCCCAATCCTTCTGAAACCATCCCTTCCTCAGTCTTCACATAACAGCAAAGCCCAAACTCTACCTTCGTTTCTACCCTTAAACTCTGTTGCTACTCAGAATGCAATCCAAATCACCTATTGAATTTATATACTTTGACCATTTCATACATACACTTGCAAATAAACTCACGACTTACCGGCATAAGAGCGAAACCAGCTGCTCTGTTGAGGGTAAAAATATCATTGATGCGCATGTGGTAAGTCCACACATGTGGGATATTAGTCACTTAACTGTTTGTTTCTCTCTCCGAGATAGATATCTTAATTTTTTCCGTTAAGGGATAGATCCCAAACGAATTAGTGAAAACGGGACATATTTTCAATTTTCCCTGATGAAAAAACCATAATTATTCTTACCATTATGGTATCAGAGGTGAAATCCTAGTTTTACTTCGATCCATCTCACCTTCTCTGCAAAATCTGATTATTAAACTCAATCAATCTCTTTCTTTCTCAACTTCAATTTGTTACCAATATTGTTTTGTTCCCAACTTCAACTTTCGCACAAATTTCAGGTTGTCAAAATTGTTCAATCTTTACTTTCCTTCTTCATCATTTCACAATCAAATTGCTACTTAACACAATGATTTCTTTAAACCCCATCTCCATTGTACATATTCCCCTTCATACCATGTCAAACACTACTCCAATTAAGCTTGAGGAGCATAATTTTTATACTTGGAAGTCATTGATCATCCCAATTTTGAAGAAATTTAGAGTTCAAGATGTTGTAACAGGTGAATCGGTTTGCCCACCTAAGTTTCTAGTTCTTTGATGTGGTAAACCCAGATTATATAAAGTGTCAAGATGAAGATCAAACACTAATTCTTCTCATACATGCATCAATCTTTGAATCGATACTCTCTCATGCAAAGTGGGATGCGAAGACTTGTTGAGTTGAGGTTGAACCTTGTAGAACGCTTTGGACTCCTGCACATTGCATTCAATTGATGACTAAATTGCGCACGTTAAGAAAAGGTTAAGATGAATTAGTTTTCTTAACCCTAAGAGGTCTTCCTTCGCATATCATTCATTCCCGCACTCCAATTCGAGTTAGATCGGTTCAATTAAATTTCGAGAACTCCACAGGCTTCTACTCAATAAGAGATTATTATTCATAAAAAAAAACACTTCTACTCAATCTGAAGAATTCACTACCGGTTTTTAACGATACCGGTTCGATCATTGGTGATGGTTATAATCATATTTTTCAGCCCACTTATCATTCAAACTATTCATACCATGGAAAATTGGTTTGTCAAATATGGAAGAAACTAGGTCACCTTTTTGATGAATGCATCAATAGAATTAATTTTTCGTTTCAAGGTCGATCTGCTCTAAAGAACTTCGCTGCCATGCTTGCTTGTCTTTGGTTTTTTATGGAAAAATCCATGGTATGATACTTAAAATTGTGTCTCTCATTCTACCACTTCGTCAACTGGTATTGAGAAGATGAACGCCACTGTCAACAATGAAGGTGTGGCTTTTTGTATACAAGGTTTTCACCTCAATAACATTCTTTATGTCTAAACTTATGATGAAAGCAAATAAAGGAGAGAGAAAAGTCAAGGGTTAGAGAGGCGATTTTCTGGCGACGTTGACTCGAGTCAAGCTTTTAATCTTCAATTCGTTCTTGGGATTTCTTCTCAATTTCTTATCTGTATGTTTGGATCGAGCTTAATGATTGGTGTAGGATAGTAAGTGGTTCGATTTCTCTCTTATTTTACTTCTTTTCTTTGATTATGGTTCTTTCTTTGCAATCTGGGTTTGAGTCTCAAATGGGAGGTGGTATTAGGGTTCCTGCAAAAACAAGTTTAGGGAAGAATCTTAAGTGGTCTGAGCTTTTATCAGTTGAGAAGGATGTGGAGATTCACGATCCATTAGTGTATGAAACTCCATCTATGATAGATGGAGCGAAGATGATGGTTTTTTCTGAACAAGAAATCGAAGAGGATGTGCAAAAATGTGAAAACCTAGTTGTTGGTTGCTTTGTAGGGAAACGTTTAGCATTCCAACTGGTGCGAAACACGGTTAAGAGGGTTTGGAAAGTGAAGAATGATTTCAAGATGACCCTCCATGATGATTCCATTTTTGTTTTTGAGTTTGATTCAGAGGAGGATAGAGCTACAGCTCTTGAACATGGATGCTTCTTTATTGCAGGGCAATTGTTTGTTGTTAGGCCATGGACATTGATGATTGAGCAGGAGCTGTCTGAATTGAAAACAATTCCTGTATGGGTAAATTTAAGGAAAGTTCCGCTTCACTTGTGGAATGCAAAGGGTCTGGGTAAGCTTGCAAGTTTCATTGGAGTACCTCTGATGCTGGATAAACAAACAATGTCCAGATCCCGAATGGCTTATGCACGAATTTGTGTGGAAATTGCTGTTGATTATGATTTTCCTTCTCACATTGATGCTTTAGTGGGTGATGTGAAGATCAAAGTGCCATTGAATATAGTTGGAGACCTCCAAGGTGCCAACACCGTAATGTTTTTGGACATACTCAAGCTAAGTGTTTCGTAATTTGCAATGTCATCTGCTATTGTTCTTCTTGGAAAGTTGCTAAAGTTGCTTCTGCAGCTAAATTGGTTCAACAAGCTTCTGCTTCAAAGGATAAAGCCACTGAGTCTAATGAATGGCAAGTGAAGAGTCTTAAAAGAAGTAGAGGTAAGCTTGGAGGCAAGAATGATGAGGCTGGTAGAGGAGGAACAAATGGTGCGTCTAGTAATAAATCTTCTGGGGCAATTGGTCAAGATACTTCTGTTCTAATTCAAAATAAATTCCACCACCTTGAGGACGCAGCTACTGAGATGAATGTGGAGGGTCCAGTGGCACATGTTATTATGGAAGATAATATTCTCCAAGAAATTGGAGGTAATAAGGAGAATGAGATGATTATGGAGGAGGCTATGTCTACAAGTGGGCAACTAAGTGGGAAGGTCACACCTGCAAAAGCTTGTAGTGAAGTGGGATTTGTTTTAACCCAAGTGGAGAAGTTAGATGATGGGCAGAAAGGAGTTGAAGGTGAGGGTGTAAGATCTCATTTTCTTCTAAATCTGATGGAGTTGGCAAGGTAACTTTGGGTGTGAAGGGTGCAGGTAGACCTGCTAAAGGTAGGAAACCAAACCCCCCTAATATTTAAATGATTAAACTGGGAATATGGAACACAAGGGGTCTTAATGATCCTTTGAAACAAGTGGAGGTTAGAAATTTGATTAGAAATAGTAGTTTGAGTTTATTAGGTATTATGGAAACTCATGTCCAAGAGTCTAATAAGGACAGAATTAGAAGAAATATCAATTCTTCTTAATATAAAGGAGAATAATTTTGCTGACGTGTCGGTACTAGAATAGTTTGGCTGACGTGGCGGCTCCAAAACAATCCTCCCATTTTGTCCAATTAAGATATGCCACGTGGAAAGTACTGAATCGATATGTTACTTTACCGACGAAGAGAAACGTAATTAGACCGATTGGTTACATTTCTGAAAAATCTTAATCGTGACGTTTCCGACTGTTGGTCATTGTGTTTGAAAATTAACGAAAAGACACTACGTCATGGTCAATTAGTATAAAAAACTTTCCCGTCATGGAAATACACTACAGTTTCTTACCGTTTGTTCTTCTCGCAGATTAGAATCACTACATACACGATTCATTAGGTTTCTTCTTCCTCTACAGTTTGTTCCATGGATCGATAGACATAACCAACAACATCAGATCGTGGCCAGAGTCAAGAGAAAGTGCGCCATGGAGACACTCGACCAACAGCCTGCAGTCGATGCCAGAGCAAAAAGAAAGGACATCTGGTGGTAGATTATACATCATACCAAAAATTGCTGATGTGTCAGAACTACAACAAATCAAATGGTTAAACCATTAACCCGCTGATGAAAGCAACCATGCCTCCATTGAATCAGAAAAACTAAAAAATCTTATCAGGGACTCCAGAATCCTCGCGTGAAAATCATCCGGTACATATTTTCATGAATTTTACTGATAAGATTTTTTAGTTTTTTCTGATTCAATGGAGGCATGGTTGCTTGCATCAGCGGTTAATGGTTTAACCATTTGATCGGAATTTTACATATCACTACCATATCGTTGCATTCTAATCAACAAATGATGGATAACTATAATGGGTTTAGTTAAAACTTCAGAGATTACTTCTTTTGTACCAAAGATTCTTGAGCACTCCGTTTGATCGATCAAGAACGAAATGGACAAATTTTAGTTTCGGTGAACATACATATATCAGTTCGTTCTTTCAATCATTTACCGTGTTTAAGAATGTTCTTTATCAATGACTTTTCTATGTTCTCTTTAGTTCCTTACCAGTTGAATCATAGACTTTTTGTGTTTGTTAAAATTTCTGATAAGGAACTGCAGTTATTCCCATGTTTATGATCCCGTAATAGTTTGTCTACCTTTTTTTTGTTTTTTTTTCAGTGCAACGTCAAACATTTAGAATAATTTTGCCAACTTAGTGGAAACCATGCATGTAGTATGTTTCAGACGTACAATTGGAGTCTCAAGAAGGGTGAAGATGCATGCTCTGAATGAAAACCGCGACAAAATGGTGACTGAGTATGTTCCAATATGTAAGAAAGGCTTTTGAAGCGATGGAAAAGTGGTAAAGATTAAGTCATTAACTATACTTTTCTCTTCCTACTTTTTTCTTTATTTCCCTTTCTTGGTGGTCCAATCTATTGGTCTTCTGGTGTGGTCGAAACTATTATCCATTTTCCAAATACTGAACATTCAACTCTTTCAGTGCAACAGGTTCTTTACAGAAAAATTAGGGATACAAAGCAATATACAATGAAGGTAAGTAGGTAACTATAGTTTCTCGATGTATATGTGCATATATTTCATGTTAACTCGAAGACTAACAGTAGTTTTCGTAACTTTCTTGAGGGTCGTTGGCAGGCTGAGCTCTATGCAGTAACGCTGACATGCATGGATATTAAGTTACTTCCTTTAGGTTATTAATTGGTAATGCATTACATTTCATTATGGTCTCATTTCAGGCACTTCACAAGTCCCATTAGAAAGGCAGAGAGAAATAAAAGGCTCTGTAGCAAGTCAAGCAACAATTCATAGTTGGGCATCAATGTACAAGGAGCCAATGCTTCACCTTTGACGTTGTACAGGTGAGAAATATTTCACAAGCTTCATCATTTGTTATGTCGTTTTTCATCATTGCTTTTGACGTGACCGTTTTGTTATAAGCTTCAGGTGGCTTACGGCTGCCTTCTACAAAAGTTTAATCCAAAACTAACTTGGTTTCTTTTTCGAAATATCCATTGAAGGGACCAAAACACACACACACATATGTGGGTAATTCTCTTGGTTTATTTTCAAAATTACCACCAAAAAACCAGGATGCAAGTAGGTTCGTTGTCACTTTATATTACCAGCAGAATGGTTTGATATATAAACTTGAAAGGCATTTATTCACATCTATCATTGTTCGTCTTTTTGGTTTGACAAGCAAGTTAAATTTTACTTTATAGAGACTCTTTCAGTAAATTCATTTGTAGATAATGTTATTTTTAGGTTGCTATGTATTTTGAAGGCTCAAGTAGCCAGCCACATACCATTTGTAAGCTGCCAAAATTATTCAGCCTTTTATATCGCAACACCCCTACGTTACGGTGCATAAAGTCAACAAAGTTTATGGCCATGAAGGATGAAAAAGATACATACAAAAGTGGGAACAATAAATATGCTTATCAGGTTTTCATTAGCATAATGATTTATCTATGTTTGATGGTCTGAATTATTGATGTAAAAAACGTCCTCTCCTTGAGTCTTGGTTTGATGTTAACGAAGTTTCACCCCTAAATGGTCAACCATTATGAATTACACTAATCACTTTTTCTTTTGGTTCACTTAATGAACTAGCCCGTCCATTTGGACGGGTTTACAGAACTTGTTAATTATAATTGGAAGTTTATTGATAACTATTCCATGGATGGAGCTGGAAGAATATGGGTGGGCTGGGATCCTACTATTTTGAAGGTTCATGAGTTACATAGTTCTTCTCAAGCTATGTACCTAGAAGTTGCTGATTGTTATGATAAGTCCTTTGTGGTTACTATTATTTATGGCAGTAATGATATTGCTATTAGAAGACATCTTTGGAGTGAAATAACAGCTTTTGCTTGCTATATGCTATAACCATAAACCATGGGTGTTATTAGGTGATTTTAATTCTTTGTTATATGTTGGAGATAGAATAGGGGGTGCTGAGGTGGTTCCTTCTCATTATAAGGAGTTTTATGACTGCACTCAAGAAGCTCATATTTTTGACTTGAGATACCCTGGTTGTTTTTACACTTGGAGTAATAAGCAGGAGGGCGAGAACAAAATTGCTTCAAAAATTGACAGAATATTGGTGAATATGGAGTGGGTTGAAGCTTTTACTGATTCCATCTTTGAGTTTTTACTTCACGGGATTTGGACCACGTCCGGGGAGTAGTAAGTATTTTTGAAGGTAGGTACCATGGGCCACCTCCTTTCAAATTCTGTAATTTTTGGGTGAATGAACCAGATTTTATGAATATTGTGAGACAATCCTGGATGGAGCCAATGCATGGTAACCCTATGATGGTTTTGGTAAGTAAACTTAAGAGACTTAAGAAGGTGCTTATCAAATGGAAAAATGATAGATTTAATAAATTTTCTGAGCAAGTGTTAACTGCCAAATCTTCTATGGATGAAGTGCAAAGACAGCTGCAAGCTCAACCTTTAAGGAATGATCTAGTGGTAAAAGAAAAGGAAGCTGTTAAGACCTATGCTAAATTGGCTAGGTATGAAGAGTCTATTAACAATGAGAAGTCTAAGGTAAGGTGGATGGAAACTGGTGACTTAAACACAAGGTTTTTTTATAACTCCTTAAAGGAGAGAAGATCAAGAAATAATATTCTTGTGTTGAATTCAAGGGCTGGTGTTAAGTTGGAGGATGATAAGATGATAGGGGAAGAGTATGTGGATTTCTTCAGTAGCCTGTTTAGTGGTGATTCTGATCAAGAGGAAATGCAAGAGGTCCTTAATAAGCTGCATTTTGATAGAATTATTGCTCCTTCTGATGCCGAGAAGTTGGTGTTGCCTGTCACAAGAGATGAGATTGTTGAAGCTTTATCTTCCATCCATTCTTCAAAGGCTCCAGGTCCTGATGGATTTAACAGCTTCTTCTTCAAAAGTGCTTGGTCTGTTATTGGAGATGACTTTGTGGCTGTTGTTCGTAATTTTTTCAAGACTGGCAGGTTACTTAAAGAGATAAATAGTACATTCATCACTCTAGTTGCTAAGTGTGAGAATGCTTCCACAGTTTCGGATTTCAGACCTATTTCTTCGTAATGTCATCTATAAATGTTTGACCAAGATTATGTCTTCTAGAATGAAGTTCATATTAAAGGGTTTAATTAGTTCAAGTCAACCGCTTTTATATCGGGAGATCTATTCAGGATAATATTCTTCTTACTCATGAAATGGTTAGGAATTACCATAAGTCCGTGGCAGCCCTAGATGTGCTCTTAAAATAGACCTTCAAAAGGCTTATGATACGATCGGTTGGGATGCTATTGTCATTGTTATGAGGAAGTTTGGTTTTCCGTGAGAAGTTTATTGAATGGATTATGGTGTGCATTTCTTGACTAAATTTTGTGATGATTAATGGATCCCCATATGGTTTTTTTGGTGCTCAAAGAGGGGTGAGACAGGGGTGTCCAATGTCTCCTTATTTATTTGTGATGGTTATGGAGATCCTAAGTGGTTTATTACAGCAACAAGTTATCTCTGGTAATTATGGTCTACATCCTAAGTGTAAGGGCACAAAGCTAACACATCTATGTTTTGCTGATGACATTTTAGTCTTCTTCAAGGGTAATGTGAAATCTGCTCAAGTTCTATCACATGTCATCAAGGATTTTAGCAATTTTTCTGGTTTGGATGTGAACTGCAATAAGACTTCTCTATTCTCTTCTTCGGTGGAGCCCGGGGTTCTAGAATATATTACTAGCTACTTGGATTGTTCTATAGGAGAGCTTCCAGTGAGGTACTTGGGACTTCCTTTGATTTCTTCTAGACTTTCTTATATGGACTGTCAACCTCTCATCTGCAGAGTTACTAAGAGGATTAAATCTTGGAAGGCTAGACATTTATCCTTTGCAGGAAGATTATTACTCATTAAAGCTGTACTGGTTGGTATGGTCTACTTTTGGTTTTCTTGTTTCATTCTTCCCAAGAGAGTGATAAAAGAGTTAAATACTACTTTTAAGAGATTTCTTTGGGCAGGGTCTGACCTTGGGAAGAAACACAATCCTATAGGCTGGAGTCAGGTGTGTACAATTGAGAGAGCTGGAGGCCTGGGTGTAAAAGACTTGGAACAAACAAATATTACTGCCAATTTAAGACATATATGGGATATCACTTCAGGTAAAGATACCATTTGGACTAAGTGGATTCATTTTAATCTCATTAAAAATAGGGATTTCTGGTCTTTAGAGGTCCCAAAGGATTGCTCCTGGAGTTGGAGGAGAATCCTTGAATTTAGAGGCATTGCTAAACAATTCATGGATACTTGTCTTGGTAATGGGGAAAACACTAGTCTATATTATGGTTTTTGGCATCCCAAGGGCAGGTTATGTGATTGGATGATGGGTGAATGTTTAGATACTATTTGTTACAACAAGGAGTTAAAAGTGGCTGATTTCATGGTTAATGGTAGGCTTGAATCTCCAGATTGTTCTCATGGCCCTCATTGTGATGGTAAAAACATTTTTAAAGGGGTGGATTATGATATTAGAGATGAAGATATTGTGATCTGGAAAGGTAGTAAAAATGGAGAATTCTCTATGAAAGATACTTTTAATGCTCTTACTGGAGATGTTGTTGAGGTGGGATGGACAAATTTGGTGTGGTTCAAGTACAATATCCCAAGGCACTCCTTTATCTGCTGGTTAGCTTGTCACAAAAGGCTTAAAACAAGAGCAAAGCTACAGAGATGGGGTCTTATTAATAATGCCTCGTGTGTTTTATGTGGGGGAGGAACTGAAGATGAGGAACACTTGCTTTTAACTTGTTCTTTTTCTAGTATCATCTGGAAAGGTCTGCTAATTAAACTGGGAATCTTTAGAGACTTGGCCAGAACTTGGGATGAAGAAATTCTTTGGTGTCAGAATAATTTCAAGAGTGTAGGAGCTATCAATACTATTAAGAAACCGTGTTTGAATGTTTTGTTTACCACATCAGGATGGAACGCAATAATAGAGTCTTTACTACTAAGAAGATGAATCCGGATGGTGTTAGTCACTTAATTACTCTGGATATCAGGCTCAAGTGTTTAGCTGTTAAGATTTCCGATGTTGATAAACCTTATATTAGAAGATTTATGGAAGGATGGGGCATTGATTGCTTATACAAGCCGGTGAAGGTGATAGCTTGCTCTTGGTTGTTCCCTGATGAAGATGAAGTCATGGTAAACACTGATGGATCCCGAAAAGATGAATCAGGAGGAAGCGGGGCTATTATCAGGAATCATCAGGGTGATACTATTGCTGCAGCTTGTGGTGGATCTGTTCCTGCCACTGTTTTTGCTCATGAGCTGCAAGGAGTCGAGGTAGGACTTAAATTAGCTATGATAAATAACTGCAGGAAACTGGATATTTGCTGTGACTCTATGAATGTCTATCGCCTTCTCTCTGGGCAGAGCTCTCCTATATGGAGTGTGTTACATATCTGGAGACGAATAAAGCATCTTCAGAAAGAATTTACTGCTATTAGATATTCTCATGCCTATCGAGAGACAAACAGGGCTGCAGATTGGCTTGCTGGGAAGCATCCGCGGGATAGTTTTTTAATAATTGATACTAATTGTTTCGATAGTGAGATGAATAATATTCTTGAGGAGGATAGGAGCGGAAAAGTTTACTATAGGCAGTAGGTTTCTTTGTTTTCTTGAATTTTTAGTTGTTTTTTGGTTTTCTTTGTAAGGTTCTGGGTGTTAAAAAAAAAAAAAAAAAAAAATTCTTTATGTCCCTACTACTTTTCATAACCCCTCATTTATACATAAATTCACGACGGAAAATCAATGCTTTCAAACTTTTGACTCTGCAACTTCAAATGATGTTTGGCACCGCCGTCTTGGGCACTCGTCTTTTTCTTCCTTTATTAATAAATTATGCAAAGATCTGAATTTGCATACTACCGCATCTAAACCTCTACAAGTATTGAGCACGTGCGATGCACGTTGGCAACATTAATTTTTCATTCCATTTCTGAAATGTGGTACCTTCATTTTATTTTTCAATTTAGCCTAATATTAGGTAAAATGGAAAGAAAAAAAAATTAAAGTATCACTTTTAATGAAACAGAGGTAATCTTTTGTATCAAAACTAAAATCTAGAGACTCTTTTAAGTAATTTTATATAGTATATCAAGTGAAGTATTTGAGCATTATATAGGTATTTTTCTAGAGAACTATAAATATATTAAAAAATAAAAATTTGATATGATTGTTTGTACTCGTTGCGTAGGTGATTGAAAGAGTTTTCCTAATATATAAAATCACAAAAATCCGACTTACCATCTAGAAGATATGAAGTTTTAAAATATTTATCTTTATTTTTATAAAAATGGCATTTCTGTAAATAAACGATTTCATACATTATTATTTTTAAGTCCCTATTCTGTTAAGCATTTCAATCCTTATTTATATTTCTTAACTAAATAGTCCTTATTTTATTAACATTTTAGTCCCTAAATCGTTTGGTGAACTAAAAAAAAAGAAGTAAGGATTTCAATTAAAATGGCTTGTGTTAAAGAGGGGATATTTTGGAAAGCTTGTCATGTCACTAGGCGTCATAAGCAACCCTCCGTACTATCTACATTTGCTTCCTCTCACCTCCTTGAGCTGTTACATAAGAATGTATGGGGTCCTGCACCAGTATCTTCTTTCCACGGTTTTAAATATAATGTTATTTGTAGACTGGGTTGCACGGACGCTCCATTTTTTGGGCCGTGTCCGCGTCCGACTCGCAGTGGACACGGGACGCGCGTGAGACGCTGACACGACGCGTGTCCGACGCACCAATTTCCGCGTCCTGCGCGCGTCTGGTTTGGACGCACCGATGACGCGTGTCCGACGCAATTTTTTTTCATTTTCATATAAACTTTTTCCTTTATTTTTACTATTATCAACCAAATGAAGAAAGACAAACATTTAGATCAATAATTTAGGTCTTTATTAGGATTTTATAATTGGAAATGACATCACGTATACCCTTAGTTGGACATGTGTTAATCTAAGAATGCATTTTGATTGTGCTATGTGTTTAATAGTGACTGATTATTTGACATTTGGCGTGTATAAATAAACGATATCTTCTTTTCTTTTGAAATCTATATTATAAGGGACAATGGTGTTTTTCTCATTGGACGGTCATCTATAGTTCGGATACATAAAGAACGGCCATGATCAAATCATTAATATGTGTGTTTAGATAGACAGTTTAGGTACATAAAGGACGGCCACGATCAAACCATTATTGTGTGTTTTTACGTATGGATGGACATTTATAGTTTCCTCACATAAAGAACATTCCAAATGGTAATAATATCGCCATTATTTAAAGCTTAACGGTTACAAATTACCATTATCTATCGGTTACAAATTATTATTTATGTACCTTCATTAGTCCACCATCGGTTACATTTTCCCAATATCCTCTTTTATTAGTCTCATTAATTACCCCGTAAAAAACGATGTAGAAAAACCATTGACCAACAGAGAGAAGCCTATATAAAGTTGCACCGAGCATCAGTGATTTTCCAAAAGGTAAGAGAAATGTAATAGCTAATCATGTTTAAATCTCGCGTATGAATTTGGTTGTTCATCTTCATTTAGATTCCCAAATTTTTAGAGTGGATGCTCTTAAAAGGTAAGAGAAATGTAATAGCCAATCAAGTTTTAATTCGCTTTTTATGAATTTGGTTGCTCAATCTTCATTTAGCTTCCCAAATTTTTAGAGTGCATCTTTGTAAAACACGTTGAGCGTTTAAGAAGTATCACATCTATTACAACAAGGACACAGTCTAGCTTACGAAGAAGTCCCCTGCAAAAATCCACCTATTCCAACAGATTTTCTTTTACTTGAAAAACTTTGTGTCAGATTAGTTGGAGAATATATTCAGTTTACCTCCATTCGTAGATTTTTATTTTGCTTAAACCGTAATCAGGTGAACTTTTTTTAGGGAATGAATACTTTGTACTTGCAGCATCTCTCCACGTTAACGATTAACCTCTTTTTATTTTTATCATTGTCGGTAGCTCTCACTTGAAGTAGAGGCAGATTTTTGAAAAAAAAAACATGTACGAGTTTATGCCACATTACCCAAATATTCACTTATCCAAATCTGTTCTTTTGTTCAAATTTTGAAAACTAATGGTTGAAATGACGCTGCCGTCTACTAACTAATGTTGTTTTTCAAATTCATTGCGAGCTTAACCGAAGCACAATTGTGAACGGAAACGTGTTCAAAGCAAATGGTTGGTTCAAAATTTGAATGGGTAGTGTTTTTTGTTAAATTTCATCATTTATATTTTATACGCATTTTTAGTTTTGTGTTGTACATTTGTCCAGTTCAATGCAATTGAGCATAAAATATTAACAGACAATGGTAATCATCCACGGATAATGGTCCAAATTTTGTTTTTCATTTCCATGGATTCCTTCCGTCTAAGGTGTAAAGGGTGAATTTTTTTTTTTTTAGGTTGTTGTAGGCATATGTATTTTTGGTATTATTAAAATTATTTTCTTCGTATATATCCACATTTATGGTGCATATATATATATATCACACCAATTAACTTTATATTTATATTATTAATTAACTGTAATACAAAACAGAAGGGGTTTTGAGCCTTGGACGGTCGGATAACATTTTGAGAGACAAACGTTGTATCCGACCATCCCAGTCTTATCCTAGATAAAGACATCCGACGGATGTAGGATTTGTAACCTCCATCAGTTATGGATATATGCATTGCTAACCCTCATAATTAGTTCATTAAGAAAATTAATGTGCAAAGAAAATCCTTACAAATAAATTTTACAACAATGTAAAAATCCCATTTTTTGTTCAAATATTTTTTTTAAAAAAATTGACTCATATCTTTTTAAAATCGAATTAGCCTACCTTCATCAACCTATAAAGAATAAATAACATTAGAACATTTGTGGTTACAGCGTGTAATTTTTTTTTTCATTATGTTATAGATTACTGTCCTTCACCAACCTTCGAAGAACAAAGAATATTTTGTTAAAAATACAAAAAAAAAAAATTTATTTGACTTTTTTTTCTCCTGAAACAATAAAAATATATATATATATCCAAATAATGAATCACCAAAAGTTTTCACTTCAATCATAGGCCTAATTTTAATTTTAGTGAAAATGGAAATGTTATTTTAGAACAACTAATTGGATGGTACATAAACTAATTGGGGGATATTTTTACTGTAGTTGCCGGCATGGTTTTCAATGATGTTGGCATGGTCGATGGATTGTCGGCATTGAAAAACCATGCCAGCAGCTACATCGAAATACCCCCAATTAGTTTATGTATCCTATAATTGCATGTTCTTATTTTATCATAAGCCTAATTTTAAATTTAGTGAAAAAGAAAATGTTATTTTAAAGCTTATAATTGACCTAGCTAGGACATGTAGACTCGCAAGATTGCATTCTTCCTATCCTTGCAAATGAGACAACTATCTAGCTTGGAATCACATTCCTTATGAAAGCTACACTGACACTGAAACCTCAATCTTTTCATAAATCTCAGACTTTTTGGATGGTTACCTTTCTCCTCTGCATCTACTAAGTTAATTTTGTTATCTTCTTGATCTTGATTGTCTTTTCCTCCATAACAACACGTTTGAGCATCGTTATACTGACCCATCACTATCACCAAATACTTCTTTATTATCAGATTCACCTCCAGCTTCTCAACTTCTGATTTGGTGTTGCAGATATCGAATATGGAAAACGTGCAGAGTATGACATTATATCTTCATCCGGAAATACTTGCAAATATCGATGAAGATTGAACATAATGGTCTGAATATAACACAAAACAGTATCAAAGATCACCAATATTTGGGGATCGACTAAAAAATTATTATTTTAGGCCAAAATAAAATAATATACGTGGCATTTTTTTCAGAAATTATTATTTTAATCGATTATAAGTGTAACCGAATTTATAATGACAAATATCTAAGATTTTCATAGCTACAAGTTTTCGTGGCCAAAATAAGTCTTATTATAATTTGTAATATTTATTTAAATCATTATAACCAAAAATTATTTCGTCTCATGCCGTGCCGTTACGGCACGGGCTATTTCTAGTTTATACATATGTAACATCATTTTTCAATTTCTAGGGTCGAAATACTTGACTTTGCTGTAAAAATATATGATTATATATATATAAATAATATATAAATAAAATATGTATATACGTGTCCGCGTCCTAGTTTTTTGAAAATTTTGTAATGTCCGCGTCCGCGTCGTGTCGTGTCCGCATCTGTGCAACCCAGTTTGTAGATGATTTTAAAAGATTTTGGTGGATCTATCCATTCTCAGTCAACTCTGATTTTAGACCAATTTGTATTCATTTTAAGTCCTATGTAAAAAAATAAAATCTCTTGCATATTCAATTCAGCCGATTCACACAGATGGTGGCGGTGAGTTTATTCATAAAGAACTGGCTTGTTTCTTGCTCAATCTGGAATCATTCATGTATATAGCAACTGTAGGAGAAGATAATCTACAAGGGCAGGTGGAACAATCCTAGGCCACGACATACCAGGGGAAGCATGCGCTAGAAGTACCGAATCACTTCACTTAGGCACAAGGAAAGAGAAGCGGAGGCAACTCGAGACGTCGACGCGAAAGGGAGAAAGTAATGATGTGATGGTCATCGGACACGAGGACAATAAATGTTCGACTGAGGGTGGGTGAAGAGATAAGAAGAGCTCGGTCGAGGTCCCAAAGGGCGACATCGATCGGCCATACCAAGCAAGCGATATCAAGCGACGAGATGGTAGAAGGGAAGTCTCACTCGGCTCGGCTAGGTATCCCGACCTAAACAAGCGAGAAGCATCACCGAAGCATCAATTGACCACCCGAGAAGGACATCAAGGAAGCTACACCAAGCCCAACATTATAACACTGGTTGTATCGTCACCTGTAATTATAAATAGAGACCATGTAGAGAGGCAAAGGTCAAGCAAGTAGGGAGAGGAGAGAGTACACCTAGAATATTGGAGAGAAACATAATCTTGTAGTTGTGAATCAAATAATAAGAGCATACTTTCACCCCGTGGACGTAGGTAATCATGCCGAACCACGTATATCATGTGTTCTTCTACTTCCCTTGTTTGCTTTGCTTCTTTGCGTGCATGTTTAATTACCTTTGGATGTAGAAGTAGGATTTTCTGCATCTACATTCTGGCGCCGACTAAGGGGATCGTATAACATCTCCGGATACCTTGAAATCGAACACCAAAAGAGGAAAATCCGAACTCCTAAGCCACCTTGTGTGCTGGTTGATGCTAGGGGAGAAACTCTTTTGGCCCGTTATCTTTGTTTTCTTAGCAACATCTTATCGAGTTGATATGAGTTAGCTTTGTGTTTTTACTTGTTATCTTCGAAAGTCTTTGTTATCTTCGAAAGTCTTTGTTTTTCACTTTGTGTTTCTAGTCGATATAAGTCCGTTTTGTGTTCTAACTAATAGTCTTTGTTTTCTAAGTAGAACATGTTTTCCGCTTAAGCAAAGTCGTCGAGACCACTCCGTCAAGATAGGCTGTTTGCTTAAGACACCTCAGTGAGTTATCGGAGGATCCATGAGCTCCCGAAATAGCATCTTTCGATGTTGGTAGAAGCTAAAAGGGGATCCCATCTCGCTGACCGTGATATGTGGCTTCAAACCCTGTTAAAAGAGAGATTCAACAGCTCCTATCGACATCTAGTGAGGATAGTTGATGCTAAATGAAAGACTCTAACAAGCGCAACTCGTAGGTTGCCAGATCTATCTTCTAAGGAGGGATATTGTTGCATCTATCTTCATTTCACACCTGTCTTCATCTTAGCAAAATGTACGAAGCACGGTAATGGCGGAAACAAGGCTAGCTCAGAATCATTGAGCCTAGTCTTCGGAAACCATGGCCTGCAGGATTATAGTGAGCGGTTCGAGTCTCACCTTGATCCTACGCTAAGAGCCTCACAAAGATCGGTGGAAACCGCAAAAATCCTAGGGTCATCAAAGACGACGGTACGTTAAGGGTCGTCATTACTATCTATCGTCGTCATGAAAGAAATCTTCCGATCTAGCGTACGGACGATTAATGACTTCAGCGTTAGGAATGTTAGGACAAATAATGATTAATGCAATCGAAAGCACCGAAAGCTATATGTCGGGACAGCTATTCAAAAATTGTCCTTTATGGCCAAAACAACCTGATCGCTGAGACCGACACGCTGACATAAATGGAAGCGTACTATAAGAACCTTTTTCACTCTGCACACAACTGCTGTACTGCATCCTTAACCTTTTCGAAAGCAGTTCGAAGTAAGTGTGGTAAATTTGCTGACGTAGGTACGGACGGGTAGGTGAGCCCGGGGACAAGAACGACACCGAAGATAATGGCGAGTACTTCCAGGACGAGCAAGATCCTGAGGAACCGAGCCACAGCGGGGTCCAGTGTACAAGAAGGACTCACTGATTCTCGGCACGAAGGTCATCAGCCGAGCAACCAGGGCGAGGCTCAGACTTTGATAAAGAGCATGACTACTGTCGACGAGGAAATCGATTTGGGCCGAGATGATGATCTACCGCCTGGGATGTTGAGAGTCAACCCAAGTCAGATGGGGCGAGGCAATGAGGACCACATGGAAGACGGGAGAACTGCATCGGACACAGAGGACGAAGAGGAAGTACAGACGATACAGGAGGGGCGAGGGAGGCAACCAACCGAGCACCAGCTAGACTTAGAAGGAGAGAGGCTTCGCCGAATACATCTGGCTAGGGGCGACCACCCTTGGGGCATCCCCGCCGCGACCACCTATCCCGGAGCTCCGATCGTTCCCCCTGTCGTCCCCTTGACGAGACCTCCAACCGCACCCCCGAACCTCACAGGACCCCAAGTGAATGGCCACTCTAGTCACGAAAGCACCGATCCGATGCTACTCGCAACATCGCCAGCCAAAGAAGACAAGAGGACCTAATGAGGGAATTGCAAAGGAGGAACTGGCTTTAGAGCATGAAAACTATCACTCCGAAATGGGGAACGGGCCGAGAGGATCATCGGGCCGAGGAGCCTCTAGCAACCATACTTGCCGAGGAATACCCTACCCCCTCCCCTAGCCGAGAACGTATACCCGATCCTAATCAGCGGGGAGGGTATGGACCAACCGACGATTCGTCGACCGAGGAGGAGGCCACAAGTGAAGGTGTCGACGCGATAACAAGCGTAAGATCGAATAGCTCGAGCAAATGGTCAGAAAACTGACAGGAAACAGCGAGGACGATAAGCTAGCAGAGGTAATCAGCGAAGCCCATAAGACACCGTTTACTAGGGATTTAGATCGAACCCCGTTCCCGCCCAAGTGCACGTTACCACTCTTCCCATCTAGGTTCGACGGCACGGGCGATGCGGCGTAGCACATCAAGATGTACTAATGTCCCCGCTACAATGGAAGAACTATGATGTAGTCATGTGCAAATTTTTTTCGGCAAGTTTGGAAGGCGAGGCAAAAAGTTGGTTCTACACTCTCCCCGACGAATCTGTCGGAAGTTATTCGGCCTTGGTGGAAACCTTCCTCGAGACCTACATGCACAACAGTATAGCCCGGCCCAGAGTCAATAAGCTGTTCACACTCGCCCGAGATTCGGGGAACCGCTGCGCTCTCTAACGGACGGATGGAGAAAGTCGTGCACGGACATCGGGAAGGTACCGGTCGACCCCAGATATTTGGCTTCGAAAATTCACTAGGGAAATCGGATCCTATATGGGTAGCGATGTACACGGAGAAACCTAAGAGGCTGAGAGAGATCGGAAAATGCAAGAGCACTACATCGCCCTAGAGGAAATCCAAGAAGGGGCACAAGACAGAGGAGCACAAGAAACAAGCGCCGCAGTAGAGGCGACCCCCCGAGAAACCATGAAGCGATCTGAGAAAAGGCCGAACACGCCGCATTACGGAGAAAGCAAAAGGGTTTAGGTAGAAAAAGGAAAGAAGCCCCGCCACGAGCCTAGGTCGTACACCCCATTAAATGCACCCCTAGAGGAGATATTCAAAGAAGTCGAGAAGAGGAACGATATCCGATACCCCAAGACTAGAGGGATTCAGTTTTGACGAGACAAGGAACCACCCGGAGTTTTGTCACTACCACCAATTCCGAGGCCACTCAACTAATGATTGTAGGGAAGTAAAAGACATCGTCCAGCACCTAATCCGAGATGGATATTTACGTCACTTCGTCAAAACCTCAGCAACACCCAACCCCCCCCCAGCCTGACGTCCCGGTGCACCAGATAAGAATCAACCGTGGCACCCAGTTCGCCTGCAACACCATCTCGCACTCGGCCACTCGAGGGTATGACTTGGGAACGGGCATCACCTCAAGAATCCATAAAAGGGACCGATCGGGCAAAGAAGTCTTCAGTGTGGCCAAAACCCTGCCCATGGAGCCCTGGATGATGCAGCCGATCAGCTTCTCGGCGCAAGATGTCCCGATGAACGGTCAGGCCCACGGGGATCCCTTAGTCATAACTCGCTCGATTGAGGAATGGGGCGTCCGAAGGATACCGATGGATAGCGGCAGCTCGGTCGAAGTCGTTCTATGACACTTTCAAAAGGATGGAATCGTCCGATGACATCCCGATCCTGGGTCAACTTATCGGATTTACGGCTTCAACGGCACGGTGACCGTACCAAAGGGAGAAGTCACCTTGCGAGTCTTGGACGGGGAGGGATTCCTTGACACGCTCACTACATACTGCGTGGTTGATGTGGTATCACCATACGAAGCAATCTCGGTCGGCCCCGGGCCGGCGGGAATTAAGGGAGTCGCCCGGCCTATCATCAAAGACTGCGGTTCCCATCGTATCGAGGAGTGTTGGAAGTGTTAGGCGACCCCCAGGCGGAAAGACAGTGCGTGCAGATATACGTCCAGCAGAATGA
The DNA here is from genome assembly GCA_023531295.1 of Papaver armeniacum. NCBI lineage: Eukaryota > Viridiplantae > Streptophyta > Magnoliopsida > Ranunculales > Papaveraceae > Papaver > Papaver armeniacum. The sequence goes on from JAJJWW010016644.1 coordinate 393,270, forward strand.
GGAGAGACGGTCAAGAAAGCGTCAAGAGAAGAAGAAGTCTAAGGAGGCGGCGGGAAGCGGCGTCCAACGGTCAAGAAAACATCAAGCAGGGTTAAGCTAAGGAGGGCAAGAGAGGAGCTGGAAAGGGTAATGTCGCAGGCTATCGCTACCTATGAAGCCGAGGGGAAAGAGGCCTTATAGCAATCACAGGAGCCGACCACGGTCGGCGAACCAACTCCAAACTTTTCGGCCCTAGAACCGACCCGACAAGTCAATCTAGGTACTAAGGAGGAGCCGAGATTAGTGAGAATAGGGTCCCTCTTAACTAACGAACAATCCCAGCAGTTGATAGCCCTTCTGAAGGAAAACTTGGACATATTCGCTTGGCAAATGCACGATATGGAAGGGATCGACCCGGGAGTCTGATCGCACCACTTACGGATAGACCCCAAGTTCAAACCTATCAGTCAAAAGATGAGGAGAATCGCACCTGAATTACAGCCGGCGGTGGAGGCTGAGCTAAAGAAGTTGTACGCGGCAGGAATCATCCGGAAAGCCCAATACCCCCAATGGATATCTAACATGGTGATAGTCCCCAAGAGGAACGGGGGCGTACGAATTTGCATCGACTACAGTGATTTGAACAAGGCATGCCCTAAGGACAGTTTCCCTCTCCCCAGCATCGACCAATTAGTGGAGTCCATTGTCGGGTATAAGGCGATTACTACCTCTGGCCCCCGAGGATCAAGAGCACACGTCCTTCTTCACACCGAGAGGGTTGTGTTGCTACACCAAAATGCCATTCGGGTTAAGAAACGCCAGCGCCACTTACCAAAGGTTGGTGGAAGACATGTTCGAAGATAGAATACACGACACCATCGAGGTATATGTGGACGACATGCTGGTCAAAAGCAAGGTTGCCAGCAATCACATCGACGACCTCCGAGGTATATTTCAAACCATGAGGAGGTACAAGATGAGGGTAAATCCGGCCAAGTGCACCTTTTGGGTCACCTCAAGCAAGTTTTTAGGGTACATAATCACCGACAAAGGAATCGAGGTCGACCCGGATAAAATCAGAGCCATCGTGGAAATGCCGTCGCCTGTAACAGTTAAAGACGTGCAACGCTTAAATGGGAACTTGGCGGCCTTAGGGCGATTCATCTCACGGTCGTCCGATAAGTGCAAGGATTTCTTTGGGACATTACGGAAAGGGGAAAAGTTTAAATGGACAGAGGAGTGCGAGGGCGCATTTCAGAAAATCAAGCAACACCTCGCAAGCCTACCGGTGCGAGACCCGGGAACCAAGGACGCATCGACACAGACTCGGGGCAACTTGCCACGCCATCGCCGCCGTACTAGTTAAGAATGCGGAAGGGGAAGAAAAGCCGGTATATTTCATAAGCAAGACCATGAACCCGGCCGAGAGAAACTACACCAGGATCGAGCAACTAATACTTGCACTGGTATTTGCAACACAGAAGCTTCGGACGTATTTCCAAACCCATAAGATTCGAGTGCTAACAAAGTCCTCCATAGAGTCGGCACTTGACAACGCAGCCCAGACGGGACGGATCTCCAAATGGAGTGCACAAATAAAGCGATTCGATATCGTTTACGAAATGAGAACATAAAGCGCGTGCAATGGCCGATTTCCGGCAGACTTGCCCCTCGACGACGAAGACGAGGTAGAAGACATACCCGGGATGGAGGAAGACCGAGAGGACCCATCTGACTTGCTTGAGTCATGCAGCCCGACGCGATGGGAGGTTTTTGTGGACGGGTCATCTAATAAAGACGGTTCGGTTCTAGGGTTGGTCTTCACGACGCCGAAGGGGAAAAAGATGGTCCACTCCTTCAGGCTTGAGTTTAAGGCAACTAACAACGTCACAGAGTATGAAGCGGTAGTGCATGCTTTGCGCTTGATAGTGGAAATGGGAATCCAAGAGGTACGGCTCACGAGCGACTCACAGCTAGTTGTCCGGCAAATCAGCGGGCAATACGCCATACACGACCCACTTCTACAAAAATACTGGGAGCTCGTCCAATTCTACATCGGTCAGATACCGAGCATCAAGTTTAGGCATATTTGCAGAAAGGACAACCGCCACTCGGACGCCCTGGCATACATTGCTTCCATGTTAACAGACCCAAGCGTCGACGGCATAAGAGTTATGAGAGTCCTAATGCCTTCGGTACCCGAGACCGTGGATATCGGCGCACACGTCGCGGCAACCACCACTGACCAATACCAGCGGATGACTGGAGGAAACCGATTCACGAATACCTCGAAACAGGAAAGTTACCTAAGGGGCGACCCGAGATCAACAAAATTAAAAGCAAAGCAGCTGCATATGAACTTCGGGATGGCGTCCTTACGTAAAATCATACCGGGACCGTTACTAAGATGCCTGAGTAAAGAGGAAGGGCATACGATCCTCAATGAGTTGCACTATGGGGTCATGGAAACCACGGCTCAGCCGAAGCCTAGCGGCACGAGCTAAGACCATGGATACTTCGGCCGTACATGAATGAGGACGCAAAACATATGGCCCTCATATGCGATTTAATGCCAAAAATTTGGAAAAAAGATACATGCACCGGCAGTGACATTAAACTCCGTTATCAGCCCTTGGCCTTTTGCAAAGTGGGGAATCGATATCGTGGGACCATTGAATGTTGGTTCGAGACAAAGGAAGTACTTAATCGTAGCCACCGATTACTTCACTAAGTGGGTTGAGGCCGCGCCATTGAAACACATACGAGATAAAGATGTTTTCCGATTCATCTGGGAACACATCATATGTCGCTTTGGGGTACCGGCAGCAATCGTCTCTGATAACGGGAAACAACTTCAGGGTAAGAACATCGACCTACTATTCAACACCTACAATATCCGAAAGAGCAAGTCCACACCCCTATACCCTCAAAGCAACGGGCAGGCCGAGATTACGAACAAGACTATTGCCGATAACATGAAGAAGAAACTAGACGGGGAATATGGTGAATGGTGCGAGGAACTCTACAACGTCCTATGGGCATATCGAACAACTCGCAGAGAAGCAACTGGGTTATCGCCCTTCATGTTAACGTATGGAACTGAAGCCATCCTTCCCACAGAAGCAATGATACCAACCACAAGAACCGAGGCATGGAGGCGAAACATCTCAGGCAGATCTTATCTTAGCCAAACTCGATGATTTAGAAGAGACAAGAGAGATGGCCCCCAGAAAATGGAAAATTACCAGCGGAGAATCCAACGGGAATACAACAAACGAGTACGGCCGAGGGAATTCCAACCTGGGCAGTTGGTGCTAAAAGATCTGCCTGATTATGAACGAGATAAGAAAGGCGGAAAGTTAGCAGCACGATGGGGGGGGGCCATACACCATTGTCGAAAGGGTAGGCGAAGGGGCTTACAAGATACTAAAACCCGACGGAACACTCGAGCCACGACCATGGAACGCAAGGCGGTTAAAACTATATCACCCATAAGATCGGGTACGATATCTGTCACTTATTTCCGTAAAAGGCCACGTGGGGTTGGAAATATGGCAATGGCGTCCTAATGGTCGTTTCGAACCCGGGGCGATGGCATTGTGCAAGTGCGGGGCGACTTACACTAAGACGGACTATTCGAACTCTGGGCGATGGCAGTGTACAAGTACCGAGGTAGTCTTAGGGCCCTGGTGGTTGGAAGCCAGTGGCCGATTGTCGGGGCATGAGTACTCGACAATCGAGCAGTCAACATTGCTCCCCGCGCAAGTGGCCGAAATCACTTGCCCAAGAAAGTTGATCGATAACTTCTTGGGGTATCGATCCCATAGAAATTAGGAAAGACCAACTACCTTTCCACTAGATCTCAAAAGACGGTGATGAGATACCTCAATCGGGACATGGCATTGGGCCCGATGACCCTCCTTATTGAGCGTGTTACAGAAACGGCATTCATAACTTAACCAACTTATCTGTGCAGGCATACGTAACAAGATCGTTAAACTATACCACGCACCGTCAGTTTCACATAAATAAGAACCGTAAAATGCATAACAATGTTAGCAGCAAGAAACACAACCACATTGGCGACGCAGCACCCCAATCAAAGTTTACGAGAAAGTAAAGGTGTTCAAACGAATTACAACCCAGGGAAAAAGGGCAAGATAGCGACGCAGTACACGCAAAAACATGATCACTCTTTGGAGGAAGTAGAACCCGAATCGCCTTCTTGGCGCAGATCGGCTCGCTTCTTATCAAGCACTGCCTTCACACCGGCTTTGACCTTCGAGACGAGCTCATCATTGAACTTCGCCTTCTCGGCAGCAAGATCCTGCGCTAGCTGCACCGATGCCGCTTCAGCAGTGGCCACTCGACCGAGCAAATGAGCCTCCCTCCCCTTTAAACGGACGTTCTCTTCTTCCAACGAGGCTGCCTTCTTCTGCTCGGCTGCCAAGACAACAAGAACGGTCAGTCACACAACAATAGAAACAAGACAACAACACGGAAAGCACGACACAAGGCACACCACCTTCCAACAAAGGGGCAATTACTCTAATGGACTCCTCGGACTCAGACAGGCTACACTCGAGAGAAGACATCTTCGAAGAAAGTTCTAGATATCGCTGTTCATTAAACTCATTAGTGGGGCAATACTTCTTGTGATCACTCCATTCGTCCCTCTGTCGAGAGTGGGCAGCCTGCAAACCTGACAATTGAGCACGAACCCAATCCAACTCCTCAGAAACCTTTACGGACTCCTTAAGCTTCTCAAGGGACTCTCGGCTATACTTCTCGGCAGCGTCCCTCTCCCCCAAGATCCGGAGGCGATCTGCATACAGATCCCGAACCTGAAGTCTTAGCCGACCACATTGACCCTCTAAGTTGTCGGCCAATAATGTTTTATCGGCCGCTATACCTTGAAAATGAGCTAAGTTCGCCCTCAGATTATCAATTTCCTCGGGAACATACTCAAAAGTCTCGTAGCGATAAAGTTTGGATTGAAGATCTTCAATATCGGTTTCTAAACGATCAATTTTAGCATCCTTATTAACTATTCTCTGTTGTAAGTTCGAAACGTGATCTCGTTCTATGTTCGCTTCCCTCTTCAACAAACGACACCTTGTGGCAGCGTCGGCCTCCGCACTAGAAGATTCGGCTAAGCAGGGAGTACTAAACTTAGGATATTGGCACTACAAGATCAATCATAATTAGCTGACAGTAAAACGAATACCTTGGGTTTTTGCCAACTCCTTCTCCAACCCTCGAGACCGTTCGCTCTCTGCCGCAACGAGAGGCGAAGACCCTCCTCTCGACGGCCTCCCTACGTTGGATGGCAGCATTCAACAAATGAGCGATTGACATCCTAAGAACAACACCAACATAGTCAGCACTCAACAAAAATAAGAACGCAACACCCGAACAGCTCAACTCACCAGAGATCAAAGGTACTTTTCGGACTGACTTCATACAACGAGACGGCATTGATCTTCTCCTCATCGGACGAGAGAGGCAAAATCGGGAGAGATAAGTGCCCCAAGCGAGTTGCACATAGGGCCCGAGACGGTGAAGGAGGTACTGCAGGCGGAATTAGGAACCACTATAGGGAAAGTCTTGACGGTTGACCCCGACAAAGAACATTCTCTACATCGCGATCGATCACACGGTTCCCACTACCACCCGACTTCTCCGTCGACCCGACTCCCCTCATTACCAAGGGCATCATCCTCATCATCAAAAGACCTTCTTCATCATCACCTTCGATACACAACATACACAACGCCATCGGCGAGAACAATCCCTTCATCACCACTTCCAGGGCACATTCTTCTCCAGGGCAGACACATCCTCCTTAGGTTCTTTACCCCTTCCCCTTGGGCCTCCCACCTACAAAGGCGACGAATCATCGACGACTTCTGAGGCGACCTCCCCAGGAAATGTGACAAAGGTAGTCGATCATCGGGATCCTCACCATCCTTCGCCGAAGCACCAGCAGCCTTGTCAACCCTCAGCTTCTGTGCATGAGCCGATGTCAGAACCATGCAAGGCAACAAATAGGGGCACGTACATGTACGTCAAATAAAAAATAATAAGTATATTTGTTACCTTCCCTGTCTCCTCCTCGGCTCCTGCAATTCTATCTCTCTTCCGATGAACGAAAGCCTCAGAAGGAATACCCTGGGACTTAGTCTGAAAAACACCAAAACAAAACATCACCCCACAAGTCGCCCGAGCCGATCAATCAAACTAGAAAGACAGAGAAATACACTTACCCGATCAACATTGACTACCCAGAAAGGATAAAATTCGGCCGGAGGAGGGAACTTGCCACTCAAAAGAGGACCGGAAATAGCCAAGGGAACCCGGTCCGAAGCCGTGTCATTAGTATGACGGGCATGCTTGTTGGAACTCTTTCCCTCGGGATCTTCATCCAAAAGAAGTCTCCTAACTCCTTCGGGAAGAGTTTTATGACGATGAGGGCTGGTAGCAAACCCGGCGAGATCGCCATTAGTAGTGGTCCCGCTCCGATAATTATCAGCGAAATTGGTAGGAGTATAGTCACTCGCCTGGGAAGGATCGTAGGTAGACCAAGTAGTAGGAGCACACTCGCCTCGACTACGCTTCTCCCACTCGGACGGGGATACGGAAAGTGTTACCATTCCATTGAGCCAAGGCACGGCACGGACGAATCTTAGAAAGGGCCTCGTACAGAACGGGCGACTAGGATCATATAGAGGAAACGCAGCCCGAGCTCTAGCTGGCCCCTGGTGACAATGGTCGCCTCGGCCGAATGAGAAAATCTCAAAACATCCGCCTTCTTCAGAACACCCCTCTGGCCTGACAAGAGCCTGACATCATATCCGTGAAGACCGAACTCATCTTTCAGCTGTTGAACGTATTGCTCGTCCGTTAAGTCCTTAGCAGTCCTCTTGTCAGCCCTACAAGAAAACGAAGATGGGTTATCAGGAAAGATAGAATCTAGAGCGCGGTAATCATACTTGGAAGGACTCTCTACAAAAAACAGGGAATCAAGTGAAACGCCATCTTCATCAGAAAACACATAACTCACACACCTTCTTTCCGTCATTGAAGGAGTTGAAGACGCCATGAAAATTGATGGGAAAAACGGCAGGAAGGACGGGATATGGACGGAACCGGGAATTGCAGCGGTAACAGAGATAGAGAGGATGCCGGATAATGGAGAAGAGAAGAAGGAAATCTGCCAGGAACACAGCCAACAGCGATGGAGAGAAGACAGAGAAAGAGCGAGGAAAGTTGCAGAGAAGGAAATGGAAGGGAGACAAGGTTTAGATGGCAACTTATAAACCCCTTCTGTGGTAACCGGCGAAGAAGGTGAACCGGTTGCAGCAACTAAAAGAAGTGGGGAACAGCATGGCGTAAAATCCGGCATGCCCGAGGACGTGGGAAGACGAGGCGGTTTCTTCCCCACGTGTTGATCACACGGGAGGAAGAAGGGGCATAAATGTAGGAGAAGATAATCCACAAGGGCAGGTGGAACAATCCTAGGCCACGACATACCAGGGGAAGCATGCGCTAGAAGTATCGAATCACTTCACTTAGGCACAAGGAAAGAGAAGCGGAGGCAACTCGAGACGTCGACGCGAATGGGAGAAAGTAATGATGTGATGGTCATCGGACACGAGGACAATAAATGTCGACGACGGGGTGGGTGAAGAGATAAGAAGAGCTCGGTCGAGGTCCCAAAGGGCGACATCGATCGGCCATACCAAGCAAGCGATATCGGGCGACGAGATGGTAGAAGGGAGTCTCACTCGGCTCGGCTAGGTATCCCGACCTAACAAGCAGAAGCATCACTGAAGCATCAATTGACCACCCGAGAAGGACATCAAGGAAGCTACACCAAGCCCAACATTATAACACTGGTTGTATCGTCACCTGTAATTATAAATAGAGACCATGTAGAGAGGCAAAGGTCAAGCAAGTAGGGAGAGGAGAGATTACACCTAGAATATTGGAGAGAAACATAATCTTGTAGTTGTGAATCAAATAATAAGAGCATACTTTCACCCCGTGGACGTAGGTAATCATGCCGAACCACGTATATCATGTGTTCTTCTACTTCCCTTGTTTGCTTTGGTTCTTTGCGTGCATGTTTAATTACCTTTGGATGTAGAAGTAGGATTTTCTGCATCTACAGCAACATTTATGCACTTTCATCTTATTGACATTACCAAAATCCTCCTTGCTCAATCTAGAATGCCTGGCTCCTTTTGGTTTGAATTATGGTCTGCAACAACTTATATACTCAACAGATTGTCGTTAGAGCATCCACAATGGACGACTAAAACCAAATTTTTAGTCGAAAAATCAGACGCAATGGAACGGAGTATCGAACAAAAACTAGACTAAAACCAAAAACCAAACCATATTTGGTCTTTGGTTTAGTTTTTGTCGGGCGCAGATTAAAGTTGCGCCTGATGGGGCGTAACTCAAAGTTACGCCCGAACTAAAAAAAAAAAAAAAAAAGAGACGCAATTTAGAATTGCGCCTAAAAAAAAAAATATATGGGGCGCAATTTGGAGTTGCGCCTGATTGGGGCGTAACTCAAAGTTGCGCCTGACCAAATTTTAGACTCCCTCCACTGCGTTACAACACGGACTAAACCCAAATTTTAGTTTTTTTTTTTGCTCTTTGCTCTTTGGTTATGGTCGCACCACTGCAGTTGCTCTTAGCATCCATTGACTTCTTACCTCCATTTCAGAAATTTTTTAACAAAGTTCCGGATTATAATTTTCTGAAATATTTTGGTTGTGCTTGCTATCTTTGGATTAATCCTTCCACCGGAACCAATGTTGAACTAGGTAGTAAATGCTATGTTTTTCTAAGCATAAACCACAAAACCAAACAATATCGATGCTTAGATCCAACAACATGCAAAGTGTACATTTGAAGCAATGTTGTCTTTGATGAAATTTATTTTTCATATTCTGAACTAGCTCAAACAACTTTATCTGATATTTCTAATCTTGGCATTGGTATTCCTATTGCTACTGTGAGTACTGCTCCTATTATTTCTAGTTCACCATCCTTTACTCGTTGTGATCCTTTGGCTCGCCTTCAACCTTACAGTTTTCCAGAAAGATTCAAGGGTGGTTGTTACAAGACTCGAGCTCTTTATGTTACGGCAATGCGAAATGCTTGTAAATTTCAGAATTTCTAGGCAACTTCTTCTTTCGGATTTTTCGTGGCAAGCTGAAGGTTCTCTACACCCATTATCTTGCGAGGGGATAATAGAGAAGGATTTTCAAGATGTTTTGTCTACGTGTCTTGTTTTATCTATGTGTCTTTGTTTCATTAGTCAGATGCTATTGATGAGCTATACATCCTGTACTCACATTTCCCATTTATTGCTTCTGTATCGCTCCTCTGAAGTTAATGAAAAACTCTAATCATCCATACATCTAGAGAAAACAAACAAGAAGTTACGTTCTCGGTGACTGAACTCAATTTAAATTCCACAATTATGGCATTCTCACAAACAAAAAAATAAAAAAAATATCCACAATTTAAATTCCAACGGTAACTACATTCTGGAATTTTCAATTATCATGACACGACCAAAATTAATTGAAAATGCACCGTTGATGATTCTTGTACTGATGAATAGTAATATCCCAATAATTGTGTCATACAAATCAAACCAGGCACGCCCTATCATCACTCCCACTCACATTATTTCCATTTCTGTTTGCCAAATAGGCTAAAATGTGAGTAATTCTTTCGGAGTGCGAATTCGTGCACACTCCTTAACGAGTGTATATTTCACATTTTAATCTCTACCCTTGATTTAATTTAGGGAGTTATGTAACGAGGGTCGTGATTCTAAACATGAAGGGTAATGTGACCATCCGTTAAATAATCAACCAATCAGAAGAATATGTGAAATATACACTCGTTAGAGGAGTGTGAACAGATTTGCACTCTTTCGTACTTGTACCACCCAAAAAGGTGTTCTACATGTCACGTACATTCAACGTGTTATTAACTTTCCTCATAATCTTTTCATCCGTCTTTTAAGTAAAACTCATAAACAATTGACGCCATGCACCAACAAACTAGAGCTCTGCTAGAAGTTTTTCTCTGCTCCGTCACCATGACGCCAGCATCTTTTAGCTAGTTTCCCAGTTCCAGTTCATGCAACAGTTTGAATTTCCAATAGGTTGTTTTTGAGGATAGTCCTCCTTTTTCTTATTGTTCTTTTACCTCTGATCTTGACGCAAGTTTTTTTATCGGAGTCCCCTTTGTTTTACTGTCTTTTCTCTTCTGTTAGTTAGACAAGTTAATCCTTAGATTGGGTCTAAGTCGTGCTCTCTCTCTATTTCTGTTCAATTTCTTTTATCTTCACTCTCCTTCTCTTCTTCTCTGTCTGAGTTCTTCCTCCTTCCTTCGTTTATTTTTTTCTTCTCCGGAGTCTCTCTTTCTGTCTCCGGCAGCTTTAATGCCGAGTGTCGTTACTTAAGTTTCTAACCTGGTCCCAGCTGGGGTCTCCCAAGCGCTGAAAAGGTACGATCATCTTTGGTGACTTCATTTACTAATCATCAATTTAGCTCTCTCCTTGCAGGTACCCAATTGGAGTGACTCGAAGTTCTCTAGCAGTTCATTCAATACTCCGTCCTGACCTCCCCCTCCCTACCCTTTTCACCCTGGTCCCCTTTGTTCAAACCTCGCAACCCCAAGTGCGATTTGACCTATCGGTGGTTTAATTTGTCCGTTGCAACCCAACCATATTTAGCCCTCTAAGTCAAATCCTATTCCCGTGCTACTTGTTTCTCTTTATTTCCCCCAACTGCTTTAGTTTGAATCTTCTCCTTCAGTTATGATCTATACTGTACCAACAACATCGCCGCCTTTATCTCATCTACATTTTGTCGGTTAATTCTTATAGTGATGAAGAATAAACAAATGTATTCACTATTCCTATTCACCGCAACTTCTTTACCGAGAATAGTGGGAGAAAAACTCGATAAAAAGTGGAGCTTTGGTCTTTTTCTATTACTAGTCATGGTGTGGTACACACGTTTTATTGAAGGAAAATTTAAACTTCTTTTTCAAAGCTTATGCAACTCTTGTCCCTTTCAACCAAAAATGGATAAATCTAAAAACTCCAACACCTCTGTCGACAAAGACATTTCTGAAAGAATGAAGAGCAAACTCATAATACAAGAACCCCTAAACTGCTCCAAACAAATAAGAAAAGAAAGTGAAGAGAACAGGAAAAATCTGATCATTGGAAAGATATATTCCCGTAAATTCATTAGAGTTGAAGCAATAAGAAGAGAGCTGAAAGTTTATCGGCAATCGAAATATGAGCACATTGCTCACATCATTGGAAGACCGATGAAGAAAATCGAGTGATACTTGGATTTGATACGGAAGATGATGCTCGAGAGCAAAGAGCTCGTCACCGACTAGATTCGTAAAGTTTCTCACCGCTTCTAAAAAACTATCATCCAACCCTCCATCCAAGTTTGGTTGATATGACAACAGAAGCCTGGTGGGTAATCATCTTAAACCTTCCACCTGATAAATGGTATAACAGCATGCTACAACTCATCGCAAGCAGACTAAATGGAGCTGTTATTGATATAGAGCATCCGAGAGACACAAACTTTTCTCAAAAAAATCCTAGAATCAAGATAGTGATGAGCGTAAACCAACCCTTCATAGCTGAGCTGCCACTGGATCTCGAAGAGGATGGTGCTTTTAATATCACTTTCTACTATATTGGTCTACCCAAAATCTGCGACGTCTGTCGTATTATCAACCACTCTGATATCCCATGCTATGTGAATGACAGTGATAGTGCAACAACATCTCCTTCCTCTTCATCGGCATCTGAGTCAAGCAGATTGAATATTGCTATCTCGCCAAGCACTAGTTCTCCCGCTAAAACAAACCAGTTGTCTACCCCAAGGCACATGATGCAAGGATCTTCATCTTCTATTGGAGTTACAACTGAGGAAAGATTGTTCTCTACAAGCTCTCGTGCTGGGAAAAGATCAGTAAGTCCCTCAAGCTCTTCAGGTCCAACCCCTAAACACAACAAGTTTGAAGATTATATGGCTCAACCTCCTCTGGAAAGAACCATCTCTTTTGCTCATGGGTTTGGGGCGGATCCGGTGGTTAAACCCAATCTATCTCATTCCCCTTTCCCTCAATCAAACCCTGAAACAGACCCATACACCATCCATCACCCCCAAAACAAATACCCTCATGGACCTGATACACCTCATGATTTTACCTTCATCCCCACACCTCCACCGCTTCGACCTTCCAAGACAAGTCTCAACCCTTCTACCCAAAACAATCTTCATTACCACCAGCCCCAAAACTTCTACCAACACCCCTCACCCACGATATTAACAGTAAAGCAATCGAAACATTGTCAAGTCTTATAACACATGCACTTACCCTACTCCCAAAAACCACCAATGCAACCAAAGAAGTCATTTAATCACTCAACGACCGTACCACCCAAGAAAACAATCTCCAAACCCCCAACCCAAAAACACAACAGATGTCTATCCCTCTATTTCCCCCCCCTGGAAGTGTTGGACACCGAGCAAGAAACAAATATGGCAGAGTGTGCTAAATCAGCAAACCTTGAAGATCTTAATCAGTTGGAGGAAGCGGAGGAGGTAATGCCACTAACCATGGACAAAACAACATCGACATATGCCCCAAATATGCAAGCATCAACATCTATATCAATAGATGGCTCAGCTGAAATCTTGGTGACCCAAAGGGCTCGATACGTTGTAGTCAAGAAAAGTGCAGAGGAGAAAGGCAAAGCAAAAGCAAAGGAAGGGTTAAAGGATTGCATAGTGAGACAAATGAGGGAGGAAACTGCCATCCGCATAGATGAAGATAATAACCCTATAAAAAGACAAGAAAACTCATCTCTCCGTTGGAAACTTCAGAGGAGGCTCTTAACCAAATCTTTCGAATGCCCCATCAAATGTTCATTACACCCCCTGTACCTAATCTCCAAACCACCCCTCCACCAGCTCGTAACTGCTACCGAGTCACTTCCGATGGGGTACGCATGAAAAGGAAAAGTCTGGTTTGTAGCTAATCCGATTAAGCAAATGGAGGATGCTAAAGATGATCGTACCAAAAGTATGCAACAAGGAGACACTAAGCACAAGGACCAGGTTAGTTTCTCGTGTCACAAGCATCTTACTGTTTTACTCAAAAAAAGATATCGTGCAAATGCTTTCATTTATAGTTGTGTTTTATCCCATCAAAAATTTGAATGGAACGCATACTAAACTCTCATAGATATATCTCTCGAAACATTTTTGTTCCAATCATATTGCATCGACCACAAAGCGAGACATCATTCTCATCTGGGCTTTTCCCCATACTACAAGTTACCCTCCCCCAAACAAGCTACTCAACTGCAAACTCACATATTACATACCTCATCACTACATATCACACAACATGCATCATGTCTCTTAACATCCTAGCATGGAACTGCCAAGGCAATGGTAAACCAGCCACTCAAAACCATCTAAAACAGCTTATTCAAGAACATATCCCTGATATCCTTCTTCTCCAGAAACTAAGAACAAACAACCATTCATACAATCCCTTCTCCTAAAACTCAAATATCAAAACATGGAGATAATTGATCCTACATGGGTGTATTAGGAACTCGCAGGAGGTTTGGCCCCAGCTTGGTCTAATAAAGTGTCTCTCTCTATTGTAAACACGACCGATAGTCAAATAGATGCTTTAGTAACTTGTAAGACTAGTGGAAACTATTGGATGCTTTCTCGGTACTTATGGGTGCCCTTACCGATTGAGAAAACACACTAGCTGGGAGTATTTTAGAAAGTTGGCAAGCAATATTGAGGTACCTTGGTTGGTCCTAGGTGACCTAAACTTTACCCTGAATGAAGAGGAAAAGCGAGGGGGTAATGGGGTGGACCAAATAGAGAGTCTTTTCTTCAATAATTTAATCAATAATGCTGATCTTATGGACCTAGGCTTTGTGGGCTACCAATTTACTTGGTCCAACAAGAGAGAAAACAAGGAATTCATAGAAGCTAGATTGGATAGAGCTCTAGCTAACCCAAAATGGTTAAATATCTACCCTAGAGCCCTAGTTTACCATCTGACACCATTAGGATCCGACCATAGTCCGATTCTGCTCAGAACCTCCCCTAGCTGGAAAGATGGAGCTAAACCTTTCAAATTCTTTGGAATTTACTTGAGGAACCTCATGCTTCCAAGTTATTGAAGAAGCGTGGAAACTTTGAACAGGTGGATCTACACCTTTCAAGTCATGTCTAAACTCAAAATGCGAAACACAAGATAAAAATATGGAATAGAGACTTCTTTGGAAACATCCAACAAAACATCAAAAACTCAATCAAAACCTCAATCATGCCAAAACAATCTCCATCTCCAAGATAACAATCCTGTGGTGATGCAGATCCAACAAGATTTGGAGAAGTGGTACAACTATGAAGAAGGATTCTGGAAAACAAAAGCTAAAGTAAAATAATATCCAACTGGGAGACCAAAACACAGTGGTACTTTCATTCAATGACCACTTATAGGGCAAGAAAGCTTAGAATAGAAACTATTCAAAAGAATGATAGCTCTTGGAGCACAGATAGAAAAGGTCTAGAGGAAACTTTCCATAACCACTTTGCCACTATGGCTTCTTCCTCAAACCCCAACATAAGTGATCACATCCTCAATCTTATCCCCAAATGTTTGAACGAATTGGACAATAAAAAATTGATGGCCACCCCTTCCGAATTAGAGATTAAACTCATTGTCTTTGAAATGCATCCTAACAAATCCCCAGGCCCAGATGGTTTCCATTATTTTCTTCCAAAAACTGGTATCTCCTAAAGGATGAAGTCATAAAATTGGTTCAGGACTTCTTCACCACAAAACACATCTTAAAAGAATTCAACTCCACTTTTATCACCCTAATTCCCAAAACTGAGTCCCCCTCCTCCCCAAAGGATTTTAGACCAATTTCTCTGTGCAACATCATCTACAAAATTATCTCTAAACTTCTAGCAGGCCGTATGAAACCGTTTCTGGATAAACTCATATCCCCCTACCAATCGGCTTTTGTCCCGGTAGACAAATAGCGGATAACATAATCATAGCCCATGAGATTATCCATACAATGAGACGAGAGAAAAAAAAAGAAAAAAAGGTTACATGGGACTAAAAAATTGATATGTCAAAGGCGTTTGATAGGGTAGAATGGTCATTCCTTACCAAAATTATGGAACAAATGGGATTCTCAGAAAGATTGGATAGATCTTACATACCAATGTATAGGAACAACTACCAGTGCTGTCCTAGTCAACGGGTCCCCCACTGGTTTCTTTAAACCTACTAGGGGACTCAGACAGGGGGACCCCGTCTCCATATCTATTCATCTTTGCATGGAAGCCCTCTCTAGAGTTTTGCAAGAAGCGGAAAAGAAAAAATTAATTAGTGGTGTCAATTTTGTATTTCCTCTCCTCCATCTCTCACTTTGGATGATCGCCTTATCTTTGCAAAAGTTGGAAAGAAAGAGTGCAAAAATCTTGTCCACATCCTTGACCTCTTCAGTACTGGCTCGGGCCAACTAATCAACTATGAAAAATCCGGAGCTTTTTTTAGTAACTCGGTCTCAAACGAGGAAATTAGAGAAGTTCTGGAAACCCTAAAAGTGAGAAGAATTAAGATGGATGATAAGTACCTAGGGATACCATTGTTTACCCACCAATCCAAAATTAAATGCTTCGGCTCGATCCTGGAGAAGTTGAAGACCCGGCTTAAAGGTTGGAGAAGCAAACTTCTCTCTCCTGCTGGTAGAAGGGTTTGCATCAAACATGTAGCAGACACCATGGCAACATACCAAATGACATGCTTCGTCATACCAAAAGAGATAACAAAGAAAATGGATACCCTAAATAGAACCTTTTGGTGGGGTCATTCCTCTGAGAGCAATAGAGGTTGGTGTCCTAAAGCTTGGAACTCTATCTGTGTCCCCATAGAGAATGGAGGATTAGGTCTCAAACAATCCGAACAATTCAACATAGCCATGATTACAAAAACCGCGTGGAGAATGTTACAAAACCCAGATTCCCTCACCACTAAAGTGCTAAAAGCTAAATACTTCCAAAATTGCTCCCCCCTTACCATGAAGTCTAGCAAACAAAATAGCTCCTGGTTTTGGAAAGGTCTGTGGAAGGGCATCCAAATAATCCAAAAAGAAGCAGTCTGGAAAATAGGGGACGGAAAGAATATCCAACTTTGGAGTGATAACTGGATACCCCTAAATTCCCCGAATATCATTGAAAGAAGCAATATCAAACCTCTTCTAACCAACACTCGAAAACTCGTTAGCGATGTCTTGTCTATGGATGCCAAATATTGAATGAAAACTTTTCAACCAAGTTCTCCCACGCAATGTTGTGGAGAATATACTTGAAATAGATCTGCAATCAAATGCCAATACCAAAGATACTCTAATTTGGCCATACACAAGGAAAAAGCTGACTCACGACTAAATCGGTGTATGAGTATCTGATAAGGGAACGGGACACTTCCTTGGGTCAACCATCCATTCCCCCTCATCACCCAATTTGGAAGAAAATTTGGTCTCTAGATGTCCTACCTAGAATTAGAGTTTTTGTCTGGAAATGCTATAGTGGTATTCTACTGGTTAGCAGCAAAATAGGAAGATGGGTTACCACAATCGACACCACCTGCACCTTGTGTGGTCACCCTCATGAAACAGATTCCCATATCCTGTTCAAATGCCCTTACAGTCGTCTTTCTAGCCCGGTTTGGAGTACAATGTAGGGTCAATAACAATAATATAAATGTTCAAAATTGGATAGAGTCATGGATCTCTAACAATACCGATAGCCTGATTTGGGGGTTCCAATGGAATCAATTATATGCTCTTACAACGTGGGCACATCCGGGAAAGCCGATGCCTAAAAACATTCCAACAAAAGCTTCAACCACCTGCGACTACTATACACCTTGTGGAATACCATATCCAAACCAGCAAATACAAACACAACAAACTTTCACACAACAGAACACCAAATCTGAACCAGCTAAGCCAATTGCAAACTTCACAACAAATGCCCAAGTTAACCATGCATTGCTACACCTGCTGGAAAGACCAACCTTATACTGCTATTGTGATAAATGTTTTGACAGATGAACAAGGAGCAATCAAAGGAGGATGGGCTGCCATCGCTAAAGTGAGCTCACTACAACAAAGTGGGGTGGTGGGGATCATTGAAGCATCGAAATGGCATCAACACAACAAGCACAGGACTTGTAATATTGAGATAGTCGCTCCAAAGATACTCAAGACTCGAAGACAAAATGGAGGTTCCTCAACAATCAACCAACATTCCACGAGTTTGATAACAATGTTGAACTCTTTATTTATTTTAGGCAACTTAATTGTAATATCCTAAGGCGGGAATGGAAAACTAAACTCCAAACCATGGCCAATGTTTATGCTCCATCCCTCTGGTGATGGTTATGCTCTTTTACCTCGTGTCGGTCTCAGAATATGTATGATCCAAACACTGCTCCTCGACTTCCGAGGAACTAGTCCTTTTAATCTAAGAGTTGTTTCAAGAGAAAAAAATTGACGCCATGCCATCCATCCTATAGAAAACAAGGTGGAATGATAGATGGATGGGTGTGCAGGTTTCCACATTTTTTAAGACATTAGGGAAAACTAAATACATGAACTCAACAAAATTGGAAAAAATTTCCATTTAAACCAAAAACTGTTGTCAGCTCTATAAAGCGTTTTGAAGAGGAGTTGATAAAAGTTTTCAATATTTGGATTGTGCCAAATATGAATTTATGTGTCAGACGTACATCATAGAACCCAATTTATTTCATTAAAGTATAAGGCAATTGAAATCAGATTTGTTTCAAATATTAAAAGAATTAGATTTTAAAATTAATAACGGTATATTTATCTTGGTAACAGTATTTTCTCAGGTGAATCAGATAATCACATTGAAATTCGGTCGGTTGTATTACCTGTCTCCGATTTGTACTTGATACAAATAATATGTTGCTAAGTTATTTTTTTCCTAGTGTCTTGGATTCATGTGTAGGTTGTAAGTCCAGTTAACAACCGTAACAATTTATCCTCGTCCGGGTCCGACATGTGTATTAGAAGGACTTCTACGTTTGACATATTAGTATAATAGTTTGGCTCTTTAACTGTTATTGTGGATTTGGTACTATACCTTTTTCCACTATTTTTCTTGGGTATTTAATGGAGGTCGTAGAGTATGTACTTTATATCTTGCAATCTCGCCATTAACATATTTACAAATTCTCTTTTTATCAACATTTATATAGCACCCCGATGTTTTTTTTTTAGTCCAAGATGAATGACAAACTTCCACCCAAATTGATAATGAGGAGCTTAAACAAATGAACAAGCATGATACATGACAAGTCTCTTATAAGTCGCTATGAAAGGCAGCGCAGTCATCTATTTACTACTAGGAAAAAGGCAAATGGTTACTATTTGCTAGAACTGTTGGTACAAATTTAAAGCTGCGACATACCCCAAATTCTCCCCGCAACAAAATACTCAATCAGATGTACACAAAGGATTGTAACACTGGCTATATATATATTTCGCTGGACAGGCGACATAGCAGAAAAAGAGAACAACCAAATGTTTTGACAAGGCATGTCAGTTATTTATTCTTATTTTTGATGGGAACAAGGCATGTTATGGAAAAAGAAGAGAAAAATGGAACATTGTAGAAAATGTAGTGTATGAGAAATCACGAACACTCAAAATGCACAACTCATGACTTGAACCTGATCCTTGTTTCGTGATCCCGTTTCTTGTAATTCTTGAAATAATGATAGATGAGTATTGGGATTTTCTCATACAAATCAATTTAAGGCATGCCCTAAATCACCTTAAGAAAACAAGGCTTAACCATGGATGGATTTCGAGTGTGTCAGTTATTTTTGGAATTTTTTAAGACATAAGAGAAAACTAAATACCTCAATTCGTTGAAATAAAAAGGTATTTCGATTCAAATCTTGCCACTTACTTTACTATAATTTTGAAGACGAGGCAATATGTAGTTCCATATAGGATTGTATTTCAAGTTATATGATTCGGAAACCCATTTATATATATAGAACGTTTAAGGTAATAATTTAATGTCCGGTTTTTAGTTTGATTGCAATTCTAAAGGAAGTATCAAAAAAGACATTCGTTCTTAAGAAATTTAGATTTCAAGTTGGGTATTTGTGTCGGAGAACTGGATGACTACCATGTTATTGGATGTGGTGGGTTTTCGTAGATCAATGATTAACTTCCTAGAAGGGTTGTATGGCAACCACTTAAGAAATTGTTATTCAACTTGTAAAAGTAAAAATAAAAACAAATAAATAACAAGCTTAAGTGGCTTTGTTAAAAAAAAACAAGAGCTTCTATAATTAAGTTAAT
This sequence comes from Papaver armeniacum, assembly GCA_023531295.1. Taxonomy (NCBI): domain Eukaryota; kingdom Viridiplantae; phylum Streptophyta; class Magnoliopsida; order Ranunculales; family Papaveraceae; genus Papaver; species Papaver armeniacum. The sequence continues at coordinate 412,777 of JAJJWW010016644.1, forward strand.
TACAAATTCAAAGTGTCCCTTGAGAGATCGTTCTGCAGAAATGGCTGAAAGTTACTTCAACTCTTTTGGGAAGAAGAAAGAGTTCCATTGCTGATTACCAAACACGATCATCACCAAATGAACAAGCAGGATAGGTCACTACGTAATAGATAGGGGCAGTCATCAGCTACCTACCGGGAAAACACAATTTTTTTACCATTTGCCAGAGCGTAGAAGTATCAGTCTCCACGGCTCAGTCACGCTAATTTAGTTTTAACTTTTTTTTTTTGTCCTAAAATTGGGCGTATTACTCTTACAAATTCTACTACCCTAGATTTCATGCACCAATTGTTTAACTAACCTCATGAAATTGGTGATCAAAACCTTCCTCAGCATACTCATTACCTGAACTAATTAAGCCTAGCTACAAAACAAGAACTATCTAAAAGCAGGAAATAAAAATGTCACTATGGAACTCCTTGTAATGTTTCCGATGTACCACTATCCATCAAATTTATAAGAAATTAGAGAAAACTAAGTTCATGTATTGGCCGAAACCCAAAGTTCTCGCCTTTATAATGAACCGGTAAGAGCAAAATTAATATTACTTCAGTTGCAATAACTACCTTTTTATGGGATACGAATTGGAATACTAGTCCAAATTTTAAGAGCAAAACTACAGAAGAAAGATAGAATTTAGATGAACCTTAATTTTACATTAAAAAACACTTCTTACAAAAACTTTCATAATGTTTACAATAATTGAAATCAAAATAACAATGGAATATTGTTTTCTGCGCACCACAACACCAACTTCTTATTGATCACTATCATTGGAGTTCGCAGATTCTTACAGATCGGTAATTATTGGAGTTCCCTAATATTCTTCCCTCCGGTAATCTACATATTTTAATGTTGAGAAGTTATTGCATCCTATCTACATCATATTTTGCCATCTCTCTGAACATAAACATTATGAACAACCTTTCCACCCTCGTAAAGAAATTCAGAGTAATCATTTTTTGGTGCACAATTAGAATTAGCTGATGTAGTATCTCTATTCGTAATCTATATTAGCAACTCTACCTATGGAAAGAACCAAGTGTGAATTATGTATCATTTTCAAAAAAAAAAATATTGTAAAATAAAAATTGAACTCTATTTGCTTTTCTTGTATATGCAGTTGTAGCTTCTACCTGTCACTTTGTCTCGGATTTTTTTAAGTAACGTTGTACCGCCGTTGGTAACTTTGTAACATTGGAAAATCGTTGCAATAATTGGTATCTGTTACAGAGTTTCGGGAGGGTTGTGGGTAATTACCTTCCTATCCTCAATTGAAATTGCCAAGTTACATTGTTACCCTCCATTACTACTATTAGCGCCTCTATTACTACTATCACTAGTGGAGAATGAGATTTTAACCACTTTCTGGGCTTTGAAAAAACGACTTCCACGGGCCAGGGTAATTATATGATCTGTGAGACCCAGTGGTTTTTACAAGAAAATGGAAAACTTGTTTCTCACACAGTCGTATTATAAGCACGTATTTCCATGAAAATGCAGGCTTTCCTGTGGACTTCAGAAACCACTGTGAGAGGCTGAATTTTCTATGAGAAAAAAATTGTAAAAGGAAATTTCCCCATCTCTCTTAATTCAGCTCGGAGTTCACAGCTACCACATCTTCTTCTTCTTATCCATTCACTCACCACATCGATCTCTTTCAATCTATCAGAAAAACTCTAAAATCCCCAAATCTCAAATCCAGTTCATTTCTTCATCTTTCACTTTCACCAGAAATTTCTTGACATCATTCAATTTGAGAAGAAAATTGACAAACCCTAGACATCAAGTAAAACCTAGTAAACCAAATCAATAACTCTCCATCCGCGCCTCTCTCTCAATCTCAAACAACAAAAATAGCACCGAACTCAGAAAAATAAGAAGAGGATGTCGCTGAAGACGGATAAATCGTAAGGGATGATTTTTCTATCTTTTGGTCAATTTTTCTTACAATCCTTAGAGTTCGATCGAGATATCATTTTTACTTCATTTTAGGGTTTTCAATAAGAAAAGATGGTGACCACAACCACAAGTACAGAGAGATCTTGTGAAATAATGAAAACGGTAAGATTAACTATTAAATTTCTATCTAGATTTGAACTCCGAACATTGAATTTAGAACTTGTTATATTGGTTATATTTAATCTTCACAATTTGGATTAATTTGATTTCAACTGGAATTAACATTGGGTTTGTTATATATGTTTCATAAGTTATGGTGCGAATATCCTAGTAAGTCATGGAAGAACCTGTCTGCAATTTGCTCATAGTCTCCGAGAGCAATGAGAATCTCAATCTCACCATTTCTTTATTGTTATCAATTTTTTTTTTTGAAACGTAATTGTTAACAAGTTCCTCACTACTTATTCTTTAATTTTTTTTAACATTCTAACCTTAGATGTTATTGAAATCTCATTGATACTTAAGGACTTTGATGTTTGCAGATGTATATTGGTTATTGATTGTGTGTTTCCTATGCCCTCGACTCTTATAAGGTAATAACCCCTTTGTTTTTTCTCATAAAGGACCGATAATTTTGAAGAGATTTTGGTTACTGCGGTGGATTCGATTCATTCGACACTCACCGGAATGAATGGCTAATTAATTTTTAATCTTCATATGCTTGTCGTTGTTTTGATTCTCTTTTTCTTAGTGATCGAGTGATTCATTATTTGCGAAGTCATAAAGATTTCGAAGGATCTCTTTTAGTTGTTAAGAGGTATATAAGTTTATCTTCTTTCTTTGTTTTTTTCTTCTAATTAGTTAGTTAGTCCTGAATTAGTGATTTATTGAATATCCGTTATATGATTAGTTCTTATTTTGCATGAAACTAGGTTTGTAAGATCTATTTATCCTGTCTTTATAGTAGGAATGCTCAACCTCAATTCTAATTCACTGTAATGGATCATAGAATACAATTTTAACTTTATTTATGTATTTTCATTCAGGAAAGGAATCCCACATTGGATAAGCCTATTATTGATTAAAACTTCCTTTATTATTCTGTTGATACTTTTTGGTGATTCTAATCCAGCTTTCGTATCAGCTGAAGAAGTTAAGTATTTAGTTTTTTGATGATCCAGAATGTGAAGATGTTGTGAATCTTTTCAATAGGCGTGACTCTAAAAGTATCATTATGCCCTGCATTTGATTCTAGTGAATATCATGTTATAATTTTCCATTTGGTTGCTTTGATTAATATTATACGATAGAATTAAGCATTATCGTTTTGCTTCTTTTGTATGTAGGATAATTAGTGCATCCGCCAAAATTTATCAAAGTTTCAAAGTCATGTAAGCTTAATGACTTTTGATAAGCTAACTTCTCATTCTTGTAATATAGATGCCACTATTACTCTTACTTCAGGATTTGATGTTCTCAGCCTTCTAAGCATTACATACTCTTGATGTTTTACAGGGGGTTAGGAATGTGTGAAATGCTTCTAAGGAAGCAAATCATGAGCAACACCAACCATCTCCTGTGATAATCCCTATATCATCTCATGCACCCTATTTGATTGGTAATTAGCTCCACATACTGAACTAATTTTTTCTGTTATGTTTAGGTACCGTGTAGATTTCTTTCTTCTTATGAAGCATGTATGGTTATGACAGGTTTCATTTTATGTGGACAGTCTAGTGACCAAAATGAAAAATTTGATGGGACAGGGTTAGTGGACTTAAAAATTTACTGAAGTAGGGTCTTTCTTGTCAGCATGTTTAACGTTAGTTTCCCTTACTTACGAAGCCTTACCATAAGATCTTAGGCTGGTTAAGTGAACTACAAAATTGTAGGTGTGGTCTACCTCTGAAGCTTTGTCCTTCGTTAAGCATATTAGAACTTACAGTAAGTATATTTTGAATTTGGAGGTGCTTGACGTCAAATATAGTAAGATATAATGGGAGCATCAGATGGTTTAAAGATGGAATTTGTTATGAAAATGTTTCAGTTAGTATCTTAATAATTCTGCTGAAAAATGTTCTTATCTTTTAACCTGTTCAATAGTGATGGTCTTGTATTTATCCCTTTCTCGTAATGGTTGAGCACTTGTATCTAATGCAGATTAATGAATGGCTTTGTAGAGCTAAAAGTGCTTACCCCCTTGTGGATGTTGAATGGATCAAAATAGGTTTATGTGAATCCTATGTTTTCTTGCATGTCCTCCGTGGATTGTAAAGATCGGTCATTGAATGCTTTTATAGTTTATACCCCAGTACTTTGATAAATTATTCGGATAGCTCAGATAAGGTAAACATCGCTCCCCAAAGAGCATATGGTTGTCTACGAAAAACTTGCATATCTATGAATATGAGAATGGGAAAAGTATTGCCTAGTTCATGATTTCAAAGGGATGGCATATACTGGCTATTGGAGATATGAAATAATGTTGAATCCTATTATCTGTAGTACTGCTAGGCATTCAGTACACCCTCTCTGTCTCTCCTTAATGATGTTATATTGAGTATTCTTTTGATCTAGTTCATAGTGTCGAGCCAGGTTACTCGTTGTTTGTTAACAACAATTTATGTTAGTCAAATACGCTCTCTTGAATTGTGTTCTACGGAGTTCATCTAAATGTCACTTTGAATGCATGTGAATGAATTTCTTGGTAAATAAGTTGATAAATTTTTATTTTATTTTTGGTGAATGTAATTTTTTGATCTTAATATAAGTTCTCTTCTTTGTAGGTGAACTCATCGGTGTAACTAAATGACCAGACTACTGATGTGTTGTGAAATGGCAGATGATTATCACTCGGAATCAGCTTATGTATCAAGTATCCAGGTATTGTGGTTCTATTCTTCATTTGCTTATTTGAGTTCTATTCCTCGTCTTTTTTATTTTAATTTTATTCCCTGTCTCGTTTCCATTTTGCAGTTGTTAATCAAATAAGGAGAATTTTATTTGCACCTTACCTGAATTGAGCTAGTTTGCTGCTAGTAAATGAAGGTATAGGCAGTCAAGTCGCTGCTAACTCATATGGAAGATTCAGCAGGTTTTTGGTCTACTAAGTTTGTATAAGGAATAAATACAGGTTTATTGAACTTTTTTTACTTATTGTTGAAATTTAATTTTCAGATTTGGAAGATGGTTTAAGTTGTAATTGAAAGCACGTTTTTGTTCAAATTCAAGTTTAAAGTCATTATCAATTCAATTTTGTAACATTTGGTTCTGAAGTCAGTGTTGATCTCATATTGATTTGATTCTAGTTTTAGAATCAGCTGAATCAGGTTAAGATTTCAGCTGAATCAAATCCTTTTTTTTTATAATATATAATCAAAATAAACTACTGTGCCCATCAGTGTTATGGATTAACTGTTGAAGAAAGTAGTTTTTTTAAAGAATTCAACGTGTGTGAGAAACAGTGGTTTTGGAAAAAACCACTCGTATATTAGAGCTGATGGCCACAGTCGTTTTTAGTGATACTACCTCTTGTCCTGGCAGTGGTTTAACTTCCATTTTCCACTAGTGTATCAGCTCCCAATTTCATCTCACACTCAAGGGCTACCCAGCCTCCCAACGATTCAGGCTTTTTCTCCAACATTTTTTTTCCCATTATAACTCTTCATGTTAATTACCGAAAATCAGAAAACAAAACTAAATCAATGAAATTAGTTTTTCGCATTTTTTTTTAATTATGCGAAAATTAAAAGAGAATAAATATGTCGAGAACAACTGAGAGCCTGAGACATTTCTCCACCCATTTCCCTTTTCCTCTCCGTCCATTTTACTCCATCGATTTTAGCCTCGGAAACATCGAGATGCAGCTGCAGAGATTTTCATTAACAGGTCAATTTTTGAATCATCGATGTAACCCTAAATTTAAGTTGAATCGATCTCTCATAGAAGTTTTGACACTGATTCACAATCTTGGAAATGCAAATCTGGGTTATCATCATCTAAGGTATTTCATTTATTCGTTTCTCTGAATCATTGTTTTTCAACATTTGGGGGTTTAATAATTTTACAAATTGGAGGTTAGAAACTATTGGTTTTGAATATGAATGATGCAATTTCTGATGGTGCTTATGAACATGTATATCTTTATGATTTATATGTGATTGTATATTTTAGATTTATATGTGTTTGTTGAGTGTGATTAAGAAGATTTGTATATGCAATTGTGGATGTTGCAGTACATTGTATTATGTTTTAAGAATATCTCAGTGTACTTTGTAGGTTTAGTTGATAATTAGACTTAGTCAGACATAGTATTTTACTTGTTTGTAGGATGTCACAATTGGTTTATAGGATATCTCCATTTGTTTGTAAATGGGTGAATCAATCAACTGTGTATTGAAGAAGTAGATCTAATGAGAATCCCAACCAGTTTCAACAATTTAGATGAAAACCAAAGAGAAAATATTGTTCATAATTTGTTCCCTTTGCCTAGTTAGATTCTAGTTCTTTATGAATTCATTGCCAAAATAGTTTCTTGGGCCAGTGGCCATAATACATTGTAGATTAGAATTAGATGTGTATATGCCTCCACCAGCACCAAGTAGTTTTGTGGGTCACTGGAATCATGTAGGTTTCACAAGACTCAATCTTGAGTCAAGTTATTACGTCTTTAACGATGATCTACAGCTTGTTATACCTTTTATTGATAATCTTAGACTCAGTTATAGTGTTTGGGTGTAGGATATTGTTAACATTAGTGAATAGTGAATCAATATTGTAGTATGTTTTGAGAAGCAGTTTTTGCACTTTGGATGAAACCCACTTTATTCAAATCAACACAGAAAGAAACTGAAATTGCAATTTCATTACCAAGTAGTTCCATTACAATCAAACCCATTCATACCATGAAAAACTAGACTGTTCGACCCCCCTGCACACACCTTAATTACACACATACTAAAACTGTTACCCCCTGCAAACACCTTAACACCTTAAAACTGTTAGCAGTTACCATCTGCATAACAATACCAAAACAAGCCCATTTGTTCCCAAAAAAGAAAAACATCCAAGATACCAAAATAACCACAATAAAACCAATACCTATTCTCACAAGTGCTTAAAGAATATGAGGAAAATCAAACAATATGAGCAAAATGATCAGCAAACACCTACAAGATTTCTTTGAATTTTCACGAAGAAGCACTTAGTCCAATTTCACATAATCGAAGCTTTCCCATCGAAATCTTGTTGATGTTCCAGGGATGATTATTCATCATCATCACCGTTGTTCTCATTGCTATGCATACTGCTATCGTTTTCGTCGTCGTCATTGTTGTCGTCGTCGTCGATGCCCATCTCATCATCGTTGTACTCATTGCTATACCGACTGCCTGTTTCTGTTGCACTTCCATAACCTCCATCACCTGCATCTTCACTTCCTTCATCATCTTGATTCTCTTCCTCCAAATCTCCAACTTCAACTGGTTCACCATTCTCATCAAGACCATCAATTGTTTCTCCATCGAATCAACATTCGTCTCTCATTCATTGTTCTTGCAAAAGCACGGGGATTGCTTTTTCTGCTAAGAACCTTTCATACCATGCATCCTCCAGCTTCTTCTTTTCTCTCTTCCTCCTTTGTTTCTCCTCGTCTTTAATTTCTCTCTTGATCATCACTTCTCTCAAAATTATTCTCTTCGTAATCACTTGAGGTTGCACTGCGGGTCGTTCTCCAAAAAAATCTGCTCCTTCTCCCCTCATCTCTCTCCTCTCTTTCTCTAGATTTCCTCACATATCTTGCAATTCTATTCATCTTCCATAGTTCATATAGTAGAGCATTTTCCCGATGAACTCTTTCGTACTCAAGCTGACGATTTGTCTTGTCCATCTTTTGCTGCAGAAAATCCCTCAAATTCTCCAACACTCTAGTACACAGAGTCTTGGCAACTTTCTTGGCGAATTTAAAAGGTCCGGATGGCTGATTATCTCCGTTAGCAATATTGTTTCCTCCTTGATCACCCATTATCTCTAATCTATGTTTTTCTTAATTTCCTTGCCTGATCTTTTAGGAAGATTTTTGCATATTTTGGAAATTCTATGTTTAGTTCCCTTTTGTAGAGAAGATGTCATAAATAGTCATTTAATGCATTCGGTGGAATGTCTCGTCCCTTAGCTATTCACGCCTATTCAAAGGCATGCGCAACAAGTCCTAAACCTATCATAACTCCTCATTAAATCATGCACTCCAACATTGCTAATGGTCGTGTACAAAATTAGTGGGGTCGTGTCCAAAATCATATAAGAGAAAACGGTTTTGCCTTGCGGATGGTATGCCCCCCACTAATTTGGTACACGACCATTAGCCTAATTGTAGACTTTTCCGGTTCTCAATATCTAATAATTGCCATTAAGGGGTTGATAGACAGTTCAACCAAACACTAATTATCATATTTGATTTTTGGTAGATACTGAAGAGCCAGAACCTATTGAGAGGCATTATGTGGCGCTGGCGTAATGCATCTATAATGGAAGTGTTCACACCTGAAATGGCTTAACATTCATGAGATAATCTGTTCGGTGTACAAAAAATGGTCAAACATAATAGGTCAACAAATGTCAAACAAATTAGGTCAAACCTGACAAGTCAAGCAAAATAAAATCAGCACACTTGTGTATATTTATTTAATTTTATTTAGTTAAAAGATGGACCATATCTTCTCTTCAACTGTAGCATGGTTTGGTTCAGGCATCATGCCATATCTCAATACCCTGGTCCATGAGTCCTGACCAACAACTAATTAATCAACTAATGTCAAACAAATTAGATCAAATAAAATAGGTCAAGCAAAATAAAATCAGCACTGTGCCACATAATGCCTAAATTTTAAAGAAAAATAAAAGGGTCTAGGGGGTTTCGAACCTCCGACCTGAACTTACTTAAACAAAAGTGAACCACTGTGCCCCACTTCTGTTTTTGACATTAGCTAGACTTGTATCAAATTTATACAATTACTATCTTCCTAAATATTATCAGCACAGTTGTGTATAGATGGGCCATATCTTGCCCTAGTCCCTGACCAATAACTCAAATGAGCCACAAATATCTGAAACAGCGCCCGTGACCTAACTTATTATCAGTTCATCTAATTCCATTGATTTGAGATGCAGAAAACTTCAGCAACAACAATGAATGAATGAATCAATTATTCTATGAAACTTCAATGTAAACCTAGATTTAAGTTTAATCGATCTTTCATAGAAGTATTGACACTGATTCATAATCCAAGGTATTTCTCATTCATTCATTTGGGGGTTTCTTGGAGATTCAATTTTAAAACTTAATCAACAACGTTGAATCAATCGATTCTTCTATGAAACATCGATTCAAGCCTAGATTTTAGTTTAATCGATATCTCACAGAAGTATTGCACTACACCATTTTAAGGGATTTTCAACTCAGATTAGAAACGTCACTAGGTCCGTTGCTAATTTTTCGTTGCTAATTTCGGTTGCAAATTTTTCGCAACGGCAGGCTGTCATTACTAATTTCGCAACGGCGAGCAGGAGGTTGCGAATAACAACTGTTGGGTTATCAAGCGTGCGAAGTACGCGTGTGGTCGGGAACACTAGGGCTAGTAAATACACCCAAGTCAAAGTGTGGTCAAGTTATCTGGTTTTTGTTTTCACCCTTCAGAGACAATAAATGGTCGGGCTTATCTTTCATTTTTCACTTTTCTTATCTCATTTCTCAACCACAAAATTTTTCCTTTCTTTCATTATGGATCTGCAGCTCTGAAGAACTTCCGTTCTCCGCCTGCGTCAATTCTAAAATTGATTATGTTATGTGAGATTGTGATGAACAGGAGATGATGTAACAAACAGGGGATTGGACTGGAGTTTAGTTGTAACTAGAATTGATAAAGAACAACTCTGTTGATGCTGTTTTAGGTCGTGGAGAAGAAACCTAAGGTTTGGTAGAGGAGATAGAGGAATCAGTGAGAAAAGTTGAGTGGCCTGGATAATTGGCGGATGTAGTAGTCTCAAATCAAAGGAAAAAGAAGATAGGGTGAATTTTTTTTAGAAATTAGGGTTTCGTAGGAAGAATTTAGAAAATCTTTAGAAGATGAAAATGGAGTTTAAGGGAAATATCAGAGTTGGGGTTGAAGTGAATTAGAGAATAAGGTTGAAGAAAGATGAATTTGTGAGAAATCTGAGTTAGGGTTTCTAAAGTTTATTAGAAAATTGACGTGAAATTGAAGATGAAATCTGAAGATTGATGATGGCCAAGAACAATTGATGAAACTATGGTTTATTGATCAACCAAAAGAGGTAATTCAGATAATTAAAATTATGGTTTATTAATAACTTCGTTTGATTGGGTATAATTGATGAAATCTTAGATGGGTATTGTTTGAATAAAAGTTATATTGATTGTGTAATTATAATGTTGATAGATAGTTTAGGACAATATTGTTGGTTTTGAGATGAAATTGACGGACATTCATAGTATCAAGCTATTGTTTGGATGTCATATGCTGAGTTTGCAAGGACTCGAGCACCATTGGAGATATTGGTAACCATCAATCACCATGTTTCTTAATTGAATATATCATACTTAAGCATGTATGGGTTCTGATTATTGAAACTTTCTTTTGTTTTTAATTTGTGTTCGCAGTTGTAATTTCTTGAAAAACTTGGTGTTCTCTTGTTGCAGGTTGGCGATGGACCCTCTCGTGGTTGTCTTATAATATTTTTATATCATGTGTTTTTTACTACAAGAATTGTCAAGTATTTTCAAAAAGTTCTAATGAGGTATAAACACAAAGTTTTTGTAACTTGTTAACGATTTGTGTGCTTATACAGAGCTTAAGTGACTTAGGTTTTTGGGAACCAAAGATGGTTTTGTCATGGGTATGGGAACCAAAGATGGTTCTGAACAATAGGGTTATGTTCAAGTGAGGCCAAGTATGTCTGTCACTCAAATATCTCTATAATCTTTCTAATTTCTCACACTCTTTAACTTGATTCATTCTTTCGTTTCTCATTTGTTTTTTAGAAGCACATATGTTCGGTGACATTATAAAGTCCATACAGAGTTGATGATCCTTCAAAACCTTGTCCTATAATTCTTTGGTTTTAGGGTGGACCTGTCAGTATACTCTACACTTAATCAAATCTATATCCATCCTCTGTTTGCATCAAAATTTGAATTTGTTTATGTTTTTGTTTGGGATGCAAACACGGTGCTTCAGGAGTTGGGATTGGAAATTTTCAATAAATTGGACCTCTAGACAACTTCTTAAACCCAATGAAATCAACTTGGTTGAAGAAAGCTGATCTCTTATTCGTAGTAAGTTCATCATTTCCAATAGTATGCAAATTTGATTTCAGAGTGCTTTCTTTTTTAGAATTTTGATTAGTTTTTGTAGTATGTCACAACTCGATAAGGTTACTCTCTATTCTCTTTTTGGAATGAAATCTTCTAAGATCATATGCAGGAAACATAGCTTGGCAGCATTTTACCCTCCTTCATTTGATACAGTACGGTATTTTGTGCAGCCTAATTGTATTATACTGGAAATTTCGCCAGCCAATCAAGATCTCGTTACGTCCGCTGCAATTAAGATCTCTCGGTAAGTAGACATTAAAGGTTAGATTGCATAACTACTGTCCTTTGGTCAGCACCACGGTGATTCTAATTACCACTCAAGTACCATTTTCACAAGTCTCATTGTGTCTTTGTAAATAATTGTGGTTTTTTTCTTTGTAAATATAGTCCACAGTTTAAAGAACTTCAGAAACTCTTACATATTGTTTGCAGATTTTTATATGCGATGCATTAAAAACACAAAACACACTCTACAGGAAATGATATCTAATTATTCATCTCTCAAACTTCTACAGGGAAAAGCTGCGATCAAATCAGACACTTTGGCGGATCTTGCGTAAGCCTTTTTTGTAGAATTTTATTCTTCAGATTATCAAATTTATGTTTTTTCTTACTTTTTAACACTGGTATAATGATGATATGCAGATTCATATCTTTGATCTCACAGGGGATGTTTGCTTCAAAGAATCTGACACCATCACAGCTGGAGATCGTCCTACAATATTGATACATGTATACTCATTGGGTTTGGGACTTTGGAGACTAGGACATATCTTCAAAATAATAATTTCGGAACTTAAATCCATCTCAAGTTGACCCAAAATAATAATTGAGTTTCTTATTTATTCACAGGGTTGCGGGCAATCAAGTACATTTACGAGATTCTGTGTTTTTTTAAAGGGTTCATGTTGGTTATTCTTAATTATCAATGAGTAGAGTTTTTATAATTTTGTTGCAGTTTTTTGTGGGCACTTTCTCGCCAGCTCGAGACTCTAGCGTAGCTACATGATTCGGGGACATTCTACTCTTGTTGGACCTGTATGATCAAACTTTTGCAAAGCAGCTAAGAAACTGGTATATGCTTCTTTAAGTTTCTAGGTAGAAATATCACATGTGTTTTCTTCATCCATTGCCTTTCATTTATTCTTCTTTGTAAGTTCGATACAGTATGAATCAATTGGTTCAGCGCCATGGAAAAATAACAAGTTAAATAGTTGGTGAATGGGAATTATTTCACTTTTGTCTAGTGCATAACATAATCTTCACTTTTGTATATAAATTTTTTTTTGTTGACATTCTGTAATTTCCTAACTATATTGTTTAGGGTAAAACATCTTCTATCGGTATCCACCATGCTCCCCACTAACAAAAACGAAGATTTGGTATGTGAAGTGCAGTACCTTTTTCTATTATGTGTAATGTTGCTTCTGCCAAGGGCGTAATCTTCAGTTTTCTATATAGTCGTTCAATAAACTTAGATTGGGAGGTATTTTAAAGATAAGGTCTTGATGTTGGATTCCCTCGGCCTCCCTATAACCACATTGTTAAAAGTACCTTAGATTATGCACCATATACTAATGGGTGTTCACCCATTCCTAGATGGGATGAGCCGAACAATCTAGGCATAATTTTTTTTTATTTTATTTAATCTGCTCTTTCATTGTTATTTTGCAAGGTTTAATTGTTCATTGTGTCAATGAATTAACTGTTCTTTTATTATATTTATCTATTCAGGGTGTCGGTTATTTTTGGGTTGAACACATCCAATGGAACGACTGTTACACATGATTATTCTGCAGCAGTGCCTTGGGATCTCAAAAGTTCTACCGCTTTTATTCGTTGCACAGTCGACAAAACTATGCCATCTATGGTTGGGATTCTTGGGAACTTGGTACAAACTCCCTCTCTCTCTCCCACTATGATTCCGCAACTGTAGGAAAACTCGACTAAAGCTGGAAATCAGATCAGAAATTAGGGTTGGAGAACAAAGCAGCAGCCATTAGGTCCCTTAGCAGCTGCAAGATTTGTAAGTTTATGTAGTATCTCCTTAAAGTGATTTAAGTTAGAAGAACTTAGGAATTTAGTAACTTTACATGAACTGAACTTAGCAATGAATGTATGTTGAATCACTAGTTTAAGTTAGAAGATCTGCAAGATGTGTACACTAATTTGTTGTGATACTTAGAACACATTTGTATCAAATACTTACTTTTTGTTAAAATCAATTGAAGAATCCATTTTCATAATATGATACAGTTTTGTATGTTGAATGAATGAATGGATGTATGTTGAATGAATGAATGTATATCTGTGGAAATGATGAATGTGGGGAATTGGGTAACTGCAGGGGGGGGGGGAATAGATTTTGACCAGGTCAATGAAGACTTGACCTTTTTTATTATGTTGCAAAATATTAGCAACGTCTATAATCTATTGCTAAATTAGAACCAGAACCAATAAATTAGAACTAGAACCAATAAAATTTGGTTCCAGGTAGGGGTATTCCTGTAATTATAAACATCTTAGCAACGACAGACCTCGGTTGCGAATAAACGGTGGTCGCAATGCTAAATAATTGCGAATATGTTGTTGACCAAGAGTCGAGAACTGAGCTTATGCTGAAAAAATGCAACATTGTGTTTTGCAACGTCGATCGCGTTGATTTGGCCAAGAACGCGGCGCCGTTGCTAATCCCTAAAAATGGTGTAGTGTTGATAGTGATTTTGAATGGTACAATTTCTGATGGTGAGTATGAAGTATGAACATCTCTATGTTTCAGATTTTAGGTTTATTTTTATGTTGATGTGAATTATATCCTGTTTTGAGAGTCTTTTGGTGATTATGAACATCTCAATTTCATGCTTTATGTCTCCACCAAGTGGTTTTATAAGTCACTTGACAGATGATCTTAGACTTGGACATAGTATTTGGTTGTACGATGTCAGCATTGGTGAATAAAGCTTGTATTCTGTTTTGAGAATCAGCATCTCAGGAATCTTTGTGATTTATATTCATTGTCAGATTGTAGAATTAGGTGTGTGGGTTGTATATGGTAAGTAGGGTTTGTGTCGATTATGTGCAAGTCGAATATGACGCAACCAACACAAGACAATTTTTGTTAGTCATGTATTGACAGAAGATATAAAGATATACAGATCAAACATATATGGATGTTCGTAATTTGACCCTTCGCGATATTGTAGATTAAGAATAGGCACTAGTGGAAAATGGGTTTTTTAAGTCTGGTTGAGCTTTATAGAAACGACTTCCAAGTGCTTTCTTAATCCAGTTGGGCTTTCTACGGAAGACGTTGTTATAGAAAAAAACAAGTAAAAGTGAATCGAGCTTCTGTGGAAGTCGTAATGTCAAGTGGTAGTTTTGTAAATAACAATAGCTTCTAGAAGGAATATAATTAAGACTGTGAGTGGAAATTGTTTCTGTGCTCGTAAGAGATAATCCTAGATATTTTCCTCTTTCTTCTTTCTCTGCTCCGCCCCTCTAATAAACACATCTTTACTCTCTCTCCCTCTCAATCTCTTTCGATCTCTCAGATTTCGTTCTTTCCCATGAAACCCCGAATCGACTATCTATTCACAGCAAGATTAATCAAGTTATCTTTCATATACTTTACTTATATCTCATAAACCAAATCCATCTTTAGAAACCAAACCCATTCTTTCAACGATCCAAATTTCGTATCAAACCCTAGAAGTTTGGTTTTTTCCGACATAATCTCTTTAATCTCTGCACGCTGCTGACCATGAGTTTATAAAACCCTAGTTTCTTTATTTCTGCTGATTTGGTGAGTTTAATTTCTTATATATAGTAAACAATATTCAAGAAATCGCAATTTTTATGCTTCTTCATTTGATTTTATGGATCTTAAATCATGGGTTTGGTTCCAATTTCACTTTTATGATCTGAATTTTGAGTTATGTTACTAGATTTCATTACATTTGGTTGTATTAATTTTATAGGTTTTATTTTTGTTTGAATTTTATTTTGGTTTGTCTTATTAGTATTTCAATCATTTAGATCTGAGGTTTGTTTGATTTATAATGAGTTTGATTGTGTTTTTTTTCTTCTAGATACTGAGGAGATCAGTCGAAAACATAGAAGCAGGAAGAAGGGATTTTCGGGTGAACAACTTCAACAACCACGAGAGAAAGTTCATAGCATCGGTAAGAATAACTTCAGTTTCTTATTTGGGATAAATTATTTTAGGGTTTTTTAGCATCGATTTCCCCCTTTGGTTTCGGTATTGAACTGTGCTCTGTATCTTGTTCTACTGCAAGAGTATGATTGAGAAGAGTAGCCAATGCATCAAGAAACCTTCTACTGTCTAGAAAAAGCTACAATGTTGCAAGGGTAATTGTCATCCTTTATGTTTCAGACATTGTGATATGCTATCGAGTTGTGATTTCTTTTTTAGTTGCTCATCTGGGTAGATGTAAGATAAAGTTTTTGTTATTAATCTCAGCTCAAAGAGACTGGGTCACTATGAGCAGCAATGAAATATTTTCAAAAAAATTGCATAACAAGGCTCAATAAGAATAACCTACCTCACTGAGATTGGATGGCTTTAGAGTAAATCCTTCAATTTTTAGTTAGAAAACTTTCTCCCTGGACTTGTATATCTTCTAGTTCTTAAAATCTCATTTGATTGAATTGTGTATGGTTGTGTTTTGCAGGTGGCAGCTGAATTAGAGATACAGAAGCTAACATAAATAGGAATAGATTTTTTTTTTTTTAGCTTAGTGCTTCTTTATCTATAAACAATT
The DNA here is from genome assembly GCA_023531295.1 of Papaver armeniacum. Taxonomy (NCBI): domain Eukaryota; kingdom Viridiplantae; phylum Streptophyta; class Magnoliopsida; order Ranunculales; family Papaveraceae; genus Papaver; species Papaver armeniacum. The sequence goes on from JAJJWW010016644.1 coordinate 428,887, forward strand.
TGATTTATTATCACATAATGCGAGTTCAATCTCCAGTTGTAGGTTGTTATATTCTGTACATCAGGTTATATTATTTTTGTTTATTTTTGATGTGTATTGGTTTGTTTAGTAGTATTCAATCATTTAGATCTGAGATTTGTTGGATTTATAATGAGTTTCATTGTGTATTTTTTTTCCAGATGCTGAGGAGATTAGGCCAAAACAGAGAATAGAAGTGATTTTCGAGTGAACAACTTCAACAACCACAAGAGCAGGTTCATAGCACCTTTATGTAAAATTTCAGTTTCTTATTTTCGTAAATTTCTTTTTAATTGTAGATCAAAGAGTGGGTTACTGTGAGTAGCAATGGAATAATTTTCAATATTGCATAACAAGTCTCAATAAGGATAACCTCATTTAGATTGAATCAACTTTAGAGTTAGTGTTTTTATTCTGTGTTAGAAAATATTCTCACTTAACTTGTATGTCTCTTTAATATCTTCTAGTTTTTAAAATATCATTGATGAAATTGTGTATGGTTGTGTTCTGCAAGTGACAGCTTAATTGTATACAAAGAAGTTAACATACATAGGGTTAGATTTTTGACCGGTGGAACTGCAAATTTTCATCATGTAAGGCTCTTCATTGGCTACTCATTATTCCCATGCTAATTCAAGCTTTTGTGTTTCATTCAAGATTAAATATGTAATTTCCTAATTTGGGATACGCAAACACGTCCTTGTATTTTGCATCTTTGTGTGCATACTTCAGGAAAAGTTAGACAAGGACTTGTATCTGCTTATTGGTGGACTATTATCAAAGTGGAGTTTCACTCCGAAGACGAGCTGGTTCATGCTTTTGGTGAGCTAAATTATCTATGAAATGTATCTGGACTTTTGGGACAAAAAATATTTAAGAGGTGAATGGTTTTACATACTCAATCTCATTATCCGGGCCCAATTTAAAAGGTTCTAGACTCTAGATCCATCCATTCATCTGAAGCATTTTGATACTTGCAGTAATTGTCAAGTCATGAGATATGTCTCTTGAGAGAAAAACTCATTTTGACTGTCAAAATTTTGAGACTAATGCTTCTCATGTTTAACTTTATTGCAGGAATGCTTATTTTTTCTAGTTTAAGTTAATTTCGATGAAGTGTCTGTGGTAGCAGCACACAATTCTATCGAATGTTCCCTTATGCTGGGTGAGAAAGAACTTTATTTTTTCTGGTTTAAGTTAATTTCGATGAAGTGTCTGTGGTAGCAGCACACAATTCTATCGAATGTTCCCTTATGCTGGGTGAGAAAGAACTTATAGAAGTAGAAATTATTATGATCATTAAAAGGTTAGTGTTCTTTGATTAATTCCCTCATTTCTTTCACTGGTTGTCTCAGAACTAAGTAAGAAATTGTGTCATGATGGTTGAAAACTTGCGACAGTGGTTCCTTGAAACGAAGAACCTCAATCACCACTGACTTCTGAAACGTAATGGCTCCCTTGTCAGTCATCATTTCAAATTTCAATTTTCTATTTTGTTTGTTGTTGTGACATGAGGCGCCTACCCCAACTTGTTTTTGAGTTAAGGATTGGTAATTGTTATCTGGAAAGGCTTGATGCTTGCTGAGATAATAAAATATTGTGCAGTCACTACAATAGTTGTAGCCGATAAGATAATCACTATGTTGCAGTCATTACAAATCCTGGTTACATCTTATTTCGCACATAGTTGTTTCGCATATAGTTGTCTATTTGCATCTAGCAGTCTCTTTGTTAATCTTCATTGGATTCATGCTTTCAGGGATCTTAAATTGCAATAACAAGCTCATTGACTTATCAGTTTCTGACTTAAAACCAAGTGCAGCAACTTCTTATTTCAAGTGTTGCAGATTCCTCTTCTTCAAAGACACCACCTGATAAGGACTGGGACTATAGTGAAGCATTCTTATAACGTGAAACTTCACTCATGCTTCCTTTGTAATTTTCTACAGTGATTTGGTTTTTAGATTTGGTTGTGTTTCGTAAATTATTTTTAGATTTGGAACTGATTGTAGTTTGTTATTGTAAAATGAAATCCATGTGTTTAGCGACTTTGTCGCAGATTTAAAACTTGAGTAATTGTAGTTTGTTGGGGTTGTACAATGAATTTGGAGAATATAAGTTCAGTTCAATTTCAGTTTCTTGTTTGTTTGAAATCATATTTTATTTCAGCTAAAAATTCAGTTGAACCAAATCTATTTTTTTTTATTTTGGTTTATAAATTAATGAAACGTCTGCTTCCACCAGTTTCCAATTATGGGTTGTTCAAGGAAGTCATAATTCTAAAAAAATCAAAGAATCTCGAAGGCAGACGTTTTGAGAAATAAGACTACAATCTTAGGGCTCCCAGAAGCAGTCCTTTTTAGTGCTTTTAAGTGTTTTTCTGACAGACTTTTTTTTTTTCATTTTCCACTAGTGAGGTGTGTATATGCCTCTCCATCAAGTGAGTTAGACTGGATAGAGAGTCTTTTTTGAATTTCAAACATGCTGCAATTTCAAAGATGCAGGGCAACTATTAAGAAACACTAAAGTGAATTGTTTTCGGTATACATTTGTTTTCATTACAGTTTAGTCTTGTACATGTTCCAGTTCTTTGCATTGTAGTTTTACCTTCTAGATTACAAACTGCATCTCCAACATTATCGACACACAATCATCGGACAATATAAATAAACTGACTTCATCATATTGCATTTCATAAAGTTACAACCTTTCTGTTTATTCAGTGTTGAGCAACATTTGGCAGCAACACAATCATGATCATAATATCCAGTTACACACAAAAAATCCAAGTACCAAAAACAAAATAAACACAACTTTCCCCGTTATCATCTTCTGAATTTTCAGACTCCATTGCCATGACCAAAAAATAAATCATGATTCAGTGACTTACCATATTCCCTTCGATAAGGCTTACTTGTTATACCCGATCACTCGGAATCAGACTCTTCCTCCTCATCAGACTGATCATGTTGATCCTGTTTTACATATTCTTGGTCTTCATCTTCATCTTCATCTTCGGAATCGGTCTTTCGGGCCAAAATTTCATCATTAATCCCAAGAATCTCATCTTCGCGAAAAACCGCAAGTGACACATCTAGGTCAGATGAGTAACAGTATGTATTGGAGATATTACTGACACTATGAACAACAACAAGTGGCTCTTCATCTTCGGTAGCACTTGCATCACTATCGCGCCGACCATATTGGTTTGCCTCTTCCGCCTTGATCTTCTCAATTTCTGCCAACCTAATCCTTTTCTCCCCACTGCATAGTACTTTTCCTTCTCTGCTTCATCTTTGAAGGGATCACTGAGACTCTTCTTTGGAATAATCTCTACTGGTTTCTTTAGAGAAATCTCTACCGGTTTCTCTTGTCCTTCATTTACCGCAACATGCATATCTTGCCGGAGAGGAGCGAGTTCAATGTCACTCAACAAATCACTTACTCTCTTTTGTACTTTCTGGAGATCATCCTTGGTCATCTTCCCAATCATCTGCATAGTGGTGGATAACCTTTCTTGTCTTTTCCTCTCTTCCCAGTCTTTCAATTGTTGCTCTTCAGTCATGGGGGCTTTACCCTTTCGTATGCGTCGATCATCATCACCAGCCATTTTGATTGATTTGATTTAGAAAAAAAAATCAGAGAATAGTTGTTTCCCTCTACAAATTTTCTATGTGAAATTAGTTGCTCTCTGACACTTTGGTATCCCCCTTATAAACTAGTCTAACCTAAAAGACACAACAGTTGGTAACAAAAATAAACTCTAAATTCTTGCAGGGTCACGCCTATTCCCAAGAGAAAGCTTTATTTGGTAATATCACCTGACAATAATAACTGCCAATTTCGGTCTAACTTCAGACAGTTTTGTGGTTAAAAACTTGAATGGGGAATTTGTAACGGTACCCCTGCTATGAAGAGTAAAAATCGCCTATAAAAGGTAATTTGGTCATTTTCACAGTCGGCTGAAATTTGTTGCCAGCGAGGGTAATTTTGTCATTTCACCATCGCTGTAAAATTTGCTATATCTTTGGTCATTTTCACCGTCGCCGGGAAAGTTTCTTTCTCCGCTTCCGGAAAATTTCTTTCGTCGTCGCCGGAAAATTTGCTTTTACACTCGACGGAAATTTTGTTTCACCGTCTTCGGATCCATCCAATCTGTTATTTGACATCAAAAACCTCACCTGGACGGAAGAGAACATTGGGTCTGTATATGGTAATCTCGCAAGCTAGTTCCATAATAGGTTGTAGAGTCCACTCAGGATCCATCCCATCTGATATTTGACATCAAAAACTTCACCTGGACGAGAACATTGGGTTTGTATATGGTAATCTTGCAAGCTGAGTTCCATAATAGGTTGCAGAATCCACTCAGGATCCATCCAATCTGATATTTGATATCAAAAACCTCACCTGGACGAGAACATTTGGTCTGTATATGGTAATCTCGTAAGATAGTTCCATAATAGGTTACAGAATCCACTCGGGATCCATCTAATCTTATATTTGACATCAAAAACCTCATTTGGACGATAACATTGGGTCTCTATATCGTAATCTTGCAAGCTGAGTTCCATAATGGGTTGCTGAATCCACTCGGGATCCATCCAATCTGATATTTGACATCAAAAACCTCACCTAGACGAGAACATTGGGTGTGTATATGGTAATCTTGCAAGCTGAGTTCCATAATAGGTTGCAGAATCCACCTCGGATTCATCCAATATGATATTTGACATCAAAAACCTCACTTGGACGAGAACATTGGGTCTGTATATGGTAATCTTGCAAGCTGAGTTCCATAAAAGGTTGCAGAATCCACTCAGGATCCATCCAATCTAATATATTTGAGATCAAAAACCTCACCTGGACGAGAACATTTGGTCTGTATATGGTAATCTCGTAAGATAGTTCCATAATAGGTTACAGAATCCACTCGGGATCCATCCAATCTTATATTTGACATCAAAAACCTCATTTGGACGAGAACATTGGGTCTCTATATCGTAATCTTGCAAGCTGAGTTCCATAATGGGTTGCTGAATCCACTCGGGATCCATCCAATCTGGATATTTGACATCAAAACCTCACCTAGACGAGAACATCGTGTATATGGTAATCTTGCAAGCCGAGTTCCATAATAGGTTGCGAGTAATCCACCTCTGATTCATTGTCGATATTTGACATCAAAAACCTCACTTGGACGAGAACATTGGGGTGCGTATATGGTAATCTTGCAAGCTGAGTTCCATAATAGGTTGCGAGAATCTACTTATGATCCATCCAATCTCGATATTTGACATCAAAACCTCACCGGGACGAGAACATTGGGTCCAGTATATGGTAATCTCAGCAGAGTTCCATAATAGGTTGTTGAATCCACTCAGGATTCATCCAATCTGATATTTGACATCAAAAAGCTCACCTGGACGAGAACATTGGGTCTGTATATGGTAATCTTACAAGCTGAGTTCCATCATAGGTTGCAGAATCCACTCAGGATCCATCCAATCTGATATTTGACATCAAAAACCTCACCTGGACGAGAACATTGGGTCTGTATATGGTAATCTTTCAAGCTGAGTTCTATATATAAAAGGTTGCAGAATCTACTCAGGATCCATTCAATCTTATATTTGACATCAAAAACCTCACCTGGACGAGAACATTGGGTCTGTATATGGTAATCTCGCAAGCTAGTTCCATAATAGGTTGCTGAATCCACTCAGGATCCATCCAATCTGATATTTGACATCAAAAACCTCACCTAGACGAGAACATTGGGTCTGTATATGGTAATCTTGCAAGCTGAGTTCCATAATAGGTTGAAAAATCCACTCAGGATCCATCCAATCTTATATTTGACATCAAAAACCTCACCTGGACGAGAACATTGGGTCTGTATATGGTAATCTTGCAAGCTGAGTTCCATATATAATAGGTTATAGAATCCACTCAGGATCCATCCAATCTGATATTTGATATCAAAAACCTCATCTGGACGAGAACATTGGGTTTGTATACAAGCAAGTTCCATAATAGGTTGCTGAATCCACTTAGGATCCATCCAATCAGATATTTGACATTAAAAACCTCACCTGGATGAGAACATTGGGTCTGTATATGGTAATCTTGCAAGTTGAGTTCCATTATAGGTTGCATAATCCACTCAGGATCAATCCAATCTGATATTTGACATCAAAAACCACACCTGGACGAGAACATTGGGTCTGTATATGGTAATCTTGCAAGCTGAGTTCCATATATAATAGGTTGCAGAATCCACTAAGGATCCATCCAATCTTATATTTAACATCAAAAACCTCACCTGGACGAGAACATTGGGTTTGTATATGGTAATCTCGCAAGATAGTTCCATAATTGGTTGCAGAATCCACTCATGATCCATCCAATCTGATATTTGACATCAAAAACCTCATCTGGACGAGAACATTGGGTCTGTATATGGTAATATCGCAAGCTAGTTCCATAATAGGTTGCTGAATCCACTCAGGATCCATCCAATCTGATATTTGACATAAAAAACATCACCTGGACGAGAACATTGGGTATGTATATGGTAATCTTGTAAGCTGAGTTCCATAATGGGTTGCAGAATCCACCTCGGATCCATCCAATTTGATATTTGACATCAAAAGCCTCACCTGGACGAGAACATTGCGTCTGTATATGGTAATCTCGCAAGCTAGTTCCATAATAGTTTGCAGAATCCACCTCGGATCCATCCAATATGATATTTGACATCAAAAACCTCACCTGGAAGAGAACATTGGGTCTGTATATGTTAATCTTGCAAGCTGAGTTCCATAATAGGTTGCACAATACACTCAGGATCCATCCAATCTGATATTAGACATCAAAAACCTCACCTGGACGAGAACATTGGGTCTGTATATGGTAATCTTTCAAGCTGAGTTCTATATATAAAAGGTTGCAGAATCTACTCAGGATCCATTCAATCTTATATTTGACATCAAAAACCTCACCTGGACGAGAACATTGGGTCTGTATATGGTAATCTCGCAAGCTAGTTCCATAATAGGTTGCTGAATCCACTCAGGATCCATCCAATCTGATATTTGACATCAAAAACCTCACCTGGATGAGAACATTGGGTCTATATATGGTAATCTCGCAAGCTGAGTTCCGTAATAAGTTGATGAATCAACTCAGGATCCATCCAATCAGATATTTGACAACAAAAACCTTACCTGGACGAGAATATTAGGTCTGTATATGGTAATCTTGTAATCTAAGTTCCATCATAGGTTGCAGAATCCACTCTGGATCAATCCAATCTGATATTTGACATCAAACACCTCACCTAGACGAGAACATTAGGTCTGTATACGATAATCTTGTTGTTTATGGGTAAAAATCGTTTCCGCCGATTTTGGTAAATACGGTAGGTGAGTGAGAAACTGGTTTAAAACCTAAACAAATGTGTTGCACGTGAGCACTTTCTAGATTCGAGATATCAATCTATACAAGTCCGGCCTAAACCAATAATTGGTCGTTCCAGACTTGCTTCGGTCACAAAGTGGAGGATAAGGGTTGATTTGGGGAGGGAAGCAAAGAAAGGTGTTGAGACCAGAATAATTATGGGAGAGTAGTGTCTCGACTTGTATCAGAAAGTGAAAGCTTAGGAAGATTGCAAGAGATGAAAGCTTTTTGGAGAGATTGCAAAGTTGCCTTTTCTGAGAGTGTTGTATTTTTCTCCTGACCGAGATTTGTTGTCTAGTGGAAATAGGTAAGACATATTTGTACAAGTCGAGATTGAAACGTACCCTGGCCTCATGAAGGAAGAGAGTAAAGGGTGAAATAATGGGAGGAGGTGGTAACCGCAAGGTGTTTATGGGTGAAAACGTTTTCACCATTATTTCCTCATTTATTTGACCGCTTTATTCCTATTCATGCTTTCTTAATGTGAGCGTAGTGTACGCCGCAAGCCGGTGACCGCCAAACCAAGACCCCGGAAAGCATCCCCAGCTTGTGTTGATGTCTCGAGTGTTGGTTTCACCTTGAGTGCAAGTGGCGCCGTTTGGGGGCGCGTGTGGCATGTGGAATGCCTTTGTTGCGGGTTGCACCTCGAGCGCAAGTGGCAAAGGCGCAGCCGCTAGTGGCGTGTGTGGCATGTGCCAATGGCATGTGTGGAATGCCTTAGTGGTAGGTTGTACGTTGAGTGTAAGTGGCAATGCATAGATATGCTAGTGGCGTGTGTGGCATGTGCCAATGGCATGTGGAATGCCTTGGCGTAGGTTGCACGCTTTGCAAGTTAGGCTACCGGGCCGTGGGTTTTGGCATGTGCCAATGGCGCGTACGACCAAGTTGGCCTCAGGTTGCACTGGCTTGCAAGTTGGGCTACCAATGGGTGTTTGGCATGTGCCAATGGCATGCGTGGCCAACTTGGATCATGGCCCGGCAAGAAAAGCTACCATGATGCGTGTTGGCATGTGCCAATGGCATGCGTGGCCATTAGGGCCACGACTTGGTAAGAAAAGCTACCAACGAGCGTGTTGGCATGTGCCAATGGCATGCTCGGCCATTAGGGCCACTGTTTGGTAAGAAAAGCTACCATCGAGCGTGTTGGCATGTGCCAATGGCATGCTCAGCCATTAGGGCCACGCCCGGTGAGAAAAGCTACCAATGAGCGTGTTGGCATGTGCCAATGGCATGCACGACCATTAGGGCCACGCCCGGTGAGAAAAGCTACCAATGAGCGTGTTGGCATGTGCCAATGGCATGCTTGGCCATTGGGCCACGCCCGGTGAGAAAAGCTACCAATGAGCGTGTTGGCATGTGCCAATGATATGCTCGGCCATTGTGGCCACGCCCCGGTGAGAAAAGCTACCAGCGAGCGTGTTGGCATGTGCCAATGGCATGCTCGGCCATTAGGGCCACGCCCTGGTGAGAAAAGCTACCAGCGATGCGTGTTGGCATGTGCCAATGGCATGCGTGTCCAATTTGGCCTAGGTTGCACGGTTTGCAAGCCTAGGTGCGGGCGCTACTTTGGCATGGCGCGGCTAGGGCCAAGGTAAAGGTGTTTGGCTTGGCGTGGCGTGACCAGCGTAGCTAGGGCCAAGGCAGAGTATGTTTGGCATGGCGCGGCTAGCTTGAGCTAGGTGTGGCTGGCATGATTTGCCATTGGCACGGAGGTGCGACTAGCATGGTTGGTATGCTTTGGCGCATTTGGTGTGGCTGGCATGATTTGCCATTGGCACAGAGGTGCGGCTAGCTTGGGATAAGTGTGTCTGGCATGATTTGCCATTGGCACGGAGGTGCGGCTAGCATGGTTGGCATGCTTTGGCACGTTTGGCGTGACTAGCATAGCTAGGGCCAAGGCAGAGTGCGTTTGGCATGGCGCGGCTAGCTTGGGCTAGGTGTGGATGGCATGATTTGCCATTGGCACGGAGGTGCGGCTAGCATGGTTGGCATGCTTTGGCGCGTTTGGTGTGGATGGCATGATTTTCCATTGGCACAGAGGTGCGGCTAGCTTGGGCTAGGTGTGGTCGGGCATGATTTGCCATTGTACGGAGGGGAATTAGGGTTTTGCTCGTTGTAACCCTAATTTGAAAAATACCCCTATTAATTACTGACTACATGCATTAAATGTTCTAATAAATGTGTCACCGGTGACATTAGGTTATTTGGGGTTTTACGATTTTACCCTTTGTTTAAAAACCACCATCAACATTAAGTCCCATGCTTAGCTCGGAACAGGAGATTTGTTGCGAGGTAAGCATAAGATGGTGACAAACTATCGCAGAAACAAATCGTAAAGAGAATTGAGGAGGCTTTTCTGACCTTTTTATAAATAGGATTTGGAATCGTTTCCTCTGGCAGTTTTGCACAAATCTGGAGGCTGGCACAATTGGGAAGTCAGCGTCATTGAGTGACAGGAAGCTGGGCGGCATTGAGAAGTTGACGCTAGTTGGGAAACGGAGCGTGCTAGATGGAGGGACCGGCACAAAGTAGGAAGCTGATCGCGCTAGCTGGCGGGACCGGTGCAAGGTGGGGAAGCTGAGCGTGCTAGATGGCGTGACTTGGGCGACGTTGGGAAGTTGGGCACAATTGGTGGGACCGGTGCAACTTGGGCGACGTTGGGAAGTTGGGCGCAATTGGTGGGACCGGTGCAACTTGGGCGACGTTGGGAAGTTGGGCGCAATTGGTGGGACCGGTGCAACTTGGGCGATGTTGGGAAGTTGGGCGCCATTGTGGGCCCGTTCCTTATATGCAAATATTAACCATCTTTTTCTTCATTTAAGCTTCCGTTTTAGAATAAATTCATTCCAAAATTCTTAACGTGCGGTTTTTTAAGAAGGCTATTATTGGGGCGTCACATTCCATTAGAGGGACGTCACCTAATAGGACAAAAACGGGTCACCCGTAAGTAATTTCAAAAATCCCTTATCTCAAATAATCGTGTAATGACTAAACAACCCTTGTTTGGATTTAGTTTAATTAATTAAACCTAGCTACGTCCTAAATTACGTCCGGAAAATCAACTAAACCTAGGCGTAAAATTGGAATTACGCCTGGAAATCAACCGAACCTAGGCGTAAAATTGGAATTACACTGAAAACAACTATTCAAACCTAGGCGTAAAATTGGAATTACGCCCGAAAACAACTAACTAAACCTAGGCGTAAAATTGGAATTACGCCTGGAAATCAACTAAACCTAGTCGTAAAATTGGAATTACGCCCGGAAAACAACTAACTAAACCTAGGCGTAAAATTGGAATTACGTTTGGAAATCAACTAAACCTAGGCGTAAAATTGGAATTATACCTGGAAATCAACTAAACCTAGACGTAAACGACATGCAAATCAAAGTTTACGCTGAATTGAACTAAACCTAGGCGTAAGTTCTTCAAAACTAAATTACGATTGAAAATCTAGTACCGTACCTGTGCGTAACACTAGTAGAAAGTAAATAAAATCCTAATTTTACTTCGATTTCATTCGATTAAAGCACAAAACGGGTACAAAAGATGGGTTTGTTTGATTATTACCTACATACACCATGGGTTGTTGTTGAGGAGTTTGAAAACATGATTCTTCAATTGATTGAATCTGTGGAATGAGTTGAGGATGAAGTTGAGGTTGATTGAGTTGTTGATTACCATCACTAGGATCAGTTTGCTTCTTCCTCATCTATTTTTAGTAGTTTTAATTGAAGGGTAATTTTGACAAATTGCTATGGAATCAAAATATCCCTTAACCAGATTTTTGGTCACCAAATATCCAAGTGAAGCCCCTCTAATGGAGTGTGACGCCCCAATAATAGCCTTCTTTTTTAATTCATTATTTAAAGTAAAATTTAAATTTTGGGTGTGAAAACAATAAAATCTTTTTGGTAAATATGGAAACTCTTTCCAAATTGCTCACAACATCAAAGAAACCAATTTCACTTGGCTTATAGTTTTCCACCCTTCTTCAAACTTTGTGGTGCAGATTCTATAAGCAGACATATTAGAATGTAGCATTAGTATTTGAAGCATTTTACTACTAGAAAGATGCAATAGTATTTGAGTTATAAATGATTAACCATTTTAGAAATCTGCCGCCGCTCTTATATGAAGGCATGAAGCATATTAGCATATCATCAGAATTGAGTAAAATTTGTTATTTAACATTTCCTTTGAAATAGTAATTTCAATCATGGATAATGGTGCTTTTCTCAAGAATTGTAGTTTGACGTTTCAGCATGTGTGGTGAGAATATTTATTACAAGCTCATGTTGTTGGCACTTCAGGATACTTTTTTCTTTTCTTTTTGAACTCTTTTCAAGAAATTATCTCTTGGTAGCTTGGATAATTTGGTTGGGTAGGTTTTACTGGATTTCCTACTAGGTTATAGTGGATAATCTTACTGCAACGAAGATCTCTGTGACAAATCTTATTGGCTGGCGTTTCTAAATGTTTTTGTGATGCTTAGCAAAGCCACACAATTCACTTTGATTCCACCCACAACTCAGTAACAACTGCATACCACAGGGTTAGCTCACCGTGATTTTTGATCCCGTCATCTTGTTGACGAAGTTATATGCTTTGTCTGGAAATGCACAGGCCTTCCCAGGGTTATACGATTGATGTTGTGGGAGCAACTTTCTTGATAAAGCATTTCATAGTTCTTTTTGATGTTTCTTTTTTCTTCACTCCCTGAGCAAAAATGATTGCATCGGTGTTACTTGCCACTTCTGACCCGGTGAGTCAGAATCACTGATCACAGCACTCAACTCGAGGGATCGTAAGCCCAAAATTTTAGAATATGTGGATGGTGGATGCATGGTCTTCCATGTCAGACTTGCAAGTGCTCCCAAGCTTCCAACATTGTTTTTCACATTTCGCTTAATAATCATGAATCAGGCCTAATGTGGATTGTGCAATATGCTCAGTGAATGAGAAGCATTAATTTAACAATTCCCTGACTGAAGATGCGTTATTCATGATTTGAACCGAATTCTTGTTCTCTGCACGCATGTTGTAATGCATAGTCATACTGGAATGGTCTCTTTGAACAAATCAATTCAGGGCATGCCTTATCTTCGGTCTCATTCACTCAAGATTACTTTCACCCTTGTATTCAGACAGGGTAGACTGCATTCGTCATGCGTTTAACACCTTGGAACTGGCGACATAACTTTCCTCAACGTCTCTTATAATTTTTTTATAGCGTAATATATCTCTTGAAAAGGGAAAATCGTGTTAAGGTGAAATTATGGTTGCATTAAATATATCATGATGGAGACGTTCGAATTGTTCCTCAGATTTATAAGACAATAGAGAAAACTAATTAGCTTAAGTCAATAGCAGTAGTAATTGTTTTTTTACCAAACAAATAGATAAGATGGCATGAAGTTTCAGTCATAGGGATTCTGAATCACAAAATATCACAGCCAAATCATTACGTCAGGAGCTTAATATCTATATGCCTGAAATCAGTATTAAAATTGGATCTTAAATTGATAATTTCGTAGCCTAATTTTTTTGATTATCAGTCTATGAGTTCAAAATTACATACTCTGTAATATAATTTCATCATGGTAGCCTTACTTTCTCTCCGATTTGTTCTCGCTCTTGGACAAACCATTGAACCTGTTTAAAGAGGGCACCTTCCAAGCTCTTTATAACATTAGGACCATTGAAAGAAAACATGCAACCTCTCGAAAGAAAATGAAAATTTGTCCATTACTTGCTACTGCCAGCAAGGAAAGACAAATGTTTGCAGGTTACTATTTGCAAGACGTGTTAGTACAAAGCTAAGGAGTTAAATTCAGGGTATTGCCAGATCAGTCTCTCTCGGCCCAGTCACAGTAAATTAGTTGGTTCACTTTCTCTCACACAAAATGAGATGTGAGGTACTACTTGTACATTTGAATACACTTGCAGTATTTTTCATGTTTTGTATGTTTCATAACATTATGAATTTGGTCACTACAACCTTCCTCGGCACCCTCTTATAAACCAAACTAACTAGACCAGCAAAATAACAAGTATTTCAAAGAAGAAGTGAGAAAATATATCATTCAATTCTTTCCACAACGTGCAGGTGTTATATGAGACATTAGAGGAAACCAAATCCACTTGTCCATAAAAATTCCAGATTTCCACCATTCACATTAGAAATTCCCTCCACACACAGTTTCTCCGACTCTTATTAGTTTTGTTAGATTTAGAAATTAAGTTTATAATTACGACTTGACAGTTTACAATCTTTTCTTCAAAATTGAAAATTATGTTAGTGTGCTATGCGATTCTACCATGTACTTTTCGTATGAGTTGTTACAACAAGGTTATTATTATGATTTTGGTCGTCAGAAGTGGTTCACAAGCTATATTCTCTTTGCGGACTTCAAAAGTGGTTCAACAAATCAATATTACCCTAGAATACTTCTTTCAGTGGTACATGCCCACCACAAAAGAAGAAGCACTATAGTATATTAGTATCAGTTATTGTTGCTCACTATTCTATCTCCACCATATCAAATTGTGGCCTGTGTACAACATTTTATTTTTACCAGCTATGAATCGCGAATTCTCTTTATTTTATTTTATTTTGTACATATAATCACCACACAATTTTTATAGACACAAAGATGAAAACTCAAGTGATAAACCATGCCTAATGAGTAGGGAGTTCCAACCTGTATTGAATCTTTGGAATCAAGATCATGCTGTTTGGGCGACTGTCAAATTCAAACTCAGCAGCAAATAGCTAACCACAAGTGTAAGAAAGCATATTGAAACACTAGACCAAAGTGCCAAATTTGTTGATAAGTTTGGCAATTGGCATCAAAGATACTCAAGGTAGTCTTGATGTGCTTAGTGGACAAAATTCGGTTGTCCTCGTCCCATCATTGGTGCCACAACCAGATTCCAAACAAGGTGCCGGTGCGTCCTTAGAAGACTAACCTTACCTTACATTGTTTTTACTCAATTTTCTTAATTCAGTGGCTTATTAGTTAATCTTTCTATACCTGTTTTGTCTGTCTATGTTTTCTCCTTGGAACCCAAGTTCCCTAAATTGTTTTTCACATTTGGCTTGATGATCATGAATCAGGCAGGTCTAATGGGCATTGTGCTCCGCGGATGAGATGCATTAATTGAATTATCTCCTGACTGAAAGATGCACCATTCATCATTTGAACCTATGTACTTCTTCTTTTCTGGTCACATACGTATCTTGTAATGTATAGTCATATTGGAACGATTCTTTTAAAAAAATCAATTCAGGGCACAAACATTTATTGCCGACCAAATCCACAGTCCAGTTCATTGTGTGGCATGCAGCCCTTGGTATTTAACCCTTGGCGGCACATGGCTTTTGTGCGTACTGTGTACCCACCATATTTCAAATGAACTCAGCAATCAGCATAGACTGCATGTGTCATGCGTTTAACACCTTGGAACTGGTGATTGTAATCTTCCTCTACGTCTCTTACAGTTGTCGGCGTAAGTATAATTGATAAACAAAATAATGTTCTTAACACGGAAAAGCTCGATGTATACGTAAATCAAGGTGGAATTTTGGATGAATACTCGAAGTGTACTCAAATTTATAAGACATTAGAGAAAACTAAAGTGTTTGTTATCAAGCGAATAATTCTGTATCCGTAATCAAATTAAAGATTATATGAAGTTCTATCATCCGGATGATAGAATTGCCGAAGATATCACCGTCTGGATTACTCTTAATTGCATTTTTCAACTACTGCATTGATACACTTTATTTTAGATGATTGGGTTGTTTATGATGCTTTCTGATAATTTTGCAATCCAAGCGTTCTGTTTGTCGGTCTGGGAGGTCAATATATTTGCTCTATAATATTTCAAGATGTTTTTTACTGTATCGTATTTGTTCCAGCCAAACAATATCGATGCTTAGATCCAACAACATGCAAAGTGTACATTCCAAGCAATGTTGTCTTTGATGAATTTTATTTTTCATATTCTGAACTAGCTCAAACAACTTTATCTGATATTTCCAATCTTGGCATTGGTAATCCTATTGCTACTGTGAGTACTGCTCCTATTATTTCTAGTTCACCATCCTTTACTCGTTGTGATCCTTTGGCTCGCCTTCAACCTTACAGTTTACCAGAAAGATTCAAGGGTGGTTGTTACAAGACTCGAGCTCTTTATGTTACGGCAATGCTAAATACTTGTAAATTTCAGAATTTCTAGGCAACTTCTTCTTTTCGGATTTTTTTTCGTGGCAAGCTGAAGGTGCTCTACACCCATTATCTTGCGAGGGGATAATAGAGAAGGATTTTGAAGATGTTTTGTCTACGTGTCTTGTTTTATCTATGTGTCTTTGTTTCATTAGTCAGATGCTATTGATGAGCTAACACACATCCTGTACTCACATTTCCCATTTATTGCTTCTGTATCGCATTTAAAGAGTTAAATAGCCAGTTTTGTGTTTCTCTGAAGTTAATGAAAAACTCTAATCATCCATACATCTAGAGAAAACAAACAAGAAGTTACGTTCTCGGTGACTGAACTCAATTTAAATTCCACAATTATGGCATTCTCACAAACAAAAAAATAAAAAAAATATCCACAATTTAAATTCCAACGGTAACTACATTCTGGAATTTTCAATTATCATGACACGACCAAAATTGACTGAAAATGCACCGTTGATGATTCTTGTACTGATGAATAGTAATATCCCAATAATTGTGTCATACAAATCAAACCAGGCACGCCCTATCATCACTCCCACTCACATTATTTCCATTTCTTTTTGCCAAATAGGCTAAAATGTGAGTAATTCTTACTGAGTGCGAATTCGTGCACACTCCTTAACGAGTGTATATTTCACATTTTAATCTCTACCCTTGATTTAATTTAGGGAATTATGTAACGAGGGTCGTGATTCTAAACATGAAGGGTAATGTGGCCATCCGTTATATAATTAACCAATCAGAAGAATATGTGAAATATACACTCGTTAGAGGAGTGTGAACAGATTTGCACTCTTTCTTACTTGTACCACCCAAAAAGGTGTTCTACATGTCACGTACATTCAACGTGTTATTAACTTTCCTCATAATCTTTTCATCCGTCTTTTAAGTAAAACTCAAAAACAATTGACGCCATGCCATCCTTCCTATAGAAAACAAGGTGGAATTATAGATGGATGGGTGTGCAGGTTTCCACATTTTTTAAGACATTAGGGAAAACTAAATACATGAACTCAACGAAATTGGAAAAAATTTCCATTTAAACCAAAAACTGTTGTCGGCTCTACAAAGCGTTTCGAGGAGGAGTTTGATAAAAGGTTTCAATATTTGGATTGTGCCAAATCTGAATTTATGTGTCAGACATACATCATAGAACCCAATTTATTTCATTAAAGTATCAAGGCAATTGAAATCAGATTTGTTTCAAATATTAAAAGAATTAGATTTCAAACTTAATAACGGTATATTTATCTTGGTAACAGTATTTTCTCAGGTGAATCAGATAATCACATTGAAATTTGATCGGTTGTATTTCCCGTCTCCGATTTGTACTTGATACAAATAATATGTCGCTAAGTTATTTTTTGCTGCTAAGTTATTTTTTTCCTAGTGTCTTGGATTCATGTGTAGGTTGTAAGTCCAGTTAACAACCGTAACAATTTATCCTCGTCCGGGGTCCGACATGTGTATTAGAAGGACTTCTACGTTTGACATATTAGTATATATAATAGTTTGGCTCTTTAACTGTTATTGTGGATTTGGTACTATACATCTATTTACTACTAGGAAAAGTCAGATGGTTATTATTTGCCAGAACTGTTGGTACAAATTTAAAGCTGCCACATACCCCAAATTCTCCCCACAACAAAATACTCAATCAGATGTACACAAAGGATTGTAACACTGGAAAGGCGGCATAGCAGAAAAAGAGAACAACCAAATGTTTTGACAAGGCATGTTAAGGAAAAGAAGAGAAAAACAGAACATTGTAGAAAATGTAGTGTATGAGAATCACGAATACTCAAAACTGCCTCAAAATGCACTACGTATTCATGACTTGAACCTGATCCTTGTTTCGTGATCACGTTTCTTGTAATTGGAATTTTCTCATACAAATCAATTCAAGGCATGCCCTATATCATCTGTCTCTCTCACATTACTTGTTTTTTTTTTTTAACTCTTAACCGTGGGATTTTATTGTAGTACCCAAAAAGTGTTTCGCATGTTGGGTGTTTAACCCCTTGGAACTGGTCATAAGCTAAGTTTACAACCTCTTCAAGTCTGTTATCAGTGAAAGTATTCAAAACAAGAAAATATATCACCTTAAGAAAACAAGGCTTAACCATGGATGGATTTCGAGTGTGTCAGTTATTTTTGGATTTTTTAAGACATTAGAGAAAACTAAATACCTCAATTCGTTGAAATGAAAAGGTATTTCGATTCAAATCTTGCCACCTATTTTACTATAATTTTGAAGACGATGCAATATGTAGTTCCATATAGGATTGTATTTCAAGTTATATGATTCCAAAACCCATTTATATATATATATATATATATATATATATATATGACGTTTAAGGTAATAATTTAATGTCCGGTTTTTAATTTGATTGCAATTCTCAAGGAAGTATCAAAAAAGGCATTCGTTCTTAAGAAATTTAGATTTCAAGTTGGGTATTTGTGTCTGGAGAACTGGATGACTACCATGTTATTGGATGTGGTAGGTTTTCGTAGATCAGTGATTAACTTCCTAGAAAGGTTATTTGGCAACCACTTAAGAAATTGTTATTCAACTTGTAAAAGTAAAAATAAAAAACAAATAAATAACAAGCTTAAGTGGCTTTGTTAAAAAAAAACAAGAGCTTCTATAATTAAGTTAATTAGAAATTCAAAGTGTCCCTTGAGAGATCGTTCTGCAGAAATGGCTGAAAGTTACTTCAACTCTTCTGGGAAGAAGAAAGAGTTCCATTGCTGATTACCAAACACGATCTTCACCAAATGAACAAGCAGGATAGGTCACTATGTAATAGATAGGGGCAGTCATCAGCTACCTACCTGGAAAACACAATGTTTTTTACCATTTGCCAGAGCGTAGAAGTATCAGTCTCCACGGCTCAGTCACGCTAATTTAGTTTTAACTTTTTTTTTTTGGTCCTAAAATTGGGAGTATTACACTTACAAATTGTACTACCCTAGATTTCATGCACCAATTGTTTAACTAACCTCATGAAATTGGTGATCAAAACCTTCCTCAGCATACTCATTACCTGAACTAATTAAGCCTACAAAATAAGAACTATCTAAAAGCAGGAAATAAAAATGTCAATATGGAACTCTTTGTAGTGTTTCCGATGTACCACTATCCATCAAGTTTATAAGATATTAGAGAAAACTAAGTTCATGTATTAGCCGAAACCCAAGGTTCTCGCCTTTATAATGAGCCGTTAGCTTGAAAATTAATATTACTTCAGTTGTAATAACTACCTTCTTATGGGATACGAATTGGAATACTGGTCCAAATTTCAAGAGCAAAACTACATAAGAAAGATAGAATTTAGATGGTCCTTAATTTTACATTAAAGAACAAAAACACCTCTTGCAAAAACTTTCATAATGTTTACCATAATTGAAATCAAAATAACAATGGAATATTGTTTTCTGCGCACCACAACACCAAATTCTTTTTGATCAGTATCATTGGAGTTCGCAGATTCTTACAGATCGGTAATTATTGGAGTTCCCTAATATTCTTTGTAGGATCAGAATATCGCAACATCAATACCTTTGCGAAATCTTTAAACAACACACTGCAAAGATATCGCAGATTGGTTACAAAAATGACGTGACAGATGACGACAGCCAAAATACGAGAAAGATGTGGAGACCTAGCGAGATTTAAGAATGATGCGAAATTCATCATTTGTATACTTGCGATAATATCGCAAGCCAGATCCGAAAATAAAGGACAGCTTAGCTGTCACCCACTATGTAATACCCTATATAAAGAGCCGAACAGGCTTAAGGTGGAGAGAGATCTTTTTAGAGTGGGGAGAAAGTTTTGAGGAGGGAGAAAGTCTAGAATAGCAGTTGTATTCTTGATTTCATTTCCTTCTTGTAAAATTTCTAACTCAATTAATAAAAAGTGTAATTGTTGATCTTAAAGATGTGTTGATTATTATGAATTTTTGTGAGGGATGTATTGTGGGAATTCCTGCAACTACATAGTGGCGCTAGAAACAGGGATTGAAGATTGATATTGTGATTTGAAAGAATTTGGAGTAATAGGTAATGAATTTCACATAATTTTCAACAACTCATTAAGGTTGAAAAATGGCTAGAAAACAACCAAAAACTGTTAGAAGGAGTAAGAGGCTTGCTGGTAGAGGGAGAAATGAAATTGAGGAATCTTCAAGGATGAACGCGAGAAAAAATGGAGAAAATCAAATTCAACAACCAATTCAACGTACACCAGCACAAAATAGAACTATAGATTACGACAGAGTGAGTGTACATACTTGGCGATCAGATTCCGTAGATGAAATGAAAGAAGAGAAGCAATTAAGAAACAATGGACGAGAGGAGAGAGACCAAGAAACAATTGGAGGAATAATTCATGGAAATGAAGAGATCGAAGCGTTAGAGGCATTGAGGCTAAGAATACATGAAGTAAGGAGACTGGATGCAGAAGAACGCGCAAATTTGACAAGACAAAATCATGAGTTGAGGATGGAAAACATGAGATTACATAATAGAAGGTCAAGAAGCGCTACAAGGTCAAGTTCAAGATCAATTAGAGGAGAAATAAGGAGAAATTCGCCTGTAGTAAATGTTAATGAAGATACTCGAGAGGAAGTACAAAATCCAAACGGAGAATACCGCGAAAGAAGAGAAATGATTGAAAATCGTTATATTCCACATGGCAAAACTCTCCAAAATGGACAAAACGATAGAAATCAGGGGAATGGGCAACATCAGGAGCGAAGTAATCAAGATGGTGAGGAAAATCAGGAAGAAGGAAGGAGAATATTACAGGGAAGAGATGTTCAAAGGAATCAGCGAATAATTGAAGATGAAATCGAGAGACATTATGCTGAACAAGCACGTCTAGCTTGTGAAAGAGAGAGGCTGAGAGCAAAAGTGGAGGAAAAAGAGCTCTAAGAGGCAGTTCGCCAGAACAATCATGATAATCGAGAAAGAAGGCGTGAACAAAATCGCAATAATGGTAATATCAATGAAGAATATGATAGAGTACAAAGGAGAGCTGAAAGGCGGCAAAAAGAATTGAGGAGGAATGAACAAAATCGCAGAGAAGAAAATGAGAGACATAATCATGTGTGAATTCATGAAAGAGAAGATCACAGAAGAAGACAAGAAGAGGATAATTAAGAAGAAGTGCAAAATTTCGCAAGATAAGGCAGACATGAGCGAAGAAGAAGAGAAAAAGAGTTAAAGAGGCCAATGGACCAAAATCCTAGTGTAAATGAACAAATCCTGAGAGAATTGGCGGAAATGAGAGGAATGTTAAATAACAGAAAAAAAGGAGGCAGGAGACAATTAGATAAAGCCATAGAAGAAACTGCGAAAACTCCATTTACACAAGAAGTACAATTAGGAGGAATACCCCCAAGGTGCAATCTACCCGCGCTAACTAGCATTTTTAACGGAACAACTTGTGCCATTCAACACATCAAAGCTTATGTGAGCTGTATGTTACAGTGGGAAAATCATGATGCTGTGTTGTGCAAGTATTTTGCATCAAGTTTAACGGGAGAAGCCTTAAAGTGGTTTGAAGGTTTACCCAAGAATACCATAACATCTTTCAACCATTTGCAGACTACGTTCTTAGGGGCGTATATAAGTAACAATTCCTCGCGACCTGGCATTGAAGATGTATTTGGGTTAAAGCAAAGGGATGGCGAAAGTTTGAAGCATCTAACCATGAGGTGGAAGACAATGTGTAGTGATATGGTTGGCTGCGTGGATGAGAGATATCACATTCTATCATTCATTAATGTTATGTTCACAACCAATCTGCTATACATTCAAATTTTCAAAATCAAGAATATGATCAAAATGACTGAGTTGGGGAACTTCAGGAGGAATATATTTCTCTTGAGGAAAAAAAAAAATGAGATAGAATCATACCCAGTTGCGAACACAAGTTCAAAAGCAACGAATGCAAGCTTGTTACCTAAGTTGATAAATACCGTGGCGAGCACTTCGCAAGGACAACAAGAGAGGATAATGGGTGATAGTCAACAGAAGCTAGTAGCTATGGGAAGTCGTGATCAAGAAGAATTCGAGAGCGAGAGAAATTTCTATAGCCATAGTGGAAATAACAAAATCCAAAGACTTGATCAGCCACAAGAAACTTATGGAGGTCAGAGGCAAAACTATCACAGAGGATAGCGAAGTCATAAGATAATATGGGAAGAAATCAAAATGCCACCTCTGAATGCTAGTGTGGAGAAAATATGGGAAGCTATAATCTTGATATAAAATATACCTGCAGCATGGAACATGGGGAGTGAACCACCTCCAAGCCACAAAAGTCATGAATTTTACTCTTATCATCATTTTCATGGACATTCAACAAATGATTGCAGAAATATAAAGAGAATCATTCTCAGAATGATAGATCAGGGAAAATTAAATCATTTTCTAGTAGGACAACCTCAATCTCAACCATTACCACCTCCACCAGAAATTCGCAGGACAAACACATCAAAGGAAAGAGAAACATTTGTAATAGAAGTTGGAGCAAAGGCAAAGAATCTGTTTTGTCACTCTATTGTACATTCGTACAAAACAATTGAAGACTTTCGCAATAACGTTCTCAGCAGGGTTTTCGCAAGAGATGCCGATGATAGGGAAGTATCGCCACTGAAAGAATGGCAAAAGCAGACTATTTCCTTCACTGCAGGAGAAGTACCTGAGGGTGGAGAAATGCACGATAAGCCATTAGTGGTAAGATTGGAGATTAACCCAAAACCTAGCGATGATGAAGATGATGAAGCTGAAGATTCATGGGCAATCAACAGAGTTTTAATCGATACTGTAAGTTCCGTGAATATCCTTTTTTATCATACTTATAAAACTATGGGAGGAAAAGATGAATATCTAATACCTTCAACTTACAAAATCTATGGTTTTAATGGTACTGCCAATAAGCTTAAAGGGGAAGTCAATATGCGAATTCCACTGAAAGGATTGTCCTATGAAATTATGTTCTGTGTAGTCGATGTGGAATCACCCTACAACGCGTTGATTGGACGACCTTGGTTACATGGTATTCTAAGTGTAGCATCGACTTTCCATCAATGCATCAAGTTCCCTCATCCCAGTGGTATTGGCATCATAAAAGGAGATTGGATTGAAGGAAAGAATTGTTATGAAATTGATGTAGAATCTTGCAAAGAAAGAGCTGCAAAGAAGAAGAATTGGAAACATAACATCAGAGAGAGACAAAAAAGTGAAAGATTGATGGTAGATGCAATAGAACAGAGAGAAGAGAAAACGCTTGCGAAACCAATGCATGCCGAATGTAAGAAGCGTTAAGATTTTCGTTAAAAGGCAAGAAAATAACAGAAAATTTCAAAAATGCAGAGGCAGAAAGTAGCAGAAGTAAGAGACTTAAAGAGTGAATATATTTGTTGATTTTATGGTTGCAAAAGTAAAATTGAGAGAAGAAAGAAAGATGTATGACTGATTTGTTAAAATATATATATATATGAATGACAGAGATGAGATTGCGAAATTATAAAAGAGCTGATATGCAAAAGAAGAAACAAAACAATCAGAAAGGGGCGAACCTACTATGGCGTACACCCTAGTTCGCGAAATCAAAATTTCGCAAGAGGAAAATGTAAGACCTAAAATTTGTCTAAAATCTTTTGCTTTCACAAGTCTCAACGAACGTTTTTACTACAACATTATTGATATACATCAGGCGGTGTAACATTTTCGCTGTGCGTCATAGAAGGGGGTACCTGTTGCATGGCTCAGCGAAAAGGTTACACCGCCTGATGTATATCAATAATGTTGTAGTAAAAAGGTTCGTTGAGACTTGTGAAAGCAAAAGATTTTAGACAAATAAAACTTAGAAATAAGGAAAACTTAATACTAAATCGATTCAAGATATGAGAAAATAACCAAGACACTGATTCCACTATTACACATGAATAATTTATGGTGAATAACACAAAGCTCTAATTATCTTTTTAAGTACTTATTTCTTAATCCACAAATAATCGTGCAAATTCCCTAAATTAATTGTATCCCCTAAGCATAGATTATCTAAACAAAGTATAACCTATCTAATTGAATCACAACTAATGACGAAAATTTTGCAAACAATTTAAAACTCTACAAAAGCAGTGATTGAGTGAATTATAAATTATAAATTAGAGAAAATAAAATGGTTACCACTTATTCATGCGTAAATAGATTCCTCATTTCCTTGGTTGTGGGAGAATTAGCCGCTCATCATGTTGGAAACACGCTCAAAAATCATTATTATTGCTCAAAGGGTGTTTACAAAGATGAAAAGGAGAAGAAATTATAAAACCGGGTTTGTAACAGTTTTATTTGTTACAAACCGATGCGCTAAGGAGAACGATAAAACATGAGTATCGTTGTCTTTGTTTCTTTAAGTCTGTCTCCTAAACTACGACCCTCGATCGTTTGTAGCATAAACGAGCCTCCATGTGCATTGTATGTTCTTGGTGTTCTTCACAGCAGCAGAAAATGGCGATTCTCTGCAGCTTGATTTTCTCGACTCTGTGACGTTCTTAACTTCTCCCAATCTCTCCCCCCTTCAGTGAAACCCCCAGAGCCTATTTATACTCAACATGGCTAAGAAAATCCTCGCCATTACTCCATAATTATTCCCCTTAACTCTTCCAGCCACGGGAATATTTTGTTTCTCCTTTACGCGTTTGTTCGGGCTAACCGGTGTATACTCCCTCCAAACACGTTGAGTCATCATCCAAAAGCATACGAGAATGAGGATAAGCGCACTCTCGTGTCACACGTAATTGTCGTAAATAGCTTGGAAAAAATCTCGAAAATATCTCCTTCTCTATTTTGTAGCATCCATGTGTACAGCCCAAGTCTTTCGATTCTAAGCAACTTACCATCCCTGTTTAGTCGTAACAGGGTGGTATCACTCCATAACAGGCAACAACGACGAGATAACGTTGAAATTCAATGCAAAGCAAATTTCGAGATATTTTCTTCCTTGTTTCATTTCGAATGGATCGGCCCAAACCAAATTCAATCGAAACAAAAGCCCATACCATGCCCGTGATGCTCCAACAAAGCTTCCCAACCAATTTCACCATTGAGTCTCACTCGAAACACCTTCAAAATCAACCCTAATTCTGGTTCTTTGAAACCAGATTTTCCCGCCAAAAAACCGGTTTGAAAGGTAGAAGATGGTTAGCCCTTATCCAGCAGCTGGGGGGTGCGAATATCAATTGGGTGCCCCTTAGTAATTGGGTTACCCCTTATCCAAAGTGGGAGTCCGAATATCAAATGTCCTTCGGGGGTGTTCCGAGCAACTTTTCGAGCCCAATATTCCAACAATACTTATTTACAAAAAATACCTACAAACACACAAAACACCATAATAAGGACAAAAACGAGTACTAACAATACGAAACATTAAGGACAAATTAGACACATAAATGCGTCTATCAAATACCCCCAAACTTATTATTTGCTAGTCCTCGAGCAAATTTATTCTAGAAAATAAAAATCATTTGAACCCCTAGGTGGCCCTAGTGGCGAACTGTTGTCTCCGGAGGGTTTACCAGAGGTGTACCCACAAAACCTTGACTTCTAATTGGTCACCAGTATCCAAAGAGCTATGAGGACATACATATTCTCAAACTTTCTCTAAGTGACTAGAATGCCGGAGAAATTGATGGTGTCAGCTCTAAAGCTGACTGAAGAAAAGGGGAGACACATCCGCAACACTCGCTAGATAAAGAGATATCCGCTACATGCCTAGATAAACATTGTAAGATGCGTCCGTTGATTTACAACTGGACTAAGATTAGGAGAGAGAAAAAGACGAGAGGGACATCTGCTACACAGCTGGACTAATTACGTGTGATGAGTTAAACCAGTGCTAGAAAGATCTTGTGCCAGATTGAAAGCGTACTAACAAAGCAACCAAATGTATCTTTCTTCGACTCTCTCATAGTGATCAGTAGAAACAACGTCTTCTTCGGTCTTCAACTGTTGATGATAAACTCTTGAACCTCGTAGAACCTTGACAATTAACTCATCTCTTCGATTCCTTCCTTATAGATTTCGACTTCCCTATGGCCTTATTGAATTTTTTTTTTTTTTTTTTTGAGTGAATAACAAGACAAAAGTTTACATGGCCATCACAGAAGGAATTTAACACTTGGATCTTCGCAACTTGTAATGTCTTAGTATCATGAACTTCAACAACTTATATCATTTAATTTTTCTTGCTCTTATAACTTCTTGTAACCCTTGATTTTGAATTCTGATTTTCTATTGTTGCTTCTAAACCTTAAACGTCTTCCATTTTTTTTTTTTTTTTTTTTTTTTTTTTTTTTTTTTTTCGCTCCGTTTGTTGATGATGATAAGTTTCTACCGAGAGAGAGTTGTAATCCAGTAACTAAGACTACATTGTGAGGTTGCTTTGTCTTTCTGGAATTTCCTGACCTACTTGCCTTTCCATCATGGATGGTTGGGTCCATCACGGTTACCCTCTAAAAGGAACAAGTTCTCTCCTGAATTTCAAGGATCTCAATGTCTTTTTCTCTAATGTCTCAATAGGTTGTTATCCCTAGCATTCCAATTTCTATCTTTTCGGTGAGAAACAGTATGTAAACTTAGCTAGAGGATACCATGTGACGCTAGAAGTTTCAAAAGTGCAACTAAAAAGTTCTTCCCCACCCCCAAACTTAAATCTAACATTGTCCTCAATGTTTCTAGTGAAAGAGCAGTACCAAAAATAAAATAACACGAGGAGAAGTTGGAATGATAGTACCTGGGTGAAGAGAGAGAAAATCAAAACTAATATACAACATACAACTGCCTCGATGGTCAATCAAGGGTAAACAGGGTCCTCCATAGGGACCTCCTCAACATCACCTGTAGGAAATGGCTCTAAAAAGTGTTTCAATCTCTGACCATTAACTTTCGAAGAACTACTACCATCCGGTGTCTCAATTTCAATAGCTCCATGAGGAAATACAGTGCGAACAATAAAAGGACCCGTCCACCGAGAACGTAACTTCCCAGGGAAAAGATGCAAGCGGGTATCATACGTAAGAACTTTTTGACTGGAGAAAATGACTTCCGTAAAATATTTCTATCATGCACAAGTTTCATTTTGTTCTTATACTCCTTCGCACTATCGTAAGCATCTATACGAATCTCGTCCAACTCATTGAATGGAGTTTCCTATGGGCTCTGCCTTGTCAAGTGAAAAATTTAGCCGCTTAATGACCCAATAAGCTCTATGTTCTAACTCAACGGGTAAATGACATGCCTTGCCATAAACAAGCCGATAAGGCGACATTCCAATAGGGGTTTTGAACGCAGAGGGTAAGCCCATAAGGCATCGAGAAGCCTAGACGACCAGTCTTTCCGATTAGGATTAACTGTTTTCTCTAATATACGTTTTATCTCCCTATTAGAAACCTCTACCTGACCACTAGTCTGCGGATGATACGGGGTGGCTACCTTATGTGTAATACCATATTTCTTCATCAAAAGATTAAAAGGTCCATTACAAAAGTGCGACCCTCCATCACTAATTATAGCTCGCGTTGTACCAAAACGTGTAAGTATATTATTTTTCAGGAACTCAATCACAACCCTATGGTCATTGGTTTTACACGCAACCGCCTCAATCCACTTAGAGACATAGTCTACAGCGACAAGGATGTATAGGTTACCAAAAGAATTAGGAAACGGACCCATAAAGTCAATACCCCACACATCAAAGACCTCAACAATTAAAATCGGGTTCAAGGGCATCATATTCCTACGGAAATGGTTCCTAATTTCGTGGCAATGTTCACAAGTAACACAAAGAACTATGGGAGTCTTTAAACAATGAAGGCCAATAGAATCCACACCGCAATATCTTAGCAAAGAAGTCTTCTTAGCACTAAAGTGACCCCCACAAGCATAATCATGACAAAAGGAAATAATCTTTGGACTGGTCATTCTCAGAATACATCTCCTAATAACTGTCTGGACAATACTTAAATAAATAAGGATCATCCCAAAAGAAGTGCTTAACCTCGGCTGAAAACCTAGAACGATCTTGTTACCCCAATGTTGGGGCATTCGACCAGTAACAAGATAATTCACTATATTTGCATACCAAGGTGATTGGGAAACAGAGAACAATGGAACCATTAGGAGAACTAACAACCAGCCTAGACAAGTGGTCTGCTACTACATTTTATGCACCCTTTTTGTCTCTAATGTCTGGACAAAATTCTTGTAATAAAAGGATCCATCTAATCAATCTAGGTTTGGTATCCTTCTTAGACAAAAGGTATTTCAAAGCGGCATGATCAAGATAGATTACGATCTTAGATCCTAAGAGATAGGGTCTAAACTTGTCTAAGGCAAACACAATGGCCAACAGTTCCTTCTCTCCGTAGTGGTATAGTTCAACTGGGCATCATTCGAGTTTTGTTAGCATAGTAAATTACATGAAGTAATTTGTTTTCTCTGACCTAGCACAACACCAATAGCATAATCTGAAGCATCGCACATGATCTCAAAGGGTAGGTTCCAGTTAGGTGCCTGGAATATGGTGTGGTTGTGAGTAAAGTCTTAAGCTTCTCAAAAGCCTCTAAACAAGAGTCATTAAAGACAAACTTAACATTTTTTGCAAGCAAATTGCAAAGAGGTCTAAAAATCAAGCTAAAATCCTTAATGAATCGACGATAAAAACCTGCATGCCCTAAGAATGACCTAATATCTTTTACGGTTTTTGGGACCTGTAAAGTCTTGATAAGGTCAAATTTGGCTTTATCTACCTCTATACCCTTAGAAGATACGATATGCCCTAAAACAATTCCTGATTGAACCATGAAATGACATTTCTCCTAATTAAGCACTAAATTCTTTTCCTTACATCTAGTCAACACTAATGACAAATGATGCAAGCACTCATCGAAAGACGAACCAAACACTGAAAAATCATCCATAAAGACCTCCAAGAACCGTTCTACCATATCTGAAAATATGCTCATCATGCAACGCTGAAAAGTCGCAGGGGAGTTACATATCCCGAAAGGCATGCGTCTATACGCAAAGGTACCAAAGGGATAGGTAAAAGTGGTTTTCTCCTGGTCTTCTGGGGCAATAACGATCCGATTATAGCCGCAGTAGCCATCTAAAAAGCGTAATGACTATGTCCGGCTAATCTCTCTAGCATCTGGTCGATAAAGGGAAGGGGAAAGTGTTCCTTCCTAGTGACCTTGTTCAATTTCCTATAGTCAATACAAACACGCCAACCCGTGGTCACTCGGGTTGGGATTAGCTCATTATTATCATTCTGGACTACTGATATCCGGATTTCTTGGGAACAACTCCGAACAGGGCCGACCCACTTACCGTCCGAAATAGGGTAGATAATGCCTACATCTAATGACTTAAGAACCTCGGTTGAACTACTTCTTTCATATTAGGGTTTAGTCTTCGTTGCATCTCCCTAGAAGGTTTGGTATCTTCCTCTAAATATATCTGATGCATACAAACAGTAGGACTTATACCCTTAATATTTGCTATGGTCCACCCTAAGGCTTCCTTGTTGTTTTGAAGGACGGATACTAGCCTACTTTCCTGATCACTATCCAAGTCGGAAGCAATAATCACAGGTAAAGTATCAGAAGGGCCTAAAAACACATACTTTAGGGTATCTGGTAATGGTTTTAGGTCCAACTTAGGAGGCTCTTCTAACGAAGGAACTAGGGTAGACTTAGAAACGGGTAGAGGTTCGAACTTGGGTTTCCAGCCATTACTAGTGTCTATCAAAGGGGTTGAATCTAAAAAGGCATTCACCTCATTAATCACATCATCATCATAAAAATCAATCCCAAAGTGATCTAGGTATTTCTCTAAAGGATCTTCTAACAAAGTGTTTGGTAATGCCTCCTCGACTAATGTTCCTATCATGTTCACCTCTTCTATGCTCGAGTCATCTAGTTCAGAGGGTAGCTTACTAATATGAAAGACGTTCAGCTCAATGGTCATATTACCAAAAGACAAGTTCATAATACCAGTTCGACAGTTAATGATCGCATTGGATGTAGCTAAAAACGGGAGACCTAAATTTACCAATGATCCGGTTCTGCGGGTCGGACAGGTTGGGTATCTAGGATAACAAAATCCACCGGATAAATAAACTTGTCGACCTCTATGAGAACATCCTCGATCACACCCCGGGGAATTTTAACGGACCTATCAGCTAACTGAAGAGTCATCTGGGTAGGTTTCATCTCACCAAGTACTAGCTTAAGGTACACATGGTATGGGTGTAAGTTCACACTGGATCCTAAGTCAAGCAAAGCTTTCTCAACACGGTATTTACCTATTGTGCAAGAAATAGTAGGGGACCCTGGGTCTTTATACTTAGGAGTAGTGGTATTCTGAATAATGGAACTCACGTGACTAGCTAGGAAGGCTTTCTTTTGAACACTAAGCTTGCTCTTTCATGTACACAAGTCCTTAAGAAACTTGGCATAAGCGGGAATCTGCTTAATCGCATCCAACAATGGTAGGTTGATAGTTACCTGCTTAAAAACCTCCAATATATCATTAAAGTTGGACTCCCTCTTAGTTGGAACTAGCAGCTGGGGGAACGGGGCTCTAGGAACAAAGCCCGGCTCAATATGACCCTCATTGGTCTCTTTAGAGACTCTATCAGTCTCCTCATCATTTTCTGGCTCAGAAGGGTGAACTACAGCATGTTCACTATCAGGCATGGTGACCTTATTGTCAACTTTCTTTCCACTCCTAAGGGTTGTAATAGAATTCACATGATTATACGATTTCTCTCCTTTAGGGTTAGGATTAGTATGACTAGGTAACCTTCCATCTTCTCTCTCACTAAGGAACTTAGCAATTTGGCCGACTTGAAGTTCTAATTTAGCAAGAGACCTGGGAATTATTCTTAAAATTCTCGCTTGGTTTCCTCTTGAAAATTTCCCGCTCTTAACTAACATTTCCTGGCTCGTGTTAACATATCCCGGCTCTTTTTAGTATACTAAGAGATTCCTCTAAGGTAGTCATTCTATTCTCGAAGGGTTTCGAACGGGGTTTGACTCGAAGAATTATTATTACAACCAAAACCTGGGGGAGGCCGAGAATTACTATACCGGCCTTGATTCGGCCCTTAAACCAAGATAAATTAGATGGTTTCTCCAACCCGGGGTTGTAGGTCTCGAGTATGGGTCAAACTTTTGACGGTTCTCAAACCTAGCATTGTTATAGACATGCATGAGCTTGCTCTTCACTAACCCGACCTTCCCAAAATGAGTTATCGGGCTCTATTCCACAACTAGATACTTGAGAGGTTCTATTAGGTTCACCAAGGGTCCTATTTTTAGACTGACCCATTTCCAAAGCTTCTAACCTTCTGGACAAAGCATCAAACTTAGCATCTGACCCGAAGCTTGTATCTACCACATTGGCGCTACTTCTATTGACCAAGAGTCTTTTGGGGGGGTTCAACACAAGACTCCCACTGTTGGGATTTCTCAAAGAACATCTCCTAAGAAAGTAAAGGCATCCTCAAAGCACTTTTATTAGTAAACTCACCAAAGACACATAGACTGACCATGGCTTTGGTCGAATAGTCTAAACCATCATAAATAATCCCTACAAGCTTCATCTTATCAAATCCATGGTGAGGACACTGATATAGGAGATCATTGAATCTCTCTAAAAACCTATAAAGAGACTCTCCCTCTTGTTGCACACAAGCACTAATTTTCTGCCTAACATGTTTGCAGTTTATGCTTAGGGTAGAATTTCATATATAAAAGCAAAGCAATAAGTTCCTGCCATGTTTCAATGGATCCAGATGGTAGGTTGTTTATCCAGGTCTTGGCTTTATCTTTTCAGGAAAAGGAGAACATCTTAAGTTTCAAAACTTCATCAGTTGGTGACTAAACTCTTATGATAATTACTTCGCCTTGTCATTATTTTATCCTGACTGAAATACTCACCTACTACCATTATCTTATTGTTTTCTGAGGACTCATTGATTGGAAGACTTGAAGTTTGAGATGCGTTAGTGTGGCAGTACCATCAAAAGTGAAGAACAAGATAAGAGATTGTTGTCTGTTCCTGCAAGGCTATTCAAGAGCTGGAATAAATGAAGTTGCTTCAAATGATTTTATTCCGAGCTCTTGAACAGGTCTTGTAGGAGAGGTATACAATAATGAAAGAACAAGATATTCATTTTTATGCCAGAACAAACAACTCACCACAGCGAGTTTTCGTAGAGAAAAAACATATTACTGTATATCTTAATTTTCCGTAAACCCGATGTAGGTGAGTTATTTATTTTGTCACAAATCAAGCTCACCTTATGGATATCGATGCTTAATACCAGACAAGTAACCCTCCTTAATTCCAGTCCGTGAGTAAACTCTTAACCCATTAGAGTTTCTTGCATTACTTATCATTATTATGGTCTCTTTCACTTGATGAAAATTTGGTTGCAGGTTAGGTTTACAACAACAAAAGATCAAGATGTTCATTTTTATGGCAGAAGAAACAACTCACCATATTGAGTATTTGTAGAGACATTACTTTTCCGAATACTCGATGCATATGTAGACAAGTTGGAAGATATGAGACAGTGTTGGTCCTGCGAAGCTGTGGAAGTAGGACAACTGAGAAGTAACACATTCTCGTCTCTAATTCTTATGGTGAGTTAACTCTTACTACAACTTTTCAGACTTTTTCATATGAATCGTGTATGTGAATTGCCAGTTACAATTTTGTCAAATAAATATAAACTTTTGATACTTAGGTTGTCAATGTTCAAATTATTATGATTGAATGGTATTCAACAATAAAAATGTATGAAATCCAGAATGACAATGCACATGTAACTGAATAATTCTTTGTCTCCCCTGCGAACATTGTTTCCAATTTGATTGTCACTAATTTTATTGTTTGCAGAATCATGTAAAACGAAATGCCCAAATTACTGATTGAATCTTTCTCTCATATGAGATGTGTTTCTAATTTTGGTTTCTGTTTCGTTTATTGTTTTATCAGGATACTAGAATTGATGGCAAGCGCTGGTTAAAGATACTATGATGTCAATGGACAAATTCTTTTGGCGGATAACAACTTTTTTTAGCCAAGGTATATATAAGGCAGAACAACACTTGCTTATATTTAGAAACTGCTGAAAAACACAACCCTTCTCATTTGATTATAACCATATAGGGAACCATGTATTTTTTAGGCTTAAGCTATTCTTCCAATGTAAAGATGATACTCGTATGTACTTTAAATATGTGAATGATTGAGGAGTATGTATTCCAGAATAATTGAATGAATGAATTCCTTATGCCGCTAGAATGAGAATGTATGTATTGTGGAATGAGAATTCCAGAATAATTGCATGAATGAATTCCTTGTGCTAGAATGAGAATGTATGTACTGCGGAATGAGATAGAATTATGGGTTTCAGATTCAGTATTGCAGGTTCAGAAATGAATTGCAATGCAGCTTCAGAAACTAATTGTATTGCAGCTTCAGAAATGGATTGCATTGCATTGCATGGGTCAATTATGGGAGCTTATTTATAACAGAAAAAAACGTTTTTTTTTTTTTTTTTGAAAACTATTTTTTTTACCAACGTCGAATCAACGTTATAAAATCTGTTAGTAATTAGCACACCTGTCAAATTCATTACTGTTACAATCAATCGTCAACGTATAAAGCCGTTAGTCCATATGTTACAAGCGATAGACATGTGGCAGACGGTAAACGTTACAGTCAGCTGTTACGAATCGAATCGTTAGAGCAAGTTTTTATATCCAAAATGTTACAATGAAACATCAACGGTTGAAGCCGTTACTTTAAACGTTAAAAACAATTGGCACGTGTCGTACGGCAGCCGTTAGACTGAGCTATCATTGTTTTAAATCGTTACAATAACTGTCAAATCCAATTTGTTACAATCAACTAAGCAACGATTAAAATCGTTGTTGTAGCTGTTACAAGAAAGGACAGATGGCATTAAGCCAACCGTTACACACAAAGTCGCCATTACAGTATCTGTTACACCAAACTGTTACAGTCTAACCATTACGATCTGCACAATAACGGCTATCCATTACAACAAAATTACATCAGATAAATCTTGTGCTGACTAGATAATTGTTGGTGTATTTATTACAACGAATGAAACCGTTATTTAATAAAATTTTATTGTAGCGAAATGAACCGTTAATAAATTATTGTAACACTAATACCAACGACACTTTTCCAACGTTTTTCTGACGTTATAAAATATAGAAACTAACGTTTTTTCAATGTTAAAAAATCCCTGATTTCGTGTAGTGTGTTGGGATCTTGCAACAATGAACATCACGTTAGATGTATCAAAAGTAATATGTAAAGAACTAAACCGAAACAACTCTACCAAAAAGCTTGACGAGGGCAGAATCACAGGTTCAACAAGTTGTCCTTAACACATTAGTTCGCGGGTATACTCGAGGTGAGTAATGCTAAACCCCTCACAGCGATGATGTGTCCAGGATAAGACTTCCCGATATAACTTGAGTTAGCACAACGCAAGTTACCCACTCTTGAACTCAGCAACGGGGATGGAAGTAAAATGCGGTACAAACAAAAGAAGATGAAGAAAAGAAGAGAGAAATTATTCACTTTCTGTGTTTTTGTAAAACAATTTCGAGTTATATTTATAGGAGATGATTTCTTGAAAATCAAGTTAATTTTTTGTTTCCTAATAAAACAAGTTTCTTGTAAAACAATTAAAATCGGAATAGGAATTCTCCCATAAATAAAACTCTTAAAAAATATATTTTTGGAATTAATTTTCCTAAACTCTTAGAAAAACTTACAAAAATAAATTTTCCTAAACAAGGGACTTGTTGCATGGTATACACGTATATGCATGGGTCGAAAATGGTTATATAGTGGAGCACCTCTTTAGTTCTCCACAATGTGGGACTAAAGGAACATATTTCATTCACTCATAAAATGAGCAAGTATCCTTGGACCCATAGGTCACAAGATCAAGCCACATCAAGACCAAATATCTTTTACTAAAAACTCATTTTCTCCAACACTACCAACAAACCATACAGTAAACAAGAATAGGCATGAAGCATCCAAACATTCTCGGGAAGACACGAAAATTCGAAGAAATAGGCTAATTTGTAAATGATGAAGGGGCTGCACAAAAATTGTGTCAGATAACTGACTCTTTGTTTTTTCTTTGATGTAGCACATCAATAGTACAAAACAGCTATACATCACCGGACTCTTTGGAATCTCCATAACCTAATGAACTTGTTGTTGAGTGTCGTAACAATTTTCTTCATCCCAACAGCTAAACATGTAATGGGAGGTCGTAAATTTTGGATCCTCTTAAATATAGCCCACACATTTATTAATATCAGTAGTAACATATCCCGACAACTTTATAGCTACCATTTTTTCAATAAAAGCACCTCTGTTGTTGTTATTGGAGGAACTGGATGAGGAAGAGGAAGATGCTCTCTCCATGAACATACCTTTTCTGGCCATCACATAGCTCGAAGTAATTCACCTGTACCCATATTCGGAATTTTCAACACACCATCTATTCCCCCAACAACTAGTGACGATGTTTCGTTTCGCAAGTGATGATTAGAATAGATGACATTCAGACTGATTTTCTTCTCCCATATAAGTTTCATAGTTCTCAAATTCCCACAATATGCATGTCCTGAAGTTGATCCAGCAAACACCGAATATGAACCTGGGTTATTTCATATAAGTTTCATAGTTCTCAAACCTGGTACTCTCTGATCCAAATTTACCAAATCTCAAACGAGTCGGTCCTTATTTGAACTATTTTGTCCAAAACTTTCTTTTTCGATGCCAAAATTAACCTTCATGTAGAAACCCGGAGTGCCGGTGTATTTCTAATTCATTTCTTCATTGTCCTGTGGCGACAAAGTTCTGTAACGAAAATGATTTAGGTTTTAGTTAATCATCACGTTTCAGATCGATTATCCAAGCTTTTCCTCAATTTTAATTAGATCCAAGTTAGATGATCGAATCCCTACACAAAATCTACCAGATCTCAGGTAATTCTAGCCTCTTTTTTTCCCATTTTTTTCTTAAAATTTTAAGGATTCTTTTGATTGATGTTGTAAGTTTTTGTTTGATGATTCTAAGAACTAAAGATGATGAAGACTCATGATAATCTGATCGATTTAAATATGGGATTAGAAAACTCGATTGCATCTTTCTTTCTTTGTTCTTCTACATTTCGTAAATATAAATCCCCGACTCTCTTGTTAAAACAAGTTCAATAATCTTAATTCCATCTCTTAACCTGTTTGTTTTGTTTGAATTTTACCTAACTGTAATGTTTTTTTTTTTTTTGATTCAGTAAGTGGTTATTTAATGTTTTGTTGTTGTTAGAGATAAATTGATTACTGATGCAAAATTTTTTTGTATAATTTCTAAGATGGAATACATTGACAATTAGGTGATTAGTTGATTAGAAATCGACATCCTAACACGTATGATGTAGGCATTATATTATTGTATTGTGGTTGTCATAGGACAATCTCCACCCATATGTATCAGGCTGTTAAAATAATCATCCATACTTTGTTTTACTACATTGATAATGAATCAAACTAGTATACAGTTTACAGTACATATCCATGTTGGCATGATTCCTTGTTTGAACATGAGAGAGAAATATTATGGAGGTGCATAGTCTTTAACTCGTTTATGCTTTCTCTGATTAGATTCGATGTGTTAGTCGTAATATTTTTGAAAATGTAATATAAGGATGAATTCTAACAAGTGATTTTGTAGTCGGCTCACATGAAATTTGTAAATGGGTATAAATTATTTTTCATTCTAGTTAGTATGTATGTACTTGCATATCCACATCAAAATACGCACATAAATGAATAGTTTCAAATTTAACAGCATATACCGGGTTGGGCTGAAAACATCAACAGTTCTCATACTAGCTACACCATTTCTCGGGCAACACTTAGTGAGATGGTTATTCATATGTGGATATTAATATTAATTTATATGATTATCTATAGCTAAGAAAGCATGGTGGTCTCATCCTAACACGTATGGTGTAATGATGTTATTATGATTCTCTATGCAGGTCACGTAATTTTCTCACTGTACGGTAAGAGCAGCTGTTTTTGCCTACCTCCCTAGGGAACTTGAGCAATTGCTTGCAGACTTTCAGGTAATGTACTTGTTATATATATGGTTTTGGTTTGTTGTTTCTGATGAGAATTAGACTAAATGGGTGTTAAGCCTTCCCTAAACTAAGTTTTTTCCTTATAAAGATGAAAACATAAGTTTGATTAATGGTATATAAGTTTTATGGGAACAGAAGCCAGGCTGGTTCACAAGCATATACATGGATGTTGTCTTATAGGACCATTTTATTTGGTTACATGATTTTTGTAGCTATATTTTATCAACTGAATAGTATTTGTGGACGAAAATATCTAGAATACTACTCCGTATGTGATACTTTAAACTCTTGATTTACTAGTTTGAGCATATTTTGTTATTGAATTGTTAATGTGTACACATTTGTACACATGTTGATTCTTAATGTGTACATAGTTGTACACCTATTGAATCTTAACGTGTACATAGTTGTACACCTATTTTTGATTTTATTACTTTTTTTTAGCTCCTTTAGAGATATTTATCTATGTTCATTATGTTTTCATTTTGTATACGTTGAATATTTTACTAGTTCGAGTTGAATAATTTAACCTCATGTTCACATAGTTGGACACATGTTGATTGTTCATGTTTACACAATTGTACACATTTTTATTATTCATGCGTACATAGTTGTAAACCTGTTGATTGTTATTGTGTATATAGGTGTACACATGCTGAATATTAATGATACATAAGTGTATTATACTCTTATGCAGCTTTGACATCAAAAAAAATTTCTTCGTTTTATGCAGCTAATTTAGGGACTCACAAGCTCAAAATGGTAGAGCGCCCAAGCCTATCACAAGGTTTGCGGAGGTTGATGGTTCAAATCCATATGAGTTTCCTTGTTATGTTTATACAATATGGGTAGGTGGGTACATACTAGTGCACCTGTGTAAATCCAATGAAATGGATTTGTTTGTAGGCGAATATGGTTGATCTGTTCCATGTTTTGTATGGGTGTACATATTTTTGCACCAGTGTATTTTCCATTAAAATAAGTCGGCGTAGGGTATGAAATTATGAATGGTTGATTTTATGCATGTTTTGGAGGGGTGTACATATTGGTGCACATGTGTAATTCCCACGAAAAAGTAGGTTTGTGTGTGTTTATGAATGATCAATTTTATGCATGTTTGGAGGGGTGTACATATTGATGCACTCGTATAATTCCCATGAAAAACAAGGTTAGGGGGTGGTTATGAATAATTGATTTTATGCATGTTTTGCAGGGATGTACATATTGATGCACCAATGTATTTTTTCTTGAGAAAATAAATTTGTGTGTGATTATGAATAAACGGTTTCATGCATGTGTTGCAGGGGTGTACAGATATAGGTGCACCAATGTAATTCCCATGAAAAAGTAGGTCAGAGAGTGGATTGAATGACCATTTCATGCATTTGCATATTGATACACCAGTGTATTTTTCCATGAAAAAGTAAATTTGTGTGTGGTTATAAATAAACGGTTTCATGCATGTTTCGTAGGATGCACATATTGGTGTACCAATGTAATTCCCATGAAAAAGAAGGTTAGGTGTGGTTATGAATGATCGATTTTATGCATGTTTTGCAGGGGTGTACATATCGATGCACCAGTGTATTTTCACATGAAAAGGTAAATTTCTATGTGGTTATGAACAAACGGTTTCATGTATGTTTTGCAGGGGTGTATATATTGATGCACTAGTGTAATTTCCAAGAAAAAGTAGGTTTGAGAGTGGATATGAATGACCAATTTCATGTATGTTTTGGAGGCGTGTACAAGGCGGTACACATGTTAAAAACTTACTGAAAAACTTCAGAAAATTTCGTGCATCTGCACTTTTTTGAAGCGCAAATTAAATTTTTTTAAAAAATGAAAATTATATAGTCATATGTGTACTCTTTTTGTAGCTATCGGAAAGAGCTTTCCGAATATATAAAGTTTGTGAATTTTGGATGAGCGGTTCGAAAGATAAATTGTTTTTAAATTATTTTTATATTTTTTAAAATTGGTGACATCATCATAAGTCACTATGGACTAAACTGCAAATATTTGGACTAAATTGTAATAATAAGGGTTATTATTGTACTTTTTATATTTCAAATAAATAATGGACTATTTGTACCTAGTTGAATGGGAGTGGACTAACTAGTATATTTAGATATGATTTTGGACTAAACCGTATTTTTCCCAAAAAAAAAAAAAAAATTCGGGTTCCGCAGCTGAATGATTTATTCAGTATGAGAGAAATTGGGTCAATTGCCCCAAATATTTTTAAAACATGGTTCTAATGGACGAGTAAAAATTAGTATGTGTGAAATGGACACAAAGAAAATAACAAGAATGAATCTGGATTCATCCTGTCTTAAACTTAAAAATTAACGAGGGTAAAACTGGATGCATCCTGATGTAAATTAAAAATAAGAAAAGTATTTGAAAATAGGTAGGATGAAACTGTTTACATCCTGGCTATTTTTACATTCTCGTTTAAACAATATCAAAATTTACATGTCTTTTTCACCAAGGAATTGTCATTATTGGGTTTTGTGGTCTAAAATTATACCGAAGGAGGAACACTCAAAACTGACCGAAAATGCACTAATCATGACTCGTACCTAAAATCCTTGTTTCACGATCACGTTTCTGGTAATTCTTGAAGTGACTAATGTCTAATGAGTATTGGAAATTTCTCATACGAATCGATTAAGAGCATGTTCTATCATCTATATCACTCACGTTACTTATTATTCTCTCTGCCTGAAGTGTGGGATCTTACTTTACTACCCAAAAAGTGCCTGCATGTCGTGTGTTTAATCCCTTGAAACATGTCATTATAAGATTACAACCTTCCTCAAAATCTCTTGTTATCGCAAGTCAAAAGAAGAAAAGATATCACCTTCAGAGAACAAGGTGGAGCTGTGGATAGATTTGGGGTGTCTCATTTTGTAAGACATTAGAGAAAACTAAATACTTGGATTTCATAAAATTAAAAGGTAGGGGTCGAGGAAGGTGTCCAGCCAAGAGGTAGCAATCGTGTCCACCAAAGAAGCCATCAAAGAACTCTCGAGAGTTGGTTATGAGTCAGTCATACAATTTTTGAGATGAAGCATGATATTTTGTGTCAAGGTCGCTTTTATAGGACATGAATTCAAGTGCGAAGTGTAAAAAAGGAAAATGAGATTCGTTTCTTAAAACTGTGGATTTCGAGTTGTGTCTTTGGATTTCGGGAATTGGATGACTAGCTTGAGGATATGTTGGGTTTTTGGAGATCAAATATAAACTTTGTAGAAAATCTGGAATTCGTTTGAAAACCTCAAATGAAATATGATTTCAATTACCAAAAGAGAAAAAAAACACACAATTAATTACAATCTTCAATGAATTTGTAAAATAAAACAAGTTTTATAGGGTATGAATTACACCCTAAGTTTAAAGTGATTTTGCTTCATGCTTTTGACCAAATGAACAAGCAGGGCACTGTATTGTGTATACACCCGAAGTTTGTTATGTCACTAAATGCAAGGGGGCAGTCATCATTACGTACCAGCAAAAGATAATTGTTTACTGTTTGGCAGAAGTGTTGGTACAAATTTAACAAGTCAACGAGCTATGCCATTGTCAGCCCTAACACAAAAAATTATAGGAAGGAAAAGATATATTAGATGTAAAGAATATACAACTCTACCGGAGATAGATTACAAAAGCAAAAGAGAAAAAAGAAAGAAGACAAGCGTTATACAAATATGGCGTCCCAAATCAAATAAAGTGCTAGAAAAGGTTATATGCAGTCGTATTCCAGCTGCACTAGACCAAGGTCACCAATTTAAGATCAACGACCTAGTCTCCAAAACAAGATTTGCGTTCTTGTTGTTGTGCTTTGCTTCAAAAGAACGAGAGTTGCTTTCTTTCCACGGAACCCATGTAACAGCCCCTGGAATGGAATCCCAAACTCTCTTTGCTGCATTTGATAAACTAACATTGGATCAACACTCTGCCAGAGCCGCAATGGACTCCGGAAAAACCCATGCCCAGACCCAGTTAACATTAGGAGTAAGCATAGTCCAAGCCTTATAAGCTACCTAAAAGATGATCGGAAGTTTCCATTTTTTTTTTTTTTAATACGAAAGATGAAAAATTTATTAAAATGAGAGGAGGATTACATAGATTCATCCCTTTGGGTATATTGTTGTACCCAAGCAGGGAGAGGGGAAGACCATTCCTCTACAGATTGAGACTCTATACCATGTTTTGCGAGTTTATGTGCAACATGGTTTACATTTCTCGGCACATGAGTGTATTTCCAACTAAGAAAAGAATTCAAAATACTACCACAATCAGTAATTAAGTTTCTTGTGGTCCACTTTATTACGTTTAAACTACCATTCAAAGCATTAACAACATTTAAGCAGTCGCCCTCTAAATGCACATTCTGATAGCCTTTTGATCTAGCCCACAATGCGGCTTCAAGTAGAGCTTTTGCTTCACTGCTGCGGGTCTAATGCTTTAGCCCTGCAACATCTAGCTCCATCTGTGACACCTGCAAAACACCTACTGATTAGTCCAATGCCTACATTCTTACTTACTTCATCAAATGCAGCATCCCAATTGATTTTTATATAGGGATGATCTGGTTTTTCCCATGTTAACATAAGCGGTCTTATGTTTGGGATGGCTAGAGAAGTATTAGCAC
This sequence comes from Papaver armeniacum, assembly GCA_023531295.1. Classification (NCBI taxonomy): domain Eukaryota; kingdom Viridiplantae; phylum Streptophyta; class Magnoliopsida; order Ranunculales; family Papaveraceae; genus Papaver; species Papaver armeniacum. The sequence goes on from JAJJWW010016644.1 coordinate 470,571, forward strand.
TAGGAAAACAATTCCATTCATTATATTCTGACTTGATCAAGTAAACTACTTGACTTTGGGTTTCTTGGTAGGCCTCAAAAACCTTCTTGCACCTACATTTCCAGATATGCCACATAATGAAAGCAGACCATTGAAGTATAGTATCATTATTGGATGGATTACTTACCTGGAATAGAGAGATTAGCCAATCCTGAAATGAAACCACATTATTGATAGTATTCATGAGAGCAGGGTTAGTAGAATTCCACACCAACCTAGAGAAAGTACAATCAATGAACAAATGTTTCATGCTTTCAATGTGTTGGCTACGAAAGGGCATTTGGAGTTCACATTATGGTGTCTAGGCAGTTTACTCCTATGGGGAGACAATCCTGTAAGCATCTCCACAGGAAATGGAGGATATTTTTAGGGAGTTTAGATTTCCAGAAATGTTTCCATGAGATAGGGACAGTGTTACTAATTCCTTCCTCTTGGTTTCTACTATTAAGAATGGCTCTATAGGCTGTTTTCACAGAAAAACTACCATTAGGATTCGGTTGCCATCTAAGGCAGTCTTTTCCGCTAAATGGAATCCTGATATTAGTGATGGCATTCACAGTATGATTATCAAAAAGGGCATTGAGAATTTGTAAATTCCAAGATTTAGTGTCAACATCAATAAGTTGGGAAACAGTTCTCATATTAGTGGAACTTAAATGACTAGTAACTCTGCTAGAAATAGATGGTATCCACCTATGTTTCCAAATTAGAATATCAAAGCCATCTCCAACCTCCCAAACAGCATATTTCTTAATAATTTCTATACCCCTACAAATACCATTCCAAATCCAAGAACCATGCACAGATAGAGAATCATTTAGAGGATTAGTGAGAGGAAAATATTTCCCTTTCATAATTTTAAACCATAAAGCATCTTGAGAGTGAAGTAATCTCCAAGCCAGTTTAGCAAGTAAAGCTAAGTTCATAATTTCAGATTGTTTAATGTTCAAACCACCTAATTCTCTAGGTTGGGCTACACGTTTCCATTTTTGAAATAATGACCCTTTTTCCTTGTTTCTTATTCCACCAAAATCTCATTTGGATAGAATCCATCTTATCCGTAATGGTTATAGGAATTGGAAACACGGACATGTGGTGAGAAGAGAGACTACTAAGTCTGATTGGACAAGACAGTTCTGGATAATTCAGGAATTTAGTTTGCCAGCAAGATAATCTATCTCCATACCTGTCTAGAAGAGGCCTAAAGGACTGAGTTTTGTTTCTCTATAACAGTAAGGGAACACCTAAGTATTTATCATTAAGTGCTAGTTTCTTAATATTAAGGATGTTAGAAATTTCATTTTTTACCTGATTAGGCACACCCTTGCTAAAAGCAATACCTGATTTTTGGTAATTGATGGACTGACCAGAGAAGGTGCTAAACTGATCAATGATGTTCATAAGGTTTCTAGCTTCCTTACTATTTGCTTTTGCAAAGATCAGAGAATCATCTGCAAAAAAACAAGTGAGAAATTGCAGGGCAATACTCATTAATTTTGATACCATGAATCAGATTATTATGTTCAGCTTGTAATAAAGACCTAGAGAAGGATTCCATACAAAGTATAAACAGATAAGGAGACAGGGGATCTCCTTGTCTGAGTCCTCTTTGAGGAAAGAAAACATCACCTGGAGATCCATTCAGCAAGATAGAAGTAGAGACAGTACCTACACATTGCTCAATCATCTGACAAAACTCATTACAGAAACCAAGGTTTTGCAAAGTACTATTTAAGAAAGACCATTCTATTCTGTCAAAAGCTTTTGACATATCTAGTTTGATAGCCATCCAACCTTTTTTAGCTTTAATTTTCTTCATGGAATCAACAAGTTCGTGAGCTATAACTATATTATCAGTGATACATCTTCCAGCCACAAAAGCTGTTTGATAAGGGGTTATAATTTTCTCAAGAACTTTTTGTATTCTAGAAGCTAACACTTTAGATATCACTTTATAAGAAGTGTTACACAAAGATATAGGTCTAAAGTCAGCTGCATGCTTGGGACAATTGTTTTTTGGTATGAGAGAGATAAAATTATGATTCATTTGCTTTAAAAGATGCTTAGAATGAAAGAAAGATTGAACCATTTTAACTAGGTCTTCTCCTACAGTGTCCCACATGGTTTGATAAAAACCAGGAGGGAAACCATCTGGACCAGGGGAAGTCCATGGTTTCATACCAAAGACAATGTTTTTTATTTCATCTAAAGTAGGAATAGCTATCAGATCTTTGTTATCATCATGATTAATGCAAGGAGTAATAAAGCTATGGTAACCATTAGGGGATGGAGGTCTGGAAGTTCTACTTATGTTAAGGAAATGGGATTTTAAATTGTTTGCAATGTCATTTCTCTCAGTAAGCCAAATACCCATTTCATTTTGCAAAGAGTCTATTTGGGTTCTTTTCCTCCTAAAATTAGCCTTATGGTGAAAATAGGCAGTATTTCTATCACCTAGCATAATATCATCATCCTTACCTCTTTGTTTCCAATAGTCAGCTTCCACATCATACCAATAATTCAAGGCATTGCTCGAGTCTAACAAATTCAGAATCCAGGGGATTAGTATTTTGAGAGTTCAGAATATCAATTTGAGCTTTAATCTTGTTGATTGAAGTACTTATAACTCCAAAATGGTTATAGTTCCAGTCCCTAAGAATTTGCTTAGTATAAAACAGGGTTTTTGTAAACCTAAAAGCAGCAGAACCCTGTATATTAGCATTCCAGTTATGAGCAATTAAATCTTTACAGGATGGATCTCTAAACCACATTTTATTCACCCTAAAAGGTTTTTGAGTCTTAGAATCCATTCTAGCAGTGGATAAGAGGATGGGACAGTGATCACTAGCCAAAGGAACTAAGTGATACGTAATGGCAGTTGGATAGTTATTTAACCGGTCTAAATCCGCTACTGACTCTATCAAGTCTCTAGAATAATCTCTTGTCCTTGTCTTCTATTAGTCCAAGTGTAAGGATTACCAATGAAGTTTATGGTGTGCAAATTATTACTATCCACAATATCATTAAAAGTATTTAATTGAGATTGAGTGACAGGATTACCTCCTTGTTTTTCATCTTGAGATAAGATGAAATTCAAATCTCCAACAACAAGCCAAGGTAAATTCAGCTGAATAGCAATATTCTGCATAAAATCCCATTGAGTTTTCCTAGAAAAATCATCTAGAGCACCATAGACAAAACTGACAAGAGAATAACCTGTTCTGGCATCAAGTCTAATTTTACATTGAAAAGTATTAAACTTGGCTTTAGTAATAGTTAGTTCAATACCATCTTTCCATAAGAGACATAATCCACCAGAAAGCCCATTAGGTTCAATAAGAGAGAAATTTGGAAACAAAGAGGATTAATATATTGGTGCATTTTTCTAGATTTGTTTTTGGTTTCTAATAAGAAAATGATGTCAGGATCATGGGATCTAACCAGGTCTCTCAGATGTTGTCTAGTGTCTTTATTCCCAAATCCACACACATTCCAGGACAAAAATCTTCATCTTGGAGAAAGCAAACCAATAATGTGAAATAAAGCAAAAATTGTAAAACAGTTTGTAATGCAGATTATATATGTAGAAATATAATTTTATGTGATCAAACTTTACCTCATTCTCCCCAGTAGCGCCTCCAGATTGCTTGCCCTTTGGTGAGATTCTAGCTGTTGTTAGTTTCTCTGCTTCAACATCATTGCTGTCATGGGTTTCTCCTTCCTTCAAAAATCTTTGTCTCTTACCTAGTCTGGCTGCTACATCCTCTGCTTCAGCTACAGTTTGCATCTTCACAATTTTCCCATCTATAGGAGGAACAAATGGTGCAGGCTTGAGGCTCTTCCTACTGATTAGCTTGGGAGTATTACTTGTTGTTGATCTAACAGTGATACTCTTTTTAAGTTTTCCAACACCTCCAAAGGGGAGAGGCTTTTCATGAGCTGCTTTCAGGTACACAGCTGCATCTTTACAAGCATCCTTACAGTGGTTGATGATATAGCATTCTCTACAAATTTTATTTGGTTGCTTCTCATAGAAAAACCTAACCCATTTTGTGGATCCAGCAGCAGTGATTGCTAAGACACCCCTTCTTAGGGGAGTTGTGAGTTCAATTTTGATACAAATCTTTACTGGAACTCCATCCACAGGGATGGCATTAGCTGGTTGAATAGCCAGGACTTCTCCCAACAGTTTCCCCATCTCTTCCACAGCTTTGGGATTCATATGCTCTGGTTGCAGATGCTTAAGACCAATCCAATAAACCTGTTTGCTCCAGTCAAGGTTTTGATGAATCAAACCTTGATAATAGTCATACAAAATGCATAACTTCCCATCAATGTTCCATGGTCCTTCTTCAATGATTTTGTCCACTAAGTCTTGATTCATGAACTTGAAAATCATTACATTATTATCAATTTCAACAATCCTTACCTCCTCTGCAGGGATGAAAGGCCAAGTAAATTGAATATTATTTTCTACTACCCCATATGACATCTTCCCTTCAATTATTATCTTCCCAATCAAGCAAAAATCCCATTCTCCATCACTGGTACTTCCATTTGCTTCAGTTTCCTCATGATTAAGAATCAGTAAATCATCACCAGACTGTAATTCCAAAGTTGCCTTTCTAAATCTCATTGCCAACTCAGAAACTGCACTGCTAGTTTTCTGAACAATCTCATTGTTTGTGTGATTTTCCGCCATTTGATATCTCTTGTTCTCTAAGTTTTTAGGGTAAATGACTTTTGAGAATTTAGGGTTTATCTTATAATCATATGAATTAGGGTTACCCTGAATAGAATGGATATCGAATATTTTTGTATCAATCATCGAGAGATTCTGGGGGTAGGTTGTTACAGAAAAGGCAAGAAAATGAGCTGTGGTTGACCATAGAAAAATGAGGAATACAAACAGTTCAAATATGTAGCGTACTTTAGCTTTACCAAACGTGCAATATGTATGTGTTAATTCATCTTTCATTGAATCGGCTAAGAACAGAGCTTTTCCTTTGGAGAAACCCACAGCGATGAGAATCACATGAGAAACTTTTGCTTTAACAAGCATCAAAACAACAGCAGCAAACGCATGATTTTATCTTAATAAATTATGGGTATCATCGAGACGGATCATCGATTAGACAAAATGAACCGAACATAGTTAATGAAGACGAGAGAATTAAAGTGGTTCGGCACTAACGCCTACATCCACTGACAAACCCCGAAAGGAGAAATGTTATTGATCTTCAGCACATACTGAGATGGTTTTACACTTACAATATAACTCTTATTTATAGAGTAGATTAAACCTAGAAGATAATATCAAATCTAAGTATCTTTTGACTAGGTAATATATATCAAATCTAAGTATCTTTTGACTAGGTAATATATATCTAGAAACTAATTGCATAATATTCTTGAAATATTATTTGATTTGGTCTTTACTTCACAAATGGCGCGTACGTTCGCTTGGTCTTCAGTTCACTTGTAGAGTCACCTCGGTCTCTTGTACATATGCTCTATAATATTCCAATACTCCCCATCAAGTTGGACACGGAAATGTTTGGTCTTCACTTCACTTGTAGAGTCACCTCGGTCTCTTGTACATATGCTCTATAATATTCCAATACATCTATCATGTGTTTGATTAACCTGGCATTTTTAGGGGTGACCCCAAAAGAATTAGGGGCGACTTTTTTATTCCCAACCCATATACACCGTTAAGGGATGTCCAAAAACGCGGAGAATACGTTAATGCCCTTACATAATCGGAAGCTATTTTGTGCCCGATTATTATAAAGAAATCGGAAGCTTAGTAACGATATTGTACAACCGATTAATATCGATTTTGTGCCAAACGCGTATCTTGCTTCTATAACAATCGGAAGGAACAAGAACCTCACTAGACTACCGATTATATTAGCTCCTAAATTCCCAAAATTGGTGATTTCGTCAAGGAAGAAATTTGGGGCAACTTTATAATCGGAAGTCATATTAACTACCGATTATTCTAGTTCCCAAATTCGAAAAAAATGACATTTCTGCAAAAACAAAATTTGGGGCAACTAATCGGAAGTCTTATTATTACCGATTAATATAGTTCTCAAATTCGAAAAAATTGAGATTTCTGCAAAAACAAAATTTGGGGCAACTGTATAATCGGAAGTGAATATACTTCATTTGACTACCGATTATAATCGGACGGTAAGAAGTAATAAACTCTACCGATTATGGTAGATTTCAAAATTCATCACGTGAAGGATTTTAGAAAAAACTCATTTTGGGGCAACCTATAATCGGTAGGTTGTGGAACCTATTTGGCTTACGATTATGGCTACATCCAAATCACGAACCACATGGTTATGTCTGGCTCTGTACACTCAAAACCTATGGAATTTGGCAAGGGTTCGATCTGGGGCTCCTTATAATCGGTAGGTTGTTAAGTTGTTAACTCTATCGATTATGGTATATTTCAAATTCCCTTACATGAAGGATTTTAGAAAAAACTCATTTTGGGGCAACCCATAATCGGATGGTTTGGTAATATATTTAACTCCCGATTAACACTGCATCCAAAACACGAACCAAGTGGTTATGGCTGGCTGTGTACACTCAAAACCTATGAAATATGGCAAAGGTTGGAACTGGGGCCTCGTTATAATCGGTCATATTGTCAAGGATCATTAAGTTGGTATACTTGTTATTGTATTAAGTTTTGTCTATACCGGTTTTCGAATGAAAAAGTTGAATGTTTTTGGTATCCCATGCATTTTTATGAACCATCCTATCTACTCACTGCATTTACCATTCTATCTTATGAGACTATGTCTTATGATTGTAGTAGATTTGATACTAAAATGAAGAAATTTCTTTCAAGATTTTCTTGATAAATATATCGAAATATGATTCAAGCAGTGGATGAACTATTTTTGTTTCAAGTTGATCATTTGGAAATTTCCCAAGGAATGATATTTATTATCAATAACGATTGTCAATGTTTCAAATTATTTAAAGGGAGTTTTCAGAACTTTTGAAATTCTGGACACGGGATAGGCACGCATACCCTGGTGATCTGAGTTCTGGAATAGGGTAGGTACGCGTATCCTAAAGTATTGGGTTCGTGATGTGAGGGAGGTAGGCATACACATTATGCGTACCCCTGGGGTCTGAATTCGTGAATGGCTAAGGCTACACATATCTGATATGCGTACACCAAAAGCCTGATTTCACGAGATGGTCCATAGGTATGCGTACACTGACACACACCTACTGGTACAGAACTAAGCAAATATTCACAAATATGTTTGGCAATTCTCATAATACTTCTAAGATAACTTTGTTCACTAAATCACTATGTGTTTGTGAGTTACGGTTTAAGTCTTTAGTGTTGATGAACATGTTTATGCTTGAAAATTCAAAAGGTATGTTTTCCAAATACGAACTATCATTGTACACGGTTCCAGAACCCTGTATCATAGTGTATATTCTTCTGTATAATTTCAAGGTGGACTTCTCATATGCTTACATGAATTCCTAATAAGAATTTCATCTAAACTGAGAAAGTGTTGCTTGTATTTCAAGTTATCTTATCCTGAAATCAAAACTACCTACTGGCTTGAAAATATATAAATAGAGAGACTCATGTAACAAGATTTCTCGTCCTCTGAAAACCAAGGTTTCCTTTATGAAACATAATTAAGTTACGACTTAAAGGCTCCACTTAGGGATTCGTGATGCCCGATGTGTTTATCTTCTTACCTGATAGTTCATATATCCGGATCTTGTTCTTATTGATCTTCAAGATTCTTGTTATCTCATATCAGGAACGAGATAGATTGAAATCGTAAAGTTCTCTCCGTCTCAGACTTTTTGATTCCTCAAGATATATATTTAAACTCTTCTTCGATTTATTTTGATTGTTCTTTAGAGGTGGTTAGTAATCAAGGCTTCTCAACTAACTGAGTGTAAGAGTTTCTGGTTCATGAGTTTCGTTGGACTTTGTCTAACGCAAACATATTTCCAAACATATATCGAAATATCAAAAGGCAAATTAAATAGAGGAAGATTGGTACCAAAATTCTTCTCTTAGGTTGAAGAAACTTTTAGGTTGTAAAGGACATTACCTAACATAATCAATTGCATAAAACCTTGCGAGGTTTAAGAGACTCAAGGAGCATGACTGCAGCTGAATTTATTGGAGGGTTTATTCGGTCTCAACCACATGCAGTCCGAAGTCTGATAGTAGGCTAGCTTTTGTAGCGTCTTAATACGGTTTTGTGTTCAAAGCTGGACGAGGTCCCGGGGTTTTTCTACAGGTGAAGTTTTCCTCGTTAACAAAACTTCTGGTGTCTTATGTTTTTCCTTGGCCACATTATATTGGTTTATATTAATAATTGATAAGAATAGCACAAATGGTACGCAACCAACATAAAAAGTTTAAGTCCCTATTAATTGATATCATATACAATATTCGCTCTTGTTGAAAGATATATCACAAGTTTCATACTTGTTAGAATTCGGATTCCCTTAATTTGGATACGAATATATTGATCTTGGATATTGATTTGTGAGCGCGTCCAAACTTCTACATAATCAGGTTCACGGACTTTGTGTCTAGAGATATTGATTATGGAAGAGAAAGATAAAAACTCAATATACATATTGTTCAAGGATCTTTAATTTAAAACTACTTCCAATTGTTGCCTATACGGGTTGCCTAATGAGAAAAAGTTGGTGGTGTACTTGGTACCCTCTCTTTTTCATTAAGGATTTGTGAGATTAGTAGATCTTGTTACCAAACAAACCTTGGCCATATATATTTCTATAAATAGGAAGTCTTGTATCCTTACAAACTCATCCCTTAAACATACTTTTTTCGCGTGGGAAAGCCAACTTATTGAATATGAGTAATCTAATTAGGTGAAAAATCTTGCTTTGGTTTTCGTTTAAAGTCTTCTTTGGGATCAGGAATCCTACAGATCTATTGTTGGTAGTTGCTAGATTGTTGTTAAGTTTTCGTTGATTATTACTTATTATGAACTAACCATATAGTTTTCTCGATCCTTCTCTTCTGGTATTAGACCACTCAAGTTTGATTGAAGATTGACTAACACAGGTCCGAGTGATTCCAGAATTATCTAATATATGTATTAATTTTCCACTGTTAACAGACTCCGTTCCATGAGACAAATCAATAGAGGAATCAAGATGTTTTCGGGAGTTATTTTGAAAGATGAAGACTTTTACTTTTTGGTTATGATCTTTGTAACAATTCTTGAAGACTTAATTCTTTGTCCCACAGTAACGTAGCGGAAGCGTGAGAATTTGGATCAAGGATCCAAAAGGTAGTGAAAACTAGTGTGAAATCAATAGATTCACAAAAGCTATAAGAAAACTAGAGAACAATAACTAAATAAAATATCTTTGATAAATCAAATAAGATAATAATGTTGAATGTGTAGAAATTCTACAAGGCTAGGCCTTCTTATATAGGCTTCACTATTACCTAAAAGTAATAAAACTAGAAAAGGAAATTATACTAAACTAGGAAACTAATATGTTCTAGAATAGTTCTAGAATAGGGAAATCATAAATTAGGAAATAATACTAGAAATAGAATACGGTTTGACACTAATGTCAAACAGGAGTGACTTTGTCTAGATGTTCTACATCAGGCCCCCCTTCTTGAAAAGAACTCGAACCCGAGTTTGGTGTTGGAAGAGAAACATCATCGCCGAGAAAGTAAGGAAAGATATCCTTAACATTGAATGTGGACGAAATGTTCATATTAGCTGGGAGGTCGACAACATATGCATTGTTGTTGATCTTCTTGAGAATGCGGATAGGACCAATCTTCTTATACTTCGTCTTTTTGTATGTACCCGTCGGAAAACGAACCTTGCTTAAGTACACCATAACCAGATCACCAACTTCATAGGATTGAAAACGACATCTACGATCAGCATCTATCTTGTACTTGGTATTAGCAGCTTCCAAGTTTTTCTTTACCTTATCATGTAGCACTTGTAGAGACTCTATCATGTGATCTGCCGCAACATTGGAACTAGGAATGGATGGTAAAGAGACGAGATCCAATGTATGGTTAGGAACCTTGGAATAAACAATCTGAAAAGGTGCATAACCTGTAAACCAATTAGGAACTGCATTATAGGCGAACTCAGCTTGAGAGATAGATAGATCCCATTGTCTAGGCTTGTCTCCGGATAAACAACGAATAAGATTCCCTAATGATTGATTTACTACTTGATTTGCCCATCTTGTTTGTGGGTGAGTTTGTGCTACTAAACTATAGTTTGGTTTGGAGACGAGTCCAAAGTGTCTTCCAAAACCAACTTAAGAACTTAGTGTCTCGATCAGAAGTAATGGTCTTTGGAATACCATGTAAACGGACTATCTCACGAAAGAAAAGATTTCCGTAGTCACAGCATCTATAGTCTTCTTGCAAGGAATAAAATGTGCCATTTTTTAGAAGTGATCAACAACCACAAAAACAGAATCATGAGCTCTTTAGGTTCTTGGTAAACCTAGCACAAAATCCATTGATATATCTTCCCAAGGAGCATCTGGAACTAGAAGAGGAATGTATAATCCTGTATTTTGTGCATGACCCTTACTTCATTGACAAACCATACAACGTCGCACAAAATCATGGATTTTTGAGAGAATTCCAAAAGTAACGAGCTTCGACTAGAGATATAGTCTTATCTACTTGAAATGGCCAGTAAAGACCACTACTATGTAACTCCTTAATAAGGTGTTCACGAATGGAACCATCAGGAATGCATAAGCGACTACCTTTAAAAAGAAACCCATTATGTAAAACAAAATTACCCGCACCTTGTTGTGCGGAGGAACAATTCTGCCATAGTAAGAAAAAGTCCGGATCGTTAGGATATAACTCTTTAAGGGAGTCAAAGGCAATCACTTCAGCACGGATAGTAACAAGGAGTAATTCACGTGCACTATGATTTGTGAAACAGCTTAGTGCATCCGCAACCTTGTTATTCAAACCAGGACTTGTCTTTGAATAGAGAACGTATATTCTTGCAAGGTAGAAATCCAACTTGCATGCATTCTATTGGATGGTGATTGATTACGAATATACTTGAGGGCTTGGTGGTCAGTATACAAGACAAAATCCTTGTGTATTAAGTAGTGTCTCCATTTTCGTAGTGCACGAATTACAGCATAGAACTCTAACTCATAGGTAGACCAATTTTGACGAGCTTCGGTGAGTTTTTCGCTAAGAAATTCAATGGGTTTACCTTCTTGGGACAAAACAACACCAACTCCTAATATGGAAGCATCAGAATATACTTCAAAAAGCTTGTTGAAATCAGGTAGTGCAAGGATAGGAGCAGAAGTAAGTCTTTCTTTTAGTAATTGAAAACTTGATTCAGCTTCATCTTTCTATAAGAACCTTTTATCCTTGCAACTATCAGTAATAGGAGCTGCGATAGAGCCGATATCCCTTATAAATCGACGGTAAAAGGAAGCTAAACCATGAAAACTTAGAGCTTCGGATGTTGTCTTCGAAGTAGGACAATCACGAATAGTTGTGATTTTGGAATCATCTACTTGAATACTATCAGCAGAAACAACGTAACCCAAAAACAGAACCTTAGAAGTGAAAAATTGACACTTCTTTAGATTGATAAATAATTTATTCTCCTTGAGAGCATTGAAAACAACCCACAAATGAGAGTGATGTTCCTCTTCAGATTTAGAATAAATAAGGATATCATAGAAATAAACCACAGCAAACTTACCAATGAAAGGTTGTAGGACTTGATTCATAAGCCTCATAAACGTACTTGGAGCATTAGAAAAACCAAATGGCATAACAAGCCACTCGAAGAGACCATCCTTTTTCTTAAATGCAGTCTTCCATTCATCTCCAAGTCGAATTCGGATCTGATGATACCCACTTTTAAGATCAATCTTAGAAAATATTATGGAACCGGAGAGCATATCAAGCATGTCATCTAATCTTGGAATTGGGAAACGATAGCGGATTGTGATCTTATTAACAGCTCTGCTGTCGATACACATACGCCAAGTTCCATCTTTTTTTGGCACAAGAAGGGCTGGAACAGCACAAGGGCTCAAACTAGGTTGTATGAAACCTTTAGACAGCAATTCATCCACCTGTCCTCGAAGTATATCGTGCTCTTTAGGGCTCATACGGTAGCGTGGAAGATTAGGCAAACTTGCACCAGGCATGAGATCTATTTGGTGTTGAATATTTCTCATAGGTGGCAAAGAATCAGGCATATCAGATGGTAAAACGCAAGCAAACTCATCTAGTAAGGACTGCACTTGAGTAGGAATAGTTGTAGGAAGGTCAAGAGTATAAGGTTGTACAACTAAGGCATATATCGTACCTGATTCTTGTGCATCAGTTAAGATTTCCGGGGAAACCAACATCGTAGTCTCTTCTTGTTGTAGACTTGGCTTAGGTTTCGCATAAGATGGTTGCAATATGATTCTGTTTCCATTGTACATGAATGAATACGTATTAGCTTTACCTCTATAAGTCACATCTACATCATATAGCCATGGACGTCCAAGTAATATGTGGAAAGCAGTAATATCCACAACATCACAAACCACTGTCTCGTTATATGCTCCAATTTTAAATGACACGAAACATTGAGAATCTACATTCTTCTTGTTGTTATCATGAATCCAACCAATGGAGTATGGTTTAGGATGTGGATGAGTAGATAATTGCATATTTTCCACCAATCTAGATGAAACAATATTTTGACAACTTCCATTGTCAATGATCATATCACATATCTTGTCTTGCACACGGCATTGAGTGCGGAATAGACAATTACGGGTTGGATAGTCAACACGAGGAATGGACAATAGATTTCGAATAACATAAGAGACATAATCACTTTCATCTCATTCCTTCGCATATGCTTGTATATCTTCGATATTTCTATGAACATCTTCACTTTCTTCCTCATACACAGCAGACTCTTCTTCGGTCATCAATGTACGCCCACTTCTACATTGGTTTGATGTATGACCTGGCTCTTACACTTATAGCACTTGTTTTCAGTTGGGTATGCATAAGGGTTTTGAGTTTTTGGTCTAATGGGTGGACCATTACTAGGCTGGGGTGGAGGTGGTGGAGTCTTTTTGGTAGGTGGGTTTTGGGAAGAAGATGGTTGGGTGGTAGTGGTAGTGGTAGTAGGAGAAATACGGGACTGGAATGGAGAAGGTTGTTGCCTATTAGGAAAATTTTGAAATGAAGGTTTTCTAGGGTATGAGAATGAGGATTTTGGGTATGGTTGTGGAGAAAGCATGAAAAATTCTATCTTTAAAGCATTATTAATGACAGAATGAAGAGAATTATATTGTTAAGTAGCTAACCTTTCTTGTATATTCCAATCAAGTCCATTGATGAACCGCCTAATTGTTTGATCAACCGTCTCATTCAGATGGTTCCGAGATAATAAACGGGAAAATTCAGTTACATACTCTTGTACCGTGCGGTTTCCTTGGCGACAGTTTTGCAAACTGATGAACAAGGTTTGTATGTAATCCGAAGGAAGAAATCTTCTCTTCAACAGTTGTTTCATGACTGTCCAGGATTGAACTTGTCGCAATCCTTGATTGGCTCGTTCTATTTGAAGATGATCTCACCATGAAGAAGTTGGTCCAGTAAACTTGAAAGCAATAAGCTCTACTTGTTGATCTTCAGGTATGCGCATATAAGCAAGGAAGCGATCAACTGTACACATCCAATCTAAGAAATCTTCAATGTGTAAGAGTCCATCAAACGGGGTTATATCAGCTTTAGGGCGATATTTTTGTGGATTTCCCATGTTCCTTTGCTGGTGCGGTGGTGGAGGATAATAATATGGCTCATAATCTTCAACATCAATTGCTTGTTGTTTTGTAGAAGATTTGAGCAAGTTTTGGGGAGTAAAGTAAGAGCTGAAATCTTCAAAGAATTAAAATTGTGGGGTTGTGTAAGGTGGACAAGAAGAGTATGCTGGAGTGGATTGTAATGGATGATAATATGATTTATTTAGGGAGGCGTAATTGCTGGAAGAAGGTTGGGAAGAGGCTGGGGGGGTTTGAAGATGAGCGGTAGAGTTGGGAGGGGTGGAAGTATGGGGATGGATAATTTCATCTTGGGTTTTAGATTTTTCTCCAAGTACCTTATTTCCTTCTTCTTTCTTTCCTTCTTCTCCCATGAACTTAATAAACATACTTTCGATTTTTTTTGTGATATCATCGAAATGTTCATCCATTACTGTGGTTAGCTTCTTTTCAATATTGATTCCCATTGCTTTCACATCAGCGTCTAGGTCTTTCCTCAAACTAGTCCTTAACTCTTCAATCTTCTTATCACCCATGTTAGTGGAGGCTCTCAATCGAGGCTCTGGTACCACTTAACGTAGCGGAAGCGTAATAATTTGGATCAAGGATCCTCATACTGTTTCGTCATTCTTCTTCTAGTTTTCTTCTAGTTTTCTTCGCTCCTCATGAATTAATCACTTAGCTCATGATTCGTTTTTTAATTTGATTACTAGGTTCCTATAATTTCCATATGTTTATTTGTTCTAATCTTCATGTTTAAAAATCTATTTTTCACTCCTGTTCATATGAACCTTAGGTCACCCATATATGCTTAATCTTTCATCTCTATTTTTGAATCTCTTATTCTGCTATGTCTAGATTTAATATTACATTTCTCTAATTCGTTCAATTCTTAAAAAACTTCTTTAAGATCTTTTCTTATCTCTTAATTCGTTTAGATTTTATTCATGTCTCACTAATTTCTATCTGTTTCTCTTATGATGTTTATCCAGCTTGTGATTTGTTTAATGGCGTTTGCCTTTTGTATTGTTGTGTTCATGGCGTTTGCCGAGTATGTTTACTCTGATCGTTTGACAGTATGGAAGACCTGTAATGTTTTCGGTTCTCTTTGGATGGGGATGATACAATACCGAGTCAACTCAGTCATTAAATTCAGGAGTCAATCCCGCCCTAGAGCTTATTCAAAAAAATTCAAAAATGACCATTACTCAGTTACCCGTAAATTCATACTAGCCGTCAATTACGGATTTCTGTTAGCCAGCTGCAATTTTCCTTTTCAGTCTGTTTCAAAAAATCATAATTTCAAGGAATATCCTCCTCAAAAAGGAAACTTTGCTCTTAATTATCCTAAAAAGTTTTCAGTAGAATATACAATATCCTTTATCTTCCCTTGTGCTTGCGCCTTAAACAAAAACCCTAACAACCCTTTCTGGTCTGCAATGGAAAACGAAGGTGATAACCAAGTTGGTGCTCTTGTTAACAAGTTCAAGCAAGCTACAATCGATCTGGGAGATATCTCGAGTGTAGTTATTGTTCCAAATGGTAAGAACATAAGTGAGAAGGATGAAGGAAAAACTTGGGAAGCTGCTGCTATTGGTAAAGTTATTATAGAGGGACGGATGAATCATGATCTTGTCCAAAAACATATTGAGTTCACTTGGCCTTTTATGACTGAGGAGGATCGCAAGATTGTGGAGATAGAGCCAAATCTGTTTATTTTCAAGTTTAGCAACTGGGATCTTCTCAACAAGGTGATCGAACAGCGACCATGGCACATCAACAAAAAACTTTTGGTTGTCCATGATTACATTCCGGAATTAGTCTATACTGAGCAACATTGGGGTTTTCAGCTTTTCTGGATTCAACTTAAGTACCTTCTGCCGGAACATATGAATATAGCTGCTGTCACTAAAATTGGTGACCTCATGGGAGAAGTCAGAGCCATAGAACCCAAAGATGCCATCCCTGTTGGAAGTGATCCAGTAAAAGTGTGTGTTAATATTGATCTCACCAATCCCTTGAGAAGAGGTGTTAAATCCATCACTAATGCGGGGAACGTCTAAATGGATCAAGTTTTATTATGAGCGTCAACCTAGTGGTATATGTACTGATTGCTATGTCATCAAACACTGCAAAGTTGCCTGCAAAGCTGCTGCTGATTTCCTTGCTAAAGCTCATGAGAAACCTTACTTCTTTGGTAATGTTAACCAAATCAGAAAGAATATCTCGTCTAAATCTGTTTCAGTCACACCTATGGCTAGAAAATCCCAGAAGCATTTCACTAAGAATACTGTCTTTGTCCCGCCAAAGGATGGTTTACCTATCAACATGGATTTTCTTCTCAAAACACCTGAAGATGATAATAATGATGAAGTCAACCGATTAGGCAAAAGATTTAGAACTGATGATAACATTTCCTCTTCTGCTGAAACTGTATCATCTTCATCCACTGCCATTACTGGATACATTGCGGAGTCTCAAACATCTCAAAGGTGCACAACACAAGAATCACAAGCTGGTGCGACAACTAAAGGGAATCAGGTAATTTCTAGCATCAAAAATCTTTTATACCAATATTTTTCAAGTATATACACTGTTAAGTCTCTTTCCAGTCCTTCCTCAAGCTTAAGTTTTAAGTTCTATTATCTTCTCCCTAAAGTTTTGATAGTTTTTGTGTGCATCTACTATTGTTATACTAATTTTAAGTCAAATCTGAGCTGCCACTTTTTTTCTTCCCAAACCTGTCATTCTAAATTCATTACCATTTTGCTTCTAGCTTTCCTAGTCATGAAAATTCTCTCTTGGAATGTCCAAGGATTTAAAAAAGTCAACACCAGGAATCACCTTAGTGACTTAATTAGAACACAAAACCCTGATATTATATTTTTATGTGAAACCAAAATCTGTCAAGTCAAATGTAAACCCCTTCTAAAACAGTTCATGTACCCAAATTATGAGTTTATTGAGCCTGAGGGTCTTTCTGGCGGTCTTGTAATTCTCTGGAAAAATGGTTTTCAATGTGATATTGTTGATACTAGCCATAACATGTTCAACCTCCTCATTCAAGCTGATCCTAGTAAGCCTGAGTTTTTACTTACCTGTATGTATGGTTTTAACAACTATAGGAAAAAAAAAACAGCAATGGGAATATATCCATCAAATTAGTATGAACAATTCTAGCCCTTGGATAGTGTTAGGTGACCTCAACTTTCACTTGACCAATACCGACACTCAAACTTCTTCTTCTATAGATGGATGGGTTAACACAATGGTTTACTCCAGTGGTCTAGATGATATTGGGTACATAGGAAAAAATTATACCTGGTCTAGTAATAACCTAGGTACAGGGGAAAGAAGGTCTAGAATAGACATGGCCTTAGGAAATGGAGGATGGAACTTAAACTTTCCCAATGCCAGACTTATTCACTTAACTCAAGTAGGGAGTGACCATAGTCCTGTTATGCTTGTCACCGATAATTCTACTCCTACCCTTTGGAAACCATTTAAATTTTTTCTTACTTGGCTCAATGACCATAACTGCTCCACCATCATTGCTAATGCTTGGAAGAAAAGTATGAATGGCTCACCTGGATTTCAATTAGTTAATAAGCTCAAGAATACCAGAAGAGATCTCTCCATTTGGAATAGAGAGCACTTTGGTGATGTAAATCAGCAAGTTGACAAGTTACAAACAGAGTTGGATTCCCTTCAACAACAAGTTCAAAATCCTGGTACTCATTCTCAAATTATCAACATCAACTGTGAACTTAATAAATGGCACAGGTTCAAGACTGAGTTCTATCAGCAGAAATCTAGAGACTACTTCATCAAAGATATGGATAACAACAGTAAGTACTTTCACACAAAAATGAATAGAAGGAGAATAAGAAATAACATCGACTCCATCAAAGATCAGAGCAACAACTGGCTGCAATCTAGAGATGAAATTGCTCAACATCTCACTGCCCATTTCAAGAACATAAGTACTTCAGTTGAACCAACTCTGGATGAAAGCCTCTACAATGTGATCCCTACTATCATATCAGCTGAGGAAAATGCAAGTTTAATAAGATCCCCATCTCATGAAGAAATTCATTCTACACTCAAAGGCATGGAAAATTGGAGTGCCCCTGGTCCTGAAGGATTTCAAGCTGGATTTTACAAAAGTCAGTGGGAAATTGTTGGTGACGATGTTTGCTCAATGGTTACCAGATTTTTTCATACCAAGTTCCTTCTCAAGCAAATAAACCAAACCTACATTTCACTCATACCAAAGAAAAAGAAAGCTGTTTGTGCTGCTGATTATAGGCCTATTGGGCTATGTAATACCTCATATAAGATCATCTCTAAGATTCTTGTTGGAAGAATGAAACCTTTAATGGTAAAAATTATCTCTCCATTTCAGGCTGCTTACGTCTCGGGAAGATTAATCAGTGACAACACAATAATTGCCCAAGAAATAATACATTGTATGAAGAAGAAGAGAGGTCGAGATAGGATGGATGGCTTTGAAACTTGATATGTCAAAGGCTTTTGTGATTGGAATGGAGTTTCTTAATTAAGGTTCTCCAAGACTTTG
The DNA here is from genome assembly GCA_023531295.1 of Papaver armeniacum. Taxonomy (NCBI): domain Eukaryota; kingdom Viridiplantae; phylum Streptophyta; class Magnoliopsida; order Ranunculales; family Papaveraceae; genus Papaver; species Papaver armeniacum. The sequence goes on from JAJJWW010016644.1 coordinate 489,046, forward strand.
GTTTTTGTGATGATTTTCGTGATATAGTTTACCAATGCATCAATACTACTTCTCTTTCAGTCACGTTGAATGGTTCTCCTTGTGAAGCTTTCATCCCAACAAGAGGCATCGGACAGGTGACCCTCTGTCACCCTATCTCTTCATTTTGGCGATGGAGTACTTATCAAGACACCTTATTGCTGCTCAGCAAGATAACAAAATTAAAGGTATTAAAGTGGCTAACAATTCACCTGCCATTAATCATTTGCTCTTTGCAGATGACTGCTTGATTTTCACTCAAGCAAATCTTACTTCTGTGAATAATCTTCTGGAGTTACTTCATAATTTCAGTTCACAATCTGGTCAAGTTATTAACTTTGACAAGTCTGCAGTTCACTTCAGTAAGAATACAAACCCTAGTGTGGCTGAAACTTTAACTCAAATCCTTGGAGTTAAAAAGATGCATACAAAGGAGAAATACCTGGGTTCTCCTCTCATTTTGGGTCATAACAAGCAAGAAGCTTTCAAGTCTATACAAGAGAGCTTTGAACACAGGTACTCTACTTGGAATACCACTTCGTTGTCTCAAGCAGGAAGAGCAACCATGGTTAAACATGTACTCAATTTGCACTCGGTTACCAAATGGGCACATTCAAGCTTCCCATCGGTCTACTCAACAAACTCACTTCAATTGAAAGGAGATTTTTCTGGGGATACAACACAAGCAAAGGAATGAATCCAATTGGCTGGAACAAGGTGTGCAAGCCTAAAGATCAAGGAGGTCTTGCCTTTAGAGACCTTGAAAAACTTAACCTTGCACTTCTAACTAAACTGGCATGGAGGATTTGTACAGAAACTGAGTCCCTTATGGTACAGGTGCTTCGGGGAAAGTATTTCAAGGGTAGAGATATTCTGCATCAGAAATTTGAAGCTAAAAATTGCTCATATACTTGGAATGGTATCACTCAAGGCTTAAATATAGTTCAACAGAATTTCTTCATGGAAGTCAATAATGGTTTCAAAACAAGAATCTGGGCGGACAAATGGATACCAGGTATGAATGAACCACCAACTCCAATCAATGATCTATTCAGATTTTATGAATTCGTATCTGAGCTGCTTATTCCTAACTCAAATCTCTGGAATGCTACTCTGCTGAATCAACTATTTGACTATGAAACTTCTGTTATGATACAAAGATTATACATTGATCTAAGTAAGGAGGATGTAGTAATCTGGATGCCTGCTAAGAATGGTACTTTCTCAGTAAAAAGCGCATACAACATGCTCACTAAAAGTCAATGTCAAGCTCAAGTAAATGGCAACATCATCAGTTCTACAGTTTGGAAGAATTTATGGAAATGCAATACGCCACGAGGATAAAACTCTTTGCTTGGAAGTGCATAAGAGATCTTAACTCTACTAGGTTCAAGCTTTCCTATTATGACTCCAAGTATTGAGGTTAATTGTGCGGTTGTGGACAACGAGGAAGAAACAATGGAACATTTAATCTTTATCTCGCCCTCATGCAAAATCAGTTTGGAGAGGTTTTGATTGATATAGATGAAGTCAATAGAAGATTCGAGTATCGTCTCGAGAATGGGTTACAAGTTGGTTCACTGACAGAAACTGTTACAATGATGAGAAATACTTATGTACTCTCATGATATGTATATGGGTCTTGTGGAAGGATCGCTGTGATAAAATCTTCCAGGGAGTTTCTCTTAATCCTTATACCTCTATACATAAGATTAATTTTCACCTTGCTTCCCATCTACATAGCTCAGGCATCCCAACTGTGTTAACACATGATAACTGCATCTCCTTATGGAAACCACCTGAAATAGGAGTCCTTAAATTTAATGTTGATGCCTCTTTTGAACATGATACTAACCAATTGGGAACTGGCATTGTTTTTCGCGATTATACAGGTCAATGCAAAGGCATCAGGGGAGAATATGCAAATGGAGTACTAAGTGCGGAAATGGGGGAATGCATGGCAATACGAGAAGCGCTAAGATGGGCCAAAAGAATGCAATGCTCTAGGATTCAAATAGAGGCCGATGCAAAGCTTATCATTCAATCAATAAATGGAATCTCATTACTCATTCAATGGGAAAACCGAAATCTCATTAAAGAGATTAAACATTTATCTCTAAGTTTCAGTCGGTGCTCTTTTTCTTTCACTAAGCGTGTTAATAACGAGTAGTGACACTATCTCTAGGATCATTAGAGAATTAGCTACGGAATAGAATCATTTACAAATTTTTCAAGAGAGCCGTTTGTGATCTTCTCGGCAAAGGATCAAAACAATTATTCTACCAATTAATCAAATTTTATTTTATCAAAAAAAATTTCATTATTATTTGCTCATCCGGCATACACGATTACTATGGATTTGATAATATTTAGTACCTTGCTTTGGTTCCCGCAAGTAGATGAGTAAAATGTCACCCATAGAGAAGAACCAGCGGTCGGTGCTCCCATAAAAGTCGTATCCAATATTGACCAATTCTCTCCAAAACTGTCCTCCCTTAGAACAATATTTCTCCCATTTGTTTTTCTATCGAGCCTCCTTCCCCCTACGATTTCTACGGAGTTTCTTCTAAAAATTTGCCTCAAATTCCTCTCCCTGAACACCAAAATAGCTCACTATTTATAGCCTTTCTCTATTAACATTAACCTTTGGATTCATTGATTTTCGATAAATACGACACATATTAAAAACTAAATATCATTTCCAATTTAATAAATATTATTTCATATTTTAAAATTATTTTATTTCATTTTCTTTAATTATAAAATATCTCATTTAATCCTAGAATTTTTGCTAACATGGAAAGACTTGAGAGCAAAGCTACCAATTGTCCACATTTTACACACTGCTACTGGGTACGGACGGCTAACTTTGGCATATAGAATTGGATGGACTTTCAGGTACTAGTGGGGTGAAGGGTTTATGAAATGAGTTCCCACTTGCGACTAAAAGTGCAGACATTAACTATTGGAACGTCCTTTGAGTTTGGGTAACTTTGGACTTGGACTAGTGGTAAGTCTAGCTTACATTTTGCGATTAATTATCCGTGCATTACTTTTCATGGTCTATTTAATTACTAGGTGGCAACTATTATCCTAGTTTGCACTCTGTTAGATTTCAACACCTAGACCACTTAGGATACGATTTTGCGGCGTAGTTTCATGACCGTGCAAAATTGGGTGTTTACAGTTGCCCCTCTTTGGCGGTTTGCGTGCAAAGAAGCTGAGATACCAAAAACATACACACCAATTTTGCACATTAAAATCTGCTGGATTCCTTGCTCATAAATTATTCGAATGACACTAGAAAGTTCTGTCAATTATTTCTAAAAATATTTAATTTTGCACCGGTACACATCCTCAGTAGAGATCATGACGAAGCGGAGATTGGTGCCATACGCATTTATTGCTGAAAACGGCTCAAGTCTTCACATCAGTGCATTGTCGAGAGAAGCTCCTAAATCTTAACGACTTTTCTCAAAATGATTTCATCATCTCTTGTCCTTGCTACGATCCATTTGATACTTGGATAAATGATTTGCTGAGCATTCTTGATTGCCACAATCCTTATGTGAAAGTAACCTCATTTTCCCTTCGAGCTTGGCATCAAGTGTGGAGAAACCTTATAGTTGATGACCTTCAAAAAGCTATTAGTAGCACATGTTCTAATAAATACTAAATTATTATTATTTTATTAAAATATATATATATATATATATTTTTAATTTTAATTTTTACTTTTTTTATATTTTTATAATTTAAGAAACAAATCCTAGAAAATAATTTTCAAAAACAAAATACTCAATATATACAAAGGTTTAGGAATCGACACCTTGCGTGTCTAATAAATACCACCAAAATATTCACCGTTCCCATCAAATTTTCAAATATGTCAATCCTCCCGGCTATCTCCGGTATAATTAACTTCATCATTTAGCTTCCAAATTGTAAAAAAGCGATTCGATCTTGACGTTGATGCTTCAAATCTTCAATTTTCTCACAGCGACTCTTCTTTTCCTCTATCTCTTTTAAGTGCTACTCAATTTTCCCAAGTGTTTGTCTAATAACTATTTTTATTTTTATTTTATTTTTCTAAAATCTGTCAGTTTGGACGTCAGTTGCTCGTGAACTTTAAAGATGACTTACGGGACTAATGATGACATACAAATGGACTATAATATCTCTCTAAATTATTGACTTGAAAAGTGAAACACTATAATAAAAAGTAAAATGCTCAATGACACAGGCAGAGTATGATAATGACGGTGCCCCTAGTTTTTATTTTTTTTTTTTTTTACTTTATAGACAGAAAATAATTCTTCTTCTTCTTTTTCTTCTTTTTTTTGGACGAGGGCTTAACATAATGGCGACTACTGCCTATTAGATTTTTTTTTTTGCGATGGGTAACCAGTAGAGGGCCAAACATGGTGAGACTACTTTATTTATTTTATTTTTTGGTGATTAAAGGGCCAAACATGATGGCGACTCTGCCCCTAGTTATTTCCTACCTAATTTTTCTTTAGAGAGAGAGAGATATTGGACTTATAAAAAAATCTCCTTAAGTTTTACTATTACGTTAGCGCCCTTAGATAGATTTGAACACTTACCTAGGTATGGTATTTCTTGGGTCGAGTAACACTTTTCGGGCTCAGATCATGTTGGATGCCCAGATCAAATGGTTGAACAATTCTTCTATGCAACATGTTTCTCAAATCTTCTCAAAATTCTGCTTGTTTCATCTTCTTGATCCCCTATAATACGAAAAATCATTATTTACCTTCGATTAAGCACTCTTGAACCTTATATAGGAAAATCATTTATTGTCTTGATGAGTTGCTTTCTTGAACCTCATCTTTGGGAAAATCAATTATTGCCATGTGATTAATTCTTTATTGAACCTTTCTGGGAATATCATTTGTTGTCTTGATTAATATCTTTCTTGAACTTTGTGCTCGGAAAATTATTCATTACCTTCGATTAATTATTTCCTTGAACCATATACTATGATTATTATTCATTGTCTTCTCGAATCTTCTATTTGGGAAAATCATTCACTTCCTTCGATTAATTGCTTTCTTAAACTTTATCTTTTGGGAATATCATTCTTTTCCTTGATTAGTTGCTCATCATTTTTTCAAAAATAACCATCCTTGTAAGAAACCATTTTCTTAGGTAGAGGATTTGTCGTCTTGCCTTTATTCGGTGGAGAAATCTCATCTTCATGTGTTTTTGAATCTCTTTTCCTTAACATCATTGGTGTCGACATCCATTGCGGTCTTTCGCAGCTTGGTTTCTCTTCAATTAAATTCACTACTTATGTCTTGTGTTGGCACATTCTTGCCACTTTGTATCCACATTTTGGTCATATTCATCTTCTTCTACGAGGTGCCCTTAAACATTGATTTTCCTTGTTTTGATTGACAAACTTTACTTCTTTAGTAGGTTCAGAGCTTTTTCTTTTTGGTGGTTCCGGTCCCCCGGCTTGTCCAAGATTCTGACACTTTATTTATACCAAGTATGTTGTTTTTCAACTTTGCAAACAAAATCTTTTTTGGTTTTTAATTTATTAATTTTTTGATTTTTTGAAATATTTTGAAAGTGGAAATAAAAATGACTTATTTACAAATTCGGGTGATGTACCCTTACTTAGGTATGATTGACTCAACGGAATGAGTTAGAGACTTACATTTGAGCCTATATTGTTCTTACCACTTTTTGTTCATCCTCTTGTCTTACAGGACTTCCATCGAATGATGGTTGTGTGGGAGGCATAATTAAATCTTTATTAGCGAGATGAGGTGGCTTGTAAATGGTTACATTTCTTGCTACATTTTGAAACTCATCACCACCCTGGATTAAGCAGTTCCACATTGAAGATGAAGATTGCTTTTTTGCATGTCTTTGGATCATGACAAGATATTTGAGAGGTAAACTAGACTCGTGATGATGGTTGAGCAGGATAAGACAAGATCTGCGAAATATGCACAGGCTAACAAGTGAGAGTGCTTGCTTTGGTAAAGGTCGGGAGATATGCACGGGGCTGCTAGAAATAAGTTGGAATTTGGCACGTGCGTTCGGTTGCTCAACTCCATAATAATACGCATTACTTTCATGAGAAAAATAGGACGATTAGTTGAATTAAATTAATTCCATGATTTGTACGATCATGAAGAGCTCACTAATGTGAACGAGGTCGATTGGACAAATTTTTAGCTTGTTGATCGAGTTGGCTAAAATTGTATGGTTTTACGCAAGACAAAATTGACCTTAGGTTCCATTTGATGATAGGGTAATACAGAGTGCTTTTCCTACCAAAATTGTACGAGGATATCCATATCTTCTTTGATTCCAGTTCAGCTCACACTTGCAGCATGAGTCTTTGTGGGTGATGCAATTATGGTCTGTTGGCACAATATTCATGATTTTCATACGCAAATGGCCCTTCAGTTATTCCCATTAGAGTCCTGGGTTGGTCTGCATTTTCATTCTTCTAGTGTTCCATTTCGATACGCAGACCCCTTCCATAAAGAGTGTAATGTTGGATAGTAAGATGATATCATGCGGTTCCAATATTCATGGTTCAAACAGTTCATTATAATATCTACCATCTCTTTTTAGGTTAATATCTCATGGAGCTCTAATGCCTTGGTCCTCCAGCGTGGAAAGAGTCTGTAAATGCCTCGTTGGCTTCTTGTTCGGCCCAGCCTCTGGTGTTTCCTAGTAAACTTAATTTAGGGGGACCAACATAAATCGTCTAAACATATGAGCCATATCCTTCCAATTAGAAACTAGACTTGGAGTCTGTCTTCATCAACCACTTCAGTCGTTTCCAGTCAAACTCCTTTGGAATAATTGGACTATGTACATCAGTAATACATTAAGCAAGTACCCAACATACATACGAATATGGGTTTTGGGCACCCAGTTCATCATATCTATCCTTAATAAATTTAAATCGGAGGTAAACGAATATCGGGATAAGGATATAGCCCATATCATATCTATTGTATCCTCACCCGTTTTGCGAGGTCCTTTCGATATTTTTGAGCCTGCGGGATAATTGTCCTTCTCGTGTTGTGGTCTCATTCTTTTTAACCTCTTCATTATGATTATTTTGCTCATTTCCCATATCGGCCCAAATGTTTTCTGTGGACTTAGCAATGGCCTCGGAAGTCAACTTCTTGATCGTGTCTTCATATTACGAGAACTTGGTATCACTTGTCTGTTGGAATTGTTACCCAAGCAACCAATGCCTTGATGCTCCAATTTCATTTGATTCTTTGCTCGTGTTCCTGTTTCAAGGAAACAAAAAAATATATGGTAACACAAAGGGTGCTTATGTCTCGGATTTTGTGCAGCAATGAATGCAATTCTGATTAATGCACGTGCATCTGGGTTTCACTAACTCTTGGGTAGGCTTGGGCTACCTTGGCAAAATATACCTCGAGACGTAGTCATACTAGTCTTCTTTGAGTCTTGGGCTAAGGCTTGTGGTGGTTCCAGTGGTAACTCCCCATAAGGCCAAGGCAGGGTTGACTTACTAGCCACTTGTTTTTCCTAATAATCGGACTGCAAAAGTGCAAATGGGTGCGTGCACGTGTGTGTGTGCAAATGCAAGGTAATTAAAATTAAAAACCCTAAAATCCCAATTCGTTTCCAAGTTAGATTCCAATCCCAGTGATCGCCCTTTGTGGATACGTCGAAATCGGTTAAGATCTCTCAAATATCAAAATAGGAATACAAGGAAATTTATTATTATTGTAGGGCGCCACCCAACTTAGGGAGTTGGGACCCAAAATAACAGTCGATTCGGAGATGGAGTGGGAATCGAGATACGGGCTAGGAAGGTGTGAGGCACCTAGCCCAGTCCAATCCTAAAGATCGGCCTCTACTTTATAATTGGGAAACTAGGGTTTGGATTACAATACTATCTGAAAAATAAATAAATTTCTTTTCTTACAATTATCACCTGCAAAATACCAAAATTATTAGATATCCCTCGATGTATAACCAATTCAAATTCTAAAGCAAAAATTAATACTATTATTATTATCTATTAATAAATAATATCAAATACATTACAAGGCCTCATTACCCATAGATGTGACGGCCCAAAACAAATGTCTTTGGTTTTCCCATCTCCATGTCTACATATATTATATCCATGTAACCTAAGCACTCTCGATCAATTGCATCTTCTCTTTTCCCGACCTCTTCTCTTTCCCTAATATTACACAACACGTTATCGACACATTCTGTTTAATAAACAACAAGAAAAAATCAGCGAGATAGGTATAAATCTCTATCATTTTTTCTTCCTTCAAATAATCCATAAAAAAAAAAATCATTTGCGTGATACATTCATGGATAAATGCCTTCCCATGGGTATGTTTTCTCTTATAAAAAGGCATCGTTTGCATTACCGTTTTTGTTTGATTTTGGCATATTCAATACTAGCTATTAAATGATTCGATTTGATGGTATTTGATTTAATTGTATTGTATTCTTGTGCGTGATTTGATTTAGTTATATTCTACTTTGTATGTATTCAACCCGTTTTGCATTACTTACGGTGAAATTCATGGGGATCAAATCTTGTTCACTTTTGGAGTGGGGCGATGTACCATGCTGATGGATCTCTGTGTATTTCCTTAATTAATCAAAATTGGAGTGGGGCAATATGTGTATGTCGATCCATCATGGAAGTAAAGGTCTTCGCTCTCCCTGTTCTCTGAAAAAGGGAATGTAAAAAAGACGAAACCCTGCCCCATTCCGACTCCTGTCCCCGTTTGGCTCAGCCGTCAACCGTTCAGACTCAGCCCGGTGGCGTATTCCATTTTGTTGGTTCCGATTTGCCTGTTCCAGTTGGATTTGGGTTGTATCTTGTGACCAAGGTCGTTCCGACTTTGTACATCGGCCCAGGGAACCCAAACCAGTATGTAACTATAATGTGTTTTTTTTTGCTTTTTTACGATGAGCACTGCTAGAGCTGTTTTATTTGTTTTAGACCTTGCCTTTTGATTATTTTGCCTTAAGATAAGTCCATATCATATAGACGGTCAATTTAAATTATGATTATTGATCTTGATCATTAAGAATTTTAGCCTTAATGTTATTTTATTCTCTTGAATATGATATTGGCTATGGTTAAATGGTTTCTTTTGTTCAATTGGTTGTACCTACTCGATTCCAATGCATTTATTTTGAGTTGAAAGTACTTGGAACATTATTGTGTACTTTCGATATTTTCTCCCGAAAAAAAAAAAATTCGAACGTTTAGTGGAATGTAATCCACTTACTCATTTATTAATACGTAGGTAGTTTCAAAGATACGTTCAAAATAAAATCACGTGTATTCTAATTTTTGTGGAAGAACTCACAAAATATTATATGAGTCGGAAAATTTCCATTTTCTTTACTTCATCCAATCTTTTAACAGAAACAGTACATGTGGAAGTATGACAACAAGAGAACTATTGAGATAAAGAATTTCTCCAAATTAAGCTAAATGTAGTAGAGATTCTCTTGGCCTATTGAGATAAAGAATTTTCTCAAATTAAGCTAAATGTAGCAAAATTGAAAATGGAAAGAACCGGTAATGAGGGTTAGCGTAATGACTCGTATAAAGCATGTGAAAAGGGACATATATATCATGAGACAAAGATGTATTTATTTCCCGATCTTGATGACACCAAAGTACATGTATCAAGCGAATATGGAATGAGCTAAAATGTAACTACAAATCCGTCATAAATGAAAGGTTGGAAATGCACACAGGTCATAGGTGTTGGTATATACAATATAATGTGTATGTATGTCGTAGTAACAACTAATTTTTTACATCAACTTTAATGGCAACAAGAACTTTGCCTAGCCAATTGACTATCTTATCGAGCGCGACTTGTCATTTTTTTTTCAAGATAGAACAAAGACGTTGCAAAATCTCTAGATGGTACTAAGAGATAATCACACCTTGTTAAATTCCCAAGTAACCTGTGCAAATGGATATCATGTGGAACATCAAAATGATGAGAATGTAATTGATTGCATCTTTTATAGTCTACGAAATATATTTGGAAGGAAATATATTTTAGAGAAACTAATGAGTCAATCTAGTGCAATGTAATTCACTATAATATTTGGATTATTGAATCATATTGACTCCGACGATGAAATGTTGGAAACTGACTCATACAGGCTTTGGGCATAACCATAAAGAAACTTTGGTTGTGACATGATGATTGTTTTGAAAGAACTCATACAAATATCACTTTATTTGAGTGAACGAAAATGGGAAAAAGATTGACAGAATGCAAAGTGACGACATATCTCGATAAGTGTTTTCTAAATTACTAGATGCACCCCCCTCCCCTTTACATTATGCTTTTAGGTAAGAAAGCATATCACTCATTTTACAAAGTCTTGAGTAAAGCAGGATCGAGACCATCCTAAGATGCAAATGGTAAAAATTCCATATTACAAAGAAAAACAAGGTGAACTTTAGAAAAATATTCATGCGTAATGCGGACCATTAAAGTGGTGATGGATACGGTGAATGTTTTGACATTTTGGACTAGTTATAGTTCCCAAGAAATTTGCGTTTGAAAACTCCTAGTACATATTACACAATGCAAAGTGCAAAGGCTAACCACCCTTGTTAATTCTAGAGAATTTACATCAAAAAGTACTTGATGAATATTTCATGTTTAATAGGATCAATATAGAGCATCTTATACCCAATGGTCTCACAGAGGCTACCATCAAAGGTTACAGATGGTGTCTAAGGAATAGGTTATGCGTACCAACCTACCTTTTATTGCTTTGGGGATATGCAATATTACGCGCATCTTTACTTAATTTTTTTGTAGAACCCAATATTAGTCAACCTTTTTAAGCTTTTGATTAGTGGCTGAATTTAAGCACGACATTTGTGTTCTTACGCATTTTGGTTGTACTATATATGTGCCATTACGAGTCCACATCGTACTATGATGGGTCACAAAAATGATTAAGTAATTTTGTTGGATATTTAATCTCAACAATTATCCGCATTTTAAAACCTTTGGCGGAGATCTCTTGCTAGATTTGCGAGGTTATCACTTTAATAAGGCAGTCTTTCCCGTCGTTGGGGGAGATAAGAAAAGGTATTTTCTAAGTGGAACGACATGAATTGTCGTGGTGTGTTTCCTTTGTGTCTCATATTGATTCTTGTACTCCACAAATGTAAATGTGAAGTGACAAAAAGAATAATCAATTTTCGGAATGTACTGTGATGTCGCTAAAGTGACAAGATCACACATACCCGACTTCAAATATTCCTGCCAAGTTATAAATCCTCGTATGGGGTACACCATAGACTAAGGTGTTGCAACTACACTTGGTGGAAGTGTAGTTGAGGCCGTGTCTCCATAAAGGAAGATGGAGAGACCACTTTAGGTTGATCAATGCTCCACCTAGAAAGAAGTAGATGAGTAAGGCACAACCTAATTTGTATCATTAGTAAAATCATCTCATTTGATTGTCTCTGACTATGTCCATGGATCAATATTGGAGGACGCTCCGAAGTTTAATGATTCAGGGAGAACAATGAAATCCTAAAGGATTATGAGAACACACACGAGTCAATGGAAAGATCGTATGCGAGCATATTAATGATTATTTTTATATATAGTTTCTCAAGAAAATAGAGCACGATGAGATCGAACCATGCTTCTTATTGTTTAATTCAATAAATAGCATATTTGGCCTACACAATCCAGGTAGAACTTAGTTCTTTGGCAAATATACGGGTATTTGGTATGGTAGTGCTAACCAACCAAGTGTAAAGCCTATTGGACATACATAATTAATTTGTCACAAAGCATAATGGGAAGAAAGTAGTCTTAAAGTACAAGACTCTCCTTCGCGAGGTTTCTCACAAAGCCACAGGAATTGTTCTCTTGTAATGAACGTTATAGAGTACCACTTTAGTTAGCTTGGTAATTTCAAAAGGACTTAAAATCGGCATATGTATGTAGTTGTTACATATCTACGAAAGAATCAGAGATAGAAGATATTTACAAAAGTATTTCATAGAATTTTGTTTCCCAAATCAAATGACTCTCAAATGACTCTAAACCACGAGTGCGTTTGCGATTAGATAGAACGCTCACTTATAGATTGAAGCAATCAGGTAGGATATGGTATACCCGTTTAAGTGGATATTTGATTTGGAGGGATAACAAATAAGTTATTTTTTTCCTTGCGTATTCACAGAAAGTTCCTAATTTGGAATTTTAGATATTTATGTCGACGAGTGCAGACATGATGGGCACTCTTGATGTAATAAGAGACCTTAAAAGCTATTTAAAAAATCCGAATTTGAGATGAAAAATCTAGGGAAAGCTCGAGAAGTACCGAGCTTGTGGGATATTATTCCACCGGTTTGCATATGTCTAAAGTTGTCGGAAATTTAACAAAGACATGCATCATGATAGCACTCCCATGATTAGTCAGGTTCAAATGTAAGTAAGTGACCATTTCGTCTTAAGGAAGATGACGAATATGTGTTGGGAGATAAATTCCCATATCTAAGTACAATAGACTCATTGTTGTACTTAGTATAATAATGTACTCGATTAAATTTTACATCCTCGGTGAACTTGTTAGCTAGATATAGCTCGGCGCCAACGCAACGTCATTGGAATGGTATAGTAGATGTAATCATGTACTTAAAAGTAACCATTGACATAAATTTGTTTTATCCCTACAAAAGACATTAAAAGAATGCTAATGAAAACGCAATCCAAAAGTTGTTGATTATGAAGGAACAATAATCTCTTCTCCAATGAAAGTAATCAGGGAGATATGGTAGATTATTTTCTAAGTCATTACCAATATTCAGAAAAATACATGACTAAAGGAACCGTCTGGAACAACTCTGAAAGTAATCGGGAATGCCGATGCTCGGGGGGAGGATCTAAGGATATGATGTCGACATAATTTACTTGAAATTGAATATGTGTTGTACTCTTTTTCCCTTTGATCGAGAATAGTTTTTCCCCAAAGGGTTTTGTTTACTCGACAAGGTTTTTAAGCGAGACAATACTAAAAGCATCAAGTATGTTGAACGTTGAAGACATAAACATTGCGTTGATATTATTAAAAATATCCCGGAATCAAAGAAATGAAATACGATAGTCGGGTTAAGCAACGTAACTTCGAGAATCAACAACATGGTTTTATAAACATCCAAGTCACCAAAGTAAAAGTGTGATAAACTCCTTTTGATTGCATTAGACTAATGAAAATTTTCTCAACATCGGGGGGAGCATCTAATGGTGTGTTGAAATCTTTTCCTTCACCAGGTTACTTTTTCCCCACTGTGGTTTTGTTGCTCGGCAAGGTTTTTAATGACGACAACAAACATAGGAAAGATAATTTCCCACTAAGGCTATTGTCTTTCCCACGAAGATTTTCTGCCTTAGGAGTTGTGAAGCAACTAGTCAACTTCAACGGAGCAAAGTGATCATCGCAACGAATCACCTTTACCGCATCTTGTCCGTTGTACTCTTTTCCCTTCGTTAAGGTTTATCCTAGTGGGTTTCCTTGTCAAGGTTTTAATGAGGCAACGTATACGCATCCAACTATGTTCTAAGGTTAATTAATATTGTACTATTTTTCTTTAGTTCGGGTTTTCCCTCCGGGTTTTCCTGACAAAGTTTTAGCGAGGCAATTAACTTAGACTCGTCGATCTTTGAAGATCGTATTGCATGTGATGAACTACATGTAAAGTAAGAGACAAAATGTGAAGTACTACATGTGAAGAGTTGTAGCAAGAGGTTTTATCCCACTGGGTTTTTCCCTGTCAAAGTTTTAGTAAGGCGATTGATTTGGCACAATTCATCAAGGAGAGGACGACATTTGAAGAACTACATTCAAAGCACTATGTATAAAGTTTTGTTATTGAACCGCACAAGGGGAGTGTTACAGGCCTACAACCCAGGGATGTGCGGCCCGAAAACAAATGTCTTTTGGTTTTCCCATCTCCATGTATACATATATTATATCCATAACCTAAGCACTCTCACGATCAATTGCATCTTCTCTTTTCCCGACCTCTTCTCTTTCTCTAATATTATCTACTAACAAAATCAAATTATTATTATTATAAAGAATATCAATTATTATTATTATTTAATAATGCCAAAATCTAAATCCTGAAACATGAATCAAGACTAATGCCAAAACTGTTAATGTGCTCAAATCAAAGATTCACGTAAAACAAACCAAGAATGAGTCCAAACAATTTGTATCTAATGTTGAATAGTACCCTTATTGGGTTTGAATACAAAAGCAGCCTAGCCTATGATTGTAGTCCAACAAAAGTCGAAGAAGTTAACTGTATCATACTGATCGAATAAAACAAAAGAAAGCTTTAACGAATGGTAACAAACTTTTATTATTATTTGCTCATCTCGGCATACACCAGTACTATGGATTTGATAATATTTAGTACTAACCTCGGTTTCGCAAGTAGATGAGTAAAATGTTACTTAGAAGAAGAACCAACGGTCGGTGCTCCTATGATCGTATCCAATATTATGACCAATTCTCTTCAAAACTATCCTCCCTTAGAACAATATTTCTCCACTAATTTTCTATAGACCTCCTTCCCCCTATTGGAATTTCTACGGAGTTTTCCTCCTAAAATTTACCTCAAATTCCTCTCCCCTAACACCAAAACTAGCTCACTATTTATAACCTTTCTCTATTAACATTAACCTTTGAATTTATTGATTTCGATAAATGCGACAAACCTAAATATCATTTCCAATTTAATAAATATTATTTCATATTTTAAAAATTATTTTATTTCATTTTTCTTTAATTATAAAATATCTCATTTAATCCTAGAGTTTTTGCTAACATGGAAAGACTTGAGAGCAAAGCTACCAATTGTGTCGACATTTTACACACACTGCTACAGGGTACGGACGGCTAACTTTGGCATATAGGAATTGGATGGACTTTCGGGTACTAGTGGGGTGATGGGTTTATGAAATGAGTTTTGCGACTAATAAAATGCAGACGTTAACTATTGGAACGTCCTTTGAGTTTGGGTAGCTTTGGACTTGGACTAGTGGATTATAAAACACTGGGAGATTGGGGTATCCCAAACTAATTGGGGTATACCCAATAAGACAAAATAGGGTCATTTTGAAGTAAAAGAAGCCACCCCTTAGCAATATATTTTCTAAATGGCTAATATACCCTTGTTTAATTAACACTAAAAAAATCTGATTAGCTTAATTAATTGAGTTTAGATTGATTAATTGAGTAGATTAAAACTTATGAATTGAAATTTTGTTTTTGATTGAACTTATTTGGGAAGATTTTTTATGAAAAAATTTGTTTTGAGAAAATCTTTTGCAACTAAATGAAAGCACCACGACCCAAACACTTCTAAAAAGGGATTGCAAAGTTGTTGTATGAAATCATACTCAAAATTAGATCAAAAATCAACACTTTCGATTGAAAGTAGTAAAAAATCGAGCAAAATGACGAATGAAGAATCATCGCAGCCAAACTTTCGGCGACATGATCTTCATTTCTCTGCATTTTTTTTGACACCGGAGGAATGAGAAAAATTTATTAGCGGCAAGGTCTTCAAAAAATACCCAGTTGTTGAAAAAACATGATGTAAACCAAGGTATTTAAAAATACCCTTAAAAAACATTTTTTAGTTGGCAAGGTATTTTAGAAATACCCTTAGGCTGTTTTTTGGCAATAAGGTATTTTAGAAATACTGCCCTTAGGCTGTTGATGACGACAAGGTATTCAAATACCCTTAGGCTGTTGAAAAAATTCTGATCAATAGCCATTTGACCATTACTGAAAAGTCGGCAAGATATGCTTGTTACGACCTTAGGCCAAAAACACGAAATCATAATTTTCGATTTCTAACCTAATATAACAATCAAATCACCGCAACCACAATGATGGGTTTGAGTTTAAACATCATTTATAGTCTTCTTTTAATAGGTAGAGTCAACGATTTTTTGGAAAATCAAAAGTTCAAGATTTACCGTTTGATGCAAGAAATGGAAGAAGATGAGGAAAGCGGAGAAGGTAATCTAATATTAAATGGATAGGTTATAAAAAAGTAGGGACATATTTATTGTTGTATAAGGACATATTTATTAGGTGTCAAAAGTAAGGACATATAAATAATGTACCCAAGAGAGAAAGACTTCAAGAATTGCAGAAGGGGAGGAACCCCATTACATACATAAGTATTATATTTATACAAGAGTAAAGGATTAAACCTAGTCTACCAATGGACCACGCATCCATGGGCCATAGGCCCTATTACACTCCCCCTTGTGCGGTTCAAAAGCGGAACTTCAAATGTGTTGCCTCATTAAAACCTTGACAAGGAAAAACCCAATGGGACAAAACCTTGACGAAGGGAAAAGAGTACAACGTGTTGATAAAGCTGGCCACTTCTCTTCAGAAAAACCTAAAATATAAAAAACCCTATGGGAAAAAGATAATTTCAATCGGAGAGTCATAAACCTAGTGTTGTTGTTGTCTCATTAAAAACCTTGCCGAGTAACAAAACCCATTGGGACAAAATAAAACTCGGTGAAGGGAAAAAGAGTTCACAGACACTCGCTCCCCCCGATATCGATATCATATCATTAGATATTCCCCGATGTCGCCATATCCCCCCGATTGCAATCAAGGGAGTTCGGAAAATTTCCTTAGTCCAATACTCTTTACGTGCTTTTCAAATAAGGACTTAGGAAGTGACTTAGTAAATAAGTTTGCCGCATTCTCATCGACGGTACTTTCTTTGAATTGAATGTTTAAGAGACACCGTTGTTCTTGATTGTAAAAGAACTTTGGTGAAATATGTTTCAGTATTATTACCCTTGATATATCCTTGCTCCATTTGTTTGATACAAGCCGCATTATCTTCATAAATGCATGTCGGCTCTTCATGGTAGAATTCAAACCACTTGTCCCTCGAATATGTGTAATGATAGACTTTAACCATATACACTCACGAACTGCCTCATGTAGGGAAATGATCTCAGAGTGGTTCGTGGAGGTAGACACAAGAGTTTGCTTGGTCGATCGCCATGATATCGATGTGTTCTCTATGGTAAATATATAAACGATTTGAGATCGAGCTTTATGTGGGTGCGAAAGGTACCAAACATCAAAGCCAAAACCAACCAAAACATTATTTGGGGTTTCTCAGTGTAGGGGTTGTCTTAGCATTCCTCCTTTTGTCCTCATAGGGATAAAATAAACCCATGTTAGTGGTTCCTTTAAGGTATCTAAATACATTCTTTATACCATTCCAATGACGCTACGTTGGCGCAGAGCTATATCTAGCTAACAAATTCACTGAGAATGAAATTTTTGGTCGAGTACATTGTGCTAAGTACAATAAAACGCCTATTGCACTTAGGTAAGGAGTTTCAGCTCCTAATACTTCTTCGTCATCTTGCTTAGGACGAAATGGATCCTTATTTACATCTAAGCTTTGACCAATCATGGGAGTGCTAGCGGGTGCACTTTGTCCATATTAAATTGCACAGTATCTTATGGACATATGCAGACTGGTGGATTAATATTCCAGAGGCTCGGTGTTCTAGTTCAAGTCCTAGACAAAACCGAGTTTTCCCAAGATCTTTCATCTCAAATTCAGAGTTCAGATAGCTTGCGGTTTCTCTTATTTCATCAAGAGTGCCTATTATGTTCATATCATCAACATAAATGACTATGATTGCAAATCAAAACTCGTTTTCTTTATAAATACGCTAGGGGCATAACTCATTATTTGTATATCCCTTCCCAATCAAATAATCGGTTAGACGAGTACACCATATCCGCCCGGATTTTTTTTAATCCATAAAGTGAGCGTTTCAACTTAATTGAAAACGCACTCCGTGGTTTAGAGTTATTTGATTCGGGCAATGGAAGGCCATCAAGCACTTTCATGTATATCTCTGAATCAAGATCCCCATAGAGATATGTTGTAACCACATCCATAAGTTGCATTTCAAGTCTTTCTGAAACTACTAAACTAACTAAGTAGCGGAAAGTTATGTCATCCATTACAGGAGAATATGTTTCTTCATAATCAATTCCAGGGCGTTGTCAGAAACCTTGCGCCACAAGGCGAGCCTTATATTTTACGACTTCATTCTTCTCATTACGCTTTCTGACAAATACCCATTTATGTCCTACAGGTTTTACACCTAGTGGGGTTAGCACTACCGCACCAAATACCTGTCTCTTTGCAAGTGAATCTAGTTCTTCCTGGATTGCAACTTTCCATTTAGGCCAATCTGCTCTTCTTTGGCGTTCTGCTATAGAGCGTGGTTCGATATCATCGTGCTCTATGATTTCTCGAGCAACAAGATATGCAAATATATCATCAATATGCGTGGAGGATCTTTCCATCAAACATATGCACTCTCATAATCCATAGAGATTTCTTTGTTCTTTGGAATCATTTCAAACATCGGAGCGTCCTCTAGTATTGATTCATGGACATAACTATAATCAAAGACAACTTCATGAGAAGGATTATCTGCATTGATGATAAATGGATCGAATTGTGCCTTACTCACTCTTTTCTTCCTTGGGTGAGTATCTATTAACAAAGTGGCCTCCCCCTTTTCCTTTGGGGGGCGGGCACGACCTCAGCTACACTTCCAGCAAGTGTAAGCTTAGCATCTCTATCTAGAGTGCTATGTCCCGTACTAGGTATTTCTAACCTTGCAGGCACGTTTGCAGCTGGTACATGTGATCTCGTCACTTTGGCGATATCAGTAAATGCATCAGGCATTGAATCTGATACATTTTGAAGATCGATGATTCGTCTCACTTCACTCTCACATTTTGGAGTACGGGGATCAAGGTGAGACAACGTGGGAACACACCACGACATTTCCTGTCGTTCCCTTAGAAAATCCTTTTTCTTATCTCCCCCTAACGACGGGGAGGTTGTCTCATCAAAGTGACAATCCGCAAATCTAGCGGTAAAAAGATCGCCTGTTAAAGGTTCCAAATAGCGGATAATAGTTGGGGATTCATATCCAACATAAATACCTAATCGTCTTTGTGGACCCATTTTAGTACGCTGTGGGGGTACAATAGGCACATATACGGCACAACCAAATATGCGTAAGTGTGAAATATCAGGCTCATATCCAGTTACCAACTGGTACGCAGTAAATGGTTGGCTAGCAGTGGGTCGAAAACGAATAAGTAGAGTTGCATGCAATATAGCGTATCCTCAGGCAGTAATAGGCAGGTTGGTACGCATAACCAGTGCCCTAGATATCATCTGTAACCTTTTGATAGTAACTTCTGCGAGACCATTTTAAGTGTGAATATGGGGTACGGGATGCTCTACGTCTATTCCATTAGACAAACAGTAATCATCAAATCCTTTTGATGTGAATTCTCCAGCATTATCAAGTTTGATAGACTTGATAGGGTAATCAGAGTGGTGAGCCCTCAAACGAATAATTTGTTCTAGGAGCTTTGCAAATGCAGCGTTTCTTGTGGACAATAATGCAACATGTGACCAACGAGTCGAAGCATCTACCAGAACCATAAAATACCTGAATGGTCCGCATTCTGGATGTATAGGTCCACAAATATCACCTTGTATCCTATGTAAAAATGGAATATTTTGTTTGGTATCTTTAGCATACGATGGTCTCGATCCTGTTTTTGCTAAAGAACAGGATTTGCAAAATAAATGATGTGCTTTTGACATAGTCAATGAAGTAGAATGGGAAATATGTTGCGCATCAGCTTCTTGAGAAGGCCCAATTAGTAGTTGGTTACTTTGCACTGTAACAGTCTGGTCTCATTCTCTTTTTTCCTTGAAAAAAAGGATGTCCATGTGAGTTCTTTAGAACACGGATCATCATGTCACGACCTGTGTGCCCTAACTGGTCGTGCCAAAGCCTATATGAGTCATTATTCAACAACTCATCGTTGGTAACAACATGAGATTCAATAACCCGAATAGTAGTGAGATATAATCCACTAGATTGACTCATTAGTTTCTCTAAAATGCGTTTTCTTCCACATTCATTAGAGGTAACATGTATGTATTCAATTCCATTTTCATTATGAGTTTCCAAATGATAACCGTTTGCACGAATATCTTTGAAACTTAACAAGGTGTGGTTAGTTCTTGGTGCATATAGAGCTTCTGTGACTTTAATCACTGTGCCATTTGGCAACATGAATTGAGCATTACCTCGCCCAATTATCACTTGTGATGATCCAATCATCGTAGTCACAGATGTATTATAAGGGGTCAAGTTAACAAATTAGTGGAAAATGGATTTTTTAAGTCTGTTTGGGATTTATAAATAAGACTTCCTAGGGCTTTCTTTATATATTCGGCTTCTAAGGGAAGATGTTTTTCACCAAAAAGAAAATCAAGCTTCCATAGCAGTCTTAACACAAACGGGCAATTTAGGAAATAAAGATACTTCCACGTGGATTTATATTAGGGTTGCTAGAGGAAATGGTTCTTATGGTCCCACGTCAATTTAGACTGCGATGAAAAATTGTTTCTATAATCCAGAACTAAATCTTATCTATCTCTGTGTGCCTCTTCCATTCTCAAAAGTCAAAACCTCATTTCTCTCTCAGTTTTCTAATGAAACCCCTCTCTCACATATCGAACCTCACACTTAAAATTCGAAGATTGTAACCCATCTGAAAATCAAAACTCATATTATCGTGAAATCAAAAAAGCAAACCCTATTTTGTAACCCTAGATTTAGTTTAATTATCGGTAAGAAGAAGATATCGAACTAGAGATTGAACTAATTTTTACCTGTGATTTAGTTTTTACTTGAGATTATTGTTGTTTGATTAGATTAGATTTGCCTGGTATTGTTTAATTTTATCTGAAGATATAGATTCATCATCAACGACATCAGCTACCGTTATTTATTTATAGTGGCGAGGAAGACTCCAAGAAGATTTCTTCAGGTATATTCCTTATTGTTGTCACTTGTTCTTTTCCATTTTTGATTGATTTTCTCATTTTTGCTTGATTCTGCAATTTTTGTTTTCGATTACTGTATTTGAAGGAGTTCGGGTTTTCCTCAAAATTGAAACATCAGCTTCGGGGGTTTTCTTCACAAATATGAGATTGAGAAGAAGATAATTCTTTATTATGATAATCATATCAATTCTGGTTACACAGCTCATGAATATATAGAGCTAAAAATATATTGTGATAAAGCAAAGATCCTATATACTAGGAAACAATATTTATCCTTAAATAAGGATATATGTTAACACTCCCCCTCAAGTTGGTGCATAGATATCACACATGCCCAACTTGTCCGAAAAAACCAAGTATTTTTGCTTGACACTCCATGTGTGAGAATATCTCAGCAAGTTGTTCTTCGATCGAACCTGGCAGCTCAATAATGTTGTTGTCCGGCTTCTCTTTGATGAAGAACTGTCAACCTCAACATGTTTAGTACGATCGTGTCGAATGTGATTATGAGCAATATCACGCGCACTTTATTTATCACAATAAAGAATAATAGGATCCTTGAGAGGAGCCCCCAAATCCTTAAGGAGAAGCCTTAACCACAAGGTTTCACAAATGCCATCTGCCATACCTCTGAATTCAGCCTCCGCACTTGATCGTGTAACAATATTTTGTTTCTTACTTCTCCAAGTAACTAAGTTACCTCCCACAAAGGTAAAGTAGCCTGCGCAGAGAACGTCCGCCATCGATTTCTCCCGCATAATCGAATCAGTATATGCCACAACCTTTCTATGATCTTCATTTTTAGAGAATAAAATTCCTTTTCCAGAGCAGACTTCAAATACCTCAAAATACGTAAAATCGCATTCATGTGTTGTTCACTGGATTGTGCATGAATTGGCTAACAACACTGAGTGCATAAGCAAGATCTGGCCTTGTGTGAGATAGATACATCAATCTCCCCACAAGTCTTTGATATCTTCTTTTATCAGTCGGAACTTGATCAAGTTCAATACACAGATTTACCTTTTCTTCTAAAGGTGTATGGACGGGTTGACATGCTGACATGCCCACTTCTTTAGCAGATCAAGAACATATTTCCTTTGTGATAAGAAAATTCCTTCACTGGATCGAGAAACTTCAATCCCAAGGAAGTATTTCAATGAACCAAGATCTTTCATTTGAAATTCCTTTGATAAGTATCTTTGCAAAGATTTCCTTTCCTCCGATCATTTCTGTTACCACCATATCATCTACATATATGATAAGAGCAAGAATTTTATCCTTCCTTTTCTTTATGAACAAAGTATGATCAGAATTACTCGACGATATCCAAAGTTTCTCATAGATTTGGTGAATCTTCCAAACAGGCCCCGGGAGATTGTTTTAGTCCATATAATGACTTGTTTAGCTTACATACCTTCTTACCATGAGATCCCGGAACCGAAATACCAGGTGGGAGCTCCATGTAAACTTCTTGATTAATTCACCATGCAAGAAGGCATTCTTTACATCAAACCGCCGCAAAGGCCAATCCAAGTTTGCAGCAAAGCGATAACAAGACTCGACAAAGTGTTGATTTTCGCCACTTTTGGAGCAAAAGTTTCCGTATAGTCGATACCGTAAGTTTGGCTGTAACCTTTAGCAACTAATCTTGCTTTATAACGTTCAATCTCACCATTTGCCTTGTATTTAATGGTGAAAATCCAACGACACCCCACAATTTTTCTTCCTTTTGGACAATCAACATAATCCCAAGTATCATTAAAACGGGGACCTCAATTCTTCTTCTATGGCTGCTCTCCATTTTGGATCGCTAATGCTTCCCGCACATTGTTAGGAATAAAAACAGGTAGATAGTTGATTCACGAATGCCTTATTAGCTTTAGACAAACGATGGTGAGAGACATAATGACTCATAGGGTACTTAACCTTACTAGAGATTTTAGGTTCATATCTAGGTTTAGGAATACCTCTATTTATACGTTGTGGAAGTTGTTTCCTTGATTCTTCAAGAACATCCGTAGTGACGATTGGTTTAGTGTTTCATCTTCTTGAGGTAACGTAGACTCTGGAATCTCTTCTATCATAACCTCATCTTGAATCTCGACAAAGACGATCCAATACTGTACTTTTGCTTTCTTCTCTTGAAGAACCTTCATCAAAATTTTCTTGAGGTATATCATCGAATTGACAATAATGAGACATCGATTTCCGATATATCTTCATCATAGTTAAGAGTCTGAATTTCCTTATGGTACTCCCCCAAGTTCAGACTCACATGAAAAATACATAGTATCTTCATGAAATACAACATCCATAGTAACAAACATTCTTTTGGTTGGAGGATGATAGCAACGATATCCCTTTTAGTTGTTGCATATCCCACAAATACACACTTGAGCTCTAGAGCCAACTTATCACGTTGATTCTTGTGCAGATTAACATAAGCTACACAACCAAACACATGAGGCGGAAGATTAGGAACGATTGGAGACACAACTGCTTCACCAAGAGCTTGATGGGGTGTTTGAAACACAATGGTCTTGGATGGCACTCGATTTATAAGATATCTTGCAGAAGTAAGTGCCTCTCCCCAATACATCAATGGCATATGTGCTTCTATTAATGAAGCACGGACCACTTCCAATAAGTGACGATTCTTTCTCTCTCGCTACTCCATTCTCGTGAGGCGTATTAGAGCAAGTAGTTTGATGAATAACCCGTGTCCCTCTAAATAATGTTGAAGGTCGAATCCATATATTCACCACCGTTATCACTACGAAGAACTTGAATATGTTTGTTGTACCGAGTGCTAATCATCTTATGGAACTTTTGAAACAAGTTGGTAACTTCACTTTTGCTTTTCATGAGACACACCCACGTCATTCTAGTGCAATCATCAATAAAAGTAACAAACCATTTTGAACCACCGAGAGTAGTAGTTTTAGATGGCCCCCAAACATCGAGAGTGTATGATCATAAAAGGAACCGGACTCTTATTGAATGATAATGGAAAAGAAGCACGATGGCTTTTGCAAGTTCACATACTTCACAATGAAAACTAGAAATATCAAGTTTTGTAAACAAACTAGGAAATAATTTTTTTTAAATAACCAAACGACGCATGTCCCAATCGTCGATGCCATAACAAAATTTGAGATTTTTGTCTCTCCCCCTCGAGAACCATCAGCAAGAAGAGCTTGACGCAGAGTTTATCCGAACTACTTGACACCAAATCCAGATAATATAGCTTCCCACACTTAACACCATAACCAATCGTTTGCTTCGTTAGATGTCCTTAAAAACACAACGATCAAAAGCCAAAATATTACCACACAATGTAAAGTATTAGTTATTTGGGAAATCGACAGAGATTACAGGTCTAATGTAGGAACTACTAAGACAGAATCTAAGTCTAAACTTTCAAGTGAGAGATATTGACCCTTCACCAAGTAATTTGAGCCTGTGGAGCCATTTGCAGTAGAGACTTTTTTTTTGTAAGGATGGTTTAAGGGAAGAGACTTGTTTAGAATCGCATGTCATATGGTCTCGTAGCACAGTAATCAACTATCCATGAATTATTCGAAACAAGTGAAGAAACATTTAAAAACTTACCATCGTTTTTGTCCTTGCTCTTTTGAAGCAGATATTACCATGGAATCCTTTCCTTTCTTTGTTGAAGCCATTGGAGCACCGTAATTCTTCTTTGTCTCCTTCTTCCTCTCCATATGTTGATCCCACCAACTGGATATCCAACCAACTCGAAACACATGTCGCTTGTATGTCCAGATTGATTACAATGTGTACACTTAAGTGATGACTTGTCCACCTCGGTCTTTGAGTATCTATGAAAAGACCCCTTTTGATTGTACCGGTTTCGAGTTGCCATAGCAAAGTAGGTTCAACTTCTTCCGATTCTTTTATCATCGTTGTACGTCGACAGATTCACGACGAACAAGTGAATAACATGATTCCAATTTAGGAATAGGATCCTTTCTCAAGATTTCACTACGGATCCGCTCAAAACTTTCATCTAATCCAAGAAGGAATATATGCACCCTTAGGCGCTGTATTGATTTTCGATAGGCTTCAACATCATTAGGATTCTCCATAACCACCTTGTCACGATGATCCAACTCTCCAAAGATTTCAGTTAATTCTCCATAATAAGTTGAGAGAGCTCTGCCATTTTGATTTGCCGAAAACGCTCGTTGGTTTAGAGTAAACACCGCATCTCATCATCTCCATCATAAAAGGCTTTAGATAATGCATCCCCAGATCTCTCTAGCGGTAGGTAACCGAATATATATCTTCATGATTTCAAAGGTGACATAGACATCAACAACCATCTCTTGACCTTTTGATTATATGTGTGCCACTTTTCATATTTTGGATCTTCCTCGCAGGTTTTCTTGTTCTTCCCATAATAAAAGAAGTTTTTTCTTTTTCGGCAATATGCATCTCCATGATTTGTGACCACAAGTCATAATTTGTTTCATCAAGAACAATCCTGCTTGAATGATGCACCTTCAGATTGAACGATAATAGAGCAGCATTTGTTTTCCATCCGCCTTTTTGTTTAGATTTATTTTTGTATAATTTCAGAATCACTACCCATGATTCAAGAACCCTAGCTCATAGATACCATCTTCACAAATATGAGATTGAGAAGAAGATAATTCTTTATTATGATAATCATATCAATTCTGGTTACACATGACTCATGAATATATAGAGCTAAAAATATATTGTGATAAAGCAAAGATCCTATATACTAGGAAACAATATTTATCCTTAAATAAGGATATATGTTAACAGTTTTCTACTCACAAAACTGAATCTGATGATTTTATAGTATGTCTCCAAATCCTAAAATAAAATCAGATTTTTAGTAAATTTTTGAAACAGAACCCTAACTATGTTTTTGTTGTATTTTGATTTTGGTAGCCATTAATATCTAAGAAAGCACTTTATTTAAACATACTGGAAGAACCAGAGTTCACCAATAACTTCATTGAGGCATAGAAAACCCCATCTAGTCAATATCAAAATCTCAGAGGTTATTGTAGTTATTTTGGATACATTTTATTTCTCTACAATTTATTTTTGATCTATTCTTTGATGTTGATTTGATTTATGAAATATTTATTGTGTTCCTGTTTTGGGTGATTTAGGTATGAGGTTTGGAATCGACAGTAAATGCAGCTAAGAAGTCTGGGGTTTTGGGTTCTGGAACTGTTTCTTGAGTTGGTGAAGTTTTTCAGTCTTTTCGATTGTCTGTCTGATAAAATATGTATGGTTTTAGCCTATTAGGTTAGTTGTGAAATGGGATTTGATAAGAATCATGATGGATTTTTTTTTGGGTGTTTGACGTTTGCAGGGATGTCTTCTTGATAGTAAGCAGAGTAGTTTATGTAAGTACTAATTTTTCATATTGATGTTTTTTGTGTACTTAGTTTGATGTTCACTAGAAATGTATGGATACTCTGAATTGGTTAATATGGTATCGTAGGAGCTTGAGTGGGCTATTATCATACGTTTCTCAGTTCGTCTCTCTGACCATCACTCTTACCACTAGTTCAGAAGCCTTTATCATCTAAAGGACTAAACATAAACCACTATGTTCTGACTCTGTAGTAATCTGAGGTTAGGCGATAGATATGGAGATGATATGTTGAATAGAGGTTTAATTACTAATATGAAAGATGATTTTATGTAAGATTTTTATATGGTTAACAAAATCTTATAGGATTTATATCGAATCAGACCTCCCTCAGCCACTTTGTTCCTCTTACAACATGATCTTTACGTATCTGTGGAAACCAGTTAGGATCGATATTAGTTTTACAATGAACCAGCCAGTTTGAGTTTCTGTTTCTTGTCACTTTATTTTACTTCATCTAGAAAATTAGTTGAAACTTGGTAGCAAGTGGTATAGAAATTGGATTTGAATGGATAAAGTCAATGTTTGTCAGTACTGTACTAATGATATAACTAGGCCGACTCGAATGAGTGAAAACTCTGTTATACATGCTTGTGATTGGCAGTAAAATAAAAGGTTGTTTAATTTGTTACTATACAGTACTTGGCTCCGTGCATGAATTGTACGTTGCTGTTACTGATTGAATGTAGCATCCATTTTCTTTTTCAATGGCATCTAATTAAGAAAGGTTTACGGGTAATCGATGTGTTGAAACTTTGTTGCTTTTTGTCATATTTGTTCATTTATACATATTTAGAGGAAAATGTAAGCTAGTCTTCTGATTTCAATAGGTGTATGCTTATAAAGTAGGAAGAAAGAACTTAGTGAATGTTCATGAGTTAGTTGTATTCTAATGGTGAATCTCCCATTTTATCTCAACGAGGCCTTAGATAACACAATCATATTTTCATTTGGGATTCATTGAGGACACTATATTGTAGAGACTTGAGGGGTAGATCTATACTTTTTAGGTTTGAAGGGTACATTTGCATTCTTTGTATGACACCACATTCTTATAGAATTAGCATGATCCTATGTTGTTGCTTCCACCCCTACGTTACATCATTCTAATGATTAAGCTAATAAGAAATAACCGCATCTTATCTCTTTTCGCCACCTTTATGTATTGTTGATGACTTGCTCTGCTAGGGGTGGAGATGATTTGTCTGAAATATGGTATGTGTTTTTTGTTAGGTGGTTGCTGCCGAGTCATTACTGTTCTCGTAGACGGATTGTGGAGACCGTTAATGGCGAAGATGGTGAGCACTTTGAAGTTACTCTCGTATGCGGTTGTTGTTTGAGTCATGCAGGATTATGTGACTTTAATATATACTAATGCATATAGCTATATTTGGTTTCTGTGGCTGACAATCAAAAGGAGTAGAGTGCTCATTTTGCGAATTGTGTGATTAATCTATATTTGATGGTTATCCAGTTTCGAGTATTTATTTTCTTTTTGGTGTAACTGCTGTAAGATACACTTTGCTCCAATCAACGATGTGTATTTGAATATTTCAAGTAGCAAACGAGTTAACTGATTCTTCTTTTTGAAGTTCTTCTTTTAGTTTCATGTTTTATATTTTGCTTGTACTTGGTGTAACACAGTGTCAAGCTCCACTAATTTCAACATCTGTAGCTGAATCAAACTTATGTGTCCAATTCTATTAGTTGAATGTTGTTGGTTTTTGCGTATAGTTTCTCCCTATATATTCTTAAGTTTCCATGTGAAAAACTTATTTTGTGTTGACTGCATATTTTCTGTGAACTTTTGTTGTCAGGCTTATACATACCATATGAATATTGAATCACTTAAACTTTTTGTTTTATTTTCAAGGACTGTAATTATGACTTGTGATGTCTTTGCATAGCTTGCTCTCATAGTTATTTATGTTTTCTCTTTGGTGTTGTCGCAGATCAGTGAGGAAGATTGTCAACCTGGATAAGGCAGATTCACATGTTTCGATAAACAAGGCAAGGATTGGGCGTCAAAGCCATAGACTCACAGTTGAGGATCCTGTAACTATTTGTGCATTGATCGAGGTATGCTTTCTCCTCTTTTTTTTTTTTTGTGTTAGCATAAATTTTAATCGAGTTTTTGGTGCGTATAAAATTCAGTGAGCATGTTCCTCACAAAACAAACTTTCTATATGAATTGAATGACAAGAAGTTCAAGTCTAGAATGCTTTGAAGATCAGGTTACTTGATGTTTGTAGAGAATTGCATGTTTGTGAGAATCATTCATACTATGTTGCCAGAAACCTTTTTGTTAAACATCTAATGGGAAAACTTATTTCGCTGCAGGTATACTATTCCGATCAGTTCGGCAACTCAGATCATCTTTTTGCTGGTTTTAGTTTATTTCATCGTCTGTAGGTTGGTTTCCATCGATTGTAAGAAAATACATCTTTAAGAACCTAAAATGGTGTGAATTTAATAGTTATGTAGAGTTTTCTGGGGTCTTGAACTCAGTGTCAGTTCAATTCACATGTGAATGCACTTAATTTTGTACAATAAATTTTAAATTTTGAATGGAAAGGTGAATGTTTTGATCAGTTTATCAAATGAACTTCAAATTTCAGTTTAATGAATCTTAGGTTCGGGCGGGAAATACCGTTGGATTGTTGGTTCTAGATTTAATCGACTTTTCCAAATTATTCCGCCCAGATAAGACTTCCCAAATCTGTAGATCAGCTTTTACAGGTTCTAAAATAAAATAAATGAAAAGACTGTGTCGGCCATTATTGGACTGATGAAGGAAGTCCTAATTTAACAAATTAAAAGAATCTCAAAAGCAGTCCTTTTGAGAAATAAGACTCCAGGATTGGGGCTCCCAGAAGCAGTCCTATTTAGAGGTTTTAATGCTTTTTCTGACAGACTTTTTTTTTGCATTTTCCACTAGTAAACAATTGTCTATTTCTTAAGATAGTATAGGTGGTTCCACTATCAGCCAGACATTCAATCTCTCCTTGAGACATTCCTACAAGTAGATAATGTGGTATCGTTACAAAATCCGAAAAATTTATCTCATGTACTTTGGAGAATTTGAGTCTTTCTAGAATGATATAATTTTCATTCTAATATACATGCTCAACAACAAATTATCAAAGTAAAAAAAAAAAAATCTATTAAACTATCATCAAAATATGATTAATATAATAAATAATCATAGATAATCCATTCATAAGTTAATCATGACGACATAAAAAGTAGTCCAAGCCATTAAGAAAAATTATTTAAACCAAAGTCTACTAAGACGTAAAACACTAAAATAAATGTCTGAGATCAAAAAGCTAACTAAAGAAGCATTTTCAATCGAAATCAGGTGTATCCAATATGGCATGACTCTTGTTGCCTTGGAAGTCTGATATTGTTAGGTTGACGTCAGGGGCATTCTCATCTTCTTCCAGATAGTGAGTGATGAGTGCCAAATAGTGCATATTTATACACCTTTTTATTGGCAGTTTACTCATCTTTTGCGCTTAGAAATCAGATATTATCCCATATTCTGTGTTTTCTTTGTTTTCAAGAATAAATATTTGTATTAATTAATATTGTGTTTTTAGGTAATAAATAAAGCTCGGAGAATCTGAGGAGCCAAAAGAGCGAAGAATTGGAGTCAAGTGCCCAAGGAGCAGGTAGCCGAAGCCCGCGCGCGAATCAGTTGCAACCCAACAAGTAGCAACTCATCTACAAGACATGGGCTTGAGCTAGACCTGACCCGCGACCCGGATCCGAGCCCGTCCATCCCCGACCGTTCAGATCTTCCCCCCGCATCCAACGGATTGCCTCCATTCCATCAAAGACCGATGCTCCCGTTTCACACCAAATCACTCCAATCCTCCCTACACCGTTCAGATCTCACTCCATCGCATCCAACGGTCGCTGCTACGTTCTCATCAAACATTGTTGTGCCCGTCTTACACCCTATCAACCTAACCCTATACACCCCATCGAGACAACCCACTCTCTTCTCCATCTTCTCTTTCTTCCCTTCACCCGACGTGAAACCTCTCGCAACACCTTCATCTTCTTCCCCGACCAAAGTTGCAGAGCAGCCATCTCCATCACCTCCTGACACGAGCCACACCACCGCTACACTTCAACAACTCCTAAATATCTTTCCCTCTCTGTCATAGCTTCTCACCCTAGGAGCTAAGATCGAGAAAGAGAGAATTAGGGTTATTTCACAGTTTGGGAGAAAACCAAAGCAAGGAAAGCTGAGACGATGGAGCAGAGGCGGATAACGATTCAGAGCGACGTGGGTGAGAGGTTTAATGTAATTTTAATTTCGATTTTTGAAATTAGGGTTAGGGTTTTATGTTGCATGTATAAATTGAAGTGGTCCGTGTATGTAGAAGGGTATGCAGGCTAGCCGAGTGCTTCATTTAGGGTTAATTTGTATTATTTTGATGTTTTAAGTTAATTATCAGGGTGTTGATGAAGCCCCTGATTTCTATGTCAAGCATATCTAAATTAAGTTTTATTCTTCTGTGTGATATTGTATGAATGATTAGTAGTTATCGATGATGCTAACAAGCTTTGTGATGAGTCAGATCTTGTAAGAAGACGGCTCATACTAGGGATTGTTAGTAAAAATCGATTAACAAACATCTAGTTTTGAGCTTTCATGGAAAGCTCAAGAATATAATCTCAATTAGGTTGCTCGATCATGGGATTAGTGGTGGATTCACTACCCGGTGCCTTCTACTTGTCACTTGCCTTAGTTTAGAATCACACTACAAACTCAAATCGCTTCGACACTCAAATTTTTATGTTACATACTCACCTAAAACTCGGTCTAGCAAAGCCTTAGATCACACTAGAGCACCACAAGTCTCTCGTGGATCGACTCGCACTTGCCCCTGTCTCACATACTAGACACCGTGCACTTGCGGTATCACCGTAGGCCATATAATTTACCCATCTTCTAGGCCTACCAAGTTTTTGGCGCCACTTTTGGGACTTGGTGTGTGCCCTGTGTGATTTTTGTTCTTGCTTAACCGATTTCCTCTCTCTCCCTGTATATAACCACCTTTATAGTTAATTTTTAACCCCTGCATTAGTGTAATTTAATTGTTCTCCCTTGTTTTGCATATCAGTTCATCATTGTTTGCATCATTGTTTGCATCTCGATTCATCTCAGGTTTTTGTAGCTTCTTGTTTCCTTGCATCTCGGTTCAAGAGCACCTTGGCTTTGACACTATTTCAAATCAAGCTCTCTTGCTCCCTTGCTTCCCTGTCAGTCCAAAATGCATGCGCCAAAGTGTAAGTATTCAAATCAATTGCTTCAATTCGTACATTTACGTGAACTGATCTTCTCCCTTGAGTAATCAGTACTCATACCCTCGGCCGAGCAAGCCCAAGGAGTGGAAGGAGAAAAACTTGGGTTTTGAAAACTGTTGAGCAACTCCCGCACTTCGGGTGAGTGGCCCCGCCATGTCTCGTGTGCTGACCTGTTGTGTTCATGTGCACAAACACTACCTCTGTCCTGATTCTTACTGAATCACAAGCATAGGAGGATAGCCCAACTAGCACTAAACTGTGCATTTGTGAATCTTACTAGCCTTGGTACCTGCCAATTTTCAATTTGTGCATGCTCTGAGTGGTCTGTGAGCCAATTGTGTGTGAATCAGTTGACTTCATCTGTGGCTTGTGTGAATGAATGGATCAGCTTTTGCAAATTGTGTGTGCTCCTGTGGTATTTAAATGAGTTGTGAGTTGTGATAATCGAGCTGTGCTGTTTGTATAAGTTGTTGTGCAATCTAACTCCGGCTCCCAAGTCTGTGTGTTAAGGTGATCTCTGTCCGTTAAAATTCTTTCAAAACATTGTTCATCATCTTGTGACCCTGTCAACCTGCTGAGACCTGTGAGCCAAACCCTGAGCATAAGCTAACTTGTGTTGTGTAAGCCTGAGCATCCTTGTTGTGAACAACTACTACCAACCTGTGTATAGCCTGGACTGCATAACCTGGAGAGCTGAGTGAGGGTTGAATAGAAAACTTTGACTCAGCTGAGTAAAAGTCTGAGTGGAGAGCTGAGTGAGTGAACTGATACTGTTCACCGAGTTGAACCGGCCGAGTCAAGTTGACTCCTAAATCATTGAGTCAATCCTAACTCAGCGATTCACCGAGTTGAATCGATTTCATAATTTGGGCTGTCGTGACAAAAAACCGAGCCCACAAGAGCTCAAACTAGGCTGAACCCATAATTACAGACATGAACGCAGAAGGTTACTGGGCTGTGTATTAACCTGGGCTGCTCACAATCACACAACCTGGGCTCTAAACCAAGTTGAGCCCAACTCAACCTAATCTGGGCTGCTCACAATCAATCCACCTCTGGGCTTAACAACTAGCAACTGGGCTGAACATTCCCAAATAAACCAACCTTACCCAACAAAACCAAACTTTCCCATCAAAACCAAATGAAACCCAACAAACCAAAAACCCAATAAACCAAATTAAGTCCATTACAATTGGGCTTTGAGTTCAATTTGAGAGCTAGATCATGTCAGGATTTTGGTCCGTATCCTGGGATGGAAACAAATCCTTAGAGAGCGTGCTTACGGGCACGCTTCACGGGATGAACCCCCACATACCATAGTGACTTTAGGGAATTATATGGGCCTTCTCAGGGCCCTGATCTCACATACCCTAATCATTATGATCACATACATCATCCACCACAGGTTGAAAATGAACAATTTTCTCATACCCAGTCATCACTTTTAGATCATTATGAAATGCATGCTTGCACCTTATGTGGTGGCTTAGACCACCCTGCTGAGTACTTGTTATATTTTGCATGCTTTTAGACAGCCTAGGAAAACCATGATAATCCAATATACGAAGTGTCTAGAAGTGATTATTGGGACCATAATCAACCTGCACACATGCATCATTCACCACAATGGGGAGATGAACAATTTTATACTCCCTAACTCCTAGTTTGCAATCAATAATGGATACACTCATGGAGCAAAATGCTAGGCTTGAAATGAATGCAATGCATGACCATCCATATAGGAACATGTCTGAATTTCCCTTCTCTAG
This sequence comes from Papaver armeniacum, assembly GCA_023531295.1. NCBI lineage: Eukaryota > Viridiplantae > Streptophyta > Magnoliopsida > Ranunculales > Papaveraceae > Papaver > Papaver armeniacum. Next base: position 522,635 of record JAJJWW010016644.1, read on the forward strand.
TGAACCTCATGCACAACCATACAATGAATATCCATATGAGGAATGCATACCCACTAGTGAAAACTCTCCTTTCATTGAACAACATAATGAACTTCTTGAATTTAGTCAAAACCTTGAGCAAAACCTTGAGCAATATCAAAAGTCAACTGACCAAAAGGTTTGCGAGCTTAGAACTCAAATTGAGTCAAATTTGTGATGCACTAAATGAGGAAAGGAGGAACTTCGAGATGAAATGAATGTTAGGGAAATGCATTTGTGCTATGATGATGATGATGATGAATATGAAGAGCATGTGTATTTTGAAAATGTAGTAGAATCTTTTGGTTCAGAGACGTTAGACGTCTCTTCTGTGAACCCTATGAATGATGCCTCTTCTGATATTCATACATGTGATGTTGATGTGGAACCTGTGGATTTGTTTTGTGAAAATGAACATGATTTACCCTCTTTTGACTTTAGGAAAGTGTGTGATGGTACAAATGATTTTAAAAATGAACACAACTTAGATGTACCTAACCTCTCTCCTGAGTCACAAATTGAAACTCCTCCACCCAACCTAGGTGTAGTTTGTCACAAAATTGCAAAACCAACTTTTCTAAAAATGCCTAACTTAGGCCTAGAGCTTTATGCTTCCCAAGTCCTCTTGGACTATTTTGCATCAAAGTATAACACTCTTAAGGAGCCACAGTTGGAATGTGTATGTATGCCTGTAATTAGCAAAACTCATTTTGAGTTAGACCTTTTGCATGATGTACCTTTAAAATTGCAAGATTTTGTTCTCACAAACACACCTGTTCACAAGTTTAGGTTTGGGGGAAACTCCTTCACATCTACAGTCTTACTTGCACTCTCATGTTATATTTGTGTAAGATTGTTGATGGTTGTACATATCGTCTTTTGGGTTGATCCTCAACTCTTTAGACTGTTGGTTTATGGTGCATTTGCATTGTATATATCCAGTAGGACTTGTTAAATTTTTCTTTTCTTAATTCGGTTGAGTCTTCTTGCACATATATTATGCTAATCCAATATGATCTCCGTTGAGAATATTGGATTCTAGCCTTGACTAATGAAGCTCAACCTTGCTCCCTCCGACATCCGGTAATCTCTTCCCTTTTTCTCTTATCAGCATAGTTCTCTCGGTATGTGACTGTTTAAATTTTTTCTATATGTAGACACATTGAGGACAATGTTTGATTTAGGTTTGGGGGTGCATTTGCATATTTTTGCATTTAGAGTTTTTAGTCTTTTATTTTACCTTTTATTTTAAAAAAAAAAAAAAAAAAAATTTCAAAAACTCTTTTTGCAAATAAAAAAAAAAAAAAAAAAAAAACCTCCAACTTTTAGAGATTTTAGAGTCACTAGCATGCTTTTAGCTATGTTTACATAGAGAATCTGACCGAAATAACAAAGTTAGAAGTGCCGGAGAACACAATCGGGTTCCTTAGTTGATTAGAGCGTTAAAGTTGGATTTAACCATACCGGAGGGCGAATTAGGTGCTGTTTAGATATTCGGTAGTAGAATTGTGATCACCCATAGTGGAGACTACCCAATTTACATCAAGTGAGGCACCAACCTTCAATTTTTTGCAACTTTCTAAAAAAGCTGTTAGAGTGTGTGTCACCATACGTAAATTCCGGTAGGGAATGGTGAGCTACCCAACTTCGCACCACTTTCAAAGACTACTTTTGATCTCTTGAGTGCTAATTCCGTCAATCATGAGGGTGACGTCTAAAGATGAAAACTCCTTCTAAATATCGATTTGCAGTTAGCATCTCTCTCTCTCTCAATCAGCAAGACCCATAGAAACACATCATCGTCAAAGAACCTGAGATGAGAATCGAGAATATTGAAAGAAAAATTGATATAGTCCAAGGTTTATGTACAACAAAGAAAAGAAAATAAGATGAGAATTAATGAAGTTTGTGAAAAATTGAGTTATCGTTTTATTGTAACAAAAAAAAAAAAAAAAAAAAAAAAAAAAAAATTATTAAGTTTTTGTGGAGTTCGAAGTTCGTCATCAATAGTTGAAGATCAAGACCGAAGACCGAAGATTGAAGACGTTTCTATGGTTTCTTATGAGAGAGTGATATTAATTGCCGATCGGGTGAGAAGTGAGTGAGTACTCCCACCCCTTACTAATGGTTGATTTCCTTTCTTAGAGATCATCAGAAAAAAGATTCTTTTTGTCCACATTTCTGTGGAGTCTCCAGATTTTATTTCGGAAGGTTATCCTTCTTACCTACAACGTGTGCAGGATTTCTCTCTTTACTCCTGCCTGCACACATGAGAGACTAAAAAAGCGATCTTTTTGAGTGCAATTATCATAAAACCTAATGGTGAGGCGAAGTCGAGGCTTATGATCACAATCGAATCCGAATTCTTTCATATGGTATGGTTACTTCTCGCTCGGCACTTAAGGATGAGAATGCGTTCTTCGATAATTCTAACTTCTGTTACTAGCATGCAGAAACCAGTATGTCCTCATAGCTTCTTGGAGGCTTGAGACTCTTTTACACTCTGAAGTTGGAGAAGGTTTTGTGGGTACACCTCTGGTAAACCCTCACGAGACTACAACTCGTCCACTAGGGACACCTAGCGGTTAAAAGGCTTAGTGCATACGCTAAATGCATTCGAGAGACCTACGACAGGGGTATAGTTAGGATTTCTTCATTTCTGTTTCACTTGAGGACAAGTAAAATTCAGGTTTGGGGGTATTTGATGAGTGCCAAATAGTGCATATTTATACACCTTTTTATTGCGCGGTTTACTCATCTTTTGCGCTTAGAAATCGAGATATTATCCCATATTCTGTGTTTTCTTTGTTTTCAAGAATAAATATTTGTATTAATTAATATTGTGTTTTTAGGTAATAAATAAAGCTCGGAGAATCTGAGGAGCCAAAAGAGCGAAGAATTGGAGTCAAGTGCCCAAGGAGCAGGTAGCCGAAGCCCGCGCGCGAATCAGTTGCAACCCAACAAGTAGCAACTCATCTACAAGACATGGGCTTGAGCTAGACCTGACCCGCGACCCGGATCCGAGCCCGTCCATCCCCGACCGTTCAGATCTTCCCCAGTCGCATCCAACGGTCGCTGCCTCCATTCCATCAAAGACCGATGCTCCCGTTTCACACCAAATCACTCCAATCCTCCCTACACCGTTCAGATCTCACTCCATCGCATCCAACGGTCGCTGCTACGTTCTCATCAAACATTGCTGTGCCCGTCTTACACCCTATCAACCTAACCCTATACACCCCATCGAGACAACCCACTCTCTTCTCCATCTTCTCTTTCTTCCCTTCACCCGACAGAAACCTCTGCAACACCTTCATCTTCTTCCCCGACCAAAGTTGCAGAGCAGCCATCTCCATCACCTCCTGACACGAGCCACACCACCACTACACTTCAACAACTCCTAAATATCTTTCCCTCTCTGTCATAGCTTCTCACCCTAGGAGCTAAGATCGAGAAAGAGAGAATTAGGGTTATTTCACAGTTGGGAGAAAACCAAAGCAAGGAAAGCTCAGAGACGATGGAGCAGAGCAGACAACGATTCAGAGCGACGTGGGTGAGAGGTTTAATGTAATTTTAATTTCGATTTTTGAAATTAGGGTTAGGGTTTTATGTTGCATGTATAAATTGAAGTGGTCTGTGTATGTAGAAGGGTATGCCTGGGCTAGCCAGTGCTTCATTTAGGGTTAATTTGTATTATTTTGATGTTTTAAGTTAATTATCAGGGTGTTGATGAAGCCCCTGATTTCTATGTCAAGCATATCTAAATTAAGTTTTATTCTTCTCGTGTGATATTGTATGAATGATTAGTAGTTAATCGATGATGCTAACAAAGCTTCCGTGATGAGCATCTTGTAAGAAGACAGCTCATACTAGGGGATTGTTAGTAAAAATCAGTTAACAAACATCTAGTTTTGAGCTTTCATGGAAAGCTCAAGAATATAATCTCAATTAGGTTGCCTGATCATGGGATTAGTGGTGGATTCACTACCCTGGTGCCTTCTACTTGTCACTGCCTTAGTTTAGAATCACACTACAAACTCAGTCGCTTCGACACTCAAATTTTTATGTTACATACTCACCTAAAACTCAGTCTAGCAAAGCCTTAGATCACACTAGAGCACCACAAGTCTCTGTGGATAGACTCGCACTTGCCCCTGTCTCACATACTAGACACCGTGCACTCTGCGGTATCACCGTAGGCCATATAATTTACCCATCTTCTAGGCCTACCGGTGAGCTTCTTGTTCCAGACTCGATACTTCTTGTAGATGTATGCAACTTTGTTACTAGCCTTGCATTGCTGGTACCAATGTGCAGTAGATCCGCACCTATAACAAGGCCCGTTTCCAGCTTCGTCCTTCTTAATATGGGGATTTCTCGGAGCTTTCTCGACCTTGAGCTTCCACCACTTGGGCCAGAAGGTACATCTCTGTTCCAAACATTTGAGTTACCACCACTCCCTTGGCCACGCCCGTGACCTCTGTTGGGTCCCTTGTGTCCCCTTCCACGTGTGTTGCTTTCTCCACGTGCGTATGGAGTACGGGAATGTGAATGATCAGCATGTCCACCCCTCTTACTTTTGGGGTTCTTTCCTCTGTTAACTTTGCCATAATTTGCTTCAGGAACTTTCTTTTTGCCCACAGCTCTGGCATTATTGTTAACAAGGATTTCGTTATGCCTTTCGGCGACTTGAAGTAAGTTAATCAACTTACTAAAAGTGGTTATATTTTTGTTATCCACCTCCAATCGATACTGGTTCGCTAGTATCATTGAAGATGTTGGGAAAGTTGACAATATCTTTTGGATCATTTCAGCATCAGTTAGTTTGGTGCCACAAAAGTCCAGACGTGCTTGTAACTGCAGCATGTCTTTTTGGAAATCATTTACTTTGACATAATCCAGGAAACAGATTGCATTCCACTGGACTTGCAGTTGTGGAAGTAAAGAGTCATGAATATTCCCGAAACGACTTTTGAGAGCATCCCATAATTCCTTTGGTGTTTTCAAATGGTGGTAGCCCCATCGCAAGTTAGGGTCAATATGCCTCTTGAGAAACATGAGGGCATTGGCCTTTTCTTTTTCAGTCGCTGGAACAACATTTGCAGCAGTTGAAGGCTTGATGGTATCAGTGTAGTCTTTCGCAACGAAAGTAGTCTCCACATCAGCTACCCAACGATGGTACTCAAGTCCAATTTGAGTCCAAAAGCTCAAATTCAGGTCGAATTGGGTCCATCTTTCCGATTGATTGAAAACAGAAAAGAACAGAACAGAGGTACCAAAATCCAAGACTATGACGGATCTTTCTTTTAACAGAGAACTTTTTCTTTAATTTGATGGAGAAATACAAAACTAATCTAAAAAAATAATCTTAGCAGCAGGGTTAGAGCTCGTTGCTGATGACGTTTTGGAGTGATAAAGAAAAGAGAGAAATACTTTTCATTAACCAGAAAAGGGGAGGAACCCCATTACATAGATAAGTATTCTATTTATACAAGAGTAAAGGATTAAACCCTAGTCTACCAATGGACCGCATATCCATGGGCCATAGGCCCTATAACAAACAATACTTTATTTTATTTTTTCTTGAATAAAACAATTTTCTTCTCTCACTGCATAAATTTCTCTGTTTTTCACTTTTTCTTTCTCTTTCTATTTTTTTTTTTATCTTTAATAGAAAGACAAACTGAATGTAGAAACTTCAAACCATACATAGAATTAGCCTCGTCTCTCTCTGTCTTATTTCAATATGAAAATAAGTAACAGGGAGGTAGTCAAATGAGATTGACATATACTTTCATATATTTTTTATTTGATTGACTCCCGGAGATCCTCTAAAAATCTAGAGATTTATAGTGATTCTCTGAGAATATTTTAGAGAGTCTTTATGAATTGTAGATACAAAAAAATGAGATTTGTAAAGAGTCTTTGTGATTTGTAGAGACAAAAATATGCTTAATAAAAGCACTATAAATACCTGGTAATATATATGTTTATCGTCAAAATAAATCTCACCGTTGTTCTCTGAAGTGGCAAGGACAAACCTCGGTTGGTATACACGAGGGAAAAGACAAGAGAGAGAGATGAGATGTCTAGTATATTCAGATGAGGTCGGTTGGAATACTGCGCTAATGGCCGGTTCCTGGGTCATCATCTCAGACCTTAAAAAAAAAATGGTTCTCAAAAACAAATATTCCCCAAATTTCCAAGTCTCCCAAAATATCACCTCTTGGGAGAGAGATTTCTACCATGCCTATTTTCCTAAAAAAGTCTCTCCAAATCTCTGAAAACAACAAATCAATGACTTTCAATTCTCATTCGAATAACAAGGGTGTTGGAGTGTCTCTTATGAAATCCTAATCAAAAAACATGGAGTTTCAGAGAATTTAAATGACTTAAAAAGTCTTTAACCAATAACAAGAGACATTTGGAGACTCTTCGAAAATCAATATGGACTAACAGTAGATTTGAGGACTCTTCGAAAGTCATTTGAAATCTCATTTGACTAACCCCATGTAACTTTGATGTGTCAGCAATATTCCAACAACAATTTAGCATTTCACTTTCCATGTAGGTTCTCATGGTGTTAAGATTCTCGATCATTGATGTACATAGTGATTATCGGATCATGATTGTGAGACGTCTGATCAAAATATTTCTGAAATCAAAGTAAATCATGAATTTCTAGGTCTAATTTCATGTAATCAATGATTTGCCAGCAGGTTGATTTTATGTTCTATCTTAATATTTTAAAGTTAAAAGTTGGAAATATTTTTTTCCAACTAACCTTACTGTTCCAACAACAGTGAAAGCTTTTATAAGGATTTGATTTTTGTTAACTGTTGTACAAAAATCAAACCCTAATTTTGAAAAAGAAAATAACGGATATGCTAATATTGTTCAGAGAAAATGGGTACTAGAGAATATAGGCGGAAGATATAGAGAAGAATGAAAGATAGAGAGGAGAGTTTTAATTCAACGAAAAATACATGGAACATAAATATTTTGGGAGAGACGATAATAGTAGAGTTTTATTTTATATTTTTGTAAAAGGAAAAAATGAAAAGGAAACGTTAATTAAAAAGTAGGTGGTTTTGGAGTTACTATCGGCCAATTAGATAAGCCAGAATGTGCATCCTGGTTTTGAAGGGGTGCACAAATATACACTCGATATGGAGACACTGATATGAACATTCGTCAATTTTAAAGGTTTCATGTGCTCAGCTGGTCATCCCTGTTTCCTAAAAGTTTCATGTGCTCCAAGAGGTCCCGGGTTCGAGTCCCCGATGGCGCAATATTGCATAATTTGACATGGAATGTAGAGTTAGCTTGCCCCCCTTGAGACATAATAAGCCCCCTATCCGCTTCGGCTCTTTTGGATGGTTCCTCATGAGGCTCGCTGATAGGCCAGCACGGAAACATGTTAAACTAATGTAGTAGTACGATGTTGGAGCTCATCTTGTTGAGCTTCCAACTAGTTTCTTGTAATGATTTTTATCCAATAATAATACATAAATATTTTAAAAATAAAATAAAATAAGGTCATGGGGTACGGTGGGATAAGCTAGCTGCTGGGTTATCCTTTTTTTTTTTTTTTTTTTTAAAGTCAACAGAAACAAAACCAACAAAGAAAAAGGGCGGTACATGATAGGATAATTAACATATGAGCAATGCAAGAAGGAGGGAGAGACCATGTTTCAGAAATATGATTTGAACTAGCAAATGATGCTTAGTTATGAGCCAAAACATTGGCGTCTTTTATAATGAAGCTGAACTCAATATAGTTGAACCAAGAGATCTTATCCCTGATATTGCTGATGATATTCCTAACACGCCATGGGATTTCAATGCTTTTGTACCTCAAAAAATTGATGACAGTTAAAGAATCACCTTCTAGAATGATGTTTCTGAAGTATTTGGTGATTGCCAAATCAATTCCAAGAAGTGCCCCATTAGCTTCAGTTTCAATTGGACTGCTAAACTCCAAAGCCTTTGATTGTCCACCTTGGTACCCAGATTGACCATCTCTAGCAATAACAATACACGCATAACCCTTGTATCCAGCAACCCTGTCAAAATTTACCTTAATTTTCTCTGGAGGAGGTGAAGACCATCTAATATTTGCAGAGTCCAACATATCTTGTTCAGTTGGCAACATTATAGAGTGTTGACTCTCCATGTTCAGATTAAACCAGTACATAGATTTTTAGATGACAAATTGAACATTTACAGAGCCACCATTAAAGACGACGTAGTTTCTCAGTTTCCAAATGGCCCAAAATAGGCACCTACCCATCTTTAAAGAAGTGAAATCACCATTCTCAGATAACCAACTAGTTATGTAATCAGTAACTGAGGCAGTAGGAGACTCCCAGTTTTGAGACTCATTGGAGAGGCAAACAAAATAGCTTGTGTGACATGACATTGGATAAAAAGATGTGTTAGGGCATAGCTCGGTTGAAACCACTAAGCGTTGGTATGTCAAGCTTGGTTGTCATATTTTAGTGAATCAAAACTCATCTAAGAGTCGCTTGATTATGTACTAGAGACAACTTCGTATATGTTGGACTAGAAAGTCAAGGATTATGATACATACAAGTATTACTCGATGACCTGAAGAATGAGAAGAAGTAACAAGCTACAATGACGACATCATCCTTCCTCACTACACGAAATCAGGGAATTTGTAACGCTCGATTTTGTAACGGATATTTTTTAAGTAACGTCGTATCGACATTGGTAACTTTGTAACGTTGGATAATCGTTGCAATAATTGGTATCTGTTACAGAGTTTCGGGAGGGTTGTGGGTAATTAACTTCGTATCCTCAACTTAAATTGGAAAGTTACATTTTTACCCTCCATTACTACTATTAGCGCCTCTATTACTACTATCAGCTCCCAATTTCATCTCACACTCAAGGGCTACCGAGCCTCCCAACGATTCTGGATTTTTTCTCCAACATTTTTTCCCCATTATAACTCTTCATTTTAATTACCGAAAATCAGAAAACAAAATTAAAATCATCTGAAATTAGTTTTTCATTTAATATGTTTCTGAAAATTAGAATAAGAATCAGTTGGGAGGTATATAAACAACTTAATGTGTTGATAGAAAAACGGTTGAGACATTACTACATCATATCTTTCACCTCTATTTATTTCACATCTCACCGACTTCTTGGTATATCCCTGCAGCCCCCATAGATTTCACCAGAAAATTCATCAGATTCAATTTGAGATTCAGTTGCAGGAAACTTCATCAACAAAATTGATTCAACCGATTCTTCCATGAATCGTCGATTTCATTAAAGATTTAAGCTTAATCGAGTTATCACAGAAGGATTGAGTTTGATTAAGATTTCTGAATCTATCGATTCTCCTGGGTTATCTTCAGCTAATTATTAAGGTATTTATTTTATTTTTTTCTTAATCGACAGTTTTTCAATATTTGGGGTTTATTAGTTTTAGAAATTGAGGATTATAGATGTTGTTGTGAATTGTATTCCATTGCGGTGTGTTGATAAATCTGTGACATTTTTAGGTTTAGTTGATAAACTTAGGTTACTAAGAGATAGTACTTTACTTGTTTGTAGGATGTCAAATTTTGTGGATAAATATTGGATGCGTATAACAGACAATTATAGCCTAGAGTACAGAAAAGGGGTTAGAAAATTCATTGACTTTGCAGTGGAAAATGGTACTTGTGCAAAAACATATGCTAACCCTTGTAGGAAGTGTGAAAATAGACATCAACGTGGATTCTCGATTGTTAGGACCCATCTGTATGAGCATGGTGTCGACAAGACATACACCACATGGAGCTTACATGATGAGAGAAAGGATGGTGCTTCAACAAGTCATTCTAAGGGGAAGGGCGTAGTCGAAGAAATGTCTGATAAGCAATCAGATTGTTTGAATTTGAATGATTTTATTGACTCTTCCTTTGGTATTCATCATGACCATTATGGAACACAAACTGGAGAATCACCCTTAGAAGATCCAGATGTCGAGAAGCATTATAATAGCTACAGAACGTTAGCGGCAGAGAAGTTATACCCTTCATGTGAAGAAAATCTCACAATCGTCTCTACTATGGTAGAACTTCATAACGTGAAGAAAACTTATAAAATTTCGGGTAACTGTGTCAACAGTTTGTTGAATTTTTTAAGAGAGTGGCTTCTGAAACCTAACAAGTTTCCCAAAAACTATGATGCTATGAGGTCAATGCTTAAGGATCTGGAGATGAAAGCAAAGGCTATTCATGCTTGTGAGAATCATTGTATTCTGTATTACGAGGAGAATGAGGATTCAATAGAGTGTCTGGTATGACAAACTCCGAGGTTTAAGTTGAAAGCTACCAAAGATGGTCCTGTGGTGACAAATGAACCTTGCAAAGTGCTGAGATACTTTTCTGTAGACGAAAAACTAAAGAAAATGTATTTTCTACCTTGGATATCAGACGCAATGTTGTGGCACGATCGAGCGCAAGTTTCATCTGAATATATGTGTCATCCAATCAATTCATCTCAGTGGGAACAAATGAAACTGAAGTTTCCGTTGTTTTCCGCGGAAGGAAGAAATGTTTGGCTTGGGATATCATCAAATGGGTTTAATCCTCATAGTGTACAGACTTTGAGTTGGATTTGTTGGCATGTGATCCTTGCGGTTTATAATCTTCCGCCTTCTATGTGTATGAAGTCTGAATTCCAAATGATGACTCTGTTGATACCTGGGCGTAAGTCAGCGGGTCTAGACATTGATATTTTTTTTGCGGCCGCTGGTCAACACGCTAAAAAAACTTTGGAATCAAGGTGTACAAGCTTTTGATTCTTTGAAAATGGAGTATTTTACTCTGAAAGCAACTCTGATGTTTGGCATTCATGACTTGCCTACTCAAGGTGTTTTAAGTGGATGTACCACTCATGGCTATTGTGCGCGTGTTTGCTGCGCAGAAAAAACTCGAAGTACTCATCTAGGTTACGACAGCAAGATTGTGTATACTAACTATCGTATATTCCTTAAGTCAAGGCACCCATTTAGGTATGAGACTATTTTGGGATTAGAGACATAGGAGCATAAAAGTGCACCGCTGAGACTAACAGGAGCATAGTCGCTTGAGAAGTTGGTCGATGTTCATTACGAACCTGGTAAGTTAGTGGTCCGCAAGATAGGTAAATGAAAGAGATATCAGTCTGATGAAGAGGAAGGTGATTATGAGCTTGTCACAGGTGCTTTCTTCAAGAAGGGTATTCTTTGGGAACTTGAGTCGTATTGTGCCTTGACTATACAACATTGTGTCGACGTGATGCACACGAAAAAGAACGTCATGGAACACATTATCTACACTATCTTTGATAAGGATAATAAGGCTATTGTTGCATGGAATAATCGTGACAAATTGAAGGAGAATAAACTACACTGTGGAGAGTGGAAAGAGAAGAAAACAAAGAAAGGAGTAGAGATGGTTCCATTGTTTGTTTTGAGCAAAAAAAGAGAAAACCGATTTTTGTCAGATTCTTAAAGATCTGAAAGTTCCCACAGGCTTGTCGTCGAATATAAGTAGCAATGTCAATATGGAGCAATTGAACTTGAGCAGCTTGAAGTCACATGACTACCATGTGATTATGGGGTACTTATTACATGTTATGCTTCAACATGCCTTTCCAGGAGAGAAAGACTTGCGTACTGCGCTTCAACAAGTCAGTTTGTATTTTAGAATTTTGTGCTCAAAGGTGGTTAGTAGAGAGTATTTGAACCAGGCTAAGTGGATGATTGCAGAGGCCATGTGTGTGCTCGAAAAGTATTTCCCGGCTGGATTTTTTGATAAAAGCGTGCACAACATGGTTCATTTGGCTGATGAGGCCTTAATTTGTGGACCTGTTAGGTATCGATGGATGTACCCATTCGAAAGGTGAATTGCTATTTTACCATTTGTCCTTTATTTTTATTTATTTTTGTTGTTTTTGTACTGAAATTTACACGTACATATTGAATCAGGGCAATGAAGGAGTGCAAAAACATCCCAAATAACAGCAGATACATTGAAGGGTCAATTAAGAAGTCGACTGAAATGGATGACTGTATTAGATTTTCCATGGAGCACATGAAAATACCAATCAAGGAGGTCACAAAGCAAATTTGGAGCCATTCTTAAAGATGAACATGAATTCAGCGATGTGGGTTCTCTGCTTGATGAAAAGCCGGTTCAAGTGAGCCCTATTCAGTGGATGCAGATACGTCTGTGGGTAATTTTTCGGAATGATCCAGAAGGTCTCGATGTTTATTACAGGTATTGGTTGGTCGTGTTTTGTTTGTATGTGGATAATGGGTTATTCTATTTAGATTTTAATACTATGTATGCTAAATGTAGGGATTATTGCGAGAACTGTGAAGCTGATGGGGTTACAATGGAGGAAGTCGAGATGCAAACCAAGTTCCTTAGTTGGTTGTATGAAAAGGTTTGCATTGGCGCTCCTATTTGTTAGCATAATAATGATGCAGTATGCTGATGTGCTGATTTTCTTTTCGCTTTCATAGCTTAAATCAGAAGACAAAATAGATATAAATTTGTGGCGTTACGTTAGAGGTCCAGTGTTTCAGAAAGAGTACAAAAGATACCGTGTGAATGGATTTAGTTTTTGTTCCCAAGCAAACCAGGAAAAGGCTAAGACCCAAGATAGTGGTGTCACCGTGGTTGCACGACCACTTTCAGGAGCTCGAAAGGGGACAAAAGACCGGTTACTAACCTAACCCGGTGGTATGGGGTGATCAGAAAAATCCTAGAGTTGAACCATGGTACATTTAAAGAAACTGTCTTCTACTGTGATTTGGTGAAGGTAGAGAATGGAACAAAGATCTGTCAGGATTCAGATTTTCCTTTGGTAAATCTTTCAAGATTGAAAAGCCATACCAATATTTCGGACGAGCCCGTGATTCTCGCCGAAGAGGCTGCCCAAGTTTTCTACTCCAGAGACGTGAAACATCCAGATTGGTGGGTTGCTATTCATACGCCGAGAAGAATGACTACAGATGTGGACAAAGCAGAGATACCATGTCGCGACAGTTTTCAAGATATTTTACAAGAGGAACCACATCTACATAAATTGCTGGAGCAAAAGCGTCTCCCTAGATCAAAGAAATGAAAAATCTCCGTCTACGTAAATGCGATCAGTAAGTTTCCTTTATAATGCTGGTCATGAATGTATGCAGATTCCAATTGCAAGATACTTTGCATTTGATCAGATTAATGCTGGTCTTGAATAACAATTTGTTATTTTTTTCACCCCCCCCCCATTTTTACATATATTTGCTTAGAGATCCCTGTGTAAGTTATTTTATTATTTCCGCCCCACTTTTTAGCTTCCCTATAAGTTAGAAGATGTTGCTTCCACCCAACATCTCCTTTTATCACTACCAAACAAACACTCCCTTTCCCAGCAAAATCATCTTATTTGGGAAAGTAGTTTATGTTTTCTACTCAAAGACAAAAAGCCAGCAGTTATTAGTTGCTCTTCAATAGTTCAGAAGCTGAAGTAAGTGGGAAAACAACATCAAAATCATCTTCAATTTTAGCTGCTTCGGAATCTTTGAATAAACCATACTCTTCAATCTTCATCTACACAGGTATGGGTTGGTATTCTTTTAAGTGTTGTTTTTCTTCATCTCCTCTGCATGATTGCATAAAAATGGATTCTTTTTTTAATGATCCTTTTTTCTTTGTTGCAAAGAGAATGCAGAGAAGTGTAATATCACCTAATGTATTATTTTAATTTTTTTTGTTACTCTGTTTTGTGGTACACTATCTAGTGGGAACAATTTGTTTGTGTTGGTGGTGTGTGATTGATTTAAGAATTAAGTGTAATCATGATATGGGTTTTGTTTGAATTACATTATTCTACTATGCAAATGTGTTTGATTTAAGTTTCGTGGTGGTTGTTAACTTTTTTTTCTTCTAGGGTTTGATCTGTTTTTTGAGTGAAAATGCAGATTGTTTCTGTTGTTGTTTATAGATTTGATCTGTTTTTGAATGAAAATGCAAATTATTGTCTCCCTTGCAATGTATTTGGTTATGTTTAACAGCAAAGTAATTGTTTTACAACAATACTTTTTATACATTGTTGTATGGCATCAAGGAGGAGTTGCAGTCCTGATTCGTCACATGAGAGGAAGAGAGACATGAAAGGAAAGAAGCCTAAGGTATGTTATTTGAATGATGAACCAGAGGCAGGAAGCTCTAAGGATCCTCTTACCGAGTCTTATAAACTGATTGATCTCATGACCCCTGAACAGTTGAAACAGATCCAGAAGCGTGTGAACAACTTCGTCACATGTCATGAAATAAGGCTCAAAGTTAAAGAGGACTACGCGGCACGCCGGAGGAAGTTTGTTGAAGAAGCTTCTATGCAAGAGGAGTATGACAAGTTCAGAGACGGACAGTTTCGTCGTGCACATGTATTACTTGCAGCAAGTATGCCGCGATATCCTCCACAAGTAGATTTGCTGGTTTCTGATGTTGAATCAAAGGCTGAACCAGATTGGGAACCTTTTTAGCATGTGCCTGAGCCATACTCACCAGATGATGAGGTAGAACAGATCGCGCAGGCTGATCTGGAGGAAAAAATAGAAGCAGACAATTGGAATGACTTTCTCATGGGGCCTGTTGTTAGAGCATTTCTCGGTCGAACTCGCATGCGTTGCTATCTCAATCATGTTTGTCAATGTTAGTGATCAAAACTATAAGTCTTGAAATTTAGTCTACTATAGCTAAGTCTCGGACTAGGATAGAAAGTATAGTTGAGCTCAAGAACTCCATGGGAATCATCATACAAGACGAAGGACTACTCAAGGAACTGGTGGATCTTCATTGACTAAAATCTATGTGGAGACTTGAACTTATCTATCACTCAAAAGTCTATCTACTCTATCTCCTATTTTGAGACAAAAGTCATTTTGCTGTATAGACTTTGATTATACACATTTTCTATTTCGAGCCGAGTTTAACTCGCCTATCTATTTCTCAAAATATGTGTTGGTAAGCTTTTGCTTTGGCCAAGTTCATCTTTACCTAGTGACGAAAGTCATGACACGTTTCAATCACTTTGAAAATTGCTTACTTTGACGAAATGTCCTCTAAGAATGTTTCAATGATTGAAATGAGATTTTAGATCATATAACCAATGATGGATATAAGCATTGTGTGGCAACACATACATGTATAAGTCCTTTTTCCTTGAACCGAAGTTTGCGAACTTTGTTGATCAAGAGAACCGGAACAAGAGTCGTGAACTCAATCCGCGAACCCAGTCCACGAACTGGCGGAAGTTCTCGACCCGAGAAAATGTGCTAGAGTTTGATAACTCCTTCAGGAAACTTAAGTCCGCGAACTAAGTCTGCGAACTTAAGTTGGTTATATCTAAAGACGATTGTTTGTGAACTTATTTATATTAACTAAGGAATGCTAAAAGCAAACCGTGGATATATAGTTCATGAACCGATTCGAGTGAATCAAATCGTTTTTGCTTCGATTGTGTCTTGTGTAGTTACATAAGATTTCCTTGCAATTGAACAACTCTCTAACTAGTTCATTTGAGTCATTTGAACTAGTTATGGTGAAGAAGAACATGGTTGATATGAAAGTGCTCATATGGCTAACCATTTGGTTAACTATTGTTGAACCAACAAATGTTCATGTTTGGGTATGGTTACATTAACCCAAAATAGTACATTTCATTTGTGTGTAACAAGATAAGTTTTCGATCCAACGGTTGAAATATATTAGCTTGAATCTAATCAGGTTTTCATTTAACGGTGAATATTAAATGCTTTGCTACCAAGCTAACATTGATTGCAAACCCTGATTTGAAAGACTATATAAGGGAGAACTCTAGCAACTGGGAAACCTAAACACCACACCTTCCGTGTGATACTAGTTGTATTAGCTAGAGTCGATTCTCCTTTAACCTTAGGTTTCTTCTTGAAAACCAGGTTAATGACTTAAAGACTTCATTGGGATTGTGAAGCCAGACCGATACTACTTTCTCGTAGTTGTGTGATCTGATCTTGCTGATTCTATAGTTTTGAGTACAATCGTAATGATTGGCTTGAGATTTATATCTCCGATAGGCAAGATAGAAAAGTAGTCACAAACATCTTCGTCTCATCGTTTGTGATTCCACAATATCTTCTTTCGCCGCGTCGATTAAGATTATTGTGAGGTGATTGATAATACTAGGCTGTTCTTCGGGAATATAAGTCCGGGTTATCAATTGGTTCTTGTTCACCTTGATTTATCAAAAGACGGAACAAAACTTGTAGGTATTTTTGTGGGAGAAAGATTTATCTATTCCATAGACTTTTCTGTGTGATACAGATTTGTTTATTAAAGTCTTCGACTTTGGGTCGTAGCAACTCTTAGTTGTGGGTGAGATCATCTAAGGGAATCAAGTGCGTAGTATCCTGCTGGGATCAGAGACATAAGGAGCGCAATTGTACCTTGAATCAATGTGAGATTGATTGGGGTTCAACTACAGTCCAGACCGAAGTTAGTTTGTAGTAGGCTAGTGTCTGTAGTGGCTTAATACAGTGTGGTGTTCAATGTGGACTAGGTCCCGGGGGTTTTCTGCATTTGTAGTTTCCTCGTTAACAAAATTCTGGTGTCTGTCTTATTTCTATTCCGCATTATATTTTGAGGTTGTGCGTTTGAATCAATCAATTGGAAATCCAACCTTTGGTTGTTGATTGAAATTGGTTGATCCTTAAACATTGGTCTCTGGTACCGTTCAAGTGATTTCTCTTATATTCAATTAGACTCGCAGATTTCTATTTGCTTGAGAAAGAATTGAATCAAGTAAGAGAAATAAAACTCTTTGATATACTTTATTAAGATTGAGTCTAATTGATTCTCTTGAAAGTATATTGGAGTTTGTCCATACAGATTGCTAAGCGAAATATTGGGTGTGGTTGTTGTACCCCCTCTTTTTCACCTGTTGATCCAGTGGAGGAGAAGTATGCTCAAGCACTAGTGGATGCTGAAGATAACGACGATGATGATGATGAAGACTATGAGGAAGATGAGACAAGTGAATTCATTGACGAAGATGAAGATGAGGAAGAAGAGGAAGATGAAGATGAAGATGAAGAAGATGAATCCGAGGAATATAATGGATATGACTTGTATGAGGAAGATTCTACAGATGATGATGATGAATGAGGATGATGGATTATCAGATTGTTCTAATTGCTGATGGATGAACTAACTTTTTGCGGGTATGTTTTGGTATATATAATATACTTAGTGGTGATACCTAGGTGTATATTTTTTGGTATATGGTTAACAAAACAGAACAATTGCTATGTTGATGATACGACGACAGTATATTTTTTGTTCAGCGATCGCTATGTGGATGTGATCTCTGTTTTTCTATTTTCCTGTAGCACACCCTTTGAAGACATTTTGTGTGTGTTGTGTAAAACATATATATATATATATATATATTATATACATGTGTATGTATGTGTGATTGTGATTGTTAAAAATGGAATGGACCTGTTCTGTCAGGGGTATTTTCGTAAATTTGTAATCAAGACAAATTTTATGCGCTTGTTCCGCCATGGGTATTTTCTTAAATTTGAAATCAAGGAAAATTTTATGCGGTTGTTTCGGTAGGGGTATTTTCGTAATTTTTGGTAATCTTGCAACCTAAGTTTCATAGTAGGTTGCAGTTTCATCGAATCAGATATTTGACACCTCAAACCTCGCCTGGACGAGCACATTGGGTTTGTATATGGTAATCTTGCAACCTGAGCTCAATAATAGGTTGCAGTTTCATCGAATCTGATATATTTGACACCTCAAGCCTCACCTGGACGAGAACATCGGGTCTGTATACGGTAATCTTGCAACCTGAGTTTAATAATAGGTTGCAGTTTCATCCAGTCTGATATATTTGACACCTCAAACCTCACCTGGACAAGAACATCGGGTCTGTATACGTTAATCTTGCAACCTGAGTTCAATAATAGGTTGCAGTTTCATCCAATATGATATATTTGACACCTCAAACCTCACCTGGACGAGAACATCGGGTCTGTATACGGTAATCTTGCAACCTAAGTTCAATAATAGGTTGCGGTTTCATCCAATCGATATATTTGACATCTCAAACCTCACTGGACGAGAACATCGGGTTCAGATATCGGTAATCTTGCAACCCGAGTTCAATAATAGGTTGCGGTTTCATCCAGTCTGATATATTTGACACCTCAAACCTCACCTGGACGAGAACATCGGGTCTGTATACGGTAATCTTGCAACCCGAGTTCAATAATAATTTGCAGTTTCATCCAATCTGATATAATTTGACACCTCAAACCTCACCTGGACGAGAACATCGGGTATGTATATGGTAATCTTGCAACATGAGTTCAATAATAGGTTGCAGTTTCATCCTATCTGATATATTTTGACACCTCAAACCTCACCTAGACGAGAATATCGGGTCTGTATATGGTAATCTTGAAACCTGAGTTCAATAATAAGTTGTCGTTTCATCTAGTCTGATATATTTCACACCTCAAACCTCACCTGGACGAGAACATCGGGTTTGTATACGGTAATCTTGCAACCCGAGTTCAATAATAGGTTGCGGTTTCATCCAATCTGATATATTTGACACCTCAAACCTCACATGGACGAGAACATCGGGTCTGTATACGGTAATCTTGCAACCTGATTTCAATAATTGGTTGCGGTTTCATCCAATCTGATATATTTGTCACCTCAAACCTCACCTGGACGAGAGCATCGGGTCTGTATATGATAATCTTGCAACCCGAGTTCAATAATAGGTTGCGGTTTCATCCAGTCTGATATATTTGACACCTCAAACCTCACCTGGACGAGAACATCGGGTCTGTATAAGGTAATCTTGCAACTTGAGTTCAATAATAGGTTGCGGTTTCATCCAATCTGATATATTTGACAACTCAAACCTCACCTGGACGAGAACATCGGGTATGTATATGGTAATCTTGCAAACTTAGTATGCCTTGTTTTGTTTCTGATATGTGTTTGACCACAAATTTGACCAACTTGACCACAAATTTGACCAACTTGACCACAATTTTGACCAACTTTACCTCGATCCGGACGCCTTTGACCTAGATAATTTGAGAGAAAAGAAAATCTCTCCTCTATTATTGTACTCTTCTCTCTTGTCCGAAAAAGTAAGGTTTCAATTTTGGGTCTCAAATTTCGTTCCCTCTCAAATCCCCACTCTGATACATCTTTTAGATTTCAATTCCCTCTCAAATTTGAGAAACCTTTTCTAATTCCCTCTCAAATTTGAGAAACCCTTTCTTATTCCCTCTCAAATTTCATTTCCCCCCTTCTCAAATTTTCAGAATGATTTCAAATCTAGCCCTTCTCTATAAACAAAAGGAGATGAAGATCTTAATTTCTTTCCCTTCATTGTCACCATCCTCCTTCGCGATTCTCACTTATACCCCTTTCTTCTTCCGTGCCTCTTACCTCGCATACATCTCTGTACCTCGTTCGTTCTCCAGAGGTAATCTATGTAGCCTTTACTTTCGAATATATATTTCAAATTAGGGTTTATTTTTTGTTGGTTGGTATCTCCTTCATAGATTTACTTGTATGTTGTTATTTACTGCTTTGTAATTCTTGGTATTTGGTTGTTATCTATTTCCATAGATTACAACCAAACTCAGGGTTTCTACATGGTTATGAAGTTTTTCTTCATAGGTTGTTGTTATTACTTTAAAATTATACCTTTGTTGGTTTTAATCTCCTTCCATAGATTTCAACCAGAATTTGGGGTTTTGTATTTTCGTTCACAGCTAGGTTTGCTCTCATTTTAGTTCAAATGCCTAATATGTTGTTTGTTGTTTGGTATGAAGATGTTATCAAGTCAGGATTCTCATTCTTCAGATCATGTTTTGTCTACCAATGAAACTGGTTCTGCATCTGATGTTCGTAGTACTCCATCTGATGGTGGTTATGAAAATGGTTCTCTATCTCATAATGAATCAATCTGATTCTGACTTGGAGGAGACACAACTTCCACCCAAACTCTTGGTGGAAATAAATAAATGTGGAAGACCATTTGGCGAATATGCATCAAAGTTTGCAACTCGTGCAGGGGAACTCATTCGAGTTCACTATCCAATTGACTACAAAGACTGGAGGCTCATTCCTGCAGCCTTCAAGGACCAAGTCTGGAACCTGCTCATGGTAACTTATTATCTATTATGCATTTTATTCTATGGTTTGTTCCACTTATACATATCAGTGTTTATAGACCAACTACCTAGTTATTGTTTATGGCTGACAAAAATACTTCTTCGTTTCGGGACAAATTTTGTTTCGCATATGATGAGTCTCTTGTCAGGCCATTTGTCCAAAAAATATTTCCCCAAAAGTTTCATTCATTCAAATGGGAGTTACGCCTTAACATTCTGAAAATTCTTGAGACTCGAAAATAGATGGATGCAGCATGCCCTTATGGTATTAATGATGGTGTTTGGAAATGATTTGTGCATAATGAGTACCAGCCTGGCATGCAGGAGAAGTATGCTAGATATGCTGAGAACCAGCGGAAGAGAAGGATTCGACATTGTTTTGGTAGACTCTCCCATGCCAACAAATCCTACAAAGTTGTAAGTACTTTCTAACCTAGTGGTCTTAACATTAAATTCTCAAACTATTTTACTTGGACAACCCTTACTAACCATATTGATTGTACAAGCCAAAAAAGAAGGTAGGGTTATTGAGTGTCGTGGTGAGAGCTGGATGCTGGCTCATGTAGGGAAAAATAGAGTTGTACATCCAAGTGCAGTTGAAGCGTATGTGAGTATTGGACCATCATATGTTGTTTAGAGTTCAAATAAATTTAATTGCTTACAGTTTGGTTCTTTTGGATTTCAGGAAAAAGTGAAGGCTGCCGTAGAAAAGAGAAAGGTTGAATCTGAAGCTGGTTTTGAGGTTGTTGTAGATATTACCAATGATCTAGTTACTGAAGTTTTTGGTGATGAATCTAATTGAAGTTATTGTCGAGTCTTTTCATCGACTGTTACCAAGAAGCAAGCAATATAAGGAAAATTTGGTTCTTCAATAGCCGCGAGTGCAAAAGCAAATTCATTTACTCCAGCTGGTAATGAAGGTAGGATGGACAGGATCCAAGAGGAGTTAAGTGTTCTCTCAAAGGTGAGCTTCAATCTGTAATTCATTTACGTCCTTAATTTTTATAGTTAGAGATTATAATTTTTTTAATCAACTATTGAATTGAATGGGTTGGTTTTGGTTATAGGCTGTTTTCAGTTTCATGGCAAGCCAACAAAACAATGCCAATTGTCAAAGCAGAGCACAAGTCCCTGATATCCATTATCCGGTCGTTCAACGTGCTGCTGCTGCTAATACTATACCTGTTGAAGAAGAGCCTCAAGTTCGTCTTGTTAACATAAAAAGGGAGACAGTCTCAACAGGTTATGTGGATACCGGCTTGCGTGGAGAAATCTGTCACGGGGTGAGTGTTAATCATGACGAGAGGAAGGTATGCATTGAGGGTGTTCTTGATGTGCACTATCCTGTAACCGATGCTCCTTAAGGCCCGGACAAATGCTTCACATTGGATGATTATGTATGAGATGGATTTTTAATATGGCCTGCAAATAGGTTGGTCTTGCAACCAGTAGATTAAGCAGTTTGGAACTTATCTTTTGGTGCAGCTTTCCTTACTTTTTATACATATGTTGCTGCTTATATTTTGTTGTGTTATTTTGATTTAGTCACTCTTTAGTTAAAGTGTAACTCTAAAAGCTTCTTAAGTCTTGCCTGCAAATTGGTTGGTCCTGCAAGATCTAGACTAAGCAGTTTGAAACATAGTTTTTTGTGCAGCTTTCCTTACGCTAATATATACATACTGCTGCTTATATTTTGTGGAGTCTTTTTTCACTCTCTAGCTAGAGTGTACCCCAGAAAAGTTCCTTTCAATTTTCCGTCACTTTAAACATTTCTTAAAAATACACTTCTCCGAGTGTATCGGGTTGTACTCCTTTGTGTATTTCTATATATGGATGTCTTTTATTTACTTGCTTTTATTCTCTCCCCCCCCCTTTTTAACTCCGCCATTTTAAATGCCGGTCCCTAGCCCGGGTAAAGGAGGAGGGAAGAGGGGCAACCTTGTATCCTCTTCTGATATTTCATATCGTTTTTTTGTCTGTTTTCAGGAACTTTGGTGTGGACAAGAATGTTGATACAGAAGTTTATCAGTTGTGTTTATTTCATATATGAAAATCCCATGAGCAGGGGATACCACAAGTTGCCTTTTTAATCTCAGGTTTGTTACCCATACCTATTATGATCTCTTCAAATATGTCATTTGCTTATTCAGCTACCATGCATCTGATCGATAATTATTTGTTTTGCAAGGTTTCATGGATTTTAACACCCAAAGCTGGTAATTACCTAGTATGGAAAAAGTTGGAAAGTTATTTTAATCTCAGGTTTGTTTTATTACCTATTATGATCTATTCAAGCTACATCTATTCATTCTTTTCAAGTATGTGTGTTATATGATTTCTGCCAAAAGGTAGAACTTACTACTATCGAGTTTTCAGAGTGGAGATGTTATAGTCGTTAGGTTTGCTGTAATTGAAGGAGATAAATGCAGCTAACCTGACGAGCAAAACATTCTCCTCTCTAATTTTACTAGTGACTGAACTATTATAATTATTAGTTTCCTTGTTATCATTCGCTACCTCCGGCTGATACACTTACATGCTACAATTCTTTCTTTTTTTTTGAGGTTTCACTGATGCTAATACCTAAAGCTGGAGAATACCTACTGCAGAGAGTTGACAAGTTTGTAATCTCAGGTTTGTTTGCTTTACCTATTGTGATCCCTTTGAGTATGTGTTTCACATGATTCCTGCCAAAAGGTACAACTTACCATCGTAATTACAGTTGTTGGGTAAACTCTTGACATATTAGAGTTTCTTGCATTACTTACTGAAAATTTGGTTGAATGATGATACCATTATCTTTGTTTTTCGAGAATTCATTGATGCGAACACCTTAAGCGGATCAGTCCCACTGTGTGGGGGTCAATCATGAAGCTGGTTAAACAAGCGAGACAGTGTTGGCCTTGCAAAGCTGTACCAAGCGAGGGAAAGAACTTGTACCAAGCGAGACATTCTTTTCTCTACTTCTATTAATTGGTGAGTAAAGTCTTGCTATATCAGTGCATTGTTTGTTGTCATCTTAATTTAACATATGAAACCATGTATATAAATTCCACAGTGACATGTCCTGTCAAATATAAACTTTTGATGCTTAGGTTGCCATGTTCATATAAAAAAAGTGAAAATGTATGCATTAGAAACTTGCTTATATTAGAAACTGCTGAAACACACAACCTTGTCATTTTCTTATAACATAGGGAACCATGTATGTTTTTTTGCCTCAAGCAGTTGTTTCACTTACATATACTTAGGTATCTGAATGAATGATGAGACAAATCTTGGTTCAATTGGTTGGTCTATAATGAGAATGTATGTATTGCAAAATGACAATGAACATGTAAATAGTGAATTTCCGAAATTACTGAATGAATCTTTCTCTCCTATGAGAGTTGTTTCTAATTTGAGTTTCTGTTTCATTTTTGTTGTTTTGTCAAGATACTGGAATCGATGGCAATAACTGATGCCATGAGATGGTTAAGGCTACTCTAATGTCAAAGGACGACTTCTTTTGGCTTTCATGAACAACTTTTTTTCAGCTAAGGTATAATGCAGAACAACACTTTTATATTTAGAAACTGCTGAAAAACACAACCCTTGTCATTTGATTATAACCATATAGGGAACCATGTAATTTTTTAGGCTTAAGCAGTTCTTTCAATGTAAGAATGACAATTATATATACTTGCGTATGTGAATGAATTAGGAGACAAACCTTGGTTCAATTGGTTGTTGTATGGATTTGTGAATGAATGAATTCCTTATGCTGCTAGAATGATAATGTATGTATCGTGGAATGAGAAATGAATAATGGGTTTCGATTCAAGATCGCAGTTGAAATGAATTGCAGTGCAGCTTCAGAAACTAATTATATTGCAGCTTGAGAAATGGATTGCATTGCAGGGTCCAATTATGGGAGCTTATTTATAACAGTAAAACAACGTTTTTTTTTTTTTAAAACTATTTTTTTTTACCAACGTCGAATCAACGTTATAAAATCTGTTAGTAATTAGCACACCTGGAAAATTCATTACTGTTACAATCAATCGTCAACGTCTAAAGTCGTTAGTCTATATGTTACAAGCGATAGACACGTGGGAGATCATAAATGTTACAGTCAGCTGTTACGATTCGAATCGTTATAGCAAGCTGTTATATCCAAAATATTACAATCAAACATCAACGTTTGAAGCCGTTACTTTAGACGTTAGAAACGATTGGCACGTGTCGTACGGTAGCCGTTACACTGCGCTATCACGGTTTTAAATCGTTACAATAACTGTTAAATCCAATCTGTTATAATCAACTAAACAATAATTAAAATCATTGATGTAGTTGTTACAAGGAAGGACGGGTGGAAATAAGTCAACTGTTACACATAAAGTCGTCGTTACAGTATCTGTTACACCGAACTGTTATAGTCTAACCGTTACGATCTGCACAATAACGGCTATCTGTTACAATAAAATGACATCAGATAAATCTTGTGCTGACTAGATAACCGTTGATGTATTTATTCCAACTAATGAAACCGTTATTTAATAAAATTTTATTGTAACGAAAACAACCGTTGATAAATTATTGTAACACTAATAATAACGACACTTTTCCAACGTTTTTTTGACGTTACAATATATAGATACTAACGTTTTTTCGACATTACAAATTCCCTAATTTCGTGTAGTGCCTCTTGAGGCTAGTAATATTGACTTGAACTGTTTCATTCCTAACGTATCTTTTAAGTCGTGTTATATTGAAAACATAAATGCGAAGCTATGAATGATTATACTCTAGTAGTGAGACATGATCACATGATCATAGTGTTAAGGAATAAGGATACGAAGTATAACGCTTATCTTTTGAACTTCGTATATATGACATCGACATAATCGTATGAATGTTATTGTGATTATGTTTATGGGTAAAGGTGAAGATTTCGTCATAGGAAACAATGTTTACATTTGTTTAAAGGAAGTACATTCATGAACTTGTTTTATGAATCGAAAGGGAAATCGCTAGGCTTATTGGTATTGTTATTCATTGCATATCTTGGATTACCAATATGTGTGAGTTAGTAGAACCGATTATAACTTGTTATGTATCTTGGTATAACTAATCACGATTCGACTTATGATTAATTAATTAGTGTAACCGATCCTAAGTAATCACCTGATATGGTATGATCGATATTTGTAATTGGTGTGACCGATCCTAGTAATTGGTGTGACCGATCACAAAAGTATTGTGTAATCGATCCTTGTAATTGGTTTAACCGGTCCTAGTAATTGGTGTAACCGGTCCTAGTAACTTGTGTAACCGATCACAAGCAATACCATGAGTATATGGTAATCGGTCCTGGTAATTTACGTAAATGATCTTGGTAACTGGCGTGACCGATCCTGGTAACTTGTATGTTCGATCACAAGTAATCCATATTGAGGTAGAACCGATCCTTGTGATTTTTAGAACCGATTGAACCATGATTGTGATTTGATATTCGATCAATCACATAGTTGTCTTAGAATACACTTGAACCAATTCTAAACTTATTTGGAAGTGTGGTATAATCGATTCCAAGATTGTAAATATGAAAGAGGATTTACAAAGAAAAGATGCCAACATACTTTGAACACGAACAGTAACTCTTATCTTTTATTGTTCAAAGTTATTCCTTAATTACTCAAGGAGATCCCGGTCCGAAATAAATTAAGAATCTTTTAATTAAGGCTGTTAGTTTTATATGCTTTAATTACCAGTAATTATATGCATATCTCTAGAAAATAAAAATTGGTAATGTGAATTTACTAATTGGATATTTTCTATTGAGAGATTTCGAAAAATATTGTACAAGGCATTTCCAGGAATTATGAAAACCGATTTGGGCATTTATTGCATATCTTAGGAATATTCGCTTTTGGAAATTCCTTGGTGTCCAAATATCCTTGGTCTATAAATACCTAAGTTTGTATTTCTAGCAAACCATCCTAAGAGCCATGCAAACTTCATCTTTCTTGTTGTTTCTGGTGGAGTTGTCTATCCGGAGAGGAAAGTACCCTAATTAGGCGAAATCTCTTACGACCGCTCGTTTAAAGACTTCTGTGGAATCAAGAAGCTCTACGATTACCGTTGGTGGCAAACTAAATAATTGAAGTTTATTAGTTTTCGATTGATTTGATTGACTAATGGTTGTTGAACTTTGATTGCGCCTAGTTTGTTTATTCTTGGGAACCTTCTTTTCTGATATAAGATTCACTCAAACTAGATCGAAGTGTCGACGTGATATTTAGAACTGTTTGTAGATCTAACGACATCTTGTGATAATCCACTATTAACAGACTCCGTTCTGTGTGTTTGTTGATGGTGGTTTTCAGTTCAGGGTCAAAGCCGTAAAACCCTATTTTTAGTGTTGTAATCCTGCAAAGGAATAAAGGCCATTCGAAAGTAACGAGTGCTCAAACCTCTTTACTTATACATGTATTGAACAACTCAGTATATATATTAAATTCATTCAGAATGGTGCGCATAGTAGCAATCCCAAATATTCTGTGAATTCTATTTTATGCCAGCATTATTACTAATGCATGATTCGCCTGGTATTGTTCCATGCTATGTTCCCAGCCGAACTCTCAATACTGACATGACATGACGATCAATGTTCACTCTCAGCAGAGTACATGAATCACCCGAAGTGCTAGTATTGGGATCTGCACAGAAATACTCATACAAGCTACATCTCTCTCTCTCTCTCTCTGACAAAGAGATCAACGCGTTCACACACTTTTTAATTAAAGTTAACGTGATGGAACACATATTTATTCCTCAAAGAAAATCTAGAATGTCAATTTCAGTCTCAAAATAATCAAAACCACACAATTTGGCCGCACGATCCAACAAGCATAGCCTACTCCTAGAAGAAATAGGCAATCATCGAGATAACCGTCGGTGGGCCCACTAATACCTCGATCGGTCGGACTCCATCTAACACGCTTCAACGTCATCGAACGCCCACCCCAAACATGGGTGATCGCGTTGTTGAAGAGGAGAGCTCGAACGACCTAGACCGGCCAAAACGGTATCAGAAACATCACAACCGTCCAATTTCGCCAGCCTAGTTGGACGGCTTAGATTTTCCTACAAACGATTAAGGAAGTACCGGCATGTTCATTGGCGGCTCAAATTTCCCCTTTGTCAATCGACCTGCCCACGGTAAGCCTATGGGGCGTTCAATCGTTTGCCCAAACTAGAGAAAACACGCTATGAAAAAACCCTAAGTTTTGGGTTGCGGCAATGTATTAGTGTCGCAAATTAATCACAATCGTCCAACTTAGCCAGCCTAGTTGGACGGCTTAGATCATGTTTTGGACGATCAAGGA
The DNA here is from genome assembly GCA_023531295.1 of Papaver armeniacum. Classification (NCBI taxonomy): domain Eukaryota; kingdom Viridiplantae; phylum Streptophyta; class Magnoliopsida; order Ranunculales; family Papaveraceae; genus Papaver; species Papaver armeniacum. Next base: position 550,280 of record JAJJWW010016644.1, read on the forward strand.
GGTGCACATCAGTTCACCACCGACCCAACATTATTCCCATTCGATCGACTTACCAGTGGGAAGTCGATGATGCATCAAATTTCTTGATCGAATTAGGGTAGACACGGATGTTCCTAAAACCCTAATTCATGCTTGCGGCAGTATGCTACTGTCGCAAATCGATCGTGACCACTCATCTTCGCCAACCGAATCGAGTGGCTTAGATCTGATTTTAGATGACCCAGGAGATGTCAACACACTCACTAGAAGCTCGTCTTCACACATGGCTGATCGGCCTATTTGAATCAGCGCTCGGCGCTTGAATCGATTAACATAAATAGGGGTGGCCACACGGCTTTAAACCCTAAATTAATTAATGACGGCCATTAACTACAGCAAATCATCTCGGCTGGACACACTCCTATTATAGGCGTTCAACCAAATGTCTCCGTGACCATTGGACGCTCATCTTCCATAAGGAACAATCGGCCACGCCGCGGCCTACCGTATGGCTTCTAAACGATCACCCAAAGATTGGACAAACAACTGGGAACGTTTGGTAAATAATTTTAGTATGAGCTACATGAAAAAAATTTCGTATGGATGTCTAGCATAACATACTAAAAAATCAAATCAATCGGAGTAACGAGCTAAAAGATACATCTTAAAAGGCGAGCTAGGTCATGGATGAAAACTGACAGAATTCCTCTTGAATTCTTCCAGAGTTTTATTGTTGGGCTGTTTTCACCTCCTAAACGAGCTTAAAACCTAAATATTACGTCGTACGAAGATGGGAAATTCTTTTCTGATCAGAATGGAGGGGCGTACCGTCAAAATCCGAGTTCGTATGAGAATTCTACAACGATTTTAGTGAGGGTCTCACATCTGAATTTTCTGATTACGAAATTTCATGAATTAGCACAAAAATCTGCGAATCATCTCAGCCATCCAACTTGGATAGCCAACTTAAATGGTTTATATTTAATTTGGGACAACCAATAGGATGTCAAAATGGTTGCAAGCCACCATTCTCTTATAGGGACCGATCACCGCATCTTTAATGTACATGGATAGCTCCTAGAAGCTACTCACACATGACCACCCGCCACATAGCTTGCGCGTGATTGGTCAGAATAACTAGGTCTTGCAAACAAGACCCATTCAGCAGCCTGCTGCATATTTTCCATGAAAATACTCGAGACATCAAACATGTCACAAACTGGGGGATACTTACTGGGTATTGGTGCGCGTCGTTTACACAACAAATTAATAAAGATATTTCCCACTAATTAACTTGTAACATAGCGGTAGTAAGAGATCGTTCCCACAGAGAGCTGTGTAATTGAAAGGTTATTTGATCAACAAAATAAAGTAAATAACAAATGGGGGATTGGTTTTAAGATAAATAAAAAGATAATAAGAAAGCAAAGATGATTAGGGAATCATTCGCCGCCACTGAACAGAAACTTAGTAAAAGTAGTTGTTTATTTCTTGTAAAATTTCTATTGTCACCAACCGTAGTGTAGTTGCAGGAAATCCTACACTACACCCCTCACAAGAATCTATACAATCAAACCATTTTAAGATGAACAATCATAATTCTTATTGATTAAATTCTTGAATGTTTACAAGATGAAGCGGAAATGAGCTAAGGAATTACAATCACTCTAAACTTTCTCTCTCTTAATGACTTGCCCAACACTCAAAAAAGATCTCCCTCTCAATAGGCCTATTCAGCTCTTTATATAGGGTATTACATAATGGATAACAGCTAAGCTGTCCTTTATTTTCGGGAATGACTTGCGAAGTGTCGCAAGGGTACAAATGCATAATCTCGCGACACTCCTAGATCTCGCTAGGTCTTCACACCTTTCTCGTATTCTGGCTGTTGTCATCCATTGCGTCACTTGTTTTACTCGTCTGCGACACCTTCGCTATGTAACGTTTATGGATTTCGCAGAGGTTTTGGTGTTGCGATATTCTGATCCTACATCTTGCCTCTTCTCATGTCTTCTCTGCGAAGGAGAGAATGTCATGAGAATTATTATTTTCAAACTGTCGTAACTGTTCATTTCTTTCCATCAATCTACCGCCAGGATTCCGTGAATTAGGCGTAACTGCCTACACGTGTCCAAAATTTTCCCTTTTTTACCGGTACATTTAATGTTAACCGGTCACCCTTCTCTTGTCTATTTAAGGAGAAATTCTCTATGAGGGTGTTTCCTTTCTATTTCATCTTCTTCATCGTCTGCAACTTTTTACTGCTATTTTTCTTTATGCAATTCTTCATCGTCTTCCTGCTATTGTCTCTCTGCTATTGTTCTCATCATCTTTCTGCTACTGTTTCTATGGAGCCATCAAGGTTTGTTAATTTTGCCAAAATTGATATTTTTGTGATTGATATCTTCTATCGAAATTGTTTTATTTTGATATCATCCCTTCTTTAATGATTCCCATGCTGTTTTTGTTTCAGCAAGAACAAATCTAACACTAAATTCACTATTCTGAACCCTAGTGTTCCCGTGGGTTCGCAACCGAAAATCGCTGTTACTAAAAGAAAGTCTGCGAATAACAAGGTATTTAAGAAACATTTATTTTTCTAATAACAATATTGTTGCCTCTGTTTCTTATTTAACTTGTAATTCGCAGGATGACAAAAATGTTGATAGATCCCCCAAGAGGTCTCGCCGTTCTAGAAATGTTGAATCTTCTGTTTCCTTTCCTTCATTCAAGCTTACAACTCCTCCTGTGATATCTTCACAGGATAAACCCATACCTCCCGCGATGTCTTCGCAGGATAATCCAACACCTCCTACGATATCTTCGCAGGATAATTCTACTCTCGCTATTTCAGAAAATGCTACTACCGATTTTCTTCCTATACCTGAGTTTTCCATAAATGAAGTCCCTCAAGACGAACCCCACTCTTCTTCTATTATCAATGCCTCTGCCTTACCCCCAATCATTAACCTTCATCAGGTTTCATCTTCTCATAACATTTCTATGACCAAAGATGATTCAATTCTCCCTTCTTCTGTCATCATTACTTCTTCATTTGAGTCTATCCCTCTTACTAAAGAGAATCTAGAAGGAGTGGATGTGGCTTTCAAAGTTTTATCAGATATCATGAATGAGGCCAAGAAGACTTCCATTGATCCCATCAAGTCTAGCGTTTGCGAGTCTTTGAGTAAATACTTTAGTTCTGACAGGATGTCAAAAATTTCTTTAGAACAGGAAATTAAAGTGCTGAAGAATAATCTTCAAGATATGACTGCGAAGTGTGACACTCTCCATCTTGAGAATCAAAAACTTCAAAACGTTTCACTGGATCGTGATAATCTTCGCAAGAAGAAAGAAGAATTAAAAGGTATTACTTCCTTTAACTTGCCTCTTTAAACCCCCCCTTTTTTTTTTTTTTTTTTGAAAACCTTGTTCGCCTTTTAAGCTTTAAACCAGAAGCGAAAAATGGAGATATATCAGTTGGAATCTGTCGTTGAAGAAACTCGGATGGATAGAGATGTTTGGATGGAGCAGTATAACCAATTAGATAATCTTCATACATACTATGTTGATCAAATAGATAATCTTGCCAAAGAGAATGCTCACTTAGTTCAGAAGCAAGAGTCATTAAGTAATGAATTGTCTCATCTCTCTTATTCTTTGGCTAAATCTAATTTGGAGTTGGAAACCTTATCAGATGAGAATGGAACTCTATCTCAAGAGAAGCGAGTTTTGTTAAACAAGGTGGCGATTTCTTCAATGCGACTTGATGTCTGTCAAAAAATATGTAATGAACAGGAACAATCTCTCTGTTCGCTGAGAAGTAAACTCAAAGAAGTCACTGCTGAGAGGGATAAGCTTATTCAGGGTATAATAACTTTAAGTGTGAAAACAAGCCACCTCAAGGATCAATATTCCAAGTTAAAAGAATCCTACTCCTCCCTTGCTAAGGAGAATACCTTACTTATTTCTAACGAAAAGAGTTTGCATTCTCGATTAAAAGGTCTGGTTGGAGATAATTTTGATAATGCCATGGATCATTTGGAGAGTAGTTGCTTGGCTTTGACCCAACATCTTATCTCTCAAAAGGAAGGTAGTCATAAAATTTGACTGTCTCATCCGTTTTTTCTTTGTCTAATTTTCTTATGATACCCTTTTTTGCGAATTCTTTATTTGTATAACTCTGTTGTTCTTCATTTTTGCAGAATCTGAGAAAGATCTTCGTTCCTCCCTTTCTACTTTGGAGGCTAGCTATGCCAAGATTCGCAAAGAAAATGCGCTTCTTGCCGCTACTCTCGCTTGTTCTCGCGATCGGGCCGATAGAAGATTTGATTACCTTAGTTACTCCAAAGATATCCAGAGTAGAAATCATCAGAGGGCACTTCTTCATCAGTTTCATCTCAAAGCTGAAGTTCTTTTGAATGATGTCTTATTGTCCAAATCTCTTGACCCTGTATCTGTCGAACCTCTGGAAGTAGAGGATGATGAAATCCCTAATTCTCCTGATAGTGACTATGAATACGAAAGCGGCGAAGATCTCGCTAATGAAAAGGTAATCCCATCAAACAATGAAGCTGTCAATAATAATCCTGGTAAAGGGGGTTCTGGCGAGAATGCAACAACTGGCAAAAGTGTGGAAGTTGGTGAAGCTGATAAAGTTGTTGAGGAGCGTTCAATATCTCCTTCTGGTGAAAAAATTAATGTTGAGAGCTGAACTTCTTTTGTAATTTCATTTCCCTTAGCATCTTTACCTACATAACTTCTTGTATGTGATGTTTTTCAATCCCTTCTGGGGTGTACTTTTTTGTAAGAAATATTATGTTTTTTTGGTTGAACAATTCTCATGTTGTCTCTTACTTTCTTCTTTGCGATGAATGACCTGCATAAATAATAATTAATTTTTATAAATCTTTTGTCATATGGTCTTATTTTGCCTTCCTAGTTAAAGGTCTTACTGTGCCATCTCTTGTCATTACGACAAAATCGCAGGACGTCTTTACATTTTCATGTAAAGACCCATTGATTTTGCCTTATCATTTCTTAGTATTATTGCCTCTGCAGGTTAATTTTATTGCGACAATATGACAGGCCTAAATTTTCTTGCGAGAATAAAGCCCCATGACATTGTCGTCTTGCGACGAAATCGCAGGACGTCCTTACACTTTCATGTACTGACCCATTGATCTCGTCTTATCTTTGTTCTTTGTATTATTGCCTCTTCAGGATCATCGCACAAATATGACAAGCCTACATTTTCTTGCGAAAATAAAGCCTCATGACATTTGTGTCTTAAGACACTTATCAGCTCCCTAATGGAGTGTGCCGCCCTTATCATCTCCCTGGTTGCCCCTTCAAGGAGGCGTACATCGGCCATACAAGACTAGCTCTTCCCATCCGGTCTTAACAACAACCAGTTGTTTTCGCAGCCTCTTATCCCTTTTACCTATAGGGCTTATGGTTACGAGACTGCACCCTAAGTGGAGTTTTCTTTGGGCCGAGTGCAACATATGCCAAGACTTGCCAAGAATGGCCGAGACACTTAAAATGTCCCAGGCACTCTTGTCTCAACCGTGTACCTCGCGCCTTGATTATATGTTGACTCCTTAGAAGAGACCCTCGGTCGTCCAACCAGGGTATAACCTTATATATATAGTTGGAAATCCAAGGTATCTCTCCTGGATGGGCTTTATTGACCTCAAATCTCCATGACCCAGGTTCCAGGTGCGGTGTAACCTTTTCCCCGAGCCATGTTAGCAGATACCCCTTTTATGACGTACTTTAGGTCTTACATTTGCCTCTTACGAAATTTTGATTCGCGAACTAGGGTGTACGCCATAGCAGGTTCGTCCCATTCTGATATGTCATTAATTTTTGATTATCTCTTGTTATTTTCTTTGCGAGATCTTCGCATGTTCTTTCTTTGTTTTGTGCAATTTCGCAATGTTTCTTTCGCAACATTTTCATATAAGTTCATTTCGCTTTAACCATACATTACTTCGCAATCTATTCCTTTCCCACAATCTTCTACGGGTAATATTTCTTCAAGTATAATCTATTCCACGGTCTATCCAATCTGTGGCCCACATCTTTGCCCTCAGGATCCATTAATCTATATGCCCCTGTTCCGACTATCTCCTTGATGATATAAGGTCCATCCCATTTTTTTGCCAGCTTGCCACCACCTTCTCGCTGATATATTGGTGTTTCTCTCAATACCAAATCGCCTGGTTGAAATTCGCGTGTCTTAACACGTTTGTTATATTCTCTGGCTAATCTTCGCTGGTAATTCTCCGTATGCTGTAGTGCTCTTTCTCTTTTTTCTTCTAATTTATCTAACTTGATCAAAATGTTACCCGCACTAAGATTTTTCTCCCAAGCTTCTTTCTTTGTTGTTAGAATAATAACTTCTGTTGGAAGTACAGCTTCAACTCCATATGTTAAACAAAAGGGTGACATTCCCGTAGCTTCTCGCCTGGTTGTATTGTAAGCCCATAATGCATTATGCACTTGTTCACACCATGCTCTATTATGTCCTTCCAACTTCTTCTTCAATATATTTGCGATTGTTTTATTTGTTGCTTCTGCTTGTCCATTAGCTTGTGGGTATAAAGGAGTGGATTTCCCACATTTTATCTGAAATGAATTAAGCAACAGTTCTATATTTTGTCCCTCAAACTGTTTCCCATTGTCAAATACCAACTGTGCGGGGATTCCAAATCTGCATATGATGTTCTCAAATATGAAAGTAAAAATATATTTATCGCGAATGTGTTGTACCGCTTTTACTTCTGCCCATTATGTGAAATAATCTGTAGCAACAATCAGATATCTTCTTTGCCCTGTTCCTGGTAAAAATGATCCCACAATGTCTAAACCCCACTTTCCAAAAGGCTATACACTTGTTGAAGAAGTTAATGGTGCTCCTGGTGCATGTATTTTCTTTCCGTGCCTTTGACAATCTTCGCAACGCCTTGATATTTGTTTCGCATCCTCATGCATATATGGCCAATAATAGCCTTGCACTTTCGCTTTATGTGCCAAAGATCTTCCACCACTGTGATTGCCAGCATCCCCACTATGTAACATCTTTAACACTGCTTCTCCTTCCTTTCGTCTTAAACATCTAAGTGAGGGTCCGCTAAAGGATCTTCGGTACAGTACCCCATCTCTTAATTCATAATTTGTTGCACGGCTTTTTAATTTGTGTGCCTCTAACCTATTTCTTGGTGTTTCTCCTTTCATCAGATATGCATGAAGTTCTGCTCTCCAATCTTCGCTGCAGGGCATTTGTGTTCCATCTTCTATGAGCATCACATCTGTCTCCTATTCTTCCTCTTTGTTGACTGATGGTGATAGAAGTGTTTGTATTGTTATGCATCTCGTAGCTGGATCTGTCATCATGCTTTATATAAAAGCAAAAGCATCCGCGAGTCTATTGTCTCTTCTCGATATATGTCCTCATTTTATTTTTGGTATCTTCATCGACAACTCTTCAACAAGCTTCTTGTATTTTTTCAAAGATGGTTCATTGGTAGTATATTCTTCTTTTATTTGGCGAATATCTAATTGTGAATCACTGGTGATTCTCACATTTTCCAACTTCATTTCTATTGCGAATTGCAGAGCATGTATTATAGCTTCATATTATGTTTCATTGTTGGTAGATGCAAATTCCAATCTGAAAGAAAAAGCCATTTTGTTGCCTTCTGGCGAAATCCCCATTTGATGATCCATCTACCAATATTTCCCACCTGTTTGGTTCAGTTAATAAATCCCTTGGATTTCCATGTTTTTCTTTTATATCCATCATTTCTTCCACTGCTTCATCCTCTTCCAAAGGAAACTCTGCTAAAAAATCTGCGACAACTTGTGATTTTGGTGAAGACGATATTTCATATTTGATTTTGCAATGACTTACTTGAGCATTCCATCTCTCAACCCTTCCTGACCTTTTTGAATTTTTCATTACCGACTCAATTGGTATTTTTGTCATTACCTTAACTGTGTGTGCCTGGAAGTATATGCGAAGCTTAAATGTTGCATAAACTAACGCCGAAATTAGTTTTTCAATTTTTGAATAATTCCTCTCCGCGGCATTGAAGGTTTTGTTGATGTAATAGATTGGCTTTTCCACTCCTGCGTCCATTCGCAATAATACTGCACTTAGTGTATGCGAGGTTGTCGCAAGGTAGATTAATAATTCCTCCCCTGGCTCTGCTTATTGTAAAATTGATATATCAATTAGATGTCCTTTTATTCCTTGTAAAGCTTTTTCACATTCATCTGTCCATCTAAACTTCGCTCCTTTCTTGAGTATGTTGAAAAAATGTTTACACTTGTCGGATGACCGCGAGATGAATCTTCCTAGCGAAGCTAATAGTCCATTTAACTTCTGCACATCTTTTACCGTCGCTGGCGTTGGCATATCGCGAATTGCTTGTACTTTCTCTGGGTCGAATTGTATTCCTTCTTTTGATACAATGTCACCTAAAAAAATTCCTGATGCAACTCCAAAGGTACATTTTTCTGAGTTTACTTTGATGTTGAAATGCCTCATTTGTTCAAAAATTTCCCTCAAGTCCTGCACATGGTCTTTTGCTTCTTTACTTTTTATTAACATGTCACCCACATATACCTCTAGTGTTTTATGTATCCATTTCGCGAACACCTTTTCTACCATCCTTTGGTATGTTGCTCCGGCATTTCGCAGACCAAATGGCATTTTTGTATAACAGTATAATCCTCTTGGAGCGAAAAAGGCAGTATGTTCTTGGTCTTCTTCAGCGATGGGAATTTGATTGTAGCCTTTGTATCCATCAAGAGAGGATATCCTTTCATTTCCTGCTGCTGACTCAACCACTTGCGGAATGTCTGGCAAAGGAAAGGTATCTTTCGGACAAGCTTTATTTAGATCAGTAAAATCTATACAAATTCTTATCCCTTTTTTCTTCTTTGGGACTACGACCATATTTGCTATCCATTCGGGGTATTTTGCTTGTCTAATGATTCCTGCGTCAAGCATCTTCTGCAATTCTTCTTCTATTTTGGGGTGATATGCTGTCGCAATTTTTCTAATTCTTTGTTTGAATGGTCTTGCATTTTTGTCAATCTCCAATTTATGGCACGCCACAGATGGATCTATTCCAGGCATCTCATCCATATCCCATGCGAAAATGTCTTTGTAATCTCGCAACAAATCAACAGTCCTTCTTTCCTCATCTGCCTCCATTTTAGTCCCAATTTTTAACATCTTGGGTTCTTCTTCAGTTCCAACGTTCACTTCCTTTGTCGGCTCCACTGCGGTGTAGCTAGCCTTCGGTTCTCCCATAGGCGTTGGTCCTTTTACTTCCTTCGCATGCTCATTTTCTTCTTGCGATATTTCACTAGGTATTCCTTTTCCTTCTTCTGCTCTTATCATATAAATTCTAAATTCTTCTTCCTTTTTCGCTGCTTTTGCCATCTTTTTGCGATCTTTTCGCCTCTTCACCTGTTCTTCATAAAGTTTTACCTCGATTTGATGATATATCCTTCCTTTATCAGTATCTCCTCTGATTTTGCCAATCCCACTCGGCATAGGAAATTTGATACATTGATGAAACGTCGAAGCTACATCTTTTATTGCATGTACCCATGGTCTCCCCATCAACATGTTGTATGGCGATTCCATATCCACTACACATAAAGTCACTTGTGTTTCAATTTCTCCCGACAGAATTCGCATTTTTATTTCTCCTTTAGGTTTTGTTATAGATTTACCGAAACCATGGATATGATATGTTGAGGAAGTCATTTCTTCATTTTTGTACCCCAATTCTTTATAAGCATGGTAAAACATTATATTCACTAAACTCCCTGTATCCACCAAAGTTCTATTTATTGCCCATTCTTCCACCGCTTTTGTTGATTCTCCTTCTTCCTTGTGTGCGCTTATCGTGATCACTAATGGAGATGTGTGATTTAAATTCTCTCTTGATACCTCTGTTGATGTAAATGTAATCTTCTGTTTTTCCCAATCTTTCAAAGGTGATGTCTTCTCCATTGTTGTAATCTTCTTTCCTTCAAAATCTCGTTTATGTATTCTTCCTCTAATATTTTCATGAAACTCATTAACCATTGTTTTCGTAATCAAGCTACACTCCAATTTTTTATTACATTCTTTGGTTTTAATCTTCTCTACTTCAACTGATTTAACATTTTGTTTCCTCATTTTCTTGATTTGAATGATTTTAATAACAATCTTTTATCTTCAATCTTCATTAACTCCCTGTTTCTAGCGCCAATATGTAGTTGCAGGAAATCCTACACTACACCCCTCACAAGAATCTATATAATCAAACCATTTTAAGATGAACAATCATAATTCTTATTGATTAAATTCTTGAATGTTTACAAGATGAAGCGGAAATGAGCTAAGGAATTACAATCACTCTAAACTTTCTCTCTCTTAATGACTTGCCCAACACTCGAAAAAGATCTCCCTCTCAATAGGCATGTTCGGCTCTTTATATAGGGTATTACATAATGGATGACAGCTAAGATGTCCTTTATTTTCGGGAATGACTTGCGAAGTGTCGCAAGTGTACAAATGCATAATCTCGCGACACTCCTAGATCTCGCTAGGTCTTCACACCTTTCTCGTATTCTGGCTGTCGTCATCCATTACGTCACTTGTTTTACTCGTCTGCGACGCCTTCGCTATGTAACGTTTATGGATTTCGCAGAGATGTTGGTGTTGCGATATTCTGATCCTACACGTAGAATAGCAATAAGCTCTGCTATCCCCGGAATTCATGTTGTCACTGGATACGGAAGCGCTCGACTACCAGATTCTATCCATCTGAGCCACCATGAATAAGCTCTCAAGGTGTAACCCATCAAATGCATTATGTTTTGTGAATTAGGTTGATCCTAGCATCATACGCATAAGCTCGGTCTGCTTACTAGTGTCATCTCTATACATAATTGCTTAACAGAATCCCTCTGTCAGCTTTTGCGATGTACTACTTGTGTATGGAATTGAGTGAAAATTACACGTATCGCCAACCCCAATACTAGTAGAAGAATTACTATCACGTTAATTCAAATGGCCAATTGAATAACCCAATAGCAATCTTAGATACTAAAAACAATAGAAACAATCGACAAGAAAAATCAACTTAAAATAAACTCGTAAAATAATTAGAGTTCCATTAATCAGGACTTTGAAATCATCCCTAATCAGTAAAATTTAGCTACACATGGATTTACTAAAACCCATGAAAATATATGAATATTGATAGACGCATTATGTGTCTATTTTATTCTCAATTCTATGTAATGTTAGTACTCGATTTTGAGCTTATTTTGGTATTTAATGTCTTTGTAGGTGTTTTTGGAGAAATAAGCTTTTGCGGGAAAATTGGATCGAAAAGTGATATTTGCGCTCGTGGGAGAAAATTACTATTCGGACCCCTCATTTGGATAAGGGGTAACCTAATTACTAAGGGGCATCCACTTTCAGGACAACTACTATTGGCAGACCCGTATGGGTTAAGGGGAGGTCATCTTCTAGAATTCAAATTCTTTGTTTTCGCGGCAAATATGGCAACAAAGAACGGAGTTTAGGGTTCGAGTTTTCAGGGACTTCCGAGGAGATTCAATGGCGGGATTGTGTTGGCATGGGTCTGTTGGAGCAAAACAGGCCTGGTATGGTTGATGGGATCGATTGAAATGGGCTGGATAATCAGTTCTCAATGAAACAGGGCTAAATAAGTCTGAGAACTAATATCGGGTCTGAGAATCGTCAAGGATGAATATGAGAAATGATGCAGCGATTTGGAAGGAATTGATGCGAGTTTTTCTATGGGTTTGGATTGGTTTGGCCTGGTTTGATGAAACAGGGACGGTAATAGAGATTAAAACGAAACAGGAGAGGATTAGCATAAGTTCTCGACAAAACAGGGTAAGATATATCGGGTTTGTGTTTGGAGTTATATTTGGAAGTTGAGGATATCCTTATAGATTCGTATCTATCAAGTTTGAGAAGGAATTACCAAACCAGAGAAGACCCGTGATAGGAAAAAAGGAGAAATAACTACGGAAGTTTTCAGGACTTCCAAAGAGAAGCTAGGGGAGATTCCTTGGAAAGGAGAAAAATTCAATGGCGGGATTGTCTTTCGCTTCTTGTTAATGGCATGGGTCTGTTGGCTAAAGCAAAACAATATTGTTTCAAATAGCAAAAGAAATGTTTCTTACTTCACCTGGTATGGTTGATAGGATTTCACGCAAATTAAAAAAAGAAAGTTACAAAAATGGGCTGGATAATCGAGATTTGGTGAAAGAATTCGATGTAAGGGCCATTTAAAATCAAGGGTACAACCCACCACTTCTCATCCTTGAGTGGCGAGGGTAGTCGGGTGCAGTCAATAGAACTATTATATCAATGAGATTTTGCATTCCTCATCTTTATCACCTAATAATTTTCAAAAAAGGTGTATTTCTCGGAGCTATTTCCAAGGAAATCGGGGTGTCTAAGTATTAGGGTATAAAGTGATTTGCCACTTAATTGAAGAGAAATGGGCCAAGATTTCAAAATAAAGGCATCTCGAGTTTTTCTATGGGATCAGAAAACAACTTTAGAAAGAATAGATTTCTTGATCGGGAATTGGTTTGGCAACTTTTTGTTGAACTTCATTAAAAGAAGTTTTCCGGGTTTGTGTTTGGAGTTATATTTGGAAAAAGTTGCTCCTTCACCAATTGAAACCGGGGAATATGGCGATATTCAAGGGCAAGATGTAGGATCATATAGATTCGTATCTATCAAGTTTGAGAAGAATGAAATTTGACACTTGCGACAAACCCGAAAAATAAAGGATAGCTTAGGAGTATTACCCTATATAAAGACCCGTGATAGGAAAAGGAATCAATTAATAAATAGATCACACATCTTTCAATGGAAATAACGAGTAAGGGGTGTAGTGTGGGATTTCCCGCAACTGCTAATATTCAATCGAAATATTAAGAGACTTTGCAAGAAGAAAAGATTTGAAAAGGGAAGATTTCTCGGGATTTAAATGTGTTGTTGGGTATATATAGGTTGGGTAGAGTCCCATAGAGACGGTCGAGACTTTTGGGGACCGGACAGAGGTGAAGTCGGAGGGTTTGGAGGAGTTGCAGAGACGATCATCATCAGCAGGCGAGAGGTTGAAGAAGAACATAGAACGCCACTTAATAGCAGTCGCAGAAACCGTGACCAATAGTTTCAAATTCTTAAGCTTTGCAACAATTTTCCAACAATTATTTTTAGTTTGCAAATGACTCTGTTAGGGTTCTTTGTAACAGTGAGTTCTGTAACAATTATATCTGTTACAAACTCAATTTTTCTTCAATAAAACACCTATTCAGCCATGCGTTATTATTTTGAGCTGTTTTTGATATGAGGAGCTAAACCCCAACACTGGGATGACGGAGGAAGCCATATTTCATGCGTGTGGTAATTATATTTAATTATTTCATGACTTTTTGCATTGATTGATAATTGTTTTATGGTTTTTATCGAATGGTTGTGATTTCAATTGATGGGTTATGCTTAGGTTAAGCCTTTTGATATCCCATGCTTTCGGTTTACAGTCATTGCTTTTCAAAAATATACCTTGGCAAAGAAACAGAGTCAATATTTTATTATTATTTGAGCTATAATTGTCTAGAATAAATATATGAATCGCATGAATGAATTTTATGGTGGAATCCTGAGTCTCAGTAATCTCTCGATATTGTGACATCTTTTGTATATATTTTTATTATTAAGTCTAAAATCAATCTTTACAAGTCTGAGAGGAACGACATCTTTCTTACCACTTTCTACAACAATTTAAAAACACATCAAATATATGAAATAAGAAGAAGACGAAAATAACTTGGTTTACCGAAGACGAAAATAACTTGGTTTCCCCCTAAAGGGGTAAACCCTAAGATACAGAATAAAACCTTTCTCTCTTCTTTTCTCTGTACTTTTCTCTCTCAAAAGTTCTTTTTTTTCTTCTCGGAACTAAGCCTTATATAGGCTTCCGCTCAACCTACTTCTCCTTAAATTCCGAACGTGAGAAGGATTCATAGTCGGTTAGCAGTCTTATGAGAGAAACATGTGATGCTGATTTGGAGTAATAGGGAGCATCGTAATGTAATAAACACGACTTCTGATTGGTCTGCAATTCAATGGAAACTCTCTAGGATGACGTGTATTCTTCTGGTACTAGCTAGGCATCCAACTTTTTGTACAGCAATACAGCGAATCCTCACTGTCCACCGTGATAGACACATTTTTGTGTCTAATTTGATCTCAATACTATATATTGTTGGCACTCGATTTTGTACTTATTATGGTGTTTTTATGTTTGTGTAGGTGTTTTTGGAGAAATACACTTGTGTGGAAAAAGTTTCTCAAAAAGTGCTATTTGGACCCCCGAAGAAAAATACTAAAGGAACCCTCACTTTGGATAAGGGGCACCTCAGTTGGGCACCTGCTATTCGCACCCCCGGTTTGGTTAGGGGGACACCTTCTTCTCCATTTCAAAAATCAGTTTTGGCGGGAACTTATGCAAACTCACAGGCAGATTAGGGTTCGGATTTTGGAGGAGATTTAAGGAGACTTAATGGCTGAAACTTCATGGGAAGACTTCATTTAGCTTAACAGGCCTGGTATAGTCGTTTGATTGAACCCAAATTGGCTAGAACTCGATTTAGAAGAAAACAGAGCAATTCACGTTTAAAAGGGAGATATCCACGGGATTTTCTGTGGATTGCTTGTGGCCTCAGGAAGTTTGGCTCCAACTAAAATATGCAGAAGACGTGATTCAACATATCAGGAGCGTGTTCGTATCATTTCAACACGAGAAACAGATAAAAATGGGAATTATTCCCGTAGCATGCATAAAAAATAAAAGAGAATATTAAGGAGTTATTACAAGGATTTTGGGGGTCCTGAGAGTATAAAAGGGTGTTAAGGAACTCAAAGAAGGGGGGTGGAGAGATTGGGATACGTTTAGACACTACAGAGTCGGAGAAATTGGAGTTACAGGGAACTGCCATTGCTGCTCCTGTGAAGAACACGAAGAACATTAAACTGTAGGTGACAGTCGTATTGCTACAGTGATAACGACTAACAATTGAGGGTCTTAGTTCAGGAGACAGTCGTTTTGGAACAGTGCCAGCGACACATCATATATATCGTTCTCTGTAACAGTTTGGTTTGTAACAAATATAATTGTTACAAACCCGGTTTTCAATATTTATTCCATTTTCACCTCTTGTAAGCACCTTTGAGCAATAAAATCATATTTTGAGCGTGTTTCCAACATGAGGAGCTAAACCCCATCACCGGGACGACGGAGGAAGCTAAATTTCATGAATGTGGTAATTCTATTAATTCTTTTTATGACTATTTGCACTGTTATTTAATTGAATTATGATTATCATTGAATGGTTGTGATTTCAATTGATGGGTCATGCTTAGCATAAATGTTTTGATGTCCCATGCTTTAGATTTACATCCATTACTTTCGAAATCTACATTAGAAAATGAATTAGAGTCAATGAAACTTTATCTTATGAGCTATTATCGTTTAGAATTGATTTTTGAACTGCATAAAATTGAAGTCTGGTGGAATCCTGAGTCCCGGTCATCTCTTCATCCTGTGACAATATTTGTATATATTTTTCTTTTATTAATTCTTAAAATCAATCTCATCAAGTCCGAGTGAACGACAACCCTTCTTACTACAACATCATTGAAAATAACCATCACACCGCGTAAGACAAACTTCTCCTAGAGATAAACTCTCTTTCTGTTCCATGTTCATCATCACCAAGTTTATCCTATACCAGCAAAATTCTCGGTCAAGTTTTGGAGTTCAATATTATGTCAAACTCTGCAACAAGGCCGACTCATTCTCCGATATCTTCTCTACTAGTTTCTCGGTAAAGAGACTCACCCACTTCATCCAAATCCAACTCGTAACAGTGGCAAGTCAACTCTATCTTCTTATTGTTTGCCATGACAGCCATGACAGACTCGAGCTCCCTCTTATCTGCCAACATCTCGATCACCAGCTCTAGTTCCATCACCACAGCGTAACGCATGAGCTCATTCTCTTATCACTGGCAATGGCATCAACCAAACTCGAGTTTCGAACCTCTGCCATTCGAGTCTCATCATAAACTACAACACCAATTCATCATCATCTGTCGTGCATGATCTTCACAGCTCATCTGCTCGAGCTTCCATAAAAGCAAACCATAGCTCATTGATTTATTCATTCCCGACAAAGATCAACAACATCAACTCCTCCATCAATCAATCATCACCGCCAGAGCCCATCTTAACCTTCTACCAACATAAAAATCCAGCCACGTCCTTTGCTGCTATCATCCACAGCTCCTGCCAATAATCTCAACTGCCAATCTTCATCCTCTACAGCCATCACCGAAATCAATGACAACAACCCAACGGACCACTAAACGATCAATCACCAGCCAACCCAAGACTTGAAACAGTCTCGAGTACCCACTGTCAATCACCAACCTTGATTCCTTTAACATTAGACACCAATCACCATGATCATCATCCATCACCGATGCTTCCCTGAACTGGTCGTATAAATTGAAGATGATGGTGGTGACTAGGAGATAATAAGCAGGTGCCTTTAACAACATTTGAATCTGGCAGCCCCCTAGTGAACAAAACTCGACTGCATTTAGCACTTCCTTTGAAACAGGTCACTCGTTAACAGAATGACTTCCCCTTAACGCACAACGGGGGTGCCAATAGCACTTCCCTTTAAAATGACCATTTTGCCCTTTTGGTCTTCCAAGTCTTTGTTTTGCTCATAACTTCTTCATACGAACTCAGAATCACTTCGTTCTTTCGCCATTGACTTCATATTCCCGTCCTCTACAAAATGATGACTAAAAATCCTCCATTTGAGCGAGTTCCACTGGGTATTTGGACCTTCTTCACTTGTGACTTCACTTTTGTAGCTATTTCACTTCTTTTGGATGATTTATCTAATAAAACACAAATAAAAGAAAACAAGCGTAATATACAATAATTCACCAGAAAGATAGCAATTTCTAGCATGGAATTGACACCAAATATATGTGAAATATGCACTTATCAGGTATTGGTCTGGCGGTTTTGTAGGATCAGAATATCACAACATCTATACCTTGCGAAATCTATAAACGACAGCATTGCGAAGATGTCGCAAACGAATAATATAAATGACGCAATGGATGATGACGCAACATCTATACCTTGCGAAATATATAAACGACAGCATTGCGAAGATGTCGCAAACGAATAATATAAATGACGCAATGGATGACGACAGCCAGAACACGAGAAAGATGTGAAGACCTGGCAAGGTTTAGGAGTGTTGCGAGATTGTATATTTGTACACTTGCGATATTTCGCAAGTCATTCCCGAAAATAAAGGACAGCTTAGCTGTCATCCATTATGTAATACCTTATATAAAGAGTCGAACAGGCCTATTGAGAGGCAGATCTTTTTTCGAGTGTTGGGCAAGTCATTAAGAGAGATAAAGTTTGGAGTGATTATAATTCTTTAGCTCATTTCATTTTCATCTTGTAAACATTCAAGAATTTAATCAATGAAAACTATAATTGTTCATCTTAAAATGGTTTGATTGTATAGATTCTTGTGAGGGGTGTAGTGTAGGATTTCCTGCAACTACATATTGGCGCTAGAAACAGGGACTGATTGAAGACTGGAGATAAAAGATTGTTATTAAGACCATTCAAATCAAGAAAATGGTGAAACAAAATGTTAAGTCAGTTGAAGCAGAAAAGATTAAAATCAAGGAATGTAATAAAGAATTGGAGTGTAACTTGATTACAAAAACAATGATTAATGAATTCCATGAAAATATCAGAGGGAGAATACATAAAAGAGATTTTGAAGGAAAGAAGATTACAACAATGGAGAAGGCATCACCTTTGAAAGATTGGGAAAAACAGAAGATTACGTTCACAGCAGCAGAAATATCAAGAGAGAATTTAAATCACACATCTCCACTGGTGATCACGATAAACGCACGCAAGGAAGGAGGAGAACCAACAAAAGCAATAGAAGAATGGGCAATAAATAGAATTTTGGTGGATACAGGGAGTTTAGTGAATATAATGTTTTATCATGCTTATAAAGAATTGGGGTACAAAAATGAAGAAATGACCTCCTCAACATATTATATCCATGGTTTCGGCAAATCTATAACAAAACCTAAAGGGCAGATAAAAATGTGAATTCTGTCGGGGGAAATTGAAACACAAGTGACGTTATGTGTAGTGGATATGGAATCGCCATACAACATGTTGTTGGGGAAACCATGGGTACATGCAATTAAAGCCGTAGCCTCGACATTTCATCAATGTATCAAATTTCCTATGCCGAATGGGATTGGCAAAATCAGAGGAGATACTAATAATGCAAGGATATACTATCAAATTGAGGTAAAACATTATGAAGAACAAGTGAAGAGGCGAAAAGATCGCAGAAAACTAGCAAAAGCAGCGAAAAAGGAAGAAGAATTTAGAAATTATATGATAAGAGCGGAAGAAGGAAAAGGAATACCTAGCGAAATCTCGGAAGAAGAGAACGAGCTTGCGAATGAAGTGAAAGGACCAACGCCTATGGGAGAACCGAAGGCCAGCTACACCACAGCGGAGCTGACAAAGGAAGTGAACGTTGGAACCGAAGAAGAACCCAAGATGTTAAAAATTTGGACTAAGATGGAAGCAGATGAAGAAAGACAGACTGTTGATTTGTTGCGAGATTATAAAGACATTTTCGCATGGGATATGGATGAGATGCCTGGAATAGATCCATTTGTGGCGTGCCATAAACTGGAGATTGACAAAAATGCACGACCATTCAAACAAAGAATTAGAAAAATTGCAACAGCATATCACCCTCAAATAGAAGAAGAATTGCAGAAGATGCTTGATGCATGAATCATTAGACAAGCAAAATACCCCGAATGGATAGCAAATATGGTCGTAGTCCCAAAGAAGAAAAAAGGGATAAGAATTTGTATAGAGTTTACTGATCTAAATAAAGCTTGTCCGAAAGATAGTTTTCCTTTACCAGACATTCCGCAAATGGTTGAATCAGCAGCGGGAAATGAAAGGATGTATTCTCTTGACGGATACAAAGGCTACAATCAAATTCCCCTCGCTGAGGAAGACCAAGAGCATACTGCTTTTTTCACTCCAAGAGGATTATACTGTTATACAAAAATGCCATTTGGTCTGCAAAATGCTGGAGCAACATACCAAAGGATGGTAGAAAAGGTGTTCGCAAAGTGGATACATAGAACACTAGAGGTATATGTGGATGACATGTTAATAAAAAGTAAAGAAGCAAAAGACCACGTGCAGGATTTGAGGGAAATTTTTGAACAAATGAGGCATTTCAACATCAAAGTAAATCCAGAAAAATGTACCTTCGGAGTTGCATCAGGAAAATTTTTAGGTTACATTGTATCAAAAGAAGGAATACAAGTTGATCCAGAGAAAGTACAAGCAATTCGCGATATGCCAACGCCAGTGACGCTAAAAGATGTACAGAAGTTAAACAGGCTCTTAGCTTCGCTAGGAAGATTCATCTCGCGGTCATTCGATAAATATAAACATTTTTTCAACATACTCAAAAAAGGAGCGAAATTTAGATGGACAGATGAATGTGAAAAAGCTTTACAAGGAATAAAAGAACATCTAATGGATATATCAATTTTACAAAAAGCAGAACCAGGGGAGGAATTGTTAATCTATCTTGCGACAACCTCGCATGCATTAAGTGAAGTATTATTGCGAATGGACGCAGGAGTGGAAAAACCAATCTATTACATCAGCAAAACCTTCAATGCCGCAGAGAGGAATTATTCAAAAATTGAAAAACTAATTTTGGCGTT
This sequence comes from Papaver armeniacum, assembly GCA_023531295.1. Classification (NCBI taxonomy): domain Eukaryota; kingdom Viridiplantae; phylum Streptophyta; class Magnoliopsida; order Ranunculales; family Papaveraceae; genus Papaver; species Papaver armeniacum. Next base: position 570,224 of record JAJJWW010016644.1, read on the forward strand.
AGTTTATGCAACATTTAAACTTCGCATATATTTTCAGGCGCACATAATTAAGGTGATGACAAGAATACCAATTGAATCGGTAATGAAAAATTCAAAAATGTCAGGTAGAGTTGAGAGATGGAATGCTCAAGTAAGTCATTGCAAAATCAAATATGAAATACTATCTTCACCAAAATCACAAGTTGTCGCAGACTTTTTAGCAGAATTTCCTTTGGAAGATGATGAAGCAGTGGAAGAAATGATGGATATAGAAGAAGAACATGGAAATCCAAGGGATCTATTAACTGAGCCAAACAGGTGGGAAATATTGGTAGATGGATCATCAAATGGGGAAGGTAATGGAGTTGGAATTGTTTTGATTTCGCCAGAAGGCAACAAAATGGCTTTTTCTTTAAGATTGGAGTTTGCATCCACCAACGATGAAACATAATATGAAGCTATAATACATGCTTTGCAGTTCGCAATAGAAATGAAGTTGAACAATGTGAGAATCACCAGTGATTCACAATTAGCTATCCGTCAAATAAAAGAAGAATATACTACAAATGAACCATCTTTGAAAAAAATACAAGAAACTTGTTGAAGAGTTGTCAAAGAAGATACCAAAAATAAAATGGAGACATATATCGAGAAGAGACAACAGACTCGCAGATGCTTTTGCTTTTATATCAAGTATGATGACGGATCCAGCTGCGAGATGCATAAAAATACAGACACTTCTATCACCATCAATCAATAAAGAGGAAGAGAAAGAGGCAGATGTAATGATAATAGAAGATGGAGCACAAGTGCCTTACATTGAAGACTGGAGAGCAGAGCTTCAGGCATATTTGATAAAAGGAGAAACACCAAGGAATAGATTAGAGGCACACAAATTAAAAAGCCGTGCGACAAATTATGAATTAAGAGATGGGGTATTGTACCGAAGATCCTTTAACGGACCCTCACTCAGATGTTTAACACGAAAGGAAGGAGAAGCAGTGTTAAAGATGTTACATAGTGGGGATGCTGGCAATCACAGCGGTGGAAGATCTTTGGCACATAAGGCGAAAATGCAAGGCTATTATTGGCCATATTTGCATGAAGATGCGAAACAAATATCAAGGAGTTGCGAAGATTTTCAAAGGCACGGAAAGAAAATACACGCACCAGGAGCACCATTAACTTCTTCAACAAGTGTATGGCCTTTCGGAAAATGGGGTTTAGACATTGTGGGACCATTTTTACCAGGAACTGGGCAAAGAAGATATATGATCGTCGCTACAGACTATTTCACAAAATGGGCAGAAGTAAAAGCGGTACAACACATTCGCGACAAAGATATTTTCACCTTCATATTTGAGAACATCATATGCAGATTTGGAATCCCTGCACAGTTGGTATCTGACAATGGGAAACAGTTTGAGGGATAAAATATAGAACTGTTGCTTAATGCATTTCAGATAAAATGTGGAAAGTCAACTCCTCTATATCCTCAAGCTAACAGACAGGCAGAAGCAACAAATAAAATAATCGCAGATATATTAAAGAAGAAATTGGAAGGGCATAATAGAGCATGGTGCGAACAAGCGCATAATGCAATATGGGCTTACAATACAACCAGGCGAGAAGCTACGGGAATGTCACCTTTCTGTTTAACATATGGGGTTGAAGCTGTACTTCCAACAGAAGTTATTATTCCAACAACAAAGAAAGAAGCCTGGGAGAAAAATCTTAGTGCGGGTAATATTTTAATCAAGCTAGATGAATTAGAAGAAAAAAGAGAAAGAGCATTACAGCATATAGAGAATTACCAACGAAGATTAGCCAGAGAATATAACAAACGTGTTAAGACACGCGAATTTCAGCCAGGTGATTTGGTATTGAGAGAAACACCAGTATATCAGCGAGAAAGTGGTGGCAAGCTTGCGAAAAAATGGGACAGACCTTATATCATTAAGGAGATAGTTGGAACAGGGGCATATAGATTGATGGATCCTGAGGGCAAAGATGTGGGCCACAGATTGGATAGACCGTGGAATAGATTATACTTGAAGAGATATTACCCGTAGAAGATTGTGGGAAAAGGTTAGACTGCGAAGTAATGTATGGTGGAAGCGAAATGAACTTATATGAAAATATTGCGAAAGAATCATTGTGAGATTGCACAAAACAAAGAAAGAACATGCGAAAATCTCGCACAAGAAATAACAAGAGATAATAAAAAATCAATGACATATCAGAAAGGGGCAAACCTGCTATGGCGTACACCCTAGTTCGCGAAATCAAAATTTCGCAAGAGGCAAATGTAAGACCTAAATTACGTCATAAAAGGGGGTACATGTTAAACATGGCTCAGGGAAAAGGTTACACCGCCCCTGGAACCTGGGTCATGGAGAATTGGGGTCAATAAAGCCCATCCAGGAGAGGTACCTTGGATTTCCAACTATATATATATATATTAACAGTTGGACGACCGAGGGTCTCTCCTAAGGAGTCAACATATGATCAAGGCGCCAAGGTACACGGTTGAGCCAAGAGTGCCTGGGACATTTGAAGTGTCTCGGCCATTCTTGGCAAGTCTTGGCATATGCTGCACTCGGCCCGAAGAAAACTCCACTTAGGGTGCAGTCTCGTAACCATAAGCCATATAGGTAAAAGGGATAAGAGACGCGAAAACAACTCGGTTGTTGTTAAGACCGGATGGGAGGAGCTAGTCTTGTATGGCGAAGTACGCCTCCTTGAAGGGGCAACCGGGGAGATGATAAGGCGGCACCCTCCATTAGGGAGCTGATAAGTGTCTTAAGACGCAAATGTCATGAGGCTTTATTTTCGCAAGAAAATTTAGGCTTGTCATATTTGTGCGACAATCCTGAAGAGGCAATAATACAAAAGACAAAGATAAGGCGAGATCAATGGGTCAGTACATGAAAGTGTAAGGACGTCCTACGATTTCGTCGCAAGACGGCAATGTCATGGGGCTTTATTTTCGCAAGAATTTTTAGGCCTGTCATATTGTCGCAACAAAATTATCCTGCAGAGGCAACAATACTAAAGAAATGATAAGACAAGATCAATGGGTCATTGCATGAAAGTGTAAAGACGTCCTGCGATTTTATCGCAATGACAAGAGATGGCACAATAAGACCTTTAACTAGGAAGGCAAAATAAGACCATATGACAAAAGATTTATAAAAACTAACTATTATTTATGCAGGTCATTCAAGAAAGATAATAGAAGGCATTATGGGAATTATCAAATAATGAACATTATCCTTCTTGCTAATAAGCACGATAATAAAAGAGTAAATGCATCTCAAAGATGACTAAAGAATACCATTTCAAGAAGTCATAAACATAAAACAGTATAAAGAAATAAAATTACATAAGAGGTTCAAGCCTCAACATCAACTTTTTCGCTAGAAGGAGATAATGGGCACTCTACATCAATTTTTTCACCTTCACTAGCTTTCTCACTCTCGCCAACTTTATCAGATTCTCCAGTTTCTCCTTTATCCTGGTTGTTTCTAATTCCTTCTTCATCTGGTTGATTATCAACAGTTTCACCAATAGGAAGGACTTCTTCTTCAGGTGCGAAATCCTCGCCACTTTCATAATGATAATCACTATCAGGAGAACTAGGAACTTCATCATCATAAGGTTCGATAGATACAGGGAGAAGAGATTTAGATAATAAGATATCATTCACAAGAATTTCAGCCCTGAGATGAACTTGACGAAGAAGTGACTTTTGGTGATTCCTACTTTGGATGTCTTTAGAGTAAGTGAGATAATCAAATCTTCTTTCTGCCCGATCGCGAGAACGAGCAAGGGTAGAGGCAAGTAATACATTCTCTTTGAGAATTTTGGCATAGTTGGATTCCAAAGTCGAGAGGGAAGAGCGAAGATCTTTCTCAGATTCTGCAAAAACAAAGAACAAAGAAAATTATTCAGGTGAAGGATTCACAAGGAAGATATCATAAAAAGACTCGATGGATGAGGCAGTCAAATTCTATGACTACCTTCCTTTTGCGAGATAAGATTTTAAGTTAAAGCCAATAGCAACTATTCTCCAAGTGGTCCATGGCATTGTCAAACTTATCTCCAACCAAACCTTTCAGTCGAGATCGCAAATTCTTTTCATTAGAAATGAGCAAAGTATTTTCCTTCGCAAGAGAAGAGTATGATTATTTTAGCTTGGAGTATTGATCCTTGAATTGGTTGGCCTTTACACTTAAAGTTATTCTACCTTGGATAAGTTTATCCTTCTCGATGGTGACATCTTTAAGTTTACTTCTCAATGAACAGAGAGATTGTTCATGCTCGTTACATAATTTCTAACAAATAGTCAGCTCGTTGCGAAGATATCGCCACCTTATTTGAAAGAATTCGCTTCTTTTGAGATAGAGTTTCATTCTCATCTGATAAAGTTTCTAACCCCAGATTAGCTTTAGTCAAAGAATAAGAGAGGCGAGATAATTCATTACTTAATAAGTCTAGCTTCTGAACTAATTGAGCATTCTCCTTGGTAAGATTATCTACTTGATAAACAGAATATGTATGAAGATTATCTAATTGGTTATACTGATCCATCCACGCATCTCTATCCATGCGAACTTCTTCAACAACGGATTCAATATGATATATCTCAATTTTTCGTTTCTGGTTTAAAGCTTAAAGAGCGAACGAGGTTTTTTTTTTTTAAAAAAAGGGGGGGGGGAGGAAATAAGTTATACCTTTTAATTCTTCATTCTTCTTGCGAAGATTATCACGATCCAGCGAAACATTTTGAAGCTTTTGATTCTCGAAGTGGAGAGTGTCACATTTCAAGGTCATGACTTGGAGGTTATTTTTCAAAGATTCAATTTCCCTCTCTAAGGATGTTCGCGAAGTCATTCTGTCAGAACCAAAATATTTACCTAAAATTTCGCAGACGCTAGATTTGATAGGATCAACGGAAGCTTTCTTGACATCATCCAGAATATCTGACAGAACCCTGAAAGCAGTATCTATCCCTTCCAAATTCTCTATAGTAAAAGGGAGAGATTCGGATGAAGAAGTGATGATGACAGAAGAAGGGAGAGTTGGATTGTCTTTTGGAGAAGATATACCATCCGAAGATGAAATTTGGTGAAGGTTAATGACCGGGGTTGAGGCAATGTCAGTAGAAGAGGCATTGACAGTAGAAGAAGAAAAGGGTTCATTCGTAACAAGATTATCGAGAGGAGCTTTATTTATAGAAGGGTTAGCTACAGGAGAGAAGTTTGTGGCGATGTTTTCGCGAATAAGAAGTGGGGAAGTAACTTGCGAAGATATCGAGGAGATATATAAAGTTTAAACGGAGGAAACGAAACAGAAGTCTCAACGTTTTTGGAATGGCGAGGTTTTTTGGGGGGCTTATCGATATTTTCATCACCCTGCGAATCACAAGTTAAATAAGAAACATAGGCAACAATATTGTTATTAAAATAATAATAATAATGTTTCTTAATACCTTGCTATTCGCAGGCTTTCTTTTGGTTACAGCAACTTTCGGTTGCGAGCCTTTGGGTGCATTAGGGTTCAGGATTGTAAACTTGGTGGTGGATTTGTTCTTGCTGAAACAGAAACAATATGGGGGTTATTAAAGGAGGAACATCATTAGATAAAATGATTTCAATAGAAAAGATTAATCACAAAAAGATCAACTTTAACGAAATTAGACAAACCTTGATGGCTCCATAGAAAAAGTAGCAGAGAAACAGGAGCGGGAAGATGGAGAAAATTTGTAGAACGATGAACAACAATAAAAAGTTGCAGAAGATAAAAGAAATCACGAAGAAGAGAGAGATAAGGAAGACGAAGTAAAAGAAAGAAAACATTCTCATGAAGGAACTTCTCCTTAAATAGGCAAGAGGATGGTGACCGGTTAGCATTAAATGTGCCGGTAAAGGAGGGAATATTAAACACGTGTAAGCGGTATACTTAATTCACGGAATCTTGACGGCAGATTGATGGAAAGAAATGAATAATTGCGGCAATTTGAAAATATTAGTTCTCATGACATTCTCTCCTTCGCAGAGAAGACATGAGAAGAGGCAAGATGTAGGATCAGAATATCGCAACATCTATACCTTGCTGTTGATGGTGGTTTTTAGACAAGGGGTAAAATCGTAAAACCCCATGACCTAGTGTTACCCGCAACACATTAACTAAGAGCATTTAACTCGGGTGTAAATAATTAATAGGGGTATTTTTCAAAATACCAGATTAGGGTTTTCAACACAGAACCCTAATTCCAAAACCAAGCCGCATACTGCGCATCATTGGCAACAATGCCAAACCAAGCCGCACTCTGCGCACCATGGCAGCAATACCAAACCAAGCCGCACTCTGCGCAACATGGCAGCAATGCCAAACCAAGCCGCACTCTGCGCACCATGGCAAGCAATGCCAAACCAAGCCGCACTCTGCGCACCATGGCAGCCATGCCAAACCAAGCCGCACTCTGCGCACCATGGCAAACAATGCCAAACCAAGCCGCACTCTGCGCATCATGGCAACCATGCCAAACCAAGCCGCACTCTGCGCACCATGGCAGCAATGCCAAACCAAGCCGCACTCTGTGCACCATGGCAGCAATGCCAAACCAAGCCGCACTCTGCGAACCATGGCAACCATGCCAAACCAAGCCGCACTCTGCGCACCATGGAAACATGCCAAACCAAGCCGCACTCTGCGCATCATGGCAACCATGCCAAACCAAGCCGCACTCTGCGCACCATGGCAGCAATGCCAAACCAAGCCGCACTCTGCGCACCATGGCAGCAATGCCAAACCAAAGCCGCACTCTGCGCACCATGGCAAACAATGCCAAACCAAGCCGCATCTTCGCGCATCATTGGCAACAATGCCAAACCAAGCCGCATACTCGCCCACCATGGCAACAATGCCAAATCTCCAAGTCGCTATGCCATTGCACACGCCAAATATAGCGCCCTAGGCTTGCAAGACTTGCAACTAGGTCAACATGGCCGCACATGCCATTGGCACATGCCAATACGTGCCGCAAGCCATATTCCAAGTCGCTATGCCATTGGCACACGCCAAATATAGCGCCCTAGGCTTGCAAGACTTGCAACTAGGTCAACATGGCCGCACATGCCATTGGCACATGCCAATACGTGCCGCAAGCCATATTCCAAATCGATATGCCATTGGAACACGCCAAATATAGCGCCATAGGCTTGCAAGACTTGCAACTAGGTCAACATGGCCACACATGCCATTGGCACATGCCAATACGTGCCACAAGCCATATTCCAAGTCGCTATGCCATTGGCACACGCCAAATATAGCGCCCTAGGCTTGCAAGACTTGCAACTAGGTCAACATGGCCGCACGTGCCATTGGCACATGCCAATACGTGCCGCAAGCCATATTCCAAGTCGCTATGCCATTGGCACACGCCAAATATAGCGCCCTAGGCTTGCAAGACTTTCAACTAGGTCAACATGGCCGCACATGCCATTGGCACATGCCAATACGTGCCGCAAGCCATATTCCAAGTCGCTATGCCATTGGCACACGCCAAATATAGCGCCATAGGCTTGCAAGACTTGCAACTAGGTCAACATGGCCGCACGTGCCATTGGCACATGCCAATACGTGCCGCAAGCCATATTCCAAGTCGCTATGCCATTGGCACACGCCAAATATAGCGCCCTAGGCTTGCAAGACTTGCAACTAGGTCAACATGGCCGCACATGCCATTGGCACATGCCAATACGTGCCGCAAGCCATATTCCAAGTCGCTATGCCATTGGCACACGCCAAATATAGCGCCTAGGCTTGCAAGACTTGCAACTAGGTCAACATGGCCTCACATGCTATTGGCATGTGCCAATACGTGCCATAAGCCATATTCCAAGTCGCTATGCCATTGGCACACGCCAAATATAGCGCCCTAGGCTTGCAAGACTTGCAACTAGGTCAACATGGCGCACATGCCATTGGCACATGCCAATACGTGCCGCAAGCCATATTCCAAGTCGTTATGCCATTGGCACACGCCAAATATAGCGCCCTAGGCTTGCAAAACTTGCAACTAGGTCAACATGGCCGCACATGCCATTGGCACATTCCAACACGTGCCGCAAGCCATATTCCAAGCCGCTATGCCATTGGCACACGCCAAATATAGCGCCCTAGGCTTGCAAGACTTGCAACTAGGTCAACATGGCCGTACGTGCCATTGGCACATGCCAAACACACACGCTCGGTATCCTAACTTGCAAACCGTGCAACCTACCACCAAGGCATTCGCACATGCCATTGGCACATGCCACACGCGCCATTAGCGGCACCACTTGCACTCAAGGCGCAACCATCGAGATATCAACACAAAACTGGGGATGCTTCTTTAGGGTTTTGGTTTGGCGGTCTGACATGCGGCGTACACTACGCTCACAATTAAGAAAGCGTGAATAGGAATAAAGCGGTCAAATAAAAGAGGAAATAATGGTGAAAACGTTTTCACCCATTAAACCATGCGGTTACCACCTCCTCCCATTATTTCACCCTTTACTCTCTTCCTTCATGAGGCCAGGGTACGTTTCAATCTCGACTTGTATAAATAGGTCTTACCTATTTCCACCAGACAACAAGTCTCGGTCAGGAGAAATATACTACACTTACACTCTCAGAAAGGCAACTTTGCAAGCTCTCCCAAAAGCTTTCATCTCTTGCAAGCTTTTCTTAAGCTTTCACTTTCTGATACAAGTCGAGATACTACTCTCCTCAACACCTTTCTTTGCTTCCCTCCCCAAATCAACCCTTCTCCTCCACTTTGTGACCGAAGCAAGTCTGGAACGTCCATTTCTTGGTTTAGGCCGGACTTGTACAGATTGATCTCTCGAATCTATAAAGTGCTCACGTGCAGCACATTTGTTTAGGGTTTAAACCAGTTTCTCACTCACCTACCGTATTTACCGAAATCGTCAGAAACGATTTTCACCCATAAACAATTGGCGACCACAGCGGGAGGATTGATCTATCGGCTACAATGTTCGATCTCGTTCTTCGACCCGGTTACCAGTTGTAAAAACTACACAAGAAAACTGGGGACTCGCTGAAGATGGTGCCAGTGATTGGGGACTTGCTGGCGATGCTACCAGCAAAACCGCCTTTTTACATGAAGAGGGGCATGTTCGCAAAAACCTATGAAGTGAGTAAATTCAGACTACGCAAGATATATGATTTGTTTTAGGTTTTTAGTAAAACCATTATACTACCGAGTATTGTGCCTATTGCTAGCACACACTTTCATAAAAGCAATATTCCTTTCTCAAAACATAATCAGAGTTATATTATCAAAACCATTCATCCGAAATAATCCAATATCCTCAAAAGCTACTATTGTCTACCAAAATCTGGTCAAACCTTGAACCAGACATCCAATATGTCTTTCAAAAAAAAAAAAAACCTAAATGAAAGTTTAGCGAGAAACGTTCAAGGAAAATTATCCAATGAAGTCTGCTCTTCTTGGAGAAAGTCAATTTTGCATCTTCGAGAGCCGCTCTCTTCATAGTCAACATCTTGGAAAGCTCTTCGAGTTCCACCTCTGTCGTGCAATCTCCTCGGCGGAAAGGCTTTCGATTGCCGCATCTTTCAACTTTTGGATCTCCGCAAGGCCTTCGACAAACCACGAAGTGTTGAACTCCTTTTCTACGCACACGTCGCGATGGTGCTCCCAGTCGGCAATAACGTCTTGAAACGGTGTGACCAGTCACCTCACGCATATCCTCGATGGAAGATAAAGCCTCTTCCACACGCTTAACCAAAGTGCAAATCGACTAGTGACTTTCTTGGTTGTGGCCATATGTCCGTATTTCTCCCAGATTCTCGGTATACAACGCCTCGTGCTTAGCCTGGGCGCTGAAGCCGCCAACCAAAGACATGACCTGGATGAGGAACCAAGTAAGGAGGATCAAAAATGGCGCCTCGCACCTGGCCTCACAACTCGCAAAGGGTTTTCCTCCATGTCTACGGCAACAATCATCAGAGAATCATCCACCGTTTGAGCCACATCGTGCCGGCAATTGGCCAACGTCCATCTCCAAGTCACGCGGCCCGGTCACCAAAGGCAAGCTTTCGTGTGCCTCTACCCCGAGAATCATCCTCCGAATCGGATTCCTCCCGCGAACTTGAGTCGGATATTTTCCCAAAAGAGGAAACAAAAGAAGAAAGAAAGAAGTGCGAAACTCACCAAACCACTTCCCAAAACAACCAGTGCAGGTGTTGCCGGAGGAATCACTCTCACTTGTCGAACCCTCTTCTCTCTCGACTCATCATCGCTACGAGAAGGCTCAATGCTGCTGGAGTTCTTTGAAGAAATTGCCGTCTCTGGCAACGTGCAAGAGCAAACAAAAGCATTAACACTACCGAAGCCCTGAAGGAAACAAGACACATATTCTCAGCCGAAATTCGCGTGTTTTGAGACAAACCAAAAAGGAGGCGACACATACCTGGTTATTGGAAGAACTGAAAGACACGAGAGCCGTGGGAGGATCTTGTGAAACCGTTCGGAACCCGCCAAAGACGATTTTTCGTTCTCCGTTCCTTGGCCCGGGGACTTTCCGAATTGCTAGGCGGCTTTTCGCTTGGGATCTCTCAACATTGGATACTCCTTGAGGCTGGCTGGGAAGGTTTGCAACGAACATTTTCTACCACGTTATTCACAAAAGCTTGGATCATGGTAAACTCGTCGCACCGAGAACTCATTATAGCCAAAGGTCGTCGAAGTTACTCTTCCCATTTGTAAGAAGGGAAGACGGATGCCGGATCGAGGGCACTGTCATTGAGGGCGGCACGCAACGAATCCTTAGGAAGCACTGGCTGGTAAGCAAGAGGTACCCCTTGATCGAAACCCATGTGACGAAAGCACGGTCAATATTGTGGCGGCTATCTCGGAAAGACCCCACGAAGAAAGACGGCATATAACCGGCAAGCGGCTTTGAATAAACAGTTTCTCACCAACGCTCAAATCGCCATCGAAGACAAAGACATGAGCGGAGCGAAGCAAAAGTGTCAATTTGAGCCACCGACTTATGGACCGGCTCCCATGGACGGAAATTGATTTCGTGCAACTTGTCAAGAAAACTAACCAAGCTCACGCCAACTCTTGGACGCTTTGTTCACCCATCGAAGAATTCGGGAGCCACCCCAACTCACGGGAAGCGAAGGCAACGGTTCGGAGCATATTTCTCAAAGTGCTCCCATAGCCGACTTGCGAGAAAAGCAACGTGCACATATGAATCCACTTTCATGAAACCATTCGAAACTCGCATGTTCGCAACTAGGTGATCCGGATGCACATACGGGGAACCAAGGAAAGCTTGCCAATGGGAAGAACTTCACCCTTTGCCAACTTCACAAAGAATCGCTAACAACTCGGGTCTTATTCCTTTCTTGCCGAGCCGTCATCAAAAATGTCTCTAGACAACAGAGAGCCAAAACGCTGCGACATGAAGATCACTTTTCATTTCAGGCTCCAACTCGTCCTAAAACCATTGAGATATCCACCAACCGTAAGGGCACCTCTCATCCTCTTTCCGGCAGAGTTCTTCGACTTCGCAATGGAGTCTTTCCGAGCGAAATTCCCCAACTTAGCGGCAAGGTCATCCCGCATCTTCACCTCACTTTCGGATAATTAGATTTTAAGATTCCCGATTCAGGAAGATTCAAAGCAAGAGAGCCACACTCTCCAAGGAGAAAGTTATCTCCCCCCATCTACATATGATTGTATGGGTAACCGAGCACCATCGGGAGAGGAAAGCAACCAAGCACGGGATGTCCTTTCTAATCCGGAGATTTATCAAGTCTTGACGGCATCAATGACCCGAGCTCGAGTCAAGTTGGTATTTATACGCTCCTCGCTCACCATGAACTCAACCCATCTCGTCAAAAGAACGCAATGGACTTTGACACATCCTCAAGTCAATGTTGGAAGAGGAATATACCCCTTTATGAAGACAGAATCAACCGAATGGTGCTCTCAGGCGCAGACCGAACGTGTCCTCCTGTCATCCTCACCACCGGTTAGCAAAATTGGCACGAAAACCGGGTGATTCTTCCGAGCGAGGGCGAGGGCTCTAGTGAAGAATTCATCATCTATGTTCGGCTTGGAATTATGAGCATCCTTCGACGAAGTGAAATTTGGTTCGGGTAACATCTTATCGAATTCCTTCATAACAATTTGGTAATAAGATATCTCGCACAAAACAAACGAAGAAAGGCGAAGTTATCTCCCTGACACATAATCGTACCCAACAAAAAAAAAAAAAGAGAAAGGGGTAGGAGGACGTATTTTCTTCGGGTTCGAGACTATATACGCGGCATTCTATACGGGTACAAGTGTGTCTACATTATCTTTCTTCGGGTTCAAAAATATATATGGAGCATTTTTCTATTGGTTCGAAACTGCGCGCGTGGTACTTCTCTCAAGAAGCAAAAATCATATATACAATATTTCCTGCGGGTTCGAAGTCATATGAAGCATATACACAGTATTCTTCTTCGGGATTCATACAGGGTTCTCTACGGGTTCGAAATACACACGCAAAGTATTTTCTTGTGGTTCAAATATTTCTTTCGTAACCGAAAATTCATATATGCAATATTTCCCACGGGTTCAAACAATATATGCAGTATTCCCTTGGTTGCATACGTACAATATTTTCTACAAGAGGAACGCTAAGGAATCACATGCAAGGATTGTGGAAGCGCCTACTCTTAAGGTTTATACCTATATTAAAAAAAAAAAAAAAAAAAAAAAAAAAGAGAGAGAAGAGTACTCGAAGTCATACCTGGAAGCTGGTTTCTCTTTGCCGCTAGTATGAAAAGAGGAAAGAATAAAGCGCATGAGAGGGAAAAAGGGGGCTTTATGTATATATATATACATATATAGGCGTGAAAGACTTTGAAATAAGGAAGGATTCCCCTTTTCACCAAAATCACGCGTGTAAGAAACGGGCCCACAAAGGGTGCGACTTCCCAATGCCGCCCAAAGTCACGCCCGCAAACACGGTTTCTACACTTTGTGCCGGTCCCACCAGCCTAGCACACTCGGTTTCCCAATTCACGCCTACTTCCCAACGTCGCCCAAGCTGCACCGGCCCCCACCAATTGCACCGACCGCAAGCACACACGGCTTCTACACTTTGCGCGGTCCCACCAGCCTAGCCAACTCGGTTTCCCAACTCACGCCAACTTCCCAACGTCGCCTAAGTGCATCGGGCCCACCAATTGTGCTAGCCTCCCGATTTGTGCAAAACTACCGTGAGGCAAGGATTCCAAATCCTATTTATAAAAGGTCGACAAGCCTCTTTCAATTTTCTTTACGGTTTCTTGTTAATAGTTTGTCACCATCTTATGCTTACCTCGCAACAAAGCCCCCTGTTCCGGAGCTAGCGGGGGACTTAATGTTGATGGTGGTTTTTAGACAAGGGTAAAATCGTAAAACCCCATGACCTAGTGTTACCCGCAACACATTAACTAAGAGCATTTAACTCGTGTGTAAATAATTAATAGGGTTATTTTTCAAAATACAGATTAGGGTTTTCAAATACGTAACCCTAATTCCAAAACCAAGCCGCATATCGCGCATCATTGGCAACAATGCCAAACCAAGCCGCACTCGCGCACCATGGCAAAGCAATGCCAAACCAAGCCGCACTATGCGCACCATGGCAGCAATGCCAAACCAAGCCGCATTCTGCGCACCATGGCAGAAATGCCAAACCAAGCCGCACTCTGCGCACCATGGCAACCATGCCAAACCAAGCCGCACTCTGCGCACCATGGCAGCAATGCCAAACCAAGCCGCACTCTGCGCATCATGGCAACCATGCCAAACCAAGCCGCACTCTGCGCACCATGGCAAAGAATGCCAAACCAAGCCGCACTCTGCACCATGGCAAGAATGCCAAACCAAGCCGCACTCGCGCACCATGGCAACCATGCCAAACCAAGCCGCACTCTGCGCACCATGGCAAAGCAATGCCAAACCAAGCCGCACTCCGCGCATCATGGAAACCATGCCAAACCAAGCCGCACTCTGCGCACCATGGCAAAGCAATGCCAAACCAAGCCGCACTCTGCGCACCATGGCAGCAATGCCAAACCAAGCCGCACTCGCGCGCATCATTGGCAACAATGCCAAACCAAGCCGCATATCGCCCACCATGGCAACAATGCCAAATCTCCAAGTCACTATGCCATTGGCACACGCCAAATATAGCGCCCTAGGCTTGCAAGACTTGCAACTAGGTCAACATGGCCGCACATGCCATTGGCACATGCCAATACGTGCCGCAAGCCATATTCCAAGTCTCTATGCCATTGGCACACGCCAAATATAGCGCCCCTAGGCTTGCAAGACTTGCAACTAGGTCAACATGGCCGCACATGCCAATACGTGCCGCAAGCCATATTCCAAGTCGCTATGCCATTGGCACACGCCAAATATAGCGCCCTAGGCTTGCAAGACTTGCAACTAGGTCAACATGGCCGCACGTGCCATTGGCACATGCCAATACGTGCCGCAAGCCATATTCCAAGTCGCTATGCCATTGGCACACGCCAAATATAGCGCCCTAGGCTTGCAAGACTTGCAACTAGGTCAACATGGCCGCACATGCCATTGGCACATGCCAATACGTGCCGCAAGCCATATTCCAAGTCGCTATGCCATTGGCACACGCCAAATATAGCGCCCTAGGCTTGCAAGACTTGCAACTAGGTCAACATGGCCGCACGTGCCATTGGCACATGCCAATACGTGCCGCAAGCCATATTCCAAGTCGCTATGCCATTGGCACACGCCAAATATAGCGTCCTAGGCTTGCAAGACTTGCAACTAGGTCAACATGGCCGCACATGCCATTGGCACATGCCAATACGTGCCGCAAGCCATATTCCAAGTCGTTATGCCATTGGCACACGCAAATATAGCGCCCTAGGCTTGCAAGACTTGCAACTAGGTCAACATGGCCGCACGTGCCATTGGCACATGCCAATACGTGCCGCAAGCCATATTCCAAGTCGCTATGCCATTGGCACACGCCAAATATAGCGCCCTAGGCTTGCAAGACTTGCAACTAGGTCAACATGGCCGCACATGCCATTGGCACATGCCAATACGTGCCGCAAGCCATATTCCAAGTCGCTATGTCATTTGCATACGCCAAATATAGCGCCCTAGGCTTGCAAGACTTGCAACTAGGTCAACATGGCCGCACGTGCCATTGGCACATGCCAATACGTGCCCGCAAGCCATATTCCAAGTCGCTATGCCATTGGCACACGCCAAATATAGCGCCCTAGGCTTGCAAGACTTGCAACTAGGTCAACATGGCCGCACATGCCATTGGCACATGCCAATACGTGCCGCAAGCCATATTCCAAGTCGCTATGACATTGGCACACGCCAAATATAGCGCCCTAGGCTTGCAAGACTTGCAACTAGGTCAACATGGCCGCACATGCCATTGGCACATGCCAATACGTGCCGCAAGCCATATTCCAAGTCTCTATGCCATTGGCACACGCCAAATATAGCGCCCTAGGCTTGCATGACTTGCAACTAGGTCAACATGGCCGCACATGCCATTGGCACGTGCCAATACGTGCCGCAAGCCATATTCCAAGTCGCTATGCCATTGGCACACGCCAAATATAGCGCCCTAGGCTTGCAAGACTTGCAACTAGGTCAACATGGCCGCACATGCCATTGGCACATGCCAATACGTGCCGCAAGCCATATTCCAAGTCGCTATGCCATTGGCACACGCCAAATATAGTGCCCTAGGCTTGCAAAACTTGCAACTAGGTCAACATGGCCGCACATGCCAACACGTGCCGCAAGCCATATTCCAAGCCGCTATGCCATTGGCACACGCCAAATATAGCGCCCTAGGCTTGCAAGACTTGCAACTAGGTCAACATGGCCGTACGTGCCATTGGCACATGCCAAACACACATGCTTGTAGCCTAACTTGCAAACCGTGCAACCTACCACCAAGGCATTTAGCACATGCCATTGGCACATGCCAAACACACACGCCGGTAGCCTAACTTGCAAAACCATGCAACCTACCACCAAGGCATTCCGCACATGCCATTGGCACATGCCACACGCGCCATTAGGCACCACTTGCACTCAAGGCGCAACCAACGAGATATCAACACAAAGCGGGGATGCTTCTTTAGGGTTTTGGTTTGGCGGTCACAGCATGCAGCGTACACTACGCTCACAATTAAGAAAGCGTGAATAGGAATAAAGCGGTCAAATAAAAGAGGAAATAATGGTGAAAAACGTTTTCACCCATTAAACCATGCGGTTACCACCTCCTCCCATTATTTCACCCTTTACTCTCTTCCTTCATGAGGCCGTGGTACGTTTCAATCTCGACATGTATAAATAGGTCTTACCTATTTCCACCAGACAACAAGTCTCGGTCAGGAGAAATATACTACACTTACACTCTCAGAAAGGCAACTTTGCAAGCTCTCCCAAAAGCTTTCATCTCTTGCAAGCTTTTCTTAAGCTTTCACTTTCTGATACAAGTCGAGATACTACTCTCCTCAACACCTTTCTCTCGCTTCCCTCCCCAAATCAACCCTTCTCCTCCACTTTGTGACCGAAGCAAGTCCTGGAACGGCCATTTCTTGGTTTAGGCCGGACTTGTACAGATTGATCTCTCGAATCTATAAAGTGCTCACGTGCAGCACATTTGTTTAGGGTTTAAACCAGTTTCTCACTCACCTACCGCATTTACCGAAATCGGCAGAAACGATTTTCACCCATAAACACTTGCGAAATCTATAAACGACAGCATTGCGAAGATGTCGCAAACGAATAATATAAATGACGCAATGGATGACGACAACTTTTAACACGAGAAAGATGTGAAGACCGGCGAGGTTTAGGAGTGTTGCGAGATTGTATATTTGTACACTTGCGATATTTCGCAAGTCATTCCAGAAAATAAAGGACAACTTAGCTGTCATCCATTATGTAATACCTTATATAAAGAGTCGAACAGGCCTATTGAGAGGCAGATCTTTTTTCGAGTGTTGGGCAAGTCATTAAGAGAGAGAAAGTTTGGAGTGATTGTAATTCTTTAGCTCATTTCCTTTTCACCTTGTAAACATTCAAGAATTTAATCAATGAAAACTATAATTGTTCATCTTAAAATGGTTTGATTGTATAGATTCTTGTGAGGGGTGTAGTGTAGGATTTCCTGCAACTACAGGTTTACAACGTGCGGTGTGCAACGCGCCCATTACGAGAACGTGTCAGGAAAGGACGAACGGTTAACAACGATGAGGGTAGTGGGTGAAGGTGTGACCACGTAATGATCACCACCTCTTACACAACCCCACTACTCCACTACTTAATCTTATCCACTTCCTACGAGATCAGGGTTGCGCTCAAATGACTTGTATAAATAGGTTTTCAACCTATTTCGACGGGGGGATTACAAGTGTTATCAACACAAGTATCCGGAAACCATTTTCTGATGCGCAAGTCATAAACTGCCACACCTTCATAATTCAACACTCTAATCTCAAACACCTTCTTCGCTTCCCTCCCTAAGATCAACCCTTCTCCTTCACCTTGTGACTGAATTGAATATGGAACGGCCATTTCTTGGTTTAGGCCAGAGTCTTACAGATTGATCTCTCGAATCTAAAGTACTCCCGTGCAGTGCATTTGTTTATGGTTTGAATTCGTTTCTCATCAACACACCCAAATTTACCTAAAACAGCAGAATCAGTTTTTACCCTCAAACAGTGTGCTTGATCACAAGAGATTCAAGTGGTGATGTGCAGGTTTAATTGAAGATTAAAGAACATTTGAAGACGAAGAAGATTTCTTATTGGTTTCTCATATCTTTTTGTAACACGAACCTTGATCGGCTGGGATCCAACTAGAATCGGATTTTTTGGATTGATTAGTGTGTGAGATCGGCATCACCTTATAGTTCCTTGTTGAGTTCTATACTGATTGATTGCAAATCTAAACTCTGCTACTTCGGTAGTTGTTGGATATATTGATCTAACCAGGCAAATGAGTTTATTAGTTTAAACGGAAGAGCCTTTTCATATGACTTGAGATATCTTCATCTGAAAGAATCAAGAGAGTTGTTACCAAACAGATTTATTGTTCCTTTACTGTTTGAAATACGATCCAAAGGAATTGTTCCAGTGCATGCACATATTGAATGCCGGAAGCGCAGGGATACTGAAAAAATTAAGTGAACTAGGTTTAGTTGCTTGGTCTCAACTATACAAAGTTTTGGTTTAGATTTTGTATATCGGCTTAATTCTGAGAGTATTCAATTCTGGACTTGGTCCCGGGGTTTTTCAGCATTTGCGGTTTCCTCGTTAACAAAATATTGTTGTGTCTTTTACTTTTCTATATCCGCAATTATAATTGTTTATTATAATTAAAAGTACAATACACAAACGTTAACTCTGTATTACTTAATACTGATCCTATAGAGTTTGGTTAAGTCTGAACCTATTATCAAGTAATCACACTTTGATTGTTGTATTGTCTCGATCTCGTATCCATAGACGATCACACAAAGTGTGAATACCGATTTGTCGTATTGTCTCGACTTTGTCCATAGACAATCACTTTCAGTAAGAGGACTTATAGGTGGATAATTTAAAGATTGTGGTGTATTTGGGTACCCTCATCTTTTCAAGATGGTCTTTAGATTCTACTTCTTTATGACATAGTCTGCAATCTGCATTTATACCTTTTATAAATTTATTCATTCTTTTACCAACAGCCAGTCCATTCTTCATTAATCTCCATAAGAATGTTTGAATTTTCAAAGGAAGAACTTTAACCCTCTAGAATTTCTTCTAAGGAAAGCCATCACTGAGGAAGAAGATGGTAATCTATTGTGTAAGGTTCTTAAGAAGGATTTTGAGGAGAATTTCCCATTAGGATGATGAGTCCATATAATCTTATCCTTTGTGTTCTCCACTGGATCTCTTGGAATGTAAATTTCCATGATGGGGGGTGAAAAACTGTCCAAGTTTATCTTCATCTCATTTGTTAGGGTGCTTTAGTATCAGTTCTTGTACTGTGGCTAAAGCAGTACCCATAATATTTGTCTTTTCGGGCATCTTTAAATGCAAACCAGGGGTCATCCCAAATCTTTATTTGTTCTCCATTATCCACTGTCCAACAACACCCAGCTCTCATATCTTCTCTAACCAGCAGCATACCAGACCAAGTTGAGGAGCATTTGATTGGATTCTTTGCATTCCAAAAGTTGTCATTATTAAGGTACTTTGCTCTCATCATTTGACACTATAAGCAATCATTGTTTTCCAGAAATTTCCATATGAGTTTTGTTATCATTGCTTTGTTAAGTTGTTGAAGGTCTTTGATGCCCAGCCCACCATTTTTTAGGGACTTCAAATTGATTCCAATTGATGAAATGTAGCTTTTAGTATATCTGGCATGTCCCCACCATAAGTTTCGCATGGTCCCAGTCATCTGCTCCATTTTCTTCTTAGGAATAATTGAAGTAGCCATATAATAAGGAGGATAAGACCGAGTACATATTTGATCAGTTCAGACCTACCAGCATGAGTGAGGAAGTTTCTCTTCCTAACAGCTAACTTGATGTCAAATTTATCCATCAGAAAGTTATAAGAAGCATTCTGGTTTGGTGGCTTCGGCAGATGATGACCCAAATATCAGTCATTTATACCCATTTGTTGAACTACAAACATATGTGCAGTCTCAACTCTTTTATATGTAGTGACACCTTTGCTGAAATGGATGGCTGATTTCTGCATATTCACACTCTGACCTGACCAGTCTGCATAAGTGCCTAAAGTCATTTGAAGAGTATCCACAGTTTTGTTGTTTATAATGAAAAATAACAGCAAATCGTCAGCGAATATCAGATGAGAGACAACATGGTCATTTTTGCAGATTCTGTAGCCATTGTACAAGTCACTATGCTCCATGGATCTCATTAACCAAGAAAACCTTGTGAACAAAGGATAAATAAATATGGGGACAACGAGCATCCCTGCCGCAATCCTCTCTCACTAGTGAAATAGCCTTCATCTTGACCATTAACCACAATAGAGAAAGACGCCGTGGCTACACAGTTCATAATGAGATCGTGGGATTTTTTTATAATACCAAAGGTCCTAGGGCAGTGACTTAAAAACCTCCACCTCACTTTATCATACGCTTTACTAATATCAATTTTCAAAGCAAATGCACCAATAACAAATTTAGAGTTGGGCATTGTGTGGAATATTTTTTTGGCATCTACAATGTTATATATGATTAACCTGCCAGGGATGAAAGCAGATTGTGCTTTATCCGCTAATTTTTCTAAGTGACCCTTAAGTCTTTGGGATATGATCTTAGTAACTACTTTATATAACACATTAGTAAGATCTATATGCTTGAATTCAGAGGGGAGAGTATGATGTTTAACCTTAGGAATCAAAACTATATTAGTATGATTCATACCTGATGGCAGCGAAGCTGTCGAGAAGCATTTATTAATAGTCTGAGCAACATTATTCCCAATAACATCCCAACATCTTTTGAAGAAAATAGGCGACATTCCGTCGGGGACTGGAGACTTTAGATTCTTCATTTTCTTGATGATATTCCATATTTCTTCATTCGAATGAATGGCAGAGAAGTCTTCATTACTTATACTATCTATCTTTGTGGGGGCTTGAAACTGGATAATGTGGTTATCTTCATTGCTATCTCTTCTGAATAAAGTATGGAAGTGATTAACCAAACATGAGACAATCTCATCGGCATTGGTGATCCACTTATCATCAGGAGATTTGAGAGCTGAGATCTTATCTTCTTTGCAGAACAGTAAGATGGAAAATATTGGTGTTTTTATCCATGTTAGGTATCCAATTCACCTTGCGCCTTTACTCATAATAAAATTGTTGCATTTGGTTCAGATGCTCAATCTTGATAGTAAGCTCTTTTTCTTCACTTCTAGTATCACGAAGATGAGCCACCATTTGCAATTTTATGAGCTCTTCTTTAGTTGTCTCTATCTCTCTGAAAATGTTGTCGAAAGTTTACTAATCCATTTGTTTAGCTCTTTACGAACAGTAGCAATGTTATTCGCTATATCTTCCTTCCCAATATCCCAGGACCTCAAAACAACATCTTTAAATTCAGGGTGATCAACCCAGAAGTACTCAAACTTGTTAGAGTGTTTTCTTCTTCTTTTATTACTTATGTGGGTAATTACTAGGATGGGAGCGCACTTCTAATTCTAGGAAGATTCAGAACTCCATTATCCTTGAACATAAATAGACACTCCGGCGTACACATTGCACGGTATAGTCTTTCAAAAATTGGCTATTTCACCACAACACTATTGGTCCAAGTAAAATCCGGCCATGTAAACCCCATATCAATTAAATTCCTACTTTGAATGAAATTTTTGAATTTAGTACTGGCTGGATTCATCTATTTTATACCTCCACTCTTTTCCTTGTTGTCTTTAATTGCATTAAGATCTCCCATGACACACCAAGGGTTGGTCAGGTTAGCAGCAAATTGAGAGAGATTTAGCCAAAATTTGTTTCTGTTTTGCTGCTCAGATGGGCCATATACACAAAGTAAATCCTAATCTTTTTCCAACAGTTGATGAATACGGTAGTGAATGACATTCTTACTAATACTAATGATCTCCATATCAATATTATTGCTCCATAGAATAGCATTACCACCACTTCTACCAATGGCGGGAACGAACTTGAAATTATCAAAACCAATAGAAGAATAGAGTTTATTTGAATTTATCTCATTTAACATTGTTTCAGTGTGGAAAGAAATTTGAGGGTTGCAGGCCCTGAGAAACGCCTTTAGATTATGGACTGTTAAGATGTTTCTCAATCCTCGACAGTTGATGAGAACATTAACATCGACCCTGTGGCTGATTTTGAGCAGCCACCACACCCATTTTTGGATAAATTGATTGAAAGAATTTTTTGAGTGGGATATCAATGTCCATTGAACATGATGTTCTCTTCGATCCACTGCTAATCTCTTCTTCATTAGTATTCTGAGCATTTTTCTCTTAATATTCTATTCGAACGTTTCCATCCTTTCTTCTTCTTATTTATTTGGGTATCAAATGTAGATATAAAAGTCGAAGATAATGTAATTTCATCGTCAGTAACATTTAGGTTTAGAATTGATCGAGACGAAAGGGGATTAGGTTTGATAAGTTTATTGGGATCAGATTGAGGGGTCAAAATAATATTACATGTGGGTATGGGCTTTGTATCTAGAGACTTCCCTTTAGAATCAGGTTGGGCTTGGTACCGCCCTTAATCTTAACAGTGAGTGAAAGAAATCCACTGACGGAAGTTAACTCACCAATTTAGGGGTGAGCATGGGCCGGTATGGACCGGTTTTCGCCTCATCCGCATCCAATCCATTGCACTACGGATTTCAAACTTGGCATCTGCATCCAATCCATATCCAATGGATACACGGATGGACGGATTGGATGCGGATAATCCAATGGATTTGTTTTAGTTAAAATTTATAGTAAGAAAATAAAGTTAATACAAATGACTCCTTATAAAACCTACATATCCTATATATGTATACAAACATAAAAATGTCATGTACAACACCCCAAGCAAACATCTTAAAAATTCCTAAATGATCCATAGTATTTTCTAGAACTATATAAATGCCTTTAATTTAACGGATATGGATGTCCAACGGATTTTCAAGGTTGCATCCGGGCCCGATCCATTATCCGTTGGATTTCAAAAATTCTATCCACATCCAACCCATTAACGAACGGTCCGGGCATCCATCCGCAAATGAACGGTTGGTCCCGGTTAAATCCGCGGATTACAGGCCAAATGCTCACCCCTACTCACCATCAGGCGTAGCAAAATTAGTTTCTGAAGTACTTTGATTGGATGCTTTTTGATTGTTGTTTGCTGCAACAGGCCTTCTTGGATTTTCTAACGGCCGACATTTCAACAACCTTTGTAGTGTGAATTTTATTTATTTTGGAGGTTGTTGTGATGCCAGCATTTCGTTTATCACCTTTATCAGATTTAAGTCTCTGACCTATCCTGAGTATTTGTGCTGGCATTATCTCCACCCTTAGGTTTTATCATCGGCCCTTGATTTTGAAATCCTTCTCTCTCCATACTGCTGGTTACAGTGTCGTCTTTAGTAGAAAGAGATTTGTCAGTTTCTGCAGTATTGACCATAAGATGACTGTTGGATCCACTTACCCTTAAGGGAGCTAAATTTATTTGGATGCGTCGCGTGTCTTTTATCCGATCGTTCATTTGTTTTCCTATGATCAACGTCTCGTGAGAGTTAGCCATCATCGTCTTCATTGGATCTATGTTCTATAATGGACTGTAAGTGCCAGGGTCTACCGATTTATGGAAAGCACGAATATCTTCATTGTATCTTTCCAAAGACTTATCGTTCATTCTGGTAGCAATTTCTTCGGTGGATAAGTTCTGATCTTGCTCCAATTTTTTTGATAAGTGGGGACATTGTTTCATCAAATGTTCAAAGAAACCACAGTAGAAACATAATCTTGGGAGCTTTTCGTATCGGAATGTACTCTTTATCTTCTTCTGTGATTTCAGATTAATCTCCATATCTTTTGATAATGGTTTCGTAATATGTATCTTTACTCTGACTTTGGCGTATTTACCCCATTTAGAAGCTTTCTGTTGATCAATTGGATCCGGTGTACCTACGTTTTAGCAATATTAAACACCTTATTAGGGTTCATCATACTCGGAGGTAGACCATATATGTGCATCCAGAAGCAAACGTACTTGAATTCATATTCTTCGATGAGAAAGTCTTCTTTACAACGTTCTAATGCCATCAAATCATCTTTTACAGACCAGGGTGTACCTTGGATAGCAACTTCCAAGCCATAGAGGAGATCAAATTTTACATTATATAAATCACTTCACATATCTGTAATATTTAGAGCCTCTGATGGTCTCCAAGCCTTTGAAATAACTTCATTCAATAACAAGAGGTTATATTCTCTACACGACATAAACTTAAATATGATACTTTTGTTATGTTCTATAGAAATCTTCACTGGATCTTCTTTATCTTCATGACCATATGTTTGGGGTTCTTCTAATATAGAATTCATCTTTTGAAGGATCACTTCAAAATCGTTATTGCAGTTTGATGATGAATCCATTAAAAACAAATACACTAGAGAAGAATATAGATAAGGAAAAAGTAGACGCCAGCAACAAAAAAGGAAGAAGTGGAAAAACAAAAAGCAGGGGAAGAAACAGAGAAAAATTCACCAAATAGTGACAGAAAGAGCACCCATTATGGGGAGAAATCAATCATCAATATTGAAAAAGCGGGGCCTAACAACCACACCCAATATTTCGCTTAGCAATCTATATGGACTAACTCCAATATACTTTTAAGAGAATCAACTAGGCAGTCAGACTCAATCTTAAGAAAAGTATATCAAAGAGTTATATCTTTGTTTCTTAATGTAATCGGCAAAGCAAACAGATAGAAATCTGTGAGCCTGATTATTATAAGAAACAACTTGGAAGGTATCAAAAACCAATATCCAAGTGTCAATCAATTTAATCAACAACCAAAGGTAGGATTCAGAATTGATTGAACTTAAGCACAACCTGTGATATTTCAATTATATAAACAAATATAATGCGGAAAAGAAATAAATACGACAATTTAAGTTTTGTTAATGAGGAAACCGCAAATGCAGAAAAACCCCAGGACCTAGTCCATATTTGAACACCACACTGTATTAAGCCGCTACAGACACTAGCCTACTCCAGGTTAACTTAGGATTGGAATGTAGTTGAGCCCTAACCAATCTCACACTGATCAAGGTACAGTCGCGTTCCTTACTCCTCTAGAACCACGCCGGATTCTGCGCACTTGATTCCCTTAGCTGATCTCACCCACAACTAAGAGTTGCTACGACCCAAAGTCGAAGACTTGATAAACCAATCTGTCTCACACAAAAAAGTCAATTGAATAGATAAATTTGTCTCCCACAGATATATCTATGAGTTTTGTTCCGTTTTTTGATAAATCAAGGTGAACAAGAACCAATTGATATACCGGACTTATATTCCCGAAGAACAACCTAGAAATATCAATCACCACACAATAATCTTAATCGTATGATAGCGAAACAGCATATTGTGGAATCACAAACGATGAGACGAAGATGTTTGTGACTACGTTTTATCTTGCCTATCGGAGATTAAATCTCGAGCAAATCTTAGAGAAGATAGTACTCAATCACGATAGAAAACAACAAGATCAGAACACGCAACGATAGAAAAAATAGTTGGGTCTGGCTTTACAATCCCAATGAAGTCTTCAAGTCGTTAACCTACAGGGTTTTGGAAAAACCTAAGGTTAAAGGAGAATCGACTTTAGTCGCAACTAGTATCACACAGGAGGTGTGGGGATTAAGTTTCCCAGTTGCTAGAGTTCTCCCTTATATAGTCTTCAAATTAGGGTTTGCAATCAATGTTACCTTGGTAACAAAATATTGAATATTCACCGTTAGATGAAAACCTGATTAGACTCAAGCTAATATCTTTCAACCGTTAAATCGAACATAGCTTGTTACACACGAATAAAAAGTGACTTCATTTAGATATGAGTAACCGTACCTAAACGTGTACACCTTTGTTGGCTCAATACTAGTTAACCGAAGTTAGCCATATGAACACTTTCATATCAACCATATTCATCTTAACCATAACTAGTTCAAATAACTGAATGAAACTAGTTCTAGAGTTGTTCAATTGTTTATATTCTCATAGAAGTATACAAGACATAATAGCCACGGTTTGCAAAAGATTGCATTCCTTATTATATAAATGTATTGGTTCATGAACAAACGGATTTTAGAACATAACCTACTCAAGTATGCAAACGGGTACGCATACCTAAGTGGTCGGACTAAGTTTGGGTTCGCCAGTATGCAAACGTATACGCATACCTTCCAAACTCAGTTGAATTTCTAGGACTTGAAGTTCACGCCAGTACGCATACATGTATGCATACTAAGTTCTCGGACTTTCATTAACCAGCCAGTACGCATACGGGTATGCATACTATGGTTCCCGGACTTGGAATAACTTACAACAGTTAGCATACAAGTACGCATAATGTGTTATATCCAATCATGGTTATTTGTTCTAAAATCCAGTTTCAATCATTGAAATATTCTTAGAAGATGACAATAGCTGTCTCACACAAACTATTAGCTTCAAAGCAATTTTCAAGTGATCGAATGATCAATGCAAAATATTCTGAGTCTACATCAAATGACTGTCTCACACAAATCATGTGAGATGTTACAATTCACATGATCATCTTTTGACTTTTGTCAAGAATATAAGATGAACTTGGTTAAAGCGAATGCTTACTAACACATATTTCGGGAAATATGTAAGCGAGTGAAACCCATCTCGAAATATCAAATGTGTATAACCGAAGTCTATATAGCTATACGACTTTTTTCTCAAATAGGAGATAGAGTAGATAGACTTTTGAGTGATAGATGAGTTCAAGTCTCCACATACCTTTTGTTGATGAAGTTCCACAAGCTCCCCTTAGTAGTTCTTCGTCTTTAATCGATGAATGTTGTGAATTCTAATGCTCAACTACACTTTCTATCCTAATCCGAGACTTATATATAAGTAGACTAGAAATCAAGACTTATAGTTTTGGTAACTAAACTTGACAAACAAGCTTGAGATAGCAACGCTTGCGAGTTCGATAAGCAGTGCTCTAACAAATATTTACGAACATAATCCTTGACAAAGTCAGAGGAGCTCCCCGTAAGGCTAGTCATCCGCTTCGTTAAAGATTTCATGCGCTCTAGGAGGTCCCAAGTTTGAGTACCTAATGGCGCAATATTATATTACATAATAGAATCTGACATGGAAGGTAGAGTTAGTTTTCCCCTTGCGACATAAGCAGCCCCCTATCTGATTCGTCTCCCTTGGGTGGTTCCTTATGAGACTCGCTGATAGTCTAACACAACAACCTGTTTAACTAATGTATTAGTACATTGTTAAAACTTAGCTTGTTAGGCTTCCAACTAATTTCTTGTAATAATACTCTTTATCCAATAATAAATCCGCTTATGCTCCCTTGGCTGGTTCCTCTGAGGCTTGCCGGTAGTCTAGCACATCAACTTGTTTAACTAATGTAGTAGTACGACGTTGGAACTTAGCTTGTTAGGCTTCCAACTAATTTCTTGTAATAATACTCTTTATCCAATAATAAAAAACATTAAGACAAAAAAAAAAAAAAAAACATGCTATAAGCAGTATTTTATATAATACTAATTCATTCTAACGAAAAAATCAGAATAAATATAAAAAATTGATAAATATTATTTGGAATACTAAAAAAGACAGATAAAAACTATCTAATATCTTGCTCACCCATTAAAATATCCAACATCCCGCTCACCCATCAAATATCACGGTTTCTTGTTCTTGCTCGTCAAATGAAAGATTTCCTACTTCAAGTTTTCCCATATTGTTAAGTGGATCAAATGCATCTCCACTAATATTTCACATTCTACTTTCTCTGATCATTTCGTAGAAAATTGATGTGAGCAAATGTGAAATTCTCAGCATTTTTGGGTTGAATCTTATTTCTCTTAATTGAATGGATAAAATTATATGTGCTCCAATTTATCTGTGAGCAACACGAGGAACATGGCTGCCTTAAAAGCAAAAAATTATAACTCTGGAGATGAAGCACCATAAAATAACCACCAAGTCGTCTTTATTTATAGTCAACAAGTTATTAGGTTTAGATATAATTATTCGAATATAACCCCAAATATAAATATATATCTTCCTAACCCCAATCTCGATATCCTTATTCCAGTCAGCTTCTTTTGTCAGTTCCTATGCGCTGCTGACTATGATGAGATTGTGATTTTAAAACTACTATAATCGGCGTCTATGTTTCTGTGTGCCATGTATGTAGGGTCATACAAGCATTTCAACAACATTAACTAATCCAGACTTATTAACTCATGTTCTAATCATTTATTTGAATTTCTTGAGAAACTTAGCTAACATACTAACATGCTTCTGCGAGTGTATCCAAGAGAGGAACCGACTTTCTTGTCTATAGGAAGGTATGTAAGAACTCATATGTCCTACATGTGAGGCCTGGAGGGGATGTTGTGGATACGGTGCATCAATTCTTCCGTCTACGGGCTTCTTACTCAAGAGTTTAAATTCTACTAATGTGTCTTTAATCCCAAAGACTAAAAACAAACAGTTCCCATCTGACTTAAGACCAATTGCGTTATGCAATACATCTTACAAAATAATCTCCAAGATCATGTCTACAAGAATGAAGAAATTAATGTGCAAGATTATCTCTCCATTTCAAGCGGCTTACGTTCCGGGAAGACAAATTTCTGATAATATCCAACTGGCACAGGAGATTATTCACACCATGAAGAATAAAAAAGAAGAGTCTAAGTACTTGGCTTTGAAATTGGATATGGCCAAAGCCTTTGATAGGCTTGAATGGTCGTTTCTAAAGGATGTGATGATTCAAATGGGATTCTCTCAGGATTGGTGCAATCTTATCATGCAATGCATTACTACTACAAGGATCTCAGTACTTCTCAATGGTGCTCCTTGTGTTTCCTATCAACCAACAAGAGGAATACGGCAAGGTGATCCACTGTCACCATATTTGTTTATTATAGCCATGGAGGCTTTTTCTAGGCAGCTCTTTCATGCAGAATCTCAAGGTCTTATAGAAGGTATTAAAATTGCTCCATCTTCTCCTTCTATCGCGCACTTATTCTTCGCAGATGACTGCTTATTATTCTTAAAGGCAGATTTGCATAACGTGAATAATGTTTTGAAAGTAATTGAGGATTTTGGAGCTGCCTCAGGGCAGATGGTTAATTTTAACAAGTCAAGTGTACATTATAGTGCACGGGTTCCTCGAGAGGTTCTCGGTGCTCTTAACAAGAAGGTTAAAAGTTCCTAGGATGCTATCAACTGAAAGATATCTAGGAATTCCACTTATTGTTGGTAAGAATAAAAAAGAATATTTCTCGCATTTATATGATAGAGTTAAACACAGACTTTCTTCATGGGATGGCAAAACAATGTCCCAATGTGGCAAGTCATTAATGGTGAGAACTGTAACAAATACAATTCCTGCCTATTCAATGAGTTGTTTCCAGATTCCGATGGATATTATCAATAAAATTGAAGCTGCACAAAGAGATTTCTGGTGGGGTTTCGAAGAGAAAAGAGGCACATATGTTACTTCTTGGAAAAGTTTGGGTTTTCATAAAGATTGTGGGGATCAAGGATTTAGGGATCTTAAGATTCTAAATCAAGCTTTGCTGGTAAGAGCAACATGGAGACTCTGCACAAATACAGATACGCATTGGGGAAAAGCCATTCAGGCGATATACTTCTCGTGTACAAGCCTCTTACATGCAACTGTCAAAACAAACTGTTCTTGGTCTTGGAATGGTATGCAGAAACAAATTGAATTTGTAAAGCAGAATAGCCACTGGAGATTAGGGAAAGGCAACAAAATTAAAATCTGGCTCGATGTTTGGGTAATAGGGTTAAATGATCCACCAACTCCAAGAGAAGGAGTAGCAGATAGTGAGTTGTATGTATGGGTTCAAGAT